>CM056822.1:7853077-9053077 GCA_029853015.1 Chelidonichthys spinosus | reverse complement strand
GTTTGCACTGTTAGCACTGTGAGCTGCGAGCCATTGAGAGCCAATAGAAAATGCTTGCAATCTTGTGATTCCAAACATGCTGTATGGAAAGCATTTTGTGGAAAGTCACAATTTCATTTGCTACGATAAGTATGTTGTTTCTTTAATTGTCACTGATTTGTGGTTTATTAGACTGTATTTACTGAATGCATAAGACAAAATAAGGGATATATTTTATGACGGTACTCTTAATGAGGCAAACGCGACATGAAATTCTTATTATTGTGCATTAAATGCAGACTTGTGATGTAAGTTTGCCGTAGCAGAGCTGAGACTACACACAGTGTGTATGTACGAGTACAATCACACACCTTTTTTCCGAGTACAACCCTCTAACACTCCCAACAGGTCAACAAGGGAGTTGTTTAACCTCGGCCAAGTGGGGTTTGGAAGTTGCGGTGAAGAGAAATTAGCAAGTAGAAGATAATTCAGGGGTCCATCCTCTCCTCTCCGTAAACACATTGAAGAGCAAACGTTTTTAACTTGGAGTGTTAGCGCCAGAGCTCTTCTGCTAACTGACCCGGGGCTCTGAAGAGCTGCACATAACAGGCGCCTACATTGGCTTTTGTGTGCAGGAGGGCCTTTACATAACCAAGCACATTGTCTAGCAACCAGCCAGCTACTGAAGGGCCTTGTAAATGGAGGAGGGGGGTTTGCTTGAGTGGAGGCCAGTAGCCGGGTTGAGAGGCTAGTGCAGCTAAGCTAGATCATGACTAAAGGCTAGTTTGTTAGCCTGACAAAGGGCCTAAGGGTACTGATGCAATGATCTCCCTCAACAGCAAAGCGGCAAATAAAAAGAATTTGTAGTATTCATTTTAGTATAAATTAGGAAAATAATCTGGTGCAAAGATTAATTATGCCAGCTTGAACACAAAAATCCTCATTTTCTAAAGGTGTCTTGAAAGCCTTGAGTCTTACTTTTCATTAAAATTCACATTTTTTGCCAATGTGAATCATTTCTTAGTTACCTAACGCCCCTCGCTACGCTGCCTACCCCATTACTCCACAAAGCCCGGCCTTCTTCACCCTGTTTCCAGTGTTTGGGTCCGAGCCAGAATTCCCTTTGGAACTGCCCAGGATGTTGAGGTATATTTTTCCTCCCCGCTCCCAGCGATTCGTTTTTTCAAGATGTTTTCTTTTGGCAGGAAAAAGAAATGTTTGCATGTCTCTCTCATTGCACCGTCCAGATCACACCCAACATACTTTGAGATCTTTAATAAATAATGTCTGGAGTCATTTCCAAAAAGTTTTGTTGGATGGAAAGTAACTTAATTATTAGAAAGTATTCGTCTTGTTACATGTCTATAATTCTGCAGGATTCATTTCCATTACCCAGGTCTCACATTACCAACAAAACATATTTTCTCTGGAGAGGAAACCTCTTCAGTTTGCCTCAGAGCCTGTCCACAAGAAAACGTTTTCAGTGCGTAAACGCAGAAGTCTTTTGCGTTTCGCCCTTCCGTCCATACGGATCCGGCGTTTTCACGGCGTGAAAACACACTTTTTTTAAACCAGCTCTCAGGGTGGAAAAGAAAAAAATGGCACCCCTCCGTTTCGTGATCGTTTTCGTGTGGACGGCGAAAACAAATACGCTGACGTCATCGGCTCGCTCCTCAACCCTCGAGCCTGACTTCTTCCCCCGCGACATCTCGTGACAACAACAACAACAACGTTGGCCTCCGTGCTCGTAGCAGATATTCTGCTCATCTGTACGACGGCGTATCAGGGCCACTGTGTGAAAAAGAACTGAGCCGAGAGAGGGGGGCGATATTCCGGGAAAAAAGTCGCAGATATGCTACTTTATTAAGATGCTAACAAACAACCGCTAGCTAACTTCCCATGAATGTAGGCATTTATTTGTCTAATTAATCCATCCCAACGTGTGACAACGCCTCGTCAAGGTCCTTAGGGTGACGGCTGCTTATTGTCGGTTTTATTTATACGGGCCAAATTGTCATCTTATGGGTGTTTATTGATCGGGTGGTCGGGCGGGGATTAGCCGTAACTCTCACGTGTTGCCACAGCAACAGCAAACATCCGGTCAAGCTCCGTCTCTTCTGCGTTTTTGTAGCAGAAACAGCACCACATATAGGCCTGGAATATGTACTACAGCAAGCTGAATCGTTTTCAGTGGATTCGTCTGGACGCGGATTTTCTTGAAATGACGCCAAGGCAAAACGGAGAAAAAAAGTTTGTTTTGCTTCGTCTGGACGGCCCCTCAGACCAACTGTCCTGGAAACAGTTGCGACGGTCATCTGTGTGGCAGCACACCAGGCTCTCACCGGTAACTGTGGTTGTGACGCGGCTCCTCATTATCAGGTCCACACTTCACCTTAGATCAGATGATAATGACCCATTTATCACCGACACTTGATGCCCCTGTCATTCCTAACAGCTCCCTGCCAGGACAGAGGAAGCTTTTACTGCTGTTCCTGAGATGTCGCCATTGTCTCCCAATACACAAAGACAAGGTGTCCTGATGGCCCCCGCGTGAGTCCCTGGACGGCCCCTAGTTGCACCACTGAGGATTTTCTCGCTATTGTCACCCAGGACTGCAATCACAGGGATACAGCCTGAGTATGGAGGCAGGGCTGGGGGGGGGGAGGTGGATGTGGCTTGTATGGGTGCTTTGAAAAGATGTGTGAAATAGGAGTATGGGTATTAAGGGTCTTGGCTCAGTTGGGGGTCTATTGTGCTGGAGGCTGAGCCCCCTACTGGCACCCATGATCTCCTCCATTGACACAGAAGCTCTGTCCCGCTCCCAGTGTGGTTTTTGTCAACTTCTCTCTCACTATGCCATCTCCCTCTCTCGCTCTCCCTCCCTTGTCTCTTCATCTCCCTTCTTCAGCTCTCTTGTTCCTCCGAGTCAGAGCTGAATCTGGAGAGTCCTCCTCTCTCCTGTTAGAGTATAACCGATTCACACCGATGCGTTTAATGGCCGTAAGTGGTAAGGTCATGATGAGGTCACTAAAGCTAGCTATGTGCTAAATCACAGTAACACAAGTACATTTTATTTTAAATATAACCATTTGATTTTATTTGCCACCCCATGTTATTTTTTTTTTTTTTTATAACACAAATGGCCACTTGAGGGTCCAAAAGTAATTTCAAAGGGGGGAGATGTTTTTACATGACAAATTATATCAACGCTTCAGGTTTGGCGTGATTTGGGGTGTGGCCTACCTTTGAGTGACAGGTGGATGTCACTCCAGGTCTCCTCTGCTGCAGCTCCACCAACCATCTTTTTGCCCAATTTTAAGAGTCAGGCTGTGTCGTCACTGCCAAGATGGCGACAGGCAGCTCCACTGGAGCGGTTGGGGTTACTGGCCTTGCTTAAGGGCACCTCGGTGGTGATAGTGTGGGAGGGGCGCTGCTTTGAAGTCCTTTTTCACATTTTTGTTTTATATAAAAACAGGATAGCCCTGTGATAGACTGGCGTCCTGTCCAGGGTGTACCCTGCCTTCGCCCAATGACAGCTGGGATCGGCTCCAGCCCCCCCCGCGACCCTAAAAATACAGGATAAGCGGTAGAAAATGGATGGATGGATGGATAAAAACAGGATATTTAGACTAGAAAATACCAGAATCAGTCAAACAGTTCGTGGCAACATTTTAGAGAAATGGTCCATGAAGTTGATTTTACAGTATTTTTGAGATAAAGCAACATATTAATACCCGTGTTTGGCCAGCAGGTTTGCTCACATGGATGTAACATTGAAGTTGTAAACATATTTTAAGTGTGTCATATACATCTTAAGGCGTTTGTTCCACTATTTGATTTGCAAGCTTGAGTTATATTCTACCTGTAGGTACATAATTATTGCCTGATGTAAAGTAAATTCATCTCTTTCCAATCCCTCTTTTCTCTCACGCCCCCCCCTCCACCGATGCGTTTGGTTCGGACGCAGATTGCGAGCGCGTCTCGGACCGATTGTGAGCGCGTGTGTGTACATACACCTATTTGCACAGCGTTATCCAGCTTGTGCGAGGCCAACAGGAGTCGTGCGATTGTCAATAGCAGAAGTCAATAAAAAGCCGTCATCGACAAAGACAGAACAAACAGCTGCAGTTTGTTCAGGATTTCCTAACAAACACTCCAGAAGGAGGGCTGTGGATAGAGAGGGAGAGAGAGGGAGGAAAGCAGCGGGGACTTGACTCTCCCTCTATAACAACACATAACAAGGTCTTCTCTCACTCATCAGAGGGGAATTATTACAACGACCGCATTCTCATCCAGCTCTGCAAACACTAACGTGCAGCGGTGAAAGGAAGCAAAAGTCGACGTCCTAAATTATTAATTGATTTGAGTTAAAACCTTTTAGAGTGTAATTGTACTGCTGTATTGTTATATTAATAAAGCATTAACTTGAGCAGCATCTTTTTTATGCCGTTGGTGTCGTATAACTGTTGAATAAAGTAGCATGAATTGTAAATTACCACAAGGATCAAGAGGTCACAGTGTCTTCTGGTTAATGAACTTATGGCTGACATCCTGACATAACCATAAAAGTGTCCCCTGTTAACGTCTTCAGCTGGTGACGACGAGTCAGGCTGACCTCCCCGTGGGAGAAAAAGAAAGAAATCCGTCGTAAGTGTCGCTGTTTGCCAGGAAGTTTACACGTGTCGGCAGCGGCGGCCTTTAGCGTTACTTCCTGTAAGTCCCTTCACTTATTTCCGTCGACATCACACGTGCTCCCTCCTGCAATAAGATGCTTTTTACTCTCACTTTCTGAAGTCGTGCACTTTTGTCGAACCCTTCTTCGTTAAGAGCATCTGCTAATCAGTGTGAAATGTGAATGACAGTGTCCCCCCGGCTTTGCACTGTCCCTCGGGACAAGCGGCCACAATGGGAGCGCCGCACTAGAGCCCTTACGCAAACAAAGTGTTCTTGAATGAAGGAGGCATTTAAAATGATCGCTCTCCACAAACAGAACGCTGCCCTCCTCTCTCTGTCCTTCTGTCCTCCTCTTCTTCCTCCTCCTCCCTGAAACGCTCTTTTTTTTTTAAAACATTCTCGCCTCTTCCAGTTCTCGTCCGTCCCCTGTGCCTGTTAAACACCGGAGTGACAAACACTCCCTTACTCTCGTCATCTAAAGGGGTGATATCCGTGTCCCGTGTTTTCTCACCGCTCTCAAGGGGCAGATCGGTGGAGCGACGGCGAGGGGGAAAGGGCGCCACGGTGCTGGATATAAGTTGGAAACGGGGGAATGAGTGGCCAGACTGGGGAGTGAGAGGGGGAGAAAAAAACGAGGGGGGACCGAGATCGGAGGTGGAGAGCGGAGTGATTAAAATTCATCCCACGGTGCAAACAAAAGGAGGGAAGAAAAAGCAGGAGAATGCAGCGGAGAAGCGAGAGTGAGTGTTGGGGAGGAGGGGGGGGGGGTGTAAGAAAGATTTGGGGTGAAAAGAAGATTGTAAGCCTCAGCAGATCCCTGAACAGCCCCCTCCTCGCCCTCCCTCCCTCCTCTAAATGACTGCCTTTGACTCACAGCACAATTATCCTCTGAGACAACGGAAAACAAGGGAAGATGGGGGGGAAGAGGAGTAGGAGATAGATAGATGAAGAGCAAAGGGGGAGAGAAAGAGAGAGAGAACATTAATTATTCGGCAGGCGAGATTTACAGAGGCAGGCTGAACAGGGGGTCAACAATTGACTCAATTACAAGACAAACTCGCCAAGGGCCCTACACAGCCACTCACGGCGGACCCTGCCGCTCTCGGGCAGGCTGTTGATTTTTTTTTTTTACTCCCCTTCTTTTCTTTGCCGGTAAATGTTTGCCCCTCTTCAGGTGCCCCCGGCAGACGCAGGAACTCCAGCCCTCGGCTAGACTTTAACCTTTTCAGCCGCTGAATGATTCCCCCTCTCTGTTCTCCATGAAGAGCCGGAGGGAGAGAGGGAGTGAGGGAGTGAAGAGGCAGAAGAAGGGCGAGAAGCTTTCTCTTTGTCAGGCTTTATAGCTGGTAATGAATAAGAAACGTCTGGTGACCCAAGAGTACACTTCTTTTTTTTCCCTCTCTCTCTCTCTCTCTCTCTCTCTCTCTGTGGCACAGGTGGAATTTTCTCTTTCATTCTGGTCGCCCTTTTGAGCAACGAGGATAAAACTTTTACAGACGCCGAAGGAATTAAAACAAATTCAACCTATTTGTCCAAAAGTTAAAGCGGATTTTACACGTAACGCCTAATAACATCAGGCGTTTTACAGTGAATCAGGGCGTGTCGACTTCACACTGGCACTTTTTGTTCATGCAACCCTGTGATTGTTTTGTGCTTGAATGTAATCAATTATTTACATTTCAAAAAGTATTCAATGTGCTTAATAAATGTACAATTGTATAATATATTGAAATACTCCTGAAAATCAGCATTCACAAGAGACATATTTAAAAAAGAAAAAAAAGTTGTATAGGTTTGGGTCAAGCTCCCAAAACACTGGATACTACATTTCCCATAATGCAACACAATGCATCATCCATTCAATCTACACACCTTCAGTTTCTGGGTCATTAAATGAGTCTCAAGCTCCAGGTGAGATAACCCCGATGACGTCACCAATATTCTAATGTCGTCATCATATTTAAGGCCAAATGACATCATATGCTTACAACACCTGCGTTCTCCGTCTGCAGTGACGCCGAACAAATGAGAAGTTACGGGAGCGTTCACTATTGTTCCCGGTGACCCCGCATTGATAAGGTTGGACAATACAGTGAGGAATGGGATCTCAACAATAGGTCTCCAGTTCTTCTCTTCTCAGTCAAAAGGACTGCTCAAGCATAGTGCCGCTCAACACTGCTCCCTCTCTCTCTCTCCCTCTTCTCTCTCAATCTCTCTCAATCTCTCTCGCTCTCTTTTCTGTCTCTCTTCGTCCAATCCGCTTTTTTTCTTCACTTGTTTCTCTACCTCTGTCTCTCTCTCCATCCCTTCTGATTCACCCATCCCTCCTTTGTTAAAGAGAAAGGAGAGCATAAATACCACACACACACACACACACACACACACACACACCGCTCCACAGCAACATTACTGCCTCCAGATTGTTTCCATCTCAAATGAATCACTTTACCTCCTTTCCCCCTCTTTACAGGAACCGGTGGTAAAAGTGGACTCTCCTTGCCCTCCTTTTATCTTCAATGTCCCTTACGTAGAGTCCAAAAGCAGTGTTTTTATTCAGCGTATGCAATGTTTTTTTTTTTTTTTTTTTTCAGAACTGTATCCATGTGAAGATCAACATGTCTTCAGATGAGTTTAGTAGTTTGAGAAATAAGTTGTTTTAATTACAATTATACTGAAGGTCGAGACGTACGTTTGACTTAAATAATTAAAAGTTACATAAAACAACTTTTAGGTCCTGAACAGACATTTATGAGGAACTGTTGTCTCTCAAAACCCTTAAGTTCATTATAAACTTTAAAATAAAGAACGTTTCTTCTTTGACTCCCATTGACTTACTGTACATTCTGAATAGTATATTAAACAAATATTTTTAGGAGAACACTTGGTTTTTATTTGTGATATTTCGGTGCAGGGGAGAGAATGACAGCGGGGAAAGAGTAAAGGGAGGTTCAGTTTACGGGATGAGACTTCATGACCAGCTGCTAATGCTCGCTAACTTTAGTTTGTTGTGTTACGGAGTCAGTCCATCGACTTTCGGAGTCTACTCATGCAAGGCAACGTTTCAGCATTTTTTGTATCTCATAGAGAAGAAGTGATGAAATCCCCTACAAAATAAAAACGGCTCATCAAGAAAGAAGTTTGAAAAATCTTCCGCTAACAAAGACAGACAGTGTGTGTGTGTTTGTGTGCGTGTGTGTTTGCATGTCTCTAGTGAGCCATACACAAGTCGCTGACGTAAATCGTGCCCTTCTTATTGTGTTTGTCACATCAGGTCATCGAGGCTGTCAGCCACCTTTTGAATTCCCTGTGTGTGCGTGTGTGTATGTGTGTGTGTGTGTGTGTGTCTTCTCTCTTTCCATGCGTGCATGTGCACGTCTCTTTAGTGTACTGAGGCGGTTCAGTGTAAATATGTGGCGTACAGTTTGCCTTTATGTGCTTGAATCTGTGTATCAGCAAGAGTGAGTGTTTATGTGTGTGTGTGTGTGTGTGGTGCGTGGGTGCTGGCGCTCCCTGCGCATCACTGAGCATTGCACGGAGACACAGGCTGGAATTCAGGGCTGAGACGCAGTGAGAGGGAGCCCCTTCCTCATGCATGAGATAGGATCAGTGTTTACGTGCACAAATAGCAGGAGGCTTCTGTGGTTTGAAAAACAGCTCCTACGCTTTTCAGAAAAACGGAATCGTACATCAAACACCGTTACGTAGCCACTCGTCGACCGACTGGAAACGCTGTTGACGCCGGTTGTGCAAATTGGACAGTTTTGCTTAAAAAAACTGGTCGCGAGTCGTGAACTTTACCGACCGATATCAGTGACGACGTCTAATCTCTGACTTCCAGCCATCGAGCGAATCATCTCCTGCGTTCTCTGAGCAGCAGTGATGCAGTCATCTGTGTTAACTTCCTAACCTGTTATGAGTTTTGTGGAAAGTGTCTCTATCCTTTTATCTGCTCCTCCTAAGGCATCATTGCTTCCACAACTGAGACATTGTAATTGATGATTTGATGTGGGAACCGTGGCTTGTTGTTATATTAGTAGATTATACACGTCACTGTGTTTAATGCAACCTGTAGCGTTTTCACTGTCAACAAAACAGTTTTGTTTTACATTTCTCACCAGAGTTTGTTATTTTCTTCCATTATTGCGGCTTTGCTACCTTTTACCCACCACTTTACACCACTTTGTGCTTCAGGCATGCTGTTTTTTGGCTTTCCTTGTTCATACAAAAGTTTGAGTGGCATGTTATGGTGCGCCTACATTTGAATGAGACACAGGAAGTGAGAAAACTGGTGAAGACATGCTTTATGTGTGGGGTCTCCCACAACTACGAATGGGAAAATCTGCTGTGGTCCCAATTTAAGGAATAAGGAATCGATTTCACAATCGATCAAACGAGCAACCGTTCAGATTGTCGAGGTTCCTCTTATGTTTTTCATTTCACAAGTTTATGCATCTGTTCGAGAGCAACATTTGCTTCTACAAAGTGTGATTTTATTTGTCTGTGTGAATGTGTGCAAGCATCGGTGTGTGAGTGTGTGTGTGTTTAAGCTCCTCCACACAATTCGCAGCCAGCTGATTAGCTCATTTGTTGCCTTTTAGTTATGTTAATGCCACTTAATTAGAGCCCTGGTGAGAATTCAACACACACACACACACACACACACACATACACACAATCACCTTGCTGTGGATGTGTAATTTCTGACATACCTGCCCCTTTCACTGCCTTTTGGATGCAGAATTATCACTCACTTTTTCTGCAACATCATACAAGCTACAGAGACAGAACGGGATCTGAGTCGTTCCGTCTCTGAGCGGGAAGCCGAAATACAGAAGGTGACGTTTTACCTGTGCGTGACCTGCCAGCAGGGGGTTTAAAATGCTCAGAATGTTGATCCGCAGAAAACAAAAAGCCAGTAGTTGTCGTCAACATGCTGTATAAGATGCACACGCTTGAAGAAACTCAACTCTCAGTTCACCTTCCATTGTTGTTCTGTTGTGCTAGGGGGTCGTTGTATTTCTGATGTTCATTTAATACATCACACTACCGCTGAGGCTGTTGTGTTACACGTCGGCCATGCTGGGAAGTCACCGTGATGCCGTTCAGTATAAACGCTGTGATTGAGGCATATTGGGGGTCTTTCTTTCCGTGATTATGGCGCCCCACCTCGTATGGAAGTGTTCGGTGCAATCGTCAGCAGCTTGGCTTCAGAAAGTCCTAGGATCTCCAAGATGTAGACTCTGTGTGTGTGTGTGTGTGTGTGTGTGTGTGTGTGTGTGTGCGTGCGTGCGTGTTGTTGCATGTGTTTGTTTAGTTAGGCAACTCCTCTGGACGGCCGTGACTCGTCACTTCCTGAACCGACCAAGCCTTTCATTTGTTCAGAGAAAGTTTTGTATCCATCTGTGTGTGTGTGGGGGGGCTTTTGCCTACTTGTGTGTGTGTGTGTGTGTGTGTGTGTGTGTGTGTGTCTCCCTGAGTCACATGCTAATCCCCAAACACCAGCTCAAGGATCCTCGCCAATTAAAAGCTAGCACGGGCCCGGATGCCTTGCCCCTACCAACATCTGGGTATTAAACGAAACGCCTGCCATATATTAGTTATGAAGTCAGCAGCTCTGAGGAGGACCACACAGAAGAAGTGCACACTTTATATATAAAAGTCAATGTGAATACGATCTGAATTGATGAGGTTTTTTTCCCCAAAGTAAAAGAAGCAAAATGAAAGAAGAACATAATTTCCATCCCCACTGTTTTGCGTCAACAGCTCACACTAGTCATCAGTTCCCACTTGATTTGTAGATGACAGCAGATTCCCAGTGGGCTCACACGATGAAGAGGAGGTGTGGCCTGAGACCAAAACACATTACAAGGCATGCATCAAAAAAAGTGTTGTTTTTTTTTCTCCCCGCGGCGTTGAGATCCGGGAGCGTCGACATGGAAGACGAGGGAGAGAAAAGAGAGTTGAAAGTGATGATGTAAGACGGTTGAACACAATGACCCTCGTCTAAATCACAAGTCTCCACATGTGTGCTCAGCTACTGGGACCAATGGTTTGCTTTGTAGTGCAACATGATTTCTTTGTGATGTTTAACGTGTTGTTAAAGGTGACATAGCAGCGAGAGGCGACTATTGTGTCAAATTCCTGCTTAGGACAGATCGAAGCTTTCGCTGAACGCTCGGTCAGGTTTTGAATCTTGTTTATTTAGTCCTCAATCTGATTCGTCCTGTTTAACCCCCCAAAATGGCTGCTTGTTACAGGATTTTAACAGGATTTTAAGCATTGCAAAATATGACTAAATTAGTATTCTACTGGGATCAGAAATTCACACAGAAAACACTGATCAACGCTGTGAGGAGGAGTTACAACTGGAGGAGCAGGCTTTTCTTTTTTCTATCTGTTGAAATGCTTATCACCCGTCTTCTCCATCGGGCAATTTGTGTAGCTCTTAATCAGTCTGCCTGCATGGCGTGTTTACCTGCCGCTGCGTTTACAGTATCTGACGGAGACCCTGCTTCAAATCCACCCCCTTCTGTTACCCCGAGACCTGGAAAACAAATTCCACGTGGCCGTGGTCTGGATTGATCCCTCCCCCGGCTGGTTTTTATGGCCGTGTCGTCTGAGTGTTGCCCCCCCTCGGCGCTGTGGTCGCTGCGAGCCTGCAGGCCTCGTCTGCTGCTGCCGCTGTTCGGGACCGTGCAGCGGTTTCTCCCACACACCGAAAACAAACACACATAAACACATAACCTCCCTCTCTCTCTTTGTCCGTCCCGCTCGCAGCCACACACATGTGTTGGGTTTACGCCCCCACACCCACCAACCCCCCTCCCTCCATGCAGCCCCTCTGTCTCTTTTTCCTCACCAGTTTTCCACCTCCTCGCTCGTCTCCCCCACTTCCAGCTGTGTTATACAGCAAAAGAATATAAGTAGCAGCAGGCCGGCTATAAATATTGCCTGCCCACCCAAGACTGTTAGGATTATTATTTTTCTTATAATCACTGCGGTCTTTCTATAAACTGAACAGATTATTATCTGGTTTTTGTCTCCGTTTTCAACGTGCAACAGCCAGCGCCGGCCAACGTGCGGAGGACGGTTTCCTTTTCTCGCCGCTGTCGGGGAGATGATTGACTGGAGGAGATTTACAAGGCCTTGGTTTTTGTGTTTTAGCCACCATGACGGCGACATCGAAGCGTCGGCTGCGATGAGCAGAGTGGACAAGAACAAAAAAATAAGGGGGGGGGGGGAAAGAGCAACAAGCAGCCGGGTGACGTTGAGTAGTGCTGCTGAAGGTGAAGAGGAGTGCTTAGCTGGATTTACAATGACAAAGCTCTGTTCTTCTTTTTTCCTTTAAAATGGGGGGATGGGCTCCCAGTTGTTTATAGATGGAGCATTTTCTACGCACTGCCTTGGGCCTACAGCTGGGAGCCAGCTGTGTGAATCAACCTCTCCTCATCTGCTTTATCCATCCACCCCTCTCTCCCCCTCCCCCCCTCCTCCCCCGTTTCCTCCACTTCTCCTCCTTAAAAGGAGTTCAAAGACATATTTGTGGTCGGGGCATTACCTACCTGATACACAGACATGCAGCAGTAGTAGAAGAAGAGGGGTAAGACAAGACAAGAGTTTGATGTTACATGGAGGGAGGAAGGTGTGTAGGTTAAAGGGGGGGGGGGGGGGGGGGGGGAGGAAACCACAGGTATGTGCAGGATGGCGGGTGGGTGGCCTTCAGAGAGGACAGAAGTGGGATCCTGAAGGAACAGTGAGTTCTAGGGGGGGGGAACTTACGAAGGAAGGAAACACACCCACGTGTGTCGGTAGCACCTCGTCTGTCCTCTCGATAGAGTTGTTGGTTGAAATCCCACGATCTGACAAAAAGTTAAACATCCAACTGAGCTCTGAGAAAGCAAAGCTGCTCGGCAGCCGGCGGTCCAAAAAAAAAAAAAAAAAAAAAAACGCGCTTGTGCAGGCGAATGAAAACAAGGAGAGGTCAACCACTCCTAATCTTAAAACAAACACTATCAAGTCACCCACGGATCAGGCCAACAGTCACAAAAGGTGGTAAAACAGTCATTTCGACCGTGCTACAAAGACTGTTCCTCCACAAGGCAGCTTGAGGAAATTATGCTACTTTCTTGCACCAAAGTTGGATCTTGTCAGATAGTGTTTTACCTTCTGCTATGTACATAAGCCCTGTTTCCTCTGCAGCTGCTCTTAGTATACCTTTTCATCATGCTGAAGAACAGCTTGCCTAAAAAAGAAAACCTTCACCAAAGGCTCATCCGGTGCAGTTTTCTGCTCCGTTTGAGCTGCTCCGTTCTACCGGTTTAGCTGTTCTAGTGTTTGTGGTCTCTCGAGCCCTCTGGTGCCCCGGCGTCTGTCATCAGTCACTCCGGCTGTGTAGCAACAAGGGATCAGCGTTTCATTCTGCCATTCGGACAAGGTGAGAACCCCCCGGCAGTGAGACGTCAGCACCACAGCTTCCTCAGCCCACAGTTTACAGTACGGGGATGCGTGAGGTGCAAAGCAGTGGGGTTGAAACCACAGCGATGGTTTGGTAAACATTAGTTCAGGGCTGCAGCCATTGTTCTTCCTCAACGTGGCGGCAAAACGTTTGGCGTGTTCCACTTTGGAAACCCAACATCATCCGTAGTGTTTTTGTTCGTGTGAGGAGATTCGCTCATTTCAGGTCCCGGACTTTGAAGCGAACATTAACTAAACTGCACTCTCAATTATGTTTGGAGGGAAACTTCTGTCTGATGTGGTTAATTGAACCAAAACACAAAGGCAACAGAAGTATTGGTTATGTTTCAAAACTACTACTTGGTTGTGTTTAGGAAACAACAGTACTTTGTTCACATGGGAGTTTTGTTGTATGGGAACCTTATTTTAATGCTTTACTGTTCATTTAGTGTAGTCTATTTTAATTCAGTGATTTTATTTCTCCTTTTTTTGAAAAATAAATAGAAATAATATAATACATTTACATTATGTCCCTCCTATGAGACTATGCCAGACTATATCTACAGTACAAGGATAAGTGATATGGATGGAATAGGAATATTTCCCTTATATTGTTATCCAAAACATTGTGTCAAAAAAGATGCATGTTTGCAAAATCTCAAAATAGCCAAATTGATGTGCCATTGACCTTTGTTTCTACCGTTGTGCTTTTGATACTTTTCATTAGACAATCAAGTCCTCCAATAACACTTAATATGTAAAATTCACTCACAAAAACATTGAATTCCTGCACTAGATTTATGGAAACATACATTTATTTCAAACTTTTTGTTGTTGCATAATTTCACTTTCCTACACAACTGTCTACTGGGTGTGCATCAGACAATTACAGGCTTGTTTTGGTTCTAATATTTATAAAATGACAACACATCACTCAGGTAAGATGCTAAAGTCCTGAACTTATTTCCATCTCTGCCCTCTGTGTTTATGGTGGAGAGGAGGAGGCAGTCGGTGTTGACATTAAGATATATTAGTACAAAGTTTATATAAAGTTTCTGTAAGATATTTGCCAGGAATTGCCTGTTTGGGCAGAACAACTTATCACCACAATAGCACTGGAAGTCAATAAAATGTATGTTTAATTACCGGGCAGCCATGTAAATACCTGCTATCGGACAACCTGTTCCATTGACGCTTCGTTTAGTTCTGCATCTTTTAAAAATGTCCGTTTAGGCGTTAGAGCAATTAAAGCTGCTTAAACAAAACTCAAAGTAGCGGTTCAAGTAGATACGACATTAATCTTCCCCGCAGCAGGTCTGTGAATGGGGCTTATTGTACATTACAGTGATGTCTCCGGCCCTGTGGCCTTTCCGTGGTCACACCATTAGCCCCCATCAAATTACAGCAGCTGTGAGGAATTCACAGAGTCTGGGTAAAAGGGGTAAAAAACACAGGGGGGGGGGGGGGGGGGGCAGGGAAGGAGGAGAGTCTGCGTCGGGTGGGGGTGGCTACAAAAACAAAGTCGGAATTTAAAAAACAAAGTTTACCACTGAAGTAAAACAACAGGGAGAGAGAGAGAGTCTGAATCTGGAGCTGGACTGTGGTTGGCTGAGGATCCGAGTCCCGCCTTCGCCCCCACCCTCCCCTCGCTCAGTCTCCAGCCCTAACACAACAGAATCCCCCACAAGCCAAGCCACATCAGGAACGGCTGGCTACATTATAGCTGCCATTATCGTCTCTCAAGTCATAACAGCCAGAGAACACCCACCTCGGCTGCAGCTCCGCCAGGAGGGGGAGGGGCGAGGGAGAGGTCGCAAGAGCAGGAATGAGCCAAGGGAGAGAGAGGGAGAGAGAGGGAGAGGGTGGAGGCAGCGGGGGAGAAAGGGGAGAGAGAGAGAGAGCAGGAGATAACTAGAGATACAGAGCAATGGAAAAGGCAGAATGAGAGGAGGGAAGTAGGGAGGGAGGGGGGGAGAAAGACGGGGACAAAATGGTTTCAGATGAGTGTTTACTCTACAGAACATTCTCCAAAGATGCGTGCCGAGTTTGATTTACTCTTTTTTTTTTGTCTACGTAAGAGATTATGCAGCAAACACACACAGAGTGTATACTCACATTCCCATAGGAGAGCAGAGGAGAAACGGGGTTAAGATGGGAGGGGCTGTGATTAAATGCCTCTTTCTGCATGTGTGTGTGTGTGTGGGGGGGTAGTGTGTGTGTGTGTGTGTGGCATGTGTGAGCCCCAGTTTAGTGTTACACCCGAGAGTAAAGGAGTGCAGAAGAAGCACGGTGGAACGGGTCCCCAGGACCAGGCCCTTTTGTCCGACACGGCCAGTGACCTGTGGAAATGTCCGTCCTCTCTGGAGACTTCCTCAGAGGGAGGAGGACCGCCGCTTTATGGGAACGTCGCAAACGGCCAAACCGCGCAAGACTAAACAATGTTCCTCTTTGTGTACCACAAACACAAACTATCACCTGAGAGCTTCAGTCTGTGGGACGAACGCCGACCGGAACAGAAAAAATCATGTAATGTAGTTGAAGCCTTGCAACAAGTAGGCGACTACATTTGTGGAGCTTATTGTGTTTAATTGGCTGAGGAGATAAGATGATATTACACTTTAATGTCATCAGGAAGCATGACACAGCATTTCATGAGACATTTGATATGAAATACAACATGGCTCGATAACACATTTTTTCAGCCTTACTTTGTCTGGTCTGAACACTTAATGCTAATGTTGGCTAACTTTGGTTAGATTTGGTGGAATGAGTCTTTTCTACTTGTGCTACTGGCATGCAAAACATAGTGAATTCCTTAAGATCGCTAACGTTAGCCGCTGTACGCTACAGGTCACACCAGACCGAGTCAGGCCCGGAGCAATAAAACAGCTGCGTGGAGCTGAGTAAGGCTTTAACGGTCCAAATTTCGCTTTGCAAGACAAAGAACGTGTTCGATCTGCAGTTGTACTTAGTATCGGCTTTTTGCTGAATGGTGAGACTTTAAAGTGTTGGGTGTCTGACGGTGAATAAGTAATAGACCATGAGGGACGCTAAGCCATATTATTTATGTGAGTAATAGGTAAGCTGGAATGGAAATGTATTCGGCTGAACCACGGTCAGGACTTGTTAAAAAATATACTGTAAAGTCAGCTCATATAAAATAAAAATAAAGTATCACAATGAATGCTTTAAACAGGCCTAAATACCGGTGTCAGAGACGGCGACCCCCCCTTGCACAAGCACAAACGCTCGCGTGCACTCGCACTAATAGTCTCATTAATTCTAACATTGTATTTTACACCACATGATGAACTCGTGCTTCTCTGCTCTCTTGTGCTGCCGGCCTCTCTGCCCTCACAAAACCAGTGTAAAGCATGAAACCTGTTGATGTGACCGAGCTCCCCCCCCCCCCAAAAAAAAAAAGCAGACACATGCACGCGTTGTTTACATTGTGGGGCTGTAAATTGACCTGCAGCTGTCGCTAATCTGTCGTAATCACCTCAGGGGTCGCGTGGGGACAAAACATTAATCGGTCAAGTTAAATTAAGCACATTTATTTCACTTTGATCTATATTGGCTCTACAAAAAAAAAATACATTTCTTGACTGGTGATATTGTTGAGGTCACTTTGGGGTCCTCATACAGCAAAGATATGATCTTTCAAGCCTTTTTTTAAATATTTTTTCACAAAACATGATGATTTTCGAATAGATGCTACTGCACTAATACACCTCAAGCACAGAAATATACGTTTTTGGGGATTATGACATTTTCCTTCACGATAACGATACTAGTGTTTTAATTAATAAACTGTATGCTCCGATATCCGTATCATTGCAACACTTCTTATTAAATACTGCTGTTTACCATATAATAAAGATATATTCTGTTTGTCTCCCACTGGTTTCATCATGTTCTCCTGTATGTTTGATGATGCTGAGGACAGAGGGATTGCGTGCGGTTAAAGTTGGCTTTGAAAGGTTTGGCTCACGGGTGATGGTGATGTGATGAAGCTGGAGGTTTGACAGAGAGGTTTCGGGATTAGAAAGTGGCTGGACATCCTGTCCTCGTCCTCAGCTCCTTGGTTCCTGCCCGGCTCGCTGTGCCGCGGCCGAGCAGACTTGTTTAGTTAGCCGTTTGATTTATGGCCTTGGGGTTTTAATATGCTTCTGCCCCGTCCCTCTCAAAAAAACCAAGCACCGCAAAATTACACCGGGGAGCAAACTCCCTGAGAGTTTCTCACAACATATTGACCCAAAATAGCACAACGCCACGACACCTGTGTCAGCACCATCCATGTATAAAATCATCCACCTATATGTAGAAACACGTACATAAATACATACACATGCATTCATGGGATTTGTTCTGCAAATATGTTCAGAGTCCTCATTTAGCAACCTGGAAGATACGTCAATCTGAACCCTCATATTATAAAATATGTAATATGAATGCATTCAGTGCAAACATCGAAGAAGAAGACATGGAGGCTCAGACTCGTCAAACATGAATCCTGTTGACTTACTTTGAGCTCGCTTTACTGTACTTCACTGGACAACAGCACACTCTATGTAGCATGCAAATTAATGACACAACATACAGCTGAGAGTGTGTGTGTGTGTGTGTGTGTGTGTGTGTGAGTGTGTATGACCATGGAGCTACACACTCACTGGCTGCTCTTTCTCCCCGGAGAAAAACGCGCAAACATATTTTTCAAAAACTTTCAGCTTGCTTATGCGCAGATGGTCTCATACATTATTCACTCTGCGATCCACCACCATTTATCATATCAAACACACACACACACACACACACACACACACACACACACACTCTGCTCTGCAAATACACTTGTCTCCAAAACCCCCGTCTTATACACACCTGCCAGGGTTACACACTACAAACTGGTTCAGTATATTCACTCGTTCTCTCTCTCTCTCTCTCTCTCTATCACTCTCACTACACTCTCACACACACACACACACAGCATTCTCTGCAGACTTGGTGGCCACTGGATTATTATGCTACCCCCTGGCGAGACTGACAGGTGTGTCAGTGTGTGCATGTGACAGGCAGTCTGGCGACCCCCTTCCCGGTATTTATGAGTTCTGGACAGCTGAGGTGCTCAGCGAGATCTCTATTTAGCGCTTCCGGCTAATTATCATACACACATCCGAGGCAGGCGCTGAATATATACAATTAGCCCCGGACCGCCCACATCATTTAGCCACTCGCTAACTTTGCGTATCAAATCCCCCTGGCGGGCATGTGGGCTTAAATAGGTCCCCACTGCCCCTTTAACACTCGAGCTGCTACATAACTGGCCCTGCAACCTGTTGCTCTCCAACCACAGAGCTTTCATCCGCAGTAGACAGGAGCGTTCCCAGTTCAGGCTCGAGCACTTGTCACATGAACAGCGGGGATGGGATATTTTGATTCCTCGTGCACGGCGAGGATTTAGGCGGCGAGTTAAAGAATGTGTTTTAATCTGTAAACTTTTTTTTAAATCAATATCTTATGTTTTTTTATATTTTAAATATTGACACAAATCATTCTATAGAAATATATATATATATTATTAGAGTTATTGATGCTTTTGTTATTTGCACTATCCTCTGTAATTAAACCTGTAAAGTTCCCCACTGTGGGACTAATAAAGCATTATCATCTGATCTTATTCAAAAGAAAAAGGAAACACATGAATACAAACATGTTTAGGGCTAAAGGAGAAAATAAGGTCTAGTAAGTTTAAAAATAAATATGCAATATATTCAGACCTATACGAAGACATTTTTTGGCTTTTCTCCATTTGCGGTCGCTATGTGCGTACAGTCATGTTTTGGTCCTAATTACCTGTTAAATCATGTAAGAGCAAACAGTCCCGACTATTAGTACCTGCACTGATGTGGTTGGCTGTAATGAGCAGGTGCTTGTTCCTGAGATCCCTCAGCTAGAATTACCTTACACATGCACTCTGGCTGAAAGATACCATCTCAATACACAAAAGACCGCTTTGTTCTACTTTCATTTTTCCCTATTTGTTTTTTTTTTTTTCAGCTTTAAGAAAAACCCCACATTTGTATATCCTTTCCACGGTAAATTGTGAATGTAGGGCAGGTTATTAGTGTCTGTCAGCAGGTTGTTCGAGGTGCACAACATAGTTTAGAGAGGAGAGATCACAGCCAAGCCTACCGTTTGTGTCACAGTCTGATCAGTGCCGTCACTCTATCTGCTTTTAAAGCCCGATCCACATAGCTGAGAGTTGTTTATTCCTTAGACAAATCGAAAGATACTGTTCAGGGCGACGTTAATGTTCATTAGATGTGATCATATGTAGTTGTGCTTCATTTATCGAATAGAGCTTTGTGTGCTTTATTTCTATAAATGTGTGAATGTAATGTACAGGAGTGTTTGTTATCAACTTCTCAGACAGAAAATTAAGGCAAGGCTGTGTTGAATGATTATGACTGTGTTCAACAAGTTATTGTATTGTCCTTTTCCCATTTTATTTCCATTCCGTGATACTTGATATCTTTCGGAAGTGTTTTTTTAAATTATTATTCATATATATGACTCTACATGGGGTTGTTTGAGTTTCCTTATTTCACCCCGACTGTGTCTTTGTGTTTCAGGTCCAGGGTGTACGGGGAGCACTAGGTCTCAGAGCTCCAATGCCAGTGGACATGCAGCCACACCAGGGGCTGTATCACTACGAGACCTCACCCAGCCAGCCCTCCAGAGGGTAAGACCCTAGTTACCTCTAGTGTCATGGCAAAATACATTAATTTGCTCGCTTTCCAACAGAAGGATGAGATCAAATCAAAGGATCGATACCTCTTAACTTTAAGTACAGCGCAAGAGTGAGGAAAGCCTCAAGCATACTTTCTGCGTTGTGCAGATTTGTACGTGCACACTGTTCCATTCATGAACACAGCCGAGGTTCACACATGTGCATCTCCAGATTGACACCACGTTCCAGCTGCTAGCCGTAATGCAAAGTTGTTTGCTAGCACTTTTAACGCCTTTATTCCTTTAAAGACACGTTCTATAATGGGTGGGTAACTCTGGATCTCCTTGCACAACCTCTCCTACTGGACTGGAATGTGGAACAAATGTGGAGGATGTGCAGTCACAAATTTTGGGCTGCATGCGGACGTCCACACAGGCAACATGATGTCACAATAAACAGCAGGATTTTTTTTCGACCTTCCTATCATAAAACATCGGGGCAGACATTTTTTATTAACAGAGCCTGAGAGTCCATTTTTTGTTGTGTGGGTTTTATTTTATTTATTTCAAAAGTGACATTTGTTAACACATTCCAATTCCAATGCCTTAATTATTATTAAATTGGGTGTAATATTACGCTTTTTATATTATATTTGTATCAGTGGCAAAAATATTCGAAAAATTATATATTGCAATATATTCTGGGACCAAATGTATAAATGTAACAGGCCTTCACATACACACATTTTTAAAAAGGATCCCTTAAATTCAGGGTTAGGTCTCCAGAAATCAGGGATCACAGGCTCAAAATCTGTTCCTATTTTAATCACACAGATATTCCGATGTTGCAGGTCTCCCTGCAATTGTTGTGGACGCAGCGCTAGCTCAGCCCCTCACTCCTCCCCCCTCTTCCACATGCCACCCAGGTTGCGGGTGGACTCGGCCTCTCTGACAGCTGCTAATTACAGGCTGACCAGGCCCCGCTGCGCTCTGCATGACTGCCTCGCTCCCCGCTCAGGTTACCCAGAGTGAGGGAGAAACAGAGAGAGATGGAGAGAAAGGTGGCTGGTCGGGACAGAGAAAGACAGAGGAGCAACAGGAGGAGGAGGAGGGAAAGGAAGAGGAGATAGAAAGTGACAGGGGAGGGGGGGACACAGTAGAACAGAAGGGATGAATGGGAGAAGAGAAAGGGAGAAAGGAGTGAGAATGGGAGGGAGAGGTAGAGTCGGGGGAGGGAAACCAGCACAGTGGATTAGAGAGGACAGATTAAGCTCCTGTGTGGAATACACGTCGTGGTGAAAGAATAAAAAAAAAAAAACCCTGAAAGGACGACTTAGGAGAAGGTGGATAGATGAAGTCTGCCCCTTTAGGAGGCGAGTGGGAGGGACCGAGAGAAAAAGAGGGAGACAGATTTTGAACTAAAAAAAAAAAGAGGAGAAAGGTCAGAGAAAACGTTGAAATTCACAAGAAGGCTGGAAAGTTCCAATGTAGCTTCCCCTCTCTAGTTTTGGTCGGGGAAAACCCAGATGAGTAAATTTCCACACTGAGACCAACGTAGAGACTATACTCCATCTAGTGGCGAGAACCAGGCATCACAAGCCAGTATAATACATGTTTTAGCTTACAGATAAGTAGTATTTATAGAAGCTTCTCTTCTCTCACTTATCTGGGCCCAAAACTACACTCAATACGAATTCCCCATTCGATTTTTAATTTATCTTCTGTATTTATTCCTAATGCAGCCTAATTTATTTAAATATTTACTTTAGGTTGCCAAATTTGCACAAATAACACTACAGATATGTTCCTCAGTGATGCTTTCTGCACTGACAATCTACCTCTTCTACCTCATAGATTGACTTTTGTTTCTTTGATATTTGCAGCCTTGTCCCATCAGACCAGTCTCCCTACAGTGATGTGTCCTCGCTGCGTGCCCCGCTCCTCAACGGCCCTCCCCAGGACTGCCGCACCATGTATAATCCCATGACTCCCGGTATGACTCATGGATCGGGACCGGGGCAGGGGATTGGCCACTGCATGGATCAATACATGAGGCCCCCTCAGGCCCCACCGCCACACAGTATGATGGGCCACCGGGGCATGCCGCCCCCAGAGGGTGAGTCAGAGTATCTTTTTACGTATCCTTAATCTCACGTCTGCTACTGATTTGGGTTTAAAGACACCTGAGACGCCGAGTTAGAAACAAACACTACCCAGATTTCAACAGAAGGCCGGTTGTACTGCTGAGCAGCCTGGTCTAATCTTAATTACCCAGTTGACCTCAGGTAAACTAGAGATAAGAGGAAAAAAAGACACCCTTTAAACCTACAATATGTAAATAGTTAATCTAAGTATGAATAGTGGAGAGACTGTTGCACCACTGTGAGTTACAGAAACACAGAAGTAAAATGCTAAGAGATGCTAATGTGAATCTTTGCAGTGTTTCAATGTTTTTCTCTGTCCTTAATGTCCAACAGGTGGCAACAGCACCCCCTACTGTAACCAGAACATGATGTCCTCTCATCACAACTTCTGCCAGATTCAGCCTGGCTCGGATCAGATCGGCCCGGGTGATTGTAAGTGAACACAGAGTTTTCCTTTTAACAGTAACGTTGTCTGTAAAAGCCATCAGAGCTGACGTTCTGCCGTTCCCCTTCAGGCTCGAGGTTCTCCACACCTCGTTCCATGCTCAAGCTGAGTAAAAAGAGAGCTCTGTCCATCTCTCCGCTGTCGGATGCCAGTGTGGACCTGCAGACGGTGATCCGGACTTCACCCAACTCCCTGGTGGCCTTCGTCAACGCTCGCTGCAACCCTAACGGGGCCAGTTCCTACGGCCATCTCTCTGTGAGCGCCATGAGGTCAGATGTTCCACTGTTCTACGTTAAGCACAAGAAGGCTTTTAAAAGCAATATAGATGACTTCAGACTAGTAAGGTCTTATATTCAAGGTAATGGATTCAAAATATTGGCGGCACAGGTAATTACATCCCTGGAGCCACCACTCATAGCTAAAAACAGACAACAGATGGAGGTGAACTGCAATAAAATAAAATAAAGAATGAATCTAGGCCGGCCCCCTCTTATTAGATTAGTCAACTACTCAGTCATTTTGGTCGATTAGTTATAATAAAAAAAAAATGTTCATGCCGAATGACTTATTTTGAAGAAAATTAAATGTCTGGTAAAAAAAAATATTTAAAGTGTGTTTTTGTGTGATTATTTATGGAGAAACTCAACTTCACAGAGCTGTTGATTTAATCAACTAATCAGTTAGTTGAGAAAAACATGAATAAATGAAATCATGAAAAATCAATGAAATAAATGAAATGCACCTGTTCAACAGTGTTTGATAGCTGCAAACTACTCTGGTAGGCAAATTAGGAAAATAATAAAAAGGCAAATACTAAGAAAAAAAAATCTAAAACAAGATCTGGCCTTGATAAATGTCCAAGTTCACTCACATAGTTCTTGCTGGTTTGGATTGTAGACTCATCATATTGTGGTTTCCTGTGTCACTCCACAGCCCGTCTCTCGGCTATTCCAGCAATATGAACTGCCAATCCAGGCAACAAGCTTCCATGTATGGAGGGGGCGGGGTGGCATCTCTGGGTGGACACACACCAGGTCCGTGCCAAGCATCGCGCTTACCCCCCCACAATCCTCGTCTCCACGCTGCACCCAAGCACGGACACGTAAGACGGACCTCTCTTTTAAAATCTGTGTGAATTGAATGAAGGCGAATTGATGCTCAGAAACAAAAACGTGACCACGATGTGTGTTTGTGTGTGTTGTAGCTGAAGACGGAGCCGGGGCTGGGAGGGGTGATGGATGTCCTGAACGTGAAGAGTCTGGAGGAGAGGTCAGAGGGAGATGTGGCCAGTCCATCCTCCACCGGCACTCAGGTACACAAACTTACCAAGTCCGTTTTGCAGGTGTTGGCTTGCTGATCATTTTCCATCCATCGTCTACAGCTTATCCTGTATTCAGGGTCGCGGGGGGGTGATCCCACCTGACATTGGGCGAAGGCAGGGTACACCCTGGACAGGTCGCCAGTCTATCGGTGCCTACTCCCGTGCAGCCCTGCTGATCATTTTTCTTACAAATAAATATTACAGTCAGCGTGCAAAGAAAGGAAGATAGCCGTGGGGAGACTTTTGCACAGATGCAAAACCAGCTACACAATTTGTCATAACAGTTAGACACATTTAGCACAAACCTGTCCTCAACCTGCTGCTCTGCTGCGGCACTATTCCTCTGAAAAGAACCATTCCACCTTAAATCTGTTTCCTCAAAAGGCAGATTTGTGCTCTAAACTAGAAGCTTCAATCCACATTGTTCACTGTGTCCACAGTTGGTATTACCTCTCCTTTAAAACACAATTACGTCTGCCAACTACGAGCAAATGACAACAGCAGTACTTGGCAAACAGCCAATCAAATTGCAGCGGTACCACATGTAATCAGCCATACCTGCCATCGAATGCTGTGAGCATGTGCTTGGTAGTTTTCCCACAGTGCTTCTAGAGCCAAGCCCAATCAAAACACCAGATTGAAACTATTATATTCAGCCACTGATAAATAACAGCTGATTTTTTTTTTGTAATCAAGAATTATATTAATTTCTAAATGAGTACTGAGATTAAAACCACACTTTTTTACTGATACCAGAAGGTGGAGCTTTGCCCCCAAATTACCCATAATCTTTATTTGTACAATGTTTAATTCTACTTGAGCCCTAAACTTCTGCTGTGTACTGTATGCCCCATCAGGACCCTCTCCTGGGTCTACTGGATGGCAGAGATGACTTGGACAAGGAGGACGGGAAGCCTGAACCAGAGGCCATCTATGAAACCAACTGCCACTGGGAGAGCTGCAACAAGGAGTTTGACACACAAGACCAGCTAGTTCATGTAAGAGATGGATCAACCAGTGTTGCAGAATGGGGAGACGGAAAAACAAACGGAAATGTATCTAGAGTCTCTTTGATTATTAACGGATCTCCCCATTTAACAGCACATCAACAACGAGCACATCCACGGAGAAAAGAAGGAATTCGTGTGTCACTGGCAGGAATGCTCTCGAGAACAGAGGCCTTTCAAAGCCCAGTACATGCTGGTGGTTCATATGCGCAGACACACAGGAGAGAAGCCACATAAGTGCACTGTGAGTGTAACTTTAGCCACCGTCTATTAAACGTTCTTTTTCTATCTCTTTATATGGTTTATTTTATGAAAACATTCTGCGTCTTTCTGTTTCAGTTTGAAGGCTGTAACAAGGCCTACTCTCGCCTGGAGAATTTGAAGACCCACCTGCGCTCTCACACCGGAGAGAAACCATACGTGTGTGAACACGAAGGCTGCAACAAGGCCTTCTCCAATGCTTCAGACCGAGCTAAGCACCAGAACCGAACTCACTCCAATGAGGTACAGATATAGGCTAATGTACCACTGATAGTGATCAAGTGTGTTAAAAGCGATAAACCATACTTTATCTTTCCCAGGCAGAACAGATGAGGGATTTAGATCTTTTTTAATTAAAATAATTGTAATGTTTAATCAAAGTTAATATAGGAATCACTCTAATGGTAAGATGTCCATTATGTCAGCTATAGCAAACCAGGAATAATGTATAGAGCCAAAACTAGTTAACTTTAAGCTTTGTATGAGAGACACTATTACAGGCTGTAAAGTTACAGTAAAGGAAATGTTATCATGCAACACTGGTCGCACACAATCAAGATGTTGTGTATTAATCAGCTGTTTTTGCTCTTTGGCAGAAACCTTACGTATGCAAGATCCCCGGCTGCACTAAGCGGTACACAGATCCGAGCTCTTTGCGTAAACACGTGAAGACGGTGCACGGCCCTGAAGCCCACATCACCAAGAAGCACCGTGGAGACACGGGACCCCGACCCCCCGGTTCAGCCATGACCCCTGGAGGCCAGGGCTCTGAACTACTGCTGGAGAAGGAGGAGACGCGCAGGGAGGACTGCAAACTGTTGGCTCCCGAGACTGTTCTGGTGAGTGATGCATTTTATTCATGGTCAGCAAGATCCTTTAATTATAAGCAAATAAAAAGCACCACATCCATATTTTTTCAGCCACACATCACATATACTTAGCGTTCCTGCCATTTGGAAGTGGTTGTCTTGACAACACATTTATATTACTTCCTTCAGAAATCCCAGCCAAGCCCTGGGGGTCAATCGTCCTGCAGTAGCGAACGCTCTCCGCTGGGGAGCGCCAACAACAACGACAGCGGGGTGGAGATGAACCTGAACGCAGCCGGCAGTCTGGAGGATCTCACAGCGCTGGAGGATGGAGTTGCGGGCGGAGGAGGGGAGCCGGCGGGCGTAGGAACAATGGGAATGTCGGCGCAGGCTCTGAAGAGGCTGGAGAATCTGAAGATTGACAAGCTGAAGCAAATCCGCAGGCCGCCCCCTCCTGGCCGCTGTGCCAATAGCAAGCTACCTGCACTTTCTGGTATGTTCTCTGATGAAATAACTAAATAAATGAGTATTTCAGGAGAGTTTTAAAGGACAAATGTTTTAAAGATAAGGGATGAACATTCTTGGTTTGTACTGATGAACTGTTTCTAAGCTGTTCCGTCTTTCTGGGTGTTCATTCTCAGGTCCAGGAGAGAATTTGGGAATGTGTGCACCTTCTCCACTGCTCTCAAATCGACGGGTCATGGAGCTGTCCAATCACGAGTTAGGAGGCGGTACGTCGCTTGGCTGCTCTTCTAACGACAGGAGAGGAAGCGGCACCAGCAGCCTCAGCTCAGCGTACACCGTCAGCCGCCGGTCCTCCATGGTGTCCCCTTACCTGTCCAGCCGGCGCTCGAGCGAGGTCTCGCAAATGGGAGGAGCGGGAGGGGGAGGATGTCACCTCCTTGGCCCCGAGCAGAGCGTGGGAGACCCCCTCTCTCCGGAGACCAATCGCAGAGGAGCTCCTTGTCCTGGAGGAGGAGGGGGATTGCCAGGGCTTCCTACTTTAACACCCGCCCAGCAATACAGCCTAAAGGCCAAATATGCTGCAGCGACTGGCGGCCCACCACCTACTCCTTTACCCAACATGGAGCAGCCCGGTACTCCGAGCAGGAGAGGGGGTGTTTTGAGCGAGTACCAGGGGCAGCCTCTGCCTCCCTTCCTGCAACAAGGGGGTCCACGTAGGCACAGTGCCAACACAGAGTACGGCACCGGTGTCATCTACCCTCACCAGGCTCCAGGAAATAACAGCAGGCGAGCCAGCGACCCGGTTCGATCGGTAGCAGATCCACAAGCTCTCCCCAAGCGCTTCAACAGCCTTAATAACGTCGCCATGATGGGCCGAAGGAATGCGCTGCAACACCGCGGCTCCGACATCAGTCTTTCCCGCCACCTGTACTCCCCTCGGCCACCCAGCATCACAGAGAATGTGATGATGGAGGCTATGGGTATGGAGGCCCACCACGCCCCCGTCGATGCCCGCGATCGTTCCATGATGATGCCCCCTGGAGAGAGGAGCTTCATGGGATACCAGCAACAGCATCAAACTCTCGGAGGTTCTCTCGGAAACCAACTGTCCCCGAGCCATGACTCCCTGAGCTGCCCAGACCAGAGCTACATGCAGGGGCACTACCAGAACCAGGGAGGGGAAGTCCCTTCCAGGGCTGCTGGAAACCCGATGGGCCAAGCGAGGCCTATTCAGCCAGAGGGCATGTCTAATACACTCCTCCAACAGGCCGAGTACAGCATGAGCACCTGCCAGCTCAGTCCCTCGGGCCCTCATTACCCTAGCGTAGGCCAGGCCGGTGACGCTGGAGGCCCCTGGAGTGATTCTCACAACCAAATCCAAACTTCCAACCTTGCTCTGCAGAACCAGCGAGGAATGCAGTATTCAGACCGTAGCCTGCAGCCTCAGCAGACCCAGGCCCACTTCAACAATCAGACGGGCCTCTACAACAGTCCCGACGGCACCCACAAGCTCACCATCAAGCCTGAGCAGCAGTTTCACCCAGGGATGGGGGGTGGAAATGCCTGTCAGAGTGCAAAGCTCCAACAGCAGCAGATGCTCCTCCAGCAACCACAGGGTTACCCACCACAGACAGGCCAGGTCCTGATGAGGAACTCGAACAATCCCAGCTGTGACTTTCAAGGGCAGAGCCAGAACCCCTTTCCCAGTGGAGGGGGCTTGAGCTTGGGCTGTGCTGGCACCGCGCTCTCAGACGGGCAGAGATCGGAGACCCCCATGATGCAGGTGAAGGAGATGATGGTGAGGAATTACGTTCAGTCGCAGCAAGCCCTAATGTGGGAGCAGCAACAAGAACAGCAGCAGCAGAGTGGAATAAAACCTCCTCCTCTATCTGACAATATGGATATGAGTGCCCAGACAGCAATTATGCAGCACAGTCCACAGCACCAAAACCAGAATCTTTACCCCAACCAGCCCTATTCGTCCTACCCCAACCAGAACCTGATCATGAGCCCTCCCGCCCACAGCCGGGGGCCCGGCTCCGTGACGCCTAAAGACCAGCAGCTGACGGGTCTCCAAGGCTCATGTTATGGCCAGGAGATGGTGGTCCCCAGGCCCCCTCAGGGACGGAAACCCCTCAGCCGCCAGAACAGCCTGTCACAGGTGGGAGGAGCCTACCTAGGTAGCCCACCCCAGCTCAGCCCTGTACACTCCGCGTCCAGCCCCAGGAGACCGGTCCGACTGCCTCCAGTTCAGCATCCGCAGCACCAACAAAATGAAATGTTCTCTCCTTCCAATAACAACAACATGTACTACTCGGGCCAGATAAACATGGACTTGGACAAACACATGGACCCCCAGAATGGACCTTGTCTCAACCAGCAGCACAGTATTGGGTCCAACATGGACCCGACAGGTGGTACAAAGCCTGCCCCCATGACTTCCTATCCTGAATCCGGCCCCATCTCGAATGCCTTAGAAAACTTGGACCTGGATAACGCCCGCATAGACTTCACCTCCATCATTGATGATGCGGAATCTTCCTCATTCAGCCCAATCAACAATCCCCTTCAGGGCCAGCCGGGGTCCTCCTCCCAGGCCTCGTCCCGCCTCACCACCCCTCAGACTTCTGTCAGCCTAGCTGCAGGCTCCGGCCTGTCCAACATGGCTGTAGGCGACATGACGTCCATGCTTACCTCGCTGGCTGGGGAGAATAAATACCTGAACACACTGTCTTAGAAGAGGACTGTTTCCCCCCCACATAAATACTCAAGTAGAGGTCTTGTCCAGTTCTTAATGTTTTAAGGTATGAAACGTATGTAGTCCAGTATCAAGAGGCAACCAGCATGGGGTTCAAAACAGTCAAGTGCCGTTGCTCACAGTGGTTTTCTCTGGTACACTGCAGGAGTGCTCTTAATTGGATAATTTCATGTAATGGATAATTAAGTCCGGGCTGTTTTATACTTCCCAATAAGCCTTTATACGGGAGCCAGGATCCTGAACTTGTGAGGGGTCGGTTGCAGCTGGATACCAGGAATAATGGCATGTTGTAAAAACGTTTGGTTGCAAGCCGAGACAAAAGCTACTAATACGATTCCTATCGCAGGTTTTCAAAAATTGTAAGGAATCCCCAGCAGAAACCTTAAAAACCAAAGGTGCCTGATCAACCTCCCACCGCTTTATTGTTCCTTCACTGCCTTGGTACTCGGTATTTTTTCCGTGCCTTACAAGACCGCGGAGCTTATATGCCTGATATGAAACTGATACTGAAACTTTTTCCGAACAGGCATTCCAGTCACAGTGGAGCAGAGAAGGACGCGTGTAAATACGTTTTTATAAACATTTATATATGTTGTGTATACGACAATGAGACGGTGGATGAATCATCCTCCCGTCTCGTGATAGACCGCTTGGATTCTGAAGGCCAATGTCCGGACAGGGAGTTTGCAAGATGGTTGTCTGAAGACTTAATTTAGCAGATTGAGACATCCTTTCTTGGTGCTACTAAACATTAATCTGTACTGCTAGAGGGTTTCTTCATAGTGGTATATCAGTATTCCCACGCATGCACAGATGCAGTCACTCAAACACAGAGACACTCAGGATTGTTGGTGTTCAGATTACAGGTATGTTATAATTGCCTTTCCAGACAGAGAGTTTGCACTCCATATGTTTACTGTAAGTGTCCCTAAAGCAGCTGTGTACTTTTATGATTTTTTTCCCCCCTCAGTGGTGTTTTTATAACTGCGAAACAGAAAGTTCCTCACTCTATTAAAAAGGTACATACAGAATGGATGCAGGGCAAAGCAACATCACAGTACGTCCGATATATTCAAACACTAACCCGAGCTACGACTCGTACATGACTCAGCTGAGGATGACGGCTATTTTTGAAATGAAACCCGAATCAGCTGGTCTGTATCTGTTATCAGTAATAGTTGCCCATGTTACAAGGAGGTACATTCATAGTTCAGTGCTGCTGCACTTCGGCTCTAATCCCAAAGAGGAGTTGAATTCTGCATTATTAAATCAAGAAAGGGGATCAAGAGACGGGACTTTAATCAATGGCTACCACTGTAGTAAAATACATTATGGGTACACTGAGGTACTTTTTATTTCACGACTATCGAGCTGGTTCAAGCTCTTGGTTGGAGAACTAATTTACACTGTGGCTTTGCACTGACTACAGCACTGTGTGGGAAGGTCTCTGTCTCTTTTGACTGTTATTCACATGAACCTCATTTTGATAGCGATAAAGAATCATCACAGTATTTTTTAATGGTCATTCAAGAACACATCTGAGCACAGCTACACTCAATAAGGCCACACTTTAAGTATTGCTGGAGCATTTCACGAGACCTTTCAGAATAAAAGAGTAGCATCGCTTCAAGGTTTACTAAGCAGCGGGAATTCATATCTTTATTTTGGACAAAAGTGTACAACCTACCAAAGACACCTTAAAATGACTGAGAAAAAGATGCACAAATAGTCTATTTTAACACAACACTAACACTAGCAATACGGGCATGAACATTGAATGGTAGTGCTGTTCCTTAGAATGTATGAGATGTTTTGTATAAAATTATCTTTTTATATTAATGAACTTTATGGATGTTGCCTTCTATGTGTGTGTATTTTTTTAATTTTTTTTAATAACTGTCATCCTTCATTCTGACTTTTTTGCTGGCAAAAGAATATTACCTTTAGCAACTGAAAGCTATAGTAGTAGCATTAACTACAATAGACAAAAGCCAAGTGTTATATTTTGTGTACAATTTTCTACATTTTTATACAAATGTGCTATATTTTACCAGTTTATGAATAAAGATGTTCAGCGGGATGGATGCAGAAGGTTTGTCAAACTTTTCTTTTCATGCCCCGCTGCTATAAACTGATGTTTGTAACGAGCCATGCACATTGTATACATCAAGGAGGCTTAAAGTAACAGTGTAATGCCTGCTCTGTTGGATGACTTAATGCAATGACTCTTTTCCTCCAATAGAGGGCAGCACAGCCTGAGCACAAGCACCAAACCAGTCTTTCATTCACAATAAATGGAGCCCCCACAGCATAACTTGAATGCTGCACACGCTACGAATCTACTACTCCTGTAAGACGTCACGCTATATTCTGTGAAAAAACAACTAATGTACCGTAATAATGGAACATTTGAAGAAGTCTCATTTTACATGTATTTATAGAGATATACATTATCGATGTGCCACAAACAACACTTTTTATTCTGCATAATTGTGATCCAGCAACATTTTACCCCAAAACCATTGCAAGTCTAACCAGCTGACCAAGCAGAGGACATTTATCCCAAATAATCCTTCATTTTGTCCTCACCCTAATTGTTGTGACTAGGATTTAGTCCTGCCTGTCACGGCAGTCTATTATGAGCTACGGTGATCTGCTGGGCTGCTACAGTAAGTAAGTGGATGAGTATTAAAAATGGCCGCTCTCGGTGACATCAGTGCCTGGACGAGCTCGCTGTGGTCAGTGGGGACTGGCACTGTGGGCCGCCGAGTGCTGTAAGAAACTACACAAATAATCTTGCTCTTAAAATGTTATCAACACGACATCTACGCTGTAAAAGACATTTAAAAAAAAAAGTTCATAACCATACTGTTTTATATGATACTATACACCAGGGGTCTCCCAATCTTTTTGGCTTGCTGCGCCTTAAAATGAAGTCATGTTTATTTGTGTCTTCACATCACAGGATATGGTGGCGTGGAAGTGAGTTACGAGCAGCGCAATATAAAGAGGGGTTTTTCAGAATAAAAAACACATTTAGTGTACTTCTTCTCTCTGAGGCAGTGAAGTATCCTTCCACAAGGCAGAGAATAAGGGCTGTACACTTACATAAGTTACACAACAAGCTAAAAGGCTAATTATAAACAATGATGGTCTAGTTATAATTAGGTAATTACACCATGGTGATTCAACATATTTATTTACAAACTCTTTACAGCTGTAAAATGGTTTAACAAATCTAGAATACATATAAAATCAAACTGTCTTAATTGTTTGTAACCATAGCGACAGTATCTGCTACCTGCGACCTTTAACATGCAAACTTTCAAAACGTCCTAAAGATCCGACTACGCCACCGTATCTGTTACTTTCGTCACTTTGGGTAACACCTCAGCGTGTGCTGACGTTTCATCCGCCGCGTTTAGTGAACTTCTATAGTAAAACTTTTAATGTGATATTTTTAAAATGCTATCACCACCATTACTTTTTACAGCGCTGGCTCCTATTTGGTTAGGGGCCCCAGTGTGCTTAGACTATATTGGCATGGCGGTGTTGTGGCATGGCACAGTAGACTCACGGCAGCCACTACGGCCTGGCACCGACGCCAAAGTTGACTCATTCTCTCCGAGGCGAGGGGAAGTTCTCCTGACGGACTACCGATCTGCAATCTGGCATGTCCACATTTGTTATTTGAAACAATAAACGAAAAACCTCCACAAAAAAAAAGGGTCAAATCGGGAAGACAGCAGAGAGGAGACGAATGGGAGGATGCCGTTTTCCAATTGACACTTTAATGGCATTCGTGAAGAAGTTTGAAGGCCTCCCCCGTTTAGATGCACCAGATTGGTCGACAACACGGATGTGTCGGCCGGCAACACATCAAAAGTGGTGAAAACTGGGCTAAACTCAAACTGTCAGGCTTGCAATGTGGTGCCGGGACTAAAATAAATAGGCTATGTTTTTATTAGAAATGATTGATGTCCATGTGACACTATGAATAAGTGTGCTGTTGAATGTTTAACTTCACATACATTTCACATCCAAAGCACACTGACCTTCACTCATTCTCTTCCTGGATACATTGTCTTGTCTCCTGCCTCGGGCCGACGTCATTGTCATGCAAACTGGCCGTAGCTTCTTTTCCAGAAAATTACAGAGTGCGTGTGCATATTTTTAAACCGTATTCTCGAACAGGTTTGGGTTAGAACCATAATGTAGGAAAAAGTCTGTGTTTTCTACTCTCTACAGTGTCTTTTCTGTAGTTAGAAAAGGAGATGGCAAAATAAGTTTTTTTGTGTTTTTTTTTCAAATGCAAAGAAGTGGGCAGCATAATGACTTTTCTCTTTTCTTGTCTTGCCATTCAGAGGGAGGCTTTTCTTTCCCTTTGTCACTTAGTTTGGCATATAATTAACTCCTGCTTAATATGCTGTTTAAGGGCTCTCCTCCCCATGCAAGAAGCTTTGAACCCATAGACCACAGTCAGGGACAAAACCCCAGTGGGACTGCTTCCTCCATGCTCCTCCTAGTGTGTGTGTGTGTGTGTGTGTGTGTGTGTGTGTGTGTGTAGAAGTAGTTGTTTTAACAAGACAGTAAGCTAAAACTATCGCCACAGCATCGCCATAGTTATTTTACCCCGCATGTATTAAACCAATATAAGGCCGTGCACAAACATCCGCTGTAGTCCGTAATCAGTAATCGAATGTATAAACCATTCAAACGGTGAGTTGTTAAGTGCATCTAAATAAGTGCATTAGGACACATTGAGTACTCTTTAAGAAATACTTATATAATCTTTGATTGGTCAATGAAAGTGTAGTATGGTGATTTATTGTTGAATAAACGACAAAACCAGCTCTATGTTTCAGGCATGTAACAAGCAAGTACAATTATATACATTGTAACGAATCAGGTAGAGGTCAGAAATATACATTTTGATTGAACTCAGTATACAACATACAATGTATAACTCAGAAATCTGGAATTTAAAAACACATAACCTGAAGTAGTGATGTACTGCGTGGACACATATGAACTTTAAAGAAAAAAAACAGCTCCCAGGACCTCTGAAGCACCTCTGCACCTCCGTGACCCTTGTCTGTAGCAAACTTTATTGCCCCCTCCTCGCCTCCCTCCTTTCCACCTCCCTCTCCTCTATCCATCCCACCACAAAGAGCCGTGATGACCCCTCTGTCCCTCTCTTTCTACGGCCCTCCGCTCCCTCCCCACCTTCAGGATGCTTTCTCTTCCAGAATCCATTAAGCAGACACCATGGGTGAAGGAACGGAGGAGGGGAGGGAGGGCTGTATTTTGTTTTTTCCACCATGAGCTGATAATTTAGGGGAAAAGGTTTTAGTTTAAATGTGACCCTGAGCTTGCGTGGTGCTGGAAAATGAACATGTTTGAGGTGGTTGGAGGTTCAGTAAGCTTCACAGAAGCACATCGTGTGACGTTAAATAAGTATGTATCTATTAAATTGGTTTATTCTATATAAACACGTAAAAAACAGATGTTAAATCTTGTATGTGAGGGATTTAGGATTACATTTTGTTTCATAACATCTCCACAAAGCCAATAAGCAATGATTTATAGTGACTTTTTAATACTAATCTGGTTTCTATGATAGTGTGGTAAATACCAACCATGATTGTATGAACATTTGGGCCCTTGTGAGGGATTTAGTTTTTTTTTTTTTTTTTTTTTTTTTCAATTGAATCGTCTGCCTCAGTCAGGTAATCTGTCTTTCACTCCTCTAATCTGTTTCACAGTGTCAGATGCCCGTTTGTTTACTGCGCTCGCACACTGCAGCGGGACATTATGCGCCGTGAAAAGCTTTTATTATCTGGCGGAGTTACTGAGAGGTGGGGGGCCGCTGGAAAGCCAAGGTGGGGGTCCAGAACGCCTGCGTTGGGAGTTTTATTTCGGATGTTTTTTTCAGTTGCAAAACAGATTACGGTCCAGGTTGCAACACAAAGAGCGGTCAATGCACCACTTCCTACAGCCATCCAGGGGTGAATGGGGCGCAGGACGGGGTCCACTACGGGGGACTCGAGGGCAGGTGCGACGTGCATAACAGTCGAACCATAAAAAAAAAAAAAAAAAAAAAAACACTTAGGAAGGTGGGGAGGGGGGATGCGCACATACCTGTAGTCATTAACCTGCAGTTAGTCTAATCTGTCCGCGGTGGGAATGTAGCGAGCTGGATTTAACGGCCTCATTTGCACCTCTTCACTTTATAACACGTTAAAACGTGTGAGGAGTGAGGCAGCATCGATGAGATGCAGATTAAGCATGGAGGTAAATTAAAAAATGTTAACTGTAACTTTAATTATAACTATAATAAATAATTTGACAGATTCGGCTGTTGATTCACGTATATGTGGAAGGAAATAGTGCGCTCCCTGGTTTGGATGGATAAAAACCAGTGCGCAGACACTTGGACGCTCCCGGGATTCCCTCTCTTAAGAGGAGGCGCAATGTTGCAAAAGTCGGGACAAAAGTTTGTCAAAGTTCACCGTGTGTTGGGCTACAAGGCGGTGGGCTTCGCGAGAGCAGCTCTCCGTCGGCTATAAACTGTAAACGAGGAAGGTGCACGCTTTTTTTTTTTTTTTTTGTACGCCGCCGCCGCTGACCTCGGGGGCCCAACCTCTGCTGCTGACATCACTCGCTGCTCACGGCTCGTCGCCTCCGCTTGGAGTCCCATCAAGGTCTGAGGCTCCCGCTGTGACCGAAGGCGATGCCTCATCACCATTCATTCTCAGGCAGGCGCTCGGGACCGACGCACGTTCGCGCCGCTCCCCGGACGACGTTTCTCAAACGAAGTAGCAGCGCGATGATGACAGAGGAGAGCCGGGGCAAGCGACGGAAACAAGCCAACCCCAGGAGGAACCGAGGTAAGGAAGCAACGCTGGAAACTTTTACATTTGTTTTTTTTAGTTTTTTTTTTAAGAATTTGGTGAATGGATGCGGGCAGATGTTGCAGCTCTCTCTCGGGAGGAGACGCGCGTTGTTTTCTGCAGTTTTGGAGAAAAATAACTCACTAAATATTTCGCCGCACAGCAGTTTGACTATTCATGTTTCAGACTCACGTTTTTGGTTGTTTTATGGCTTGTGAGATTGTCCCGCAGCGGAAATAAATTGCAGGGATGAGAAATGAGCTTTCGTCAGGTTGGACATCCGCTGGGATTATTCTACCTGTAAACACATCTGGGCAAAAACCTCGAAATATTCACAAAAACACACAACAACCTGTGGCTGCACGTGGAATCTCGTGACCCCTGTCTATCGTATACACCTGGGGCGGAAAGTTGTTTTCTAAATCCATGGTAAATTATTTCGAAGGATCCACACTGTTTGATTTCGTTATTTTTGACCGAGAGATATGTATTTTTGTGTGATTCTTACACTGTCACTGTGTGTGACTTTCTCTCACATTTAGAACATCTCAGATTTAGCTGCTTTAACCTGATCTGAGGCTGAAACGTTCTGGTTCCCCTGATTATGTTTACTCTGTGCCATGCCACGGGATTTGACATGTTACATCAAGTTTTCTAGAGTTTGATACTGTTTTTTATCTACATTTTTAAAACAGAAATAGACTGCATCAGAACTAGTTTAATGTGATTTTTTGGGGAGGCAAGGCTTTTTTCTTTAACTTCATTTAATAGCTTTTTTTAGTCAAATCTAAAAATCCCTTAACAGTCTAGATCAATTAAAAAGAAAAAGTACATAGATCATTTTGGTTATCTATTTTTTTAATCAAATATGAGGGTTTTTTAAAATGATGATGCATAAAAAAACACCACCGTGTGCATGTGTAATTAACTCTACTGCACTTTTTTTTAATTCAAACGTGACTATTAATCACCTTATCGAGAAATAGTGAAAGCTTCTAACCATAAAGCTTAAGATGATGTCAGTTAGTCAGTTGCAGCGTCTGTGACTGCACTTCCTACAACAGAGAGGAACCTTTAGACATGCTGAATTAAGAGACGTTGTTCTACATGCATCAGGTGTGTGTGTGTGTGTGTGTGTGTGTGTGTGTGCATAGATATGCATATACACACACATATTTCTGTGAGGACTGAACTTCTAAATTAGACTCAAATCAGACTTCCCTGACCCCAAACAATCTATAACTTATTAACGCTTCTCCTAAATTTAACTTCATCCCGTCCTAAATCCTCAGCTACCGAACATCGAGTCCCTAAAATGAAATAAACCTTATAAGAGATACTGATGGGTTTTCTGGGTGATGTGTGCCAGCTTGTATCTTGCTGCTACCCCCTGTATTTAATGCAAAGTTGTTGGTTGATGCAGAGAAAGCCATGAGGTCTCCCAAACAATGCAAACGAAGCAGCACGGAAACACAGTTAAGTTGGTCTCAAATGTGTTTTTTTGTTGTTGTCATTTTCCTTTTGAGAGGATCTTTTGTCTTGAAACACACACACACACACACACACACACACACACACACACACAAGTTGCAGGCTTTATTCTCCAGTCATGAAAGCCACTGCAGGCCATGCGGTGATGCTTGTTCATTTTCTGATCTGACACACAAGCGCTATAAACCTATTTGCTGTGAGGAGTCTGTTTACTGTAAATAGTTTATTAGTTTGCTGTAAGTGTTTCCTCATTTTATTCAGAGAGGTGTGAAGCTCAGCAGAGTGTCACCAGGGTGAGATCCTTCCCTGGCGGCCTAGCGGTAACGGATACTTCTGTGTGTGTGTGTGTGTGTGTGTGTGTGTGTGTGTGAGTGTGTGTACACACACTCTCACCTTTGACTATCACGCAGCAGTTTGTCAACTGACTGCACTGTATTTCGCAAATCAGCACCATCACACTGCGGTGAAAGCGATCAGCTCAAAGGCACACTTACTGACAAGGGCCTGTCGCCTACCAGACCACCAGCATATAACCAGACCCTTTAATTCCTGCAGTGACCCGAGGAAAGGCAAGCATCGCATCTGGTCATTTTTTTTCTTTTGAAGACATGAAGTCGAATTTAAAAGTGAACATGAAGGAGAAGAAGAAGAAAAAAAGATCATAAATTGATATTTATCTGAGAACTGTAAAAGTCATGTCGGTCTGTTATCTTCAACCTAATCTGCACTATATCGTCGAGTGCGAGCTGCTCTTTCTCCCCACCAAGTGAGTGAATCTGCATGCATGCATTGCCTTGTGCTGATGGCGTGCTCGCAGGCCCGCGCAGCGTTTTTGGCGTGCACGTGAAAAGTCGGCGTACGTCCTCGTGCGTCGGTGGGGAAATGTGCATCTCAAAGCCCTGTGTTGGATGTGGAATGTGCCGGGCTGGAGGCGGCTGTGTGCGAGTAGGGAGTTAAAGGTCCTTGATAAAACCAAATGAATTTGGCAGGCCCGACTCATAAGACAGCGATTTCGGGGATCTTTTCCAAACCAGAATAAAGGGAGGGGAAAAAAAAAACATAGGCTGACTTTTCTTCTTTCTCCAAGGCGCCTATTGATTATGTCTCTGTCTTCCCCAATAAAACTGTCAATGTTCACCAATCTTCAGCAACGTGAGGAAATTACTACCCTTCGTTCCTGGCAGATTGGAAACAGCCTTGAAAACAGCCCTGAGACAAAGGGAGGAAACATATCCATTCGAAGCGATGACCCGTATTTACTGGCTGCGAGTGGGATGTTTGAGTTTCAAAGAGTGTGAATTAATTAGCTGAGCCCTGATAGCCAACGCTTCAACATCCCCCCCACCTTCAGGCCCATACAGTCAATTAAACCAATGATTTTTTTGCCTTTTCCCTCATTTATTGAGATGGAGTTCAACCATATCCTCAAGTTCTCTGTGTAGAAGGCAAACATCTCGAAACTAACAGGATGATGAATGAGGAGATGATGTATTTATTCTGCTCAACAAAAGTATGCAATGATTGTTTTGTTTTTTACACTAATCAAAGATTCTTTTTGGGGGCGGGAGGACTGGCTTTACTCAAGCAGGCCATGATTATCTATCTTAATGGACTTCACAAAAGCCACCTGGGTGGTGCCGTCCTGTCACCTTTTAGATTCCAGGTTTTTTTATTTCATTTTTTGCCGTCTGTTATGAACCTTTTCCCTCAAACTCAGCAAGCGTCTTCTGACATCCGCACCAGATCAGACTCATTCAAATCTCTCAAATTTGACGTCGGATTGCATTTCAAGAGCGCCAGCAAACATATTTAGTCCACGTTGCCTCGCGCTCCATGTTTTGTTAGTCCGTGAAAAACTCCACTCTGTTGTTGAGTTGATGTGCCTTTTTTTAAGAGAGCTCTCTCTCTCTCTCTACTCACTCACTCTCTCTCTCCCTGTTTCCCTCATTCCCTCGTTCTCGTTTTTCTTCTTTTTTCAAGTGCCAATTTATTTAAACTCCTTTCCCCTTTTCTTCTTTCTCCTTCATTGATTTCCAAACCCCAGTCTTTGTATGCAGCTGGGGCCCAGCTGTGTGTCTGTGACTGTGTGTGTGTGTGTGTGTGTGAGTGTGTGTTTGTGTGGGTTTTTCTGGCACGGTGCTGCCACAGCGAGCACAGCGCACTGTACACAAAGGACTCGAGCAGCAAAAAAAAAAAAAAGGGGGGGGGGGAGAAGAGAGAATAGGGGGGAACATTTGAACGTGAAAGACTGACGCGCTGGTACAGTACAGAGCGGAGGGGCCGGGCCGGTTTGGACTCGGCCCGCTTCAGTCGGCAGATGTATCTGCGCTCTGGGACGAAGGGTGGGGAGAGCGAGACAGCAATGAAGAGCCCAGGCACCACAGTTTATTACCAGGACTCTTCAAGGGGCTCAGCTCAGGCGTCAGAACCAGCGGGTGGGAGGGACAAGAGGAGGGAAGAAAGGAGAGGAGGATGACAGAGGTGGGGAACTGATGGGGTTGACAGGGGCTGGAGACGGCGAAAAAAAAACGTCTCTCCGGCGTCACAAGACATCGAGATGGAGGGGTCGAGGGGACGGAGGAGACGGGACGGGCCACACGAGTGTGGGGATATTAAGTGTTTCCCGGTTTGTCCCCACAGCGCCTCGTGTCACAGATTTCTCCCATAGCTCTGTGTGCGATGCCAGATCTGCACAGCAGTAATGGGGAATCCCTTGATTGAGTCCCTCTGGCATTTGTCACATGTTTATTCGATTATTGGCCCTTTGTGATGTTTCAGATGGAGCCTCGGCGGTCCCATGTCTTACTGTACATTCCTGCCGCGTGGCTGCCACACTGTCGGTCCACTCCAGGGAGGGATTATTTGGAAAGTTTTTTGGTGCCATTGCAGGATTAATAAGTGCACGGGGGGGGGTTTCCCGCCCATATTAGCTCCCTGCAGGACTGCGTGGAGCTGTGGGATCTCTTAGAGTCCACCTTAAAAAAAATCATCATAGGACACAATTTTAAAAGTGGTCCGAATGAAGTCAAACAGTGCAATGGTGAACACATGTCTTCATTACAGGACGTGAGAGGCGAGCGTATGTCTGAGCATCACACTCCATTAAACCGGAGGATCAAGCTAACAGAGCTCATGAGGTGTGTGTGTGTGTGTGTGTGTGTGTGGAGGTGCCTGGGCACTTCTCACACGTTCAACACCGACTGGATTTCTTGCAGCTTCTCACTCGCGCAGGCATTTCCATTTTCACATCAAAAGGCGTTTCATCTGATAAGGTTTACATGCCACACATATAGCATGATGTCCCCTCCCCCTCTTTTCGTTCTCAACATGTGCCATTCGCGACGCTATTATTACATTCTTTGTCGTTGCGTTGGCAAGACTCCTCGTCATTAAGTCTATTTGTGGATCTTCCTTTTGTGCAAGCCGCCCGGGTTTTTTTTTTTTTGTGTTTCATAAGCTGCACATGTTTGACAGAAGAAAGAGGTTAAAACTATCCAGCCTCTCTGCGCACAATTTATAGATATGTGCCGTTTTATCACACCTCAAATTAAATTTGGAAACCCTGCTTCAGCTGTCATGTATTACAAGGCCCAGATGGGTGGCAGCGAGAGAAGGGGGAAGACAAAGAGACAGGGAGAGAGAGAGAGAGAGGGAGAGTCAGCCCCACTCAGCTGGCTGAGCGTGTGCCAGTATTTTGCAGCAGGGTGAGAGAGGAACACTTTGATATGTGGTGTGTATCAGCAACAGACCGGAGTGGCGTTTGTTGAGGATCGGCTTTGAGGCCGGAAAACCTGAGACCTGCCGGTGTTTTTTTTTTTTTGTGTGTGTCATCGGTTTAACACTTTTTTTGTTTCTGACTTCCCCTTTTTGCCTTTCATTCTTTATACAAGTCCATTTTCTTTTTGTATGTTAAGAAGCACAACAATGCATCTGCTTCTCACTTTGTCTCATGTGAATCTGTTAGCACGCCAAACATCTGCAGCTCACTAAAAATAGTGTCACACTCAATGGCGGTGCATTGAATTCACTTTGACTGACAACTTGTTTCTCAACACCAGAGCATGGTACTGGATAGATGACACTTAAATGAGTAGCATTCTACAGTAAGAATGGAAGGTATGGATAGATTTGTCCTGAATATGTTTTATTATTTGATGTATGCCACGATATAATAGATTTTCTAGAAATACAATTAAAGTACATACGGATAAAGTAATCAGAGGAGTGCGACTAACGCTCGTTTTATTACGAATCATTTCTTATCTATTAATATTTTAATTGTTGATGAAGGTATATGGGGAGTTTAGAAGAGACCTGTGGTTCCTACAGGTTAATATTGGATGGCTGTTTGTCTTCCCTTCACACAAACAGCATCAACTGGTGAAAAACCAACTGTTGAACAGAGGCTAACATCAGTTCATGTGGCAGAGTGAGCTCAGAAGTACGACGTCATGTGATGTTTATAGAATTTGAACAGGAATTTAAATTGGAAAAGTATCTGTTGTTTGAAAAGCGAGACTACAGGCAGCTACGTGTAACTTTAGAGTGAACAACAGAATGACTGTGGTCATCGGGAGATATAAATGTTAGGATAGAAATCAGAGGATCTGCCACCTCTAATGACATTAAAATATATTTTCACAATCAGATAAGCCAAATGGTATTTGTAAACTAAGCGTTTTTGTTTCTTTCGTTGTACTTTAGCCCTGCTTTAGGTCATCGTGCTGTTATTATTGTATGTGGTGTTTGCGCTCCACATGATCCTGAGTCACTAAATGAAAGAAGACAGAAAGAAACGTTGGCGTAGAAGATAAATATAATATAAAGTAAATATCAAAAAGTTCCCACAGCAAATTATCTTGATATCACATTCTGTTTCCGTTGATATAGAGTTTACAGAGTAAAGCAGCGAATCTTCTCACGTGATATACCAGAAATTATTTTTTGCATTTTTGTTTGATGACTTTTCTGTTGTATCAAGTAATCGACTCTAAACCACATAAATACACGTCATCGCATCAACGATACAAAGTTATGCAATATATTTCTGCATAAACCTGCATCGTATCTTCTTCAAACAAGGGCTGGTGCTTCGATTAGCACAGGTGAGGGGGAAAAGGACAGAAAAAGAGGAAGGCTTGGAATCAGCCTACTCCCTCCCTCCCCCCTCTCCCTGTACCTGTGATCACCTGGCACCACCTTGGTCTGACCTGCACAGCCCACTCACACAGATACTGAACACACTCATAGTTACCTGATGGAGTAAACACATTCCATCATGCAGCCAACGCGCCTCACTGATCTTTCGGGCCCACCTGTAACGCTTCAAGGATTTAGCTCTTACATTTTAACACACATCTTTATCTGACTCCCTCCCTCACTCTCCGTTTCTGTTGCTGGCAGTGTCTCGTTATAACAAATTCCCACTTTCTCTGCTCCAGCAGACCCTTACAGAGGCCGTGAAGGCATCACCTTCTCAAATCTATTCTAGTGTCCATTCATTAACTCACGATAATACTGAAAAAAGTATCATGATCACAATAAGTTGGTTTTTTTTTGCAAAGTAATTACAGAGAATGACATTTTTTGTATTGGTTTATGCCTTTAAACACAAAATGCACTGTCAAACCTCGACTCTTACCTCTGACAAAGACAGCACGTGAATGTTTGTGCTATAGCTGCGTGCAACATGTGATCCTCAAAGTAATCTTTGGTGCGTCAGGTATGATAAAGAACAGGATCGATAAACCGCAAGTATTTTTGAGCTGGAAAGGAAGCAACATAAATAATATCAGTATAGAGTGGTCGACTCCGCCGTTTATCACTGCGTGGCGATCTAGTAAATAGTCTTATCTTGTTAAAAGAGTTGCTCATGGTACGTGACAGGTTATCACGTTTTCATTGCTATTGCAAAATGACAAAACTGAGCAAGGTTTTTTTTTTTTTTTTAAAAGTCAAGCACTAATAAAATGAATACGCAAGAAAAGAAAAAAAAAAAGATTCTGAAGTTTGACGGATTCAATTTCTTTTTCCTGTTCGGCTGCGCGGCCGACTGGTACCTCGGGGAAACAGGGCAGTTATGATTATATGGTGCATGTGTCCAGCATGCAGCAGGGATGGAAAGGGGAGTCATAAGGCAGCCTGGCGACATATCACAGGGAGGTGACGTCATCTCAATGATACAAGTAATAGGTAGGTGTGAATGTGTCCAGGCCTGATATTAGGACGGAGCTCTGAATTCAGATCTGGAAGGTTGACTTCTCACTTCTTTTTTTCCCCTCTCTCTCCTTCTCAGATTTGCAGCTTTTTCTGGCTCTCATCTGTTGCCTCTCTTTCGTCTCTACCTCTCCGTGTCACTCTCTCCTTCTCTCTTCCTTTAAACTCTTCATATCTCCTCTCTTTCTCCTCTTCCTTTAAACTCTTCATATCTCCTTTTCCTTCGCCTCTCTTTCTCCTCTTCCTTTAAACTCTTCATATCTCATCTTCCTTCGCCTCTCTTTCTCCTCTTCCTTTAAACTCTTCATATCTCATCTTCCTTCGCCTCTCTTTCTCCTCTTCCTTTAAACTCTTCATATCTCATCTTCCTTCGCCTCTCTTTCTCCTCTTCCTTTAAACTCTTCAAATCTCCTCTTCTGCGTATCTCAACTCCTCTCCCGCCCCTTCACTCTTTTTTCCATTTTTTTATCCATTCCTCCTCCTCCTCCTCTCCTTCCATCCATCCTCCACTCCTCACGGTCGCCATCATGCCCCCCCCTCCTCCTCCTCTCCACCACCACCACCACCTTCTCTCCCTGAGCGCCTCCCCTGTCCCACTGACACCACACGCTGCTCCCATCCCCCGAAAACCACTTCAAACAGCCAGCGCCATCAAAGCCCACAGTCAGGCAGCCAGTCAGCCGGCCTTCTGCTTCGACTTAAAATTACTGTCGTCCCAGTCGCAAGGCTGCTTTCCTCTTCTGATACACATCAAAGATCCTCTTAAACTCCCGAAGTTTGCTTTTTAAACCTTTCTTCTTGTCCAGTCTTTTTTTATATACATTATTTCTCTGGTTGAGCTCTCTCTCTCTCTCTCTCTCTCCCGCTCTCCCGCTCTCCCTCTCTCTCTCTCTCCCTCTCTCTCCCGCTCTCCCTCTCTCTCTCTCTCTCCCTCTCTCTCTCTCTCTCTCTCTCTCTCTCTCTCTCCCTCCAACTGGGCCAGGTCAGTAATGACATGCACACACTCTCGTGCGGTTCTGCTGTCTTCGCATTTTTCTCCACGACTTTAATTAGTTTCTTTTTCAAGGCGTTGGTTCAGGCTTCACATTATCACACACACACACACACACACATTAACTAACGTACGTACAGATGTGCGTGTATATTAATATGCAATATGACTCATACATCATCTTAATCAGAACTGCGTAACCACAAAAAGACCAGTTTAATGGCCCAGTGTGTGTTCCTCTTTTTGCTGCCTGTATTTTTATTTTATGTGCGAGTTCTCAAGGGGCAAGAAAAAAAAAGTGACGAAAGAAAGAAAGATAGATAGAGTGAGACAGAGAGAGAGGGGGGGGGGGGGTGCAGACATGGGAGGGACATTTCAGAGAGAGACAAACAAAAAAGAAGCAGAGTGACACATCAGAAAAGCATCCTCTCTATGTTTCAGAGCCTCGGAGGTCACATGTGGTCACTCGAAGTTTCGGCGGTGGGTGGAGGGTGTAATGTCGACATGCGCCAGAGGATGGCGCCCCGTCTGTATGTTATCCAGGCAGGACTTGGCTGCCAGATCTACAAGGCCCGTCTATTAAAACAACATTTGTAATTATGAGAATGGTACACATTTGGACACAGTTGCATGCGATACATGCAATATTGTGATTTAACTGAATGCGTTGTCTGGCAGCTGAGAGTCTGCTGCTGTCTTTTCATGCTCTTTGATAACAATCGGGACTTCCCTGTCCTTTATATTTGACTTTCACTAGTTGGATCGATGTCACCGCGACTGCACATGGTGCGAATACTGCTCTGATCTTTTTATATCTCAATGTGGGTTCCTCAGTACCTTGTGTTTTAAATCGGCTTTGGAGTGGTTAGATTGAGACATTTTGGTCTTTTAAATGCAGCGACGTGTCCTTTTAAAAGAACACCACATCATGCTAAACACCTCTAACAGATCGTATACACACATGTTTGAAATAGACAAAGCCAGTGGGATACCAGGCATATTTGTTTCACCCTCAAAACAAATCTCCCGTAGCGAGCGACCCAAAGTCGCAGCTCCAAGTTGAACTAACCAAATCCCACATTGTATAGCTGTTAAGCTCAAAGAGAAGTTTTATTTAGCGTGCACCCCTATTAAAAAACTTCAGAACCTTTGTGCTCCGTCAGAGAATGTTTTAATATTCAAAAGGAGCCACTATTGTGTGGTTTTCTTGCGCCAATGTGCAAAATAAAGAGCCACATCAGACAGCTGGAACGGTCCCTGAGCATTTTCATGTGTAAAGCAAAACGAGGGAAAACAAATTTGGAGGGGGGAGACAGGGGTATTTATAGAGTGGTGTGAGAGTCTTTGCAATGACAGGAGCCTAATGAAGTGGAGTTTGGGTTTTGATTCACAGTGCGGTGAGTGCGTGGGTCCCTCTGTGACCGTTACTGCATTCCAGCGCCGATCCCTCGCTACACGGAAACCAGCGCGGGGCCACGGGAGGAGGCGGCGGCGGGCCAACTCGAAATAAACGTGTCCCTCTAACCGAGCTAACCTTTCTCACCAGCGTCGCTCCCTGCTTCCAGTGAGGCGGATGCACCCAGAGGGCACTACGTTAAAAAAATCCCCCAGATATTCATATGCACGCATGTTCTCGCAGCTAGAGTGGATGTGTAGGTGAGTCACCGACACGTCAGATAGTACAGTTAAGCACGACGGCGTAGGGGAGTCCAGGATGATATCAACAGCGTTCATTTTACTTTCATAGCTCAGTGGAAATTGTTTATTACAGATGTGTAATGAGGAAGCGAGAAAGAGACAATGAAAGAGATCAAAAGCTGTAAGTCGTGAGTCAAGAGTGTGAGAATGTTAAATTGCTGATAGATGAACTCATAAACTGTCAAAACTGGGTTCTATTTTTGCTACGATTTAGAGAATCCAACTGAGAAAAGTTTTAATTTATGATCATTTCTTTAATTTAACAAACAAAACGTCCTATATACTTGAACATACAAGGACACATACAAAAGAATGCTCTCCTCTGTTGTAAAGAGTTAAAGTTTCTTTTCAAAGCTGGCCACAAAGTTACCAAAAAAAAAAAGTGCCACTGAAGCAGAAAGCTTTGAAGGTGAAAGGCCGGTGTCAAACAAGGTAATATCTTCTGACAAATGTCGCTGTGGTGGTCGACACGGCAGGTAAATATGGCGGCGAACGTGTAGGCAGCAGCATACAGGAAACCTCCAGAGGAAGAAGACGAGCAACCACAAGGTCTAGTTGCACACCTCGTCTCTCACACCTTGCCTCATTTTTGTGCAAAGAGAAAAACTGATTACCGGGTTACATATTGATAATGCGAGGGATAAGCGACGGCGTCTTTACGAGAAATGTAAATCTTTCCGTGGAGGCCGTTGTCAACTCTGTGAAAGTTCAAATCAAATCTAAAAAGTATTTCATGGATGTGTTGTTGACTTCCGATCTTAGAATGAGGAGGATGAAAGCATATACCTTCTACTTCACAGTTCTGTGTATCTCCACGTGAGTCACTGTTGGCTAGTTTTCACCCACATGCACCTTTGTGGTGGTGATTAAAGGTGTATTACTTAGTATTTGGTCCCCCTTTCCTATCTATGTTCACTCTCAATGCTCCTATTTCTGTCTGAAATGCATAAACACACACAGGCCGACATTGTTGCCTATAAAATGCTTTGATCATATGTTTAACAATCATGTCAAATCCACGTTTTGTGTTTTTATATCACGAAAAAAAAAAAAATCCTCCCGTATATTTCACAAATGAAACCTATAAATTAGTTTCTCTGAAATCATCAAGTGAAATCACACAAGCAAAGATGTGCAGTATGCGTGGGTTAAGTGCAAATATGAGTAGGCGGAGATTAGACCTATCAGATGTAACAGGAAAAAAGATTGAAGGTGAAAGATAAAGATGTAGTCGATACCCTTCATCACAATGTAGATTAGCTAGGCTGCAGCACCGAGCCGTATTCAGCAGGTTACAGTTTGTTTTCTGCTGCATTTCAGTTTATTTGATGTCGGCTTGATCTCTTGAAGTCACACAAGAGAAGGTCTCGTTCGATATGCAGATACCCGGGCCCCTTTCAGAGCAGCCGGTGTCTTCGGGGGCCCGCGCTTTGATTCGCAGATGCTCCGCGATCCAGCATCCTGTGAATAATGCAACTGACATGAGTCGCACACTTAAAGCGCGACGTTTGTGAGCGCGGTGCCAGCGAGCAGCTCGGTGGCTTTGAAGCTAATAAAAATGCCCAAAAGGGATTCTGCTTTTTTCTCGTCACAAGGGCCCTAATTGAACAGAATCATTAAAAGCCGCAGCGAAGAAAAAAAGGCAAACTAGTTCCAACGCGGCGTTTGTTGTCGATTTTGAAGATCGCTGCTTGGTGTGAAGAATGCTTATCTCTCTCTCTCTCTCTCTCTCTCTCTCTATCTCTTTATCAATACGAGGGAATTAGCTCGGTGTTTATTTCTCGAGCCGATTGTTGTGAGTGTTTCGGAGTGCAGATGTTTCTGTGGCGGCGGTTTTAGAAATGCTCTGATGGCGGCGTCTCCTAATGAGTGGGACATCTCAAAGGCACGGAGCCGTGACTTCGCTGCTGTGGCCCCGCGTGGGCTTGAACTTTCCCCAGCTCTGACTGCTTTTCAGATATTCATGGGAGTTTCGCGTACAAACAGAAGAAATCACACACACACACACACACACACACACACAGTTATTGTCATGCATTTCTTTGCTGCGTTTGATCATGTCCTCTGTAGCAGCATGGCTGGTCTGGCTCCCCGTTTGTGCCCACAATACAAGTGTTGGGTTTGTTTGTTTTTCTGTTTTTCTCTGTACCCTAGTTAGTGTTTGTGTGTGTGTGTGTTGAGGGAATTTCCCTCTGAAGCGTGTTTTTCACAGTTCAACATCAGATGGAGGATTTGTGTCGGGGACAGTTTGACACCGTTGCTCTCTGTGTCTTTTCTCGTCTCTAATTCGCTCCTATGTCTTTCTTTTTTATCGCGCTCTCTTCCTCTCTCCATCACTTTCGCTTCATCACTTTCCGTGTAGTTTGCACACCGTGTTGTATTCCTCGTGTACCGGTGTGTCTCTGCGCCTTCCGTCACCCCCATAGACACCACAGCAGTGTGTATACCAAACACACTGCAACACATGTAAGCATCTCCACGCCAGTGTGACCTTTACCATCCCCATCACAGTTTCAGTCTCATTTATTCTCGCCGGCAGCCATTTGCATTTTAAAACAAAACAAGAAAAAGAAAAGGCATTCTGTGTCTCGATGCCAACCAGCTAAAAAACAACTGTAATCAATTGAATTAGAACTTGATTGTTGGACTTTCATATCAATGTGTTTGTGGTTATTTTCACCATCATTAGACAAGAATGTTTGCACTTCCTCTCCTCTTACCGCAGAAATGCAATAAAAGCGCAGCAAAACATCACATTACCACCATTCTTATTGGTTAACATGTAATTTAGGGCATTTAATCCTCAATTTGCTGTCAGCATTCATGATATAGACTGACCTGTAAAACATCGGGATACATTGAAATTAAGAGTTGCGTTCCAAAAAGAGGCCGCCGACAAAAAGGACAATTTGTTTTCTTTGTAAATTAAACTAAATTTGGAATATCCGTCTCCATGATCTTGAAAGAAGACGTTAGATTGACACTGATATTAAATCTCGTGTTAAAAACTCTTTTGCTTTTGTTGCATTGCGTGTCCAATGGGTTCATTATGTATTTGGTGCATGTGCAAGAGATAAGAAAAAAAAAAAAAAAAAAAAATACAATTAGCCCTCTCACAGTGTTGTTAGGCAGGCCAAAGCAAAGCAAGCGAGAGCAGGCCAAGGTGCCACAGTCAGAAGTAACCGCCAGCCTCCAGAGAGTGTGAGTCGCTGCCTTTGTTGAGGAGATCAGGTGGGAGGGTGTTAGTTCTTGGTTGCGGTCCTCCCCTGAGTCATTGTACAAATGTCAGGTATGAATAGAGCTGCCACGGTGACATTTCTGCTTTTTAAATGGCTGATTTCTGCAATATATTCAAAAGATGGCTCATCGACGTGAGCAAACTCTGGAGATGAATACGGATTAACCTCGTCTCTGAACTGCTCTCGTAGGTACGAATGACAACACGCACATCTGCTTGCGCTCGCTTTGTGTTGAGCGCGTGGGCGTCCGTGACTCTCGTGGGTTTTTATTGAGCTTGTGTTATTACTTTTGACCCACATGAAACAGCGTTTTAATGTGCGTTAACTAAAACCAAATCATTTAGAGATAATATTCAACAACAACATTCTTTGGTGTTAAATGTATGACATTTTAATTATGACTCAGTGTATTAAGTTGACTGTGTCACTACTTGCTTGTGGGTTTATCACCTTTATGTATGTGTGAAATGTACAACATGTTGTGTCATATGAAGAGCTACGTGGGTTTCATTTATTTTGTGTTACAACCTTGATTGATAGTTTAAAAAGTGATTAGATGTAAAACTTAAAAGAGAAAAAAGTTGCAACCTTAAATAAATGGAAAACATATTGAAAAAATCTACTTGATTTTATTTTCCTATGTTTATTTAAAGACAATTTCAATGCTAATTTGTGTTCATAACAAAAACCTACTTTTATGGCATTTAATTCAGCCACAATAACAAGTATCAGATATAAACTACTATTTGTGCTCAGTTTGGGCGTTGCTTGAAATCCAGTCGTGCTGGCTTACTGTTTAGCGGATATTTGTTATTTATTGGGTTGTTTTGATCACATGTGAGGAATGAGAATCTATTTGAACAGCACTGATGACCGTTATTCTTTCACGCGGCGATCTCGACTCGTAAGCATCAACAAAACGGGACCAGATTACACGGCGTGGTAAATTGGGCCTGGCGTTGTTTGTTGCCTTTTAAACCAAAAGAAACAAACAAGGTAATTTCTAGGTAATTATTCAGTGTTTACCATTTAGCCACATAATTACTGAGTCAATACCAGATCACATGTGTGCATCGTAAAATAAACTGCAGCTTAGTGTGTTGCTGTACAGTAGATGCCCTCTGGGATATAAACAGCGAAACTCTTCGTGCCGTTATGAGTGCAAAAGAAATGTTTCTTTCTTCTTTATCTTGTGACTTTTTTTCTTTTTTAAGTTGTTGTGGTTTGTATTTTAGTGCGGTTGTGTAAAGATTCTTTCATTCCGTGTATGCGCTTATGAATGCATTCAGGCGTTACCCGCCTCCCTCTGGCTTTGAAAAACTGCCAAGAAGATGTAAATAATAAAAGAACTACTGTCGATCATCATTTCTGTAGGCTTCAGATCAGATGTGAGATGGATAGTGAACCCCCCCGATAACAACAGCAGTGATGTATTTTCTCAGGGTCAAAAAAAAACCTCCCAAATGTGTCCTGAGCTGAAAAAACGGGAGACTTCTTTCTGGCAAGCAGACCGTCAATCTGTCAGATGTTCGGTCACTGTCAGGCGGGGGAAAGCGACAGACGGATTAAAATAGTTCTGCTGTGTTTGATCTGAACACGCTGTTGTTGTCAAACCATCAGAAATAGTCCCCAGAAGGCCCGGGTGATCGACATCGTCAAGCATGATGCAGCACAGTTCGGTTAGCTCTCTCTCTGGAAATGAGTCACGTTCTTCCCACACACACTGGAGTGCGTGCACACACAATAGCACTGTGCTGCTCTCGACCATGCTGTGCTGTCGTGTTATTTCGTGTTCAGGTTCCTCCAACAAATTACACATTTCGGAAAAAATTCTTGCATGAATTCATTCCTCCTTTGTACCTTTCGACGTAATGATCTCCATTTGCAGACAATCCCCCCCAAAAAACCTCCTGCGCTGTTCAAAGATTTAGATTTGCTCCAACAAGGAGAGAGAGGGGGGGGGGGAAAGACCAATTTGAAGGATGCAGTTGCTATCCAAATAAATAAATCAACAGGCCCGATAATGAAAGCCATCCCGGCACAGTGCCGCTGTAATGACAGCACATATAGGCTCAGTGTCACTCACTGTCATGGGAGAGAGAATTAAGGCCAATTTGATGCTAATCCGGACCAGATTTTTCTCCTATTTTGGCCCAGCGGCATGTCCTATCATCCGGGGAAACTCCTACAGGGCTGAGAGGTCGACCTCAACTACATCATACAACTTCATAGCCGTCTCGCTGTAGGGATTTGATGACCAATTTCACCCATAAGTGCAAGTCATTCCTCCCCGTGCTCGTAGAGCAGCAAGGAGAAGGAGGCCTGGATGAATCAGAGTATTTCTGCATGAGCTCACTTTTGTTTTAACCGAGGTGTGATGAAGCTGGGGAAGGACATGCAACTGGCTGATGAAAACAGATACAACATGTAGGTGTTGCATTTTGAGATAAGCGGAATACGCTTACTGGAGCAGCGCATGCACATCGAGTGTTTGCAGGGCCGCCCCGACGCAGCACCGGGTCCCCTTATGCTCTTTCAGTAACAGAGTGAGTGTGTGTGTGTGTGTCTTCTAGATGTAAAGTTGATGACATACACTTGCCAAAACGTCTCCGCCGGTGTAGAACCGTCTCTGGCCTTCGTCATCGTGAGCTGCGGGCTGTAACTGAATGTGACGAAAGCATTTGCATTACACTACATCGTGTCCCGTCAGTAAGGGTGCATTTGGAACGGCTCAAACGTTTAAAAAAAAAAGAAAAAAAAGAAAAGATCTTCCGAGAGTGACTGAGTGTTGTTTTGACAGTTTAATGAAAAAACTTTGTGTTTTGTGAAAGTTAATGAGCCGTGAAACCGTATGTTCACTCTGATCTGATGAAAGAAACCAAAGAGGAAAATGTATTTAAAACTAATAAAGAAAAAAAAAAGGATGACGACGCTGCATTGTGATCTTCATCAGAAGTCTTATTTTCACAACACAAAGAGAAGAATTGGCCCTCTGTGTGTTGGCACAGTCGGACGGTTTGGCTTGCTCCAATGACATATTTCAAAAAGATACTGGCAGATAGATATGTGTGTTCTTAAATGGCCATTACTTGGTCGTGATTAGATATTTGCCAATCAGCGGGAGGGAAACGGAGTCCTCAACAAAAGGCCGTGGAAATAAGAGCCTACAGCTGAAATCCCCGGCATGTGTTTATGATCGTCATTTATTGTCTTTGCCATGGGAAAAAGTAATGCGCCTTCCCAGTCGTGCTGCAGTCTGGGCACCGAGGGTAGAAGGTACAATTTTAAAAATTACAATATGTTATTTATCTTTTCTTCTTACGGCTGCAGCTATATCCCGGCGCATATGCAACATTTAAACACGGATATTTCTACTGTCGTGCAAATTGTGTTTTTTAAGAGCAATTACACGTCTAAACAGTTTCATTTTACCATTTCATACAATGAAACTTTTACAATTCTACAATTATTAATACTCTCATTAAAATAAGTTGCATTTTACAAACTTATATATTTATATTTCATTTATATATTTTTATTTTACTATTTTAATTTCATTCCCCCCCCTAGTTTTAATGAAAGCCACACTCTCAGTACCGTCACTGTAAAACCATCTCTTTGGAAATCAAGCTGAATTTGATCATAAATGCCATTTTTTATTTCTTTGTCTGAAGTTTTATATCACAGTCACAGCTCAGTGAAATATTTTAAATACCACAACTTCTAGTTGGGACCCTCCTTTTACAGTTCTGGATCTCCTTTGCACTAATGTGTATGTTGCATGCTGAGCGTGTCTGCTTGTATTGATCATGAGTCGCACATCAACCACACAAAAGCCATATAAAAAAAATCTCATGATAGGAAACACATTGAACAACTTCACACAAGGACAATTAAATTCCTCTTTCTTAAGGAGGAACAACACAAAAAAAAAAAAAACACACGCCATAAAACTGTTGTCCGTCTTTGACTTCAAACAACATGTTAGATATAGTTTAGAATTTACCAAATATTTTTGAATTCCTGGTGCGCTTTTCCCCTTGTTTGGTTTCAGTTACTGACATATTTTTTAAGATTATGTGGGATTGTCTCGGGTTGTTTTGGACATAATCTATTGCTGAAATGATAAGAAACTCATGCATGCCGCCTTTCGAATCATGTTTCAAAATAATGATTACACACTCCACAAAATAATAACTGGCGTCTCATTCAATGTAGATAAGAGACACGCGTTTAAATTGTATTTTCAATATATGTGAAAATACAATACGGTATTCCATATGAGCATGCCGTTTGCTGCATTGCATTTAAACAGGACTTGACAGTCTAAGCGTCTTTCGTCTAAGTGGTTTCTCTTCTTCTCACAGTGGATGCCGAGCAAGTGAGTTCACTGGGATCTGAGGGGGAGGATGAGGTGGGCCTGTGGAGCCTGGAGCCCCAGGACTGCCAGGAGAGCCTGGACAAGACGAGCCTGACTCCCAGCGAGGGGACGGAGGAGCCCGGCAGCCCCGCTCGCTCCACCAGGCCGCAGAGCCTCAGCCCCAGCAGCAGCAGGAGCTACTGGCCACAGGTGGAGCAGGCGGCCGAGGCCACAGAAGACCCCACCGCCATGTCTACCACCGACAGGGAGGCGGACCAGGAACCCCTGAGGATGTACTGTAAGTTTCCAAATCTGTTAAACTTCTATTTTTAGTTTAGCCTTTATTTTTTGAAGGCCTGGCCAAGAACGTGTGTCAAGTATAAAATATCATTCTCAAAAGGTGGAAAGAGTAGTAATTACAATATTGTACTAGAGTAAAAGTACTGGTTGGTTTAAATATAATTTAAATAATGCAACGACCCTCCTCAGGTTACAAGGATTAAACAGAAAAGAGACAAAATTCAGACAAACAAAAATTAAACCGCCAATTAACACAGCAAGCTATGAAACCAATGGAGCCTGAAACTTCTCCTAAAATCAACAGTAGAATAAAACATCATCAAAGCAGACAACTTGGTCATGTGCAAACCATATGATCTCCACAGTGGCTGCAGCCACCAACACCAACACGACAGCAACGGAGAGACGGCCACAAAGAAACGCTTGATGACGCGTTTGTTGTGTACTCACCTGTGAAAGGTGAGTCTGGAGGTACCACCAGGTCCTCCACAGTCAGATCCAGGTTCAACTCCTCCTCCACTTGTTTAGTTTAGTCCGCTTGGGCCCTCTCTCCCAGCACAACCAGTCCACTCTCCAACCGGGGCCCTTCAAATTCAACGTTAAGCAGTAGAGTCCTCACTGAAGGGGAAAAGTTCCAAGCGCATCCACAGTTAGCATGTATATTAATTAATGACTAGCTAACTAAAAAAAATATATATATATATACATGCTATCTGTTCGTTTGTTTTTCAAACTATGCAGAGGTACAATAGCCTAATGCTAATGCTAAACACAGTGCGGTTGTGATTCGAATGTTCTCGAAATTCCTGCCACAACTCGCGAACTCTCGAATCGCGATTTTTTTTCTTTTCCTGCTCGCGAACTCTCGCAACATTCAAAACATGTCACTTCCGGAATTTCGGCCCTCCTGCGGCCGCGCACGCACCTACAGTCGTGACGTCCGGACTCGTCCGGACCCTCTTGATTTAGCTATAGCCTATGCTTGATTTTGATACAAAGATATTGTACTACGTCGAGATGATCCACTTCATCCACTTCGTGTATGTGTGTGTGTGTGTGTGTGTGTGTTAGTGTGTGTGTGTGCGTGTGTGTGCGTGCGTGTGTGTGTGTGTGTGTGTGTGTGTGTGTGTGTGTGCGTGTGTGTGATGGCATGGTGAAGTGCATTATCTTGTTGTTACTCCAAAATCTTTACTCTTTGTCAACAATGCGAATCCGGACGGCAGCTGAAGCCACGCGAATATTGAGGTAACGACGTAGTTTTACTAGTGGACTACTTGTAGTTTAATGCCGTTCACCCCCAGACAGACAGACAGACAGACAGACAGACAGCTGTCATCTGACCAACAGCTCCTGCGCGTTCGCGTTAAATTAAACAGTGACCAGTGATGCTGGGATTTTAGTTTCACTTTCATCCTCGTGTAATACGTGTTTACTTTCATCGCCGAGGCAGACAAAAACTGAGGAGGGAAGGTGATGGAGATGAGGATATGAATATATATTTATATTATTTGGTTTATACAGTGGTACCTCAATTGAACAGCATACACATCTAGCATAATTATAGTGATATTAGTGTATACATATTATATTATAAACATATTCAAATGCAAAGTCAAACACAAAGATGAAAAAAAAATGTTTTTGAATCATTTTAATAAATCATTTTACTAGGCGTCACAGAGAAAGGGACAGGCAGTGTGAATTTAGTTTTATGTGAAGACTTTACATGACAACATTGTCAACCTTCATTTTCAGATGTTTCTGTTTTGTTTTGTCAGCCTATTCTGTATTTTTAGATTGTAGCGTGGAGTATTCTTGCAACATTTAAACCAATTCTCAGTATGACTGCTTCAAACATCATTGATGCTTCTGCCCACTGACAAGGTTTTAAAGCCTTCATCCAATTGTTGCTCTCTGAACATCTTAAAAAGCACCCATCAGAGAAATAAAAAAAAATATAGGCCTATATACTACCCCAAACTGCTGGGGTATGCTTAGTTCTTGGACCTCGGTAATTCTAAAACTCTGCATATGGCGATGCTTGCAGCTGCTGATTTATCTGCTTACTTCTGTTCCATTTAAAACGAGAGTAGATGCACTATACATCCGCCCCTGCATATACTGTATGAGCGTGGCGTGGAGGACGCCGCTGCATGAGTAGGCTAAACAAGTACATTTACAGTGTTTTTCTGACGCAAGACAGGCAGCAGTCTCGTGACGATTCTCGCAGCCCTCTAGATACACCTTCATATCAGCTCCTTGTGAAACCATGCCTTCCCTACAAGCTGTTCCCTTTCTCACTCTTCTCTTTGAAAATGCAGCCTTCTGAAAGCATGACAAAAGAACTCATCCCACACAATGTCACAATATTTCCATGCATCAAAGAGGTGACGTTACGGCACTGAAATCAGCACCGCTCGACGTGAGGCTTTCCCTTTTATTTAAGCGAGATCAAAGGCTCACGCGGCTTGCCTACTAACAATCACTTAGCTCCCTCGCCTCGTGTGATTTGGCCTTGCCTGATGAAGGCAAAGCTGAGTTTTTACAACGCTCAACCGCACAGGCTCTTCCCCTCGCCACATAAAAAAACAGCTCAAAATATGCCAACATCTGCAAACATTCGAAAAATCTTCCTCAAAGTCGCTCTAAGCTGACTGGCTTGATTCATGATAGGAGGCGCCCTCTCTTCTTCTTCTTCTTCTTTTTCTTCTTCTCTCTCCCATCACTGAACTCAAGGACACAAATGAGGAAAAATATTCTTCCAAATCTGGTTTCACATCTGGCCAAGTCGTTCCCCCGAATATGTTGTTTTATCCGTCAGTCCTCGAGTAAACAATTTAGTTCCGTTAGATTCAGTCGCTCGGTGCCACTTTGCAATCCATCCCCACTCCCACGGCAACACATGAATATATGAACAAGACATGTACATGTTCACGTGGCGTCAGAGACACTTTCTCAATAAATTAACCTTAATTAATAATGCTGACGGGCTTTCAAATTATGATTTCATATTTTAATGTCATATATTAATCTGCATTGTTAATGTGCTGTGTGTCATAGCCTGTTCTTATTGTCTCTATTGTATTTATTCTCTGCCAGGATTTCTTATTTCAGCGAGACTTGAATTAGATAGAGAAAAATAAATCTAATGTATATAATTTTACTAAATAAAAAAAATCCTATGATGGATATTACAGCTCAGACTTCTTTCTCTCTGTTTGCAGGTAATAACTCAGACTCTCAGAACGCCTTGGAGGACCTGGCCCACTATGAATTTCTGACCCAGCTGAGGAAGGCCTCGACCTCGGCCGGTCTCTTGGACCATCTGAACCACAACGGCACGGCGGTGGTCTACCACCCGGGCAGCAGGCACGATGAGCTGCCACCCGCCATCTGGTCACCAGGGGCTCAGCACCGCTCGCCTGAGGGAACAGGTAGGCTGATGAGGCAACAGCGGCAATGATGCTAAATACAAGATGAACAATTCTGATATTACTGATAGCAGTGATCTGACTGTATGTATAAATGTTATTCTGAAAAAAAATGGAATACACTTCTTTGACAGGGTTTGACACAGGACAGTTCATGCATTTTCCCCACATTTTTTTTATATTTTTCTAGTTTTTCAACATTTCAAGTTTATATAAAAGGATAAGTCATAATTAAATATTATTAAAGCATATAGAATACCTTTATCAATAAAGCATCAGGCTCAATAATATAACAATATACAATATTCCATGTACAGTACAACATAACTGCAATACAAATATCTACAATTACAAAATGGTCACATATTTTTAGGCAAGTTTACAACATACTTAACCAAGACTTTCTTGTGTGTGCCCGTACAACTTTAAACTAAGACCATTTGACATCTTGCCCAATGTATGCTGGGATAGGATCCAGCTGCCTGCAGCCTTGAACCGGATAAGTGGTTTAGGAAACGGATGGCTGAATGGACAGATATATTTAGGTGAAAACTATCCACGGTATGTTTTAAAAATCTCTCTCTCTCTGTCTCTCTCTCTCTCTCTCCCTCCCTCCTATAGATGCAGGGAGGACCCAGCAGGCCTGTCCATTCTGCCGCAGGATGTATCAGCGAGGAGCCTCTTTGAGGGACCACATCAAGTACTGCCAGGAGAGGGAGGGGGGCCACATGGTCTGTCCGCTCTGTGGATACACTGCCACCCTTAGGGCACAGATGGAGCAGCACTTGGCACTTCATAACCAAGTGCAGGACAAGGTGAGATATATACGCACAGACAGCAATAGAATATTTTACTGCAATCAGCCATATTCTCGTTTACAAATTACAAATGAATTATCATAAGTGAACTTAATAATAAGTTATTAACTTGTTAATGTGTCACATTATAAAACGAATAATGTCCTGTCATCGTAGAGTGTCATCACTTTGGACCAAGGCATTGAGACCAGGAAGTTCAAATGTCTGCAGTGTGGGAAAGCATTCAAGTACAAACACCACCTCAAAGAGCATCTCCGCATTCACAGCGGTGAGACAAAATAACATCAAAACACTCGTACTCACCCATCAATTTGCTATTGTTTCCACTGTAACACTAACCCTCACTTATTGTGTTATATGGTATGAAATTATACCTAAATTTGATGTGTGGACGGGCAACAAGTTAAAATGATCTACGACAGGGACAGTGAAAAATGTTAGAAAGGTATTTTCAACTCTCCTCTCTGCATCGTTTGTACTGACGTGTCTCGTCTGCGTTGTCGCCCCTTTAGGTGAGAAACCTTACGAGTGCTCCAACTGCAAGAAGCGGTTCTCTCACTCGGGCTCCTACAGCTCCCACTTGAGCAGCAAAAAGTGCCTGAGTGGCGGAGGAAGTGGAGGGGGAAACGCAGGAGCAGCCGGCGGTGCTTTTAACGGACATAGCCAGGGCTCCTACCACCACTCATTTCCAACATCTCCCTCTGCAGGCGTGGGGAGAAACAGCACCGATAAGGGCTCCCCGCTGGCGTTGCAGACCCTGGATCATACCGGGCCTCTGTGTCGACTACCAGAGGATCCTCGCCAGCTTTCACTGCAGGACCCCAACCACAACCCCACAGGTTTCCCCAGGGCGTCTGACCTGGCCCGGCTCTGGGACCCCTCAGCGGAGCTGTCTCTGAGGGCCAGCATCCTAAAAGGGACATCCCTGCTGCCTTATCTGCACTCTGGGACCAAGTTTGAACAGATGTTACAGGAGATGCTTCACGGGGAGGTGAAGAAAGACGAGGAGATGGATGGCGGAGGAGCTGCGGTGGAGGAGAGGAAGGTGCTTTACAACGGAGGAGGGCCCGACAGGAAGGTGTCACCTGACAGGAGGAGGGAGGCGGCGAGGTCGGGCGACGGGGAGAGAGGCGTGCTCGGGGTGACGTGCCGTTGGTGCTCCCAGCTTTTCCCCAACGTGGCGGTGCTCCTGCAGCACGAGCGCTACCTCTGCAAGATGAACCGGGAGGCGGTGGAGGTGCCCGAGGGCCTCCGTGGCAAAGAGCACCCGCCGTCGCCGCTGTTCTTCCCCAGACCGGCTCCTCACCCGGAGAACAGCAAGCCGAGCGACGTCGCCAACGGCCTGTCTGGAAACAAGTCGCCATCGCAGAAGCCCAGCTGGCACTCTTTACCGCAGCAGCTTTTGGTGGCGATGCACTCGCCCCCGCAGCCCCACCATGACACCCTGTCCTCGCGAGCGTATTGGTCCAGCCAGGAAAAGGGAAGCCCGAGCCAGCCAATCCACCACTCCCCAGAGCTGTCATCGCCTCGCGTCAGAAAGAGGGTGCCCTCTTCAGGGTTTGGCTCCCCGGTCTGCCTGGACCTCACCAACTGTCCTCCCGAACTGACCTCCCCTCAGAACCAGACCAGCAGCCCCTGGTCAGCACAGAACGAGCCCCTGGACCTCTCCCTGCCCAAGCAGCTCTCCGAGCAGGAGGGGAGGAACAAAACTGTCAAGAGCAACTCGGCCAGAGGAGAGAGGAGGGAGCACGGGATCCAGCAACTTAGGAGACCAAGTCCGACTTCACATCTCCCTCTTCACCACCACCACCCGGTCTACAGCGGGGCCGGGGCGCCTTTATTTCCAGCTTCCTTATATAATGGATTTCCTATCTTCAACCAGACTGGGTTGGGGCTTTCAGGACACGATGGCATCGCGGCGATTCCATTCAGCCAGCCAGCTACCAGCCCCGGGTTTCTCTCTCCGATGGCTTTCATGATGGAGGCGGACGCAGAGGCAACGCTGAAAAAGATCCACCAGGAGAGACAAGCGCTCATGGTGAGTACGGCTTGTTTTAAAATAATTCTGTGTATTTTATAATACATAAATCATTGCAGTAAGAATGTGTAGAATTAGAATGAAATCCAAATATATGGCGGTCAGATGGTGATGCAAGTGTTTGATGTTTTCTCCGTAGGGTGAGGTGTTAAGCCGCGGAGCTCTAGACTACCTCTCTCTCATGGATGATGGACTGGAGGGGGAAGGAGGACCGGGGAGGAAGAGACTGAAGAAGACTGACGAGGGACTTTACGCTTGTGACATTTGTGAAAAAACCTTTCAGAAGAGCAGCTCCCTGCTCCGGCACAAATACGAGCACACAGGTATGTAGCTTCTGCAAAAACCACTTCAATCGTGTGCCATTTCTTATAGTTTATACACGACTACAACATTTGTTTTAAATGTTTGAGGGAATAGTTTGGGAAACATATTTGTTCTCTTACTGAGAGATGCTGGGAGACAGATTGTATTCCCTTTGAATAGAACCAGACTGGCAGTTTCCCCCCGAGCTAACTGGCCAAATGTTTATGATTATGTCTTTTCTACTTCATTTTCTATTTCTGGTCAATTTCTTTTATAGAATATTATCAACAATGTCTCTGTATTCATTACAGGTAAGCGTCCTCACGAGTGCAAGATCTGCAATAAGGCCTTCAAGCACAAGCACCACCTGATCGAGCACAGCCGGCTGCACTCCGGAGAGAAACCCTACCAATGTGACAAGTGCGGCAAACGCTTCTCCCACTCCGGCTCGTACTCGCAGCACATGAACCACCGCTACGCCTACTGCAGTAAGGACCAGGATCCGGACCAAGACCCCGAGGAGATGCCTCTCACCCCTGGAGTGGGCAGCAATCTCGGGGGCCGCCTCGCCGCCGCCGACATCCCTCTGTCCATGGAGGATACCCAAACCGCGCACTCCTTCCTCAGCGATTCCAGTCTGGATGGAGCCGTGGAGGCCCTCAAGGGGGAGGAGGAGGAAGAGGAGGAGGATAAAGACGCAGGAGTTAGTGATGGACGCGAGGGAGAGGTGTGTGTAGGTTTGGAGCTCGGACGTAGCCCCGTCCAGGGATCAACTACAGCGGAGGACGGAGTGCAAAACGAGAGAAATGGTTACGACGTGGGAAACCACATTGACAGTGCAGCGAGACAGTTCTGGGACAGAAACACCGCCGGCCAGAACGGAGACTTGGACAAATGTGAACTGAGCCTGGATATAACAGATTTACCCAGAATAAAGACTTAAGGTGACTTCTACAAAGCCAGTACAATGCATATCCCATATACATTTTTTTTTTTTAAACCACGAAACAATGCACAGAACTGCCAAAGCATAGACGGACTTAAAGTGGATGAAGCCATATAAACCAAATATATGTGACAATACAAATTATAGTATTTTATCATGCAAAAAATAGACTTTATGTACCTACACGCCTTTTGTTTGTATTGTTGTTTTTACAATGTTGAAACACATCTGGGTTGATTCATCTGACGGTATGTCACATATCCTGGTGTTACATTGCAGAAATCTCACCTTTTTTTTTTTTATACACTTGTTGCTGCTGACTGTTGCACAACCCATAAAGAAGAGGCCTTTGTTTTGTATTTGTATGTCCAGGGGCCGTTTACGTGGTTCGACACAGTGAGTTGGTTCCAGAAACCAGAGCCCCCGGAGGAAAGGATGAAAATACATCAACTGTTCCTTTAGCATGCCGTCAAAGTCAGAGCTTAAATGTCAGAATCGCTTGATGCTCGGGCTATTTATACTTCCTCATAAGTGCAAGTCACATTCAATATCCTGTGGTATTATTTCATACAAGTCCTTACCTCTATTTTACGAAATAAGCAATAACTTGTAAAGTGATTTACAATGAAAATGCACACATGCAGCTATTACTCTGTCCCAAAGCCTCTTGAGGGTTGCAGAGTATATGGAAGTATTCCTTTTTATCATTCATGCTGTGAAATCGCAAGGTACGGCCAGCTCATCTCTTCAGGGTTAACGACGGTGCTCCGGGGCTTTGACAAATCAGCAGCTTTATTTAGTCGTTTAGAGCAAGTGGCGAAAAGGGGAAGAACTGGAAGGTGGTTGTTTATTTGTTTTTGAACTAAAAAAAAGGGGTCTTTGAGGGAGCAAATTTAAACTTGCACTGTCTCACCGTTTGAGTAATAATCACACAGAGCTGCCTTATTTCTTTTATGCTAAAATATCTCTTATTTCTCATAATGATTCACATGTGCCACGGCCTTTTTTCTCACCCACTGGTACAATAACGTGTCACACATTTGGGCTGTCTGTTGAGGTGTGGCGAGAGGGTCAAAACTCAGGACGCATTCACATCAGCTTTTAACTTCCTCTTTCTGCCTGCAGTGTAGTTGACGGTTAAAGTGCCTTGTGAACGAAGACACCTCAGTGATCCGGCAAAGCTTGGTACGATGAGATAAGACGGTGGTGCATGAGGTGTGGCGAAGCTTGTGGCATTCATGCATACCCGTGCCAAAGACACTTTTTGGTCACAATGTGTGTCTGTGCGTGTCTATTTATCACCGACATGCACAAGTGACTCGCCACCTGCCACCGTACTCCTGCAAAGTTCTTCTACCTGTTATTTCTGGGTCGAAAAACGGGCAAGACATGTCTGCACACTTTCTGTTTCTATCTTTTACTGGCACCCATGCAACTTTTGTATTACCTTTTTATATATGTTTTATAATAATAATAATTATAATAATAATAAAATTGTACATACTTTGTCACAATAATGTTGTATTTCATTGATTTGTCCTGTTTAAAAATAACCAATCAGCATGTTTCTTGTGTTTTAACTGAAAACCTTTGTGAGACTGATTTAAACGTCATCATTTCAAGCCAATCTTCATTCAGTGGCTTTGAAATAATCATCATTTCAGAAGAGAACATCACCAGACTACCAAAGGCTTTAACCTTTTTGAAAATGTCAGCGTCTTTACAGCAGAAGACAGCTCTGAAGCTCGGCTGCGGCCTGACGACTCAGTTTCCCTTTCGCAGTAAACAGTTTCCATCACCACTTACGATCTGCGGACTACTTTGTTTCTATAACTTTTTTTTTTTTTTTTTTGTGGTCTTTTGTGTTTGCATGATGATTCATCAGATTTGCCTGTCGACCTGTGAATGTGGATGTGGTCCGGGTAATGCAGGGGGGGCAGAGCACCTCTGCTGTTGGTATGATACACCGAGCTTTAGGTTTACGGTCGGGTTGGGTTGGGTAAAGGATCGGCTAACCGGAACGAAAACCATGAAGGGTGACGCAGGTCACACACTTTCGGGGGCCATGCATCAACTGGGACACTGCCATTGGTGATGTTTTCTGATCTGGCACACGAGTGGTGTGACATTTAATAATCACTTGTGGTGCACAAAACAAAAACACCAGTCAGCATCACTTGATCGCAACAGGTCGTTGGATTGCAACGTTTGGATTCCCCGAACAAACAGAAACTGTTCTAGTCCCTTTCAGTGCCTCGTCTCTTTTCAAAATAACGAAAGACGAAAGCCGTGATGCAGAAACACAAAGGTCCTGCTGTTTGCCATCACTGTTGTAGCTCTCCTTCCAAGAACAACCCGTACAAATTCATTAACACAGAGCTGACCAAGCAAATTACTACCAAGTGCACTTCCTAAAGTGGTTTTTGATTATGAAAATGAGTTCTGAGAGTTACTTGGACGGAAACCCTGCAGCAGATGAAATCGGTTCACGACCTTCTCGGCGACTTTCTTCCACCATTTTTGAATAAATACTTACACATAATAAAAAGGTTTTGTTTTAGCGTTGCAGCAAACAAAATAACTACCCACAGATGCAAAACGGTTGAGCCTTGTTAGATTTCATTGACCCGAGTGTCAAAAATCAGTCTGCAGCGCTTCTTGCTCTCTTGTCTACGTTGTCCGTCCGTTTAATACTTTGCATGCAGACTTGATATTTGGTGTGGTTTTAAATTTAATAAGGGCTTTTGAGATTGACTTATTAATCACATGTGATTTAGAGCAGTAAAGACGAGAGAAAAGAAACTTCATAAAGAAGAAAAAAAGGGCAGCTTTAAAAGAAGAAAAAGACACAGTAATGGTTTGACTTTCCCTGCCAGCACACTGGTGATTAGGAGGGAGGGCTGTTTGATTGTGTCCCCGACGGGCCGACTCTGTGTTAGGGAGAGATTAGCACCATCTCACCAAGAGAAGTAAAACACATCACAGGGCGAGAGGCTGCGGCGGTTTAAAGTCACCGGGTTTTTATTGAATGAAAAATCCCTTCATTTTCAGAATCTGGAAAGAGAAGAAAAGATATAAAGAATCGATGAATTAATGCTTCATGTGCGTTATATTTTCGTTGCATATAAACAGAATAAATGAAAACATTCAATCTGATGTGTGGAGGCTCCGTGACACTTGGCTGTCAAAAGACCAGACCCTCCAAAAAAAAAAAAAACTCCAGAGAAACTGTAATACGGACTGAGGGATGAATGGAGAATGTGGCGACTATGTGCACACATGGATTTAGATCAAATAAACAATCGTGGTTGTTGTTTGAGAAGAGAATATTTGTGTCAATCAAATATATAAGGAGGACCTTGAACACACCATGATGGAAAGTTCAGATGACTCCCCATCAATCAGCTACACATCCTCTCACACACACACACACTCACGTGACCTGTAATAATAAGAACATAAAAATGAATAAATACATCTAATAAAATGTTGCAAAATCTATGAGCCCCCCTCTTCTTGTCCCTCTTTCTTGCTCTTTTTTGTCTTTTGCCAAACCCACAGTCAATATAAAATTACCAAAGCCGCAGAGTGAGAGGGTTTTGGGGGGAAAGTCCACATTTTTTAAACATATGCATTTCCAGTTCCTCTTTTGTTCTGTTATTAAAAGCAGCATTCGCACCAATCACAGGGGATGCCTCCGCCCGCCGCTGAGGCCCACATACCTCCACACTCTACTATCTCTCACGCAAACCCATCGCTCGCCCACAAACAACCTGACAGACACATCCAACCCAACGTCACGACAACCACTTTGTTCACTTTTTATTTTCTTTTTTTCCTCTTCTTTTTTATTGCAGGAGGGTTAACAGATCAGGTCCAAGCAGTATTTTAAACGACACAATGTTCATTTAAAAAGCAAACATATCAGTTTGAACTTGGTTATATATTATATATATATATATATATATATATATATATATATATATATATATATATATATATATATATATATATATATATATATATATATATATATATATATAATGTTTAGGTCACAAACTGTATGCAAAGTGCTGCTATGTTGACAAAGACATTATTTCACATATTTACAATTTTTTTTTAACTTAATCTGAGGAGTTTGCACTAATAAAAATAGACGACAGATCCACATTTATACAACAAGGGAAGCATCAACACCCACTACAAAGTACTATTTGGTAAAAAGGGAACATTTGCTGCCACAATCAACCCCCGTCACTGAAATCATGCTTTTATCTTGAAAGAGTTCCCCACCTCCCAAGTTTGAAACACACGTTGTACACTGTACAACGCTTCCACGCCCCGGCTGGCTTGCTGCTCCTTTGCATATTTTTGACAGTATGTCCTCTGCTTTCCACTGCAGGTGGGATCCGCCCGGCCTCGCTGCCAGAGGTGCTGGTGCGTGAGTTTTCACAGTGAGATGGTTCTGCCTAGTTTCATTCCAGCGCTACATTATAACACATCCTTCCTCACAATCCTCGATAAAGAACCGATTAATACTCAGCAAGCCTGGAGGAGATGAATCACTTCTTTTTTTTCCCTTTTTCTTTATGGCTTTTATCGTAAACTTGAAGCAAAAACTGACAAGGAGGCATCAGCCCCGGCAGTAAAGAACACCGGCGCTGCACTCCACATCTGCAGTCAAAAGACACAAGCATTGCAGCTAAAATTGGTTTGTTTTACTATTATTGTTTTAACATGGCTTTATATGGAGGCCAGATGTCATGATTAGCAGCTTTCTCTCCTGTTTCTTTTTACCCCGTAATTATCTTTTGATGTGAAACCCATTTTACACCACATGAGTCAACAGGCAAAGAGGACAAACGCTCCACTACTCGTGCTTTCGTCTGATCTGGAGGAGTTCTTTTTTTATTTATTTTTTTTAATTCTTAAATCCCCCCTCCCCTCCCCTCCCTCTCCTCGGTCCGAAAAGGATCAAGAGGGGCCTCTTGTTGCAAAGATGTGGTCAAACTCGCTGAGGATGAGTTCCACCGCCTGGTTCTGGTAAACCATATTCACCGCCATGTTGCCATTGTCCCGCTCCGGACGCATCAGGGTTGGCCCGAACACGATGCCGAAGTTCTGGGTCGTCATCCGGTTGGTGCCCGAACACTCCAACACTCTGCACGGAGATCGGACACAGAGTGGAAGGGATGGGTGTAACATCTAAAACATCAACAAGAAATTAAAAAAAAAAAAAGAACAAAATGGCTCCGGATCACGGATTCTGAGTCACGTTGGGGTTGTCGGGATGGCAGCGACAGTCAGGCCACCGCTTCGGGGCCCAGATTGAAATATCTCAGCAAATGTTGCACGGCTTGCCATGAAATTTTGTTAATGCGCTTCAGATGATGTCGTCTAATGACTTTTTTTTTTTTTTTTTTGTGATGCCCTGACATTTCCTCAAGCACCAACATGAGGTTGACATTTGTGGTTTTTGAGTGAAATGTCTCAACAATATGGATGGATTGCCATAAAATTTGGTACACACACCAAATCCCCCCCGGATGGGTTGGAATCACTTCTAAGATATCGGATCGTCTTTGCGTTTCGAGCTCGTTGTTGGGATGCTAACATGCTAAGCTAAGATGGTGAACATGGGCAACATTAAGCTTGCTAAACACGCGGGTTAGCATGTCTGCTGTTAGCATTTAGGTTCAAGGCACCACTGTGCCCCGAGTACAGTCTCACAGAGACGCAGGCATAGAAACGTTATCCCTTTTTTAATCATCTTTGGGACTGCAGGCACATAGATGACTGCTAACTGCCCATACAGCTTCATTCTTGTGGTCAGCGTGCGACATCTTTATACTTTAACTGGTAACTAAATGAAAACGGCGTCCACCAGTGACATCTTGTTTTCACGTGCACGTTCGTGTCCATGTGTCTGCGTTTCTATCTAAATTTGTGCACGAGTGTCCAAATCCACCTATGTTGGTGTGCTTTATTGTGTGTGTGTGTGTGTGTGTGTGTGGAGAGAGAGAGAGATCATGGGGGGGTGGGGGGGACACACAGGAATGGTCTTAAGCCACAGCATGAGGCATTCTTCTAAAAATGCCATTCCCACCAAGCCACAGAAGCAGCCAGCAATTGCTCAAAACTTCCACATTAAAAAGAGAGGAGGAAAAAAGAGAGCGAGGGAGAGGAGAGGGAAGAGAGAGGTTCCAGTGGTGGCGGCGGTGGTGTTGGTATGCCTTCCAGCAGACGAACCACAAGGCTCCCATGGGATCTTCGAGGCAAGGAGGGGAGGGGGAGGAGAAAGAGATGGAAAGAGGAGGAAGAGGAAAGGCAGAAAACAAAGAAGAGAAGGAAGAGAACGAAGAGGAAGTAAAGGGAGAATACGAAGGTAGTGAGCGAGGGAGGAGGCGAGGATGATCGGACGGGAGGGGGGGGGTAATAAATGAGAAACAGAGTGCGGGGGGAAAGGAATGACAGTGGGGAGAAAAAGAAAGACACAGAGTTGACAAATTCATGGGGCCCACCACACCCTGGCACAAACATCAGCCTCAGAACACGAACACTCACCCCTGAGTGGAAGGAAAAACCATAGGCGGTAAAAAACACACTTTTTATGTACTGTAAAAGGAACTGGCTCGCAGAACATCGTGCACCATTCATCTTCCTCCAGACGTTTCATCTTCACAGGGACCCAAACTTAACAACAGTGTGATCCTGGTACAGGGCTGGCATACTTTGAGAGCTGTGGCAAAACGAATCCCCGAATAAAAAAAAAAAACGACGAGGGAAACTACCCCCTCTTGTGGTCAGAGTTTAAAAGAAAAGGTTATGGAGGAGAAGGTTTTTATTTTCCTGAAAGGGCATCCGGTTCATTCCTTCATGCCGGGGAATGTTCTGCTTTGTGAAATGAGACGGTGAAGACAGAAGACATAGGTTTTATTTCTCACCGTTTGAGATGGCGACACATGAACTGCAGCGTATCGTGGTTCGGAGGAGGCAAGCTGAGCACCAGACACTTCAGACGGTCCACTTTGTCCGTGTGGTCCGACATCTCTGCAACACAGAGCCACAGGCGTGTCGAAATACATGAATTCAATTTCACAAAATATTATTGGCAATTGGAAAAAAAAAAAAAAACTTGATTTTACACCCAGTAACTGAGCTTGCAGTTATCAACCATCACCACTGTGGTTTGATGAGAAAGAAGTTATGCTTTTATTATTTTCTCTTTATATGAGAGTTTTCTCACATAATGTACTTTATTTTGAAATGCCAGATAATCTTCTGCTTGAGGTAGGTCTTTCTTTTTTAATTATGATCACTGGATTGATCCTACTAACAGGTGTTATATGTCAGTGTGATATGCTTTATTGCTAAATGCACGAGCTACATCCTGGTTCAAATCTATTAAAAACACAACTGCACTGGTTGACATGATCCTTTCTTATGTTACTATAAATACTCACTAGAACATCAAATGTGTGTATTATCCGTAACTGAGAAAAGTCCCCAACATTGGTTCTTTTTTTAAAACCTTAAAGTGCCCTGCTATTTTAGGAACATTACTTTACTATATATTTGCAGCCTGTTTTTAAAGGTTTGCGTCTGCTTGGACCGCCACCGACGGGGTGGGGAAGTCGTAAAGGAGCGGAAGAATAACTAAGACATTGTTGGTTTGGGTCTTTTCACGGCATTTGTTAACAAGAAGACAAATATAGAATAATGCACATGAGTTGAGGATTATGGGAGTTTATGTGGGGGATAAAGCAGATTACATGTAAGGATGTATGGATTTATACTGCAAAGATTCTTGTGCAGAAGAACCATCTTTCTTTAAATTTCTGTTTTGTCAGTTTGTCATTATTATTCTCTCCTGATGGAACTTCTTATTTTACTGTGTCCATACATATATCCATATATATATCAAATAAATCAACATTCTCTAGTAAATACAGAATATTCTGTAATAGTGAAAACGACTTTCACCCCGGTTTGAGGATGTGTGAAAGAGCTGCAGGAAAGCGGCTGGTGAACTCTCTAACCCAGACTGTCCTGGGTTTGACTCGTTAAAACCACAGCAGTGTTGTGAGTCTTCCAAATAAAAACACATCAGAAGGAGAAAAAAAATAATAAGGTGCGATTATGTAATAGGAACATTTCCACTTTTATTCATATTAACCCTCTCCCTCTCTCTCCCCCCTCATTTCCTGTCTGCTTTCTACATCACAGAATCAAATAAAAAGGCAATAAATGCCCCAAAACAAAGAAAATTTTAGGTCACAAAAAGAATCCTATTCTTTGTTTTTTTTTATTATTTCAAACAAACATAAGAAGAGAACACGAGCATCATTCTGTATGAGCGTATGCAGTATATATATATGTGTGTATATATATAAAACTGTCACTCACTGACTGTCTCCACGATGTCGGTGAAGAAGCCAAAGGGCACGAGGGGCTCGGGAAGCTCGCGGAAGAAAAGTTTTAAAGCTCCTGTGACGACATGAATGTCCTCCCATTCGCTCTGGTCCAGATTCAGCTTCTCTTCTGGGGGGGGGGGGGGGGGGGGGGGCAGGGTCAGAGGAAATGAACGAAAAGGCAAGGCAGTGTGAAAAACAAGTAGCTAGAGCTGCAGTCACAGTATTGTTTAGTGAATTTATGTCGGCGCTGAGGCGGAAAAACACGGAAGCTCGGACTGTAGCTGCAGGACGGAGATAGAGACGAAGTCAGAGAAGCACAAACACACCAAAGCACACGTTGTGTTTAAATCCAGGCCTGACCAATGCTTCTCAAGCTGCATCATAACAAGCAAAAGGGAAGAAAATGTGCTTTTTAATTTGACCTCAAGACGTGTCAAAGGTTAATATTTATGACACAGACGAGCATCTGATGATGAGAAACATCAGTCAGTGAGATTACAGCCTTATCCTCCGGTTTCGTCCACTTGGTGGCAGCCGTGCACCGCCAGACGTTTCCTGCTGCGTGTCATTACATCAGAAAACTTAAAGCGGAAAAAGAGCCTGGGGGACGCACATACATTAAGCAGCAAACTGTCTCCGCGCCGCAGCTCGGCTCTGCCTGTCGCCCTGCCTGTCGCTCTGCGTGTGGGGAGGTGTTGACATGATCAGACGATGCACAAAAAAAAAAGCAAGGCTGAGACACACGTGAAAGCTTCCTGCTCAGTCTGAATCTACCTTGTACCAACTCCGCTGGGAACATGTAACGGCCGTCTGTAGTCACCGCTCGCTCTGCAAGAAAACCAACAGTAACTCAGTGGGCTTTCCCATAAGGATGTCCTGCAGTGGAAGTGAGACATTCAGGTTGTGTGTGTGTCATGATATCCCAATGAATAAAACCTGCATCAGATGGCATTTATCTGGATTTTAAGTGGCTGGAGAAAAAAAAGGGGAAGAGACATTATTTAAGGATTTCTGATGAAGTCCAACTTCTGTCTTCCCTCCTGGTTTCATACACCGTCAGACATGAATCAGCATGTAAACAGTGAGTCAGTTTCTCCCTCCATCCTCACCGTGGTCCACCAGGAAGCGTAGTTTCTGGATCACCGCCAGGTTCCCCGACACTCTGTAGATGCCATCGGCGTCCATTCCTGCAACATACAAGCGGTTAGATCACTGTGCGTGAGACGCAAAGCCAAACTGACATTCATTCCATTATTAAAAGCTTGGAGTTCATGAGTGTGAGACACACACAAAAAAACAGTTGAAGGCAGTCAAGGCTGCTGTAATTGTTTTGCTTTTCTGCACATCAATAATTTAGCGTGCCTGGGAACGTAGACTGGAAGTTTGTTTTGTTGCATAAGTGCCCAAAAGCGTGTGAATAAGTCAAGCAAAAGCACTTTTTTGGGGCACTTTTAGACGTGTAAAAATGAATAATTGGGAAAAAAAGTAAGTAAGAGTGTGATCACATGACCCCATGCTTCCTCTCAACATTTCACAGCGTGGTGAAAGTTTGGTTATGACATTAAAATCAGTTTTTTCTTCACTGGTGCCAACATGACCTATTGATTATTAACATCGTCAATTGATGATAATATATATGTTTTATGATGTGTATAAGAGCTGAAATCGGCCAATTAATCAAATAGTTGAGGGACAGAATTTGACATTTTCATAAATCAATAAATTGTCATCTTGAATACATAATGGGACATTTAATATATTTGGGTTTTGATATGTTGGTGGGGACAAAAGAAATAAAAAGAAGACTTTTTTCACTATTTTATAAATACGATTTTTTTAATAAAGTTTTTTCTGTATGTTAATATAATTAATAAGCATCAGAATAATAACTCATGGAAATATTTAACTATTTTCAGGATGAAAAATTGAAAAAACAACTTTGGAAGAGCCACAGATGAGTGACCTCTCTTCCAGATGCATGCTTATTTATGCATAACTGGATTAATATTGTATGCTGAATATCCTAATCTTCCTTTTTCTACTGCAATCATTAAAGTGTGAAAATGATCAATAATTCTTATTCTCTTTCTCCACAAGCTATTAAGTTCTAAAAGTTTCACAGCCTTGAAAGTAAATGTCTCAATCTGAAACGAGAAAAAGCCTTTGTGGCCAAAGAGTTTGTTATTTTATTAAATATTCATGAGTAGAATTGCTTATAAACAGTTTCCAAACAACTCCATTTTCTCTCATTTCCATCCGTCTCTCTGGCAGCTGTCACGCCTTTCTCTCTTTGTGTGTTTAATCGTCCCTCCGACAGGCCATCGCAAACATTTTTCTGTTAAGTTAAGTGATTTATGTCACGCAGACGAACAGCAGCCAGCTCCGATCCTGTCAAGTGTCTGACGCTCAGAACAGGATCTAGGAGTTTTCCTCGTCTGTCCTCCCCTTTGAGCTGGAAACACATTCGTACCTCTCTTCTCCACGGCTTCGGTACAAAGTCGGACGAAGCGAGGGACGGTGCTCTTCTCCCTCTCACAGAGCATCTCCAGACGGCAGCCGAACACCTGATCTGAAGCACACAAACATTTCATCATTAGGTTATTTCCCCTCTCTCTCAGATAACTGTCAGGACATGATGAAAGAGTTAATCTAGAGATAAATTCTGTGTTCACGATGGGACCAAACCTCCGTGTTCCCAGCAGTGAGACGAGCTCACCATTGATGATGCAATGCAACACACTTACTGTACTATAAATATATATATATATATATATATATATATATATATATATATATATATATATATATCCTATAGGGTGAAGAAAGAGAATCCCCTGCAACCCTGCGCTCCACAGAATCCTCCCATTGTATCACGTTGTGCTGTTCATCTCTGGGATGATCAAACCCTCAGCTCAACTATAATGAATCATACTATGAGAGGAGCTAGTCAATTAGTCATCTTTTTTTTTTTTTTTTAAATCTACAAACGCTTCCATTCCTTCTTCAGAACTAAATCACATGCTGGGAATCATATTACGCCTCCTAGTGGAGGAGGATGTGGTTGACGTTACACATGCCGTTTGGTATTCGGTCAAAGCTTCCAAAGCTTTAAAAGGAGCTTCATCACATAGTTGTTTTATCTTTGTGAAAATGAAGAGGTGCTGTTGAACCTGGAAGGGCAACATCCCCAGTTTGAGTCTGATGAATTTCTTCCTCTCTTTCCGTCACCCAGCAATGAAATTGACTAATACCAAAAATACTTTTAAAAAGTATTTTTTTAATCCAGGTCATGGTCAAGAAACCTAAGTCAAGCACTTTATCACTCTTGTAGTGATAAGCTCTATTTTGCAATTCATTATTCTCTTTATTATTCCTCTTTTTCAGGATGCTGCTTCGTCTAAAAGTTATAAGAATATGGAAGTTTTAAAAAAACCTATATTATAATCTATATTTGCTCAGAATACAAGGGGAAAAATGACAAAAAATGTCAGCTTTAAATAAAGATCCATAAAAGATGCTATGGTTGGTACGGTCATGGTTGAATGTAGCTTCAGATAAAACTATCAGCTTGTAATTAATATTCTAAATATATTTCTAATCAGTAACATTAAGCACGTATACTGGCGAGTTAAGGATATTTGCATTCAAAGAGCGTGAAACTTCAAAGAGCAGGCTCACCTTTAATGAGGCCTTTCTCCTGCAGCGCCTGCAGAGGAGGTCTCTTCAGGATCAGCTTCTTCAAGCGGCTCTTCACCCGCTTCCTCTCCGTGTTCTCCAGGTTGGAGGTCGAGCGAGGGACTGCGGAGGAAGGAAAGGAAGAGGTGGAGGGGCGGGAGGAAGAGAGGGAGGAAGAGGAGGTCAGAGCGGGGCGATGGGCTGCGGCGGCGGCGGGGCAGGAGAGCAGGTGAGAGGGGATGGTGGTGAGGATGAAGAGCGGGAGGGCGGGGCGACGGCGGAGGTGAGACAGGACGGACGGGGGGATTATCTGCCACGGGGGCCGCGTGAAGATATACGTGGGCTGAATGGAGGAGAGGATGGAGGAGAGGATGGAGGGATGCAAGTAGCCTGTGTGGAAGTTTAGAAAAAAGAGTGATGATGATAATGAAGAGACTGAGGTGGAGGGCCCTTGACGTGAAACTCGTGTGAAGGAAGTCGCGGCGATGAGAGAGGCGAAGACTTACGCGACGTTCTCCGCTCGTCCTCGTCTCCGCTGTGTTCCAGCATCTCCACGCTGCCCGCTCGCCTCAGGGAGTACAGGAGGACGTTGTCCAGCGGGTTCTCGCGGTCCTGGAGGGGAAATGAAGCTCATTGAGTTAACGGCATCGTCGACAAACATGACACCGCGTTGTGTCTTAACTTCACAAACATCCTGGTGAACAAAAAGGGAAACTTCAGAAGGCTAAATTCCCCGTGCAGAGTTATTGTTAACTTTTACAGAGAAGCAAGATGATGCATCCTGGAAACATGACAAACTGGCATCATGGGATTTCCACATGAATAAATAGATATTATTGCAGAACCTGTGCTGTATGATGACATTAAATGAAACCCATTGAAGAAAAAGAGAACTATGTCATTTGTCTAAGAAACCAAGATTATGCTTCACTTTAGAGCTTATCCAGCTGTGGATTTTTGATATTGATATACGAGCGTCTTTGAAACGTTACGCTACGTTGAAAGTACAACGGTGTCTCACCAGCCTGTCGATGACGGTCTGGATGGTGGCGTACCATTCTCTGATCAGAGCGTCCGTCTCCGACTGGAGCAGGAACTCGTTGCCCGTCACCGTCCTCAGCTAGAACACACAAATGTAAAATCATGTTAATGTTGGACCAGGCGAGTGAAGCCAAGGTGGAAGTGCCTTAAACGTGCATTATTTCTAAAGGCCAGCAGGGGGCGACTGCTCTGGCTGCACAAAGAAGTCTGACAACTTTCACCCTTTCAAAATGCGTTCATGAACCTGAAACTTTTTAGCTGCTTAAAAATGTTGTTGTCAGCATTCAGTTGTACTTCGGGCTCCGCCCTTGTGGTTACCAAATAAACAAACAAACAACAACAAAAAACAGATGGCGATGGCGGAAAAACGAAGGGACTGCAGGCTAAACTCAAGGATTTAAGACCGGAGCCCATGAACCACTTAGTGACGACAGGGTGGATACATCCACCTCTTATACAGCGTGTGTGTGTGTGTGTGTGTGTGTGTGTGTGTGTGTGTGTGTGTGTGGGACGAACAGTTAGCAAATATAGTTCTTTATATTCGTCAACCAGTTTGTCAGGCGTCATGTGATGAGCTCAACCATCCGGACATACGCTTGATTTTGATGACAGTAAAAACACTTGAATGTCACACGTTTCACTGTAAAAATGTTTTTTTATACTGCTTCCTCTTCCTCCCTGAAGGTCAGTGTATGTTGAACAAGCTTCCCGATTCTCACTTCCCTTACTGATAAGGACCCTTTGGGGGGGCAGCCATATTATTCTGTTTTCTCCCTTTCTGCAACAACATCGTCCTCACTGTACATCAGCTCAGTTTGAGGATGATCACATGATATCTTGAGATCTTCGGGAGTTGTTCCACTTGTTTCTTACCTTGAAGACGTTCTTCTTGCTGGACAGGTCATTGGCCCAGTGCAGCTGTGCTCCTCTTAAGTCCACGCTGCTCTCAGGACGACTGTTTCCTGGTTTCTGTTTTACCAGCAAACAGGAACACACAAAAATACATGTTTTCTTCTATTAGTTGCATGAATTGACCCAGATATGGTTCTAAAAATGGGGTTTGGTGTTTTTGTAGCTGCACAGAATTTGCGGACAAACACGTTTGACGTTTGTGTGACACATTTTACGACCAGAGGAGTCGACGTCCATCATTTTACTGTGGAAATCGTCAGAAATGTCAAAGATAATGGTTAAGAATACTAAGAAACACTTTTTTGGGGTTGGTCAAAAGCAAAAGCAGGAAAACTTTTTTTTTTTTAGATAAAACTTTTTTTTTTTTTTTTTTTTTTTTTTTTTAAATCGACCATGCAGAAAACAAATGCCTCACAAGAGTAGCATTTGGATTTTTAGAACAATCTGTTTCATGTATTGCTTTTCCACACTTTTATTAGATACATACTGTTTTTGCATAGACTAAAGGAATTAAAACACAGAGTTTTGCGGCGCTCTCACCCAGCTGGAAGGTGTCTGTGATTTAGGATCCTTGAAGAAAACCAGACTGTTCCCGACCAACACCACCCAGGAGGGGCTCCAATTCTTCCTGCAACCCAACAAACACATGCATGCTTGTAAGATTGGAATCAGCCCTTCCTTTATTCAAACACTATATTCACACAATCAGAGACATGAGGTGCCTCACCTTAGTTTCCGGCCTCCTTCTGCAATCTTGGTCTTGTTCAAGAGGCCGGCCTTCTCCAGCTCCTGATGACACATTTACAGGGTTTAAAGCACAATCTGCCATATTTAAGTGGTAGTATTTACAAAGTCACTGTATTACTCAGGGAAGGCAAGAATAATGAAATGTTAACAGTAAAATACAGCACAGGGCTTTTCCTCTGTGTAATACACTGCATCCTGAGCAAACCCATTAACTTGAGTGTTGCATCATTCAAAAAAAAAAAAAAATAGCGGGAGGGGAGCTGCTCTAAAATCTCCCACTGCGGTTTGGCCCCGTTTAAGGTGTAAAGAGAGAAGAATGAATATGAAGTACGAAGTCGTACGTGTTGAGCACCGTTATACTGCCAGGAACAAGCTGAGGTTTTAAACAGACAACAGAGAAAGAGGAAAAGTCCTGGTATTTATTGTGTTTTAATAAGTTATGAGATATCACCAGCTGAGACTTTCCTTATTCCTTATTGTCAAAGAATCGAAGAGAAAAATTACATTTGAAGTGCAACATATCTTTCCAGATAGCATTTTTCAGATTAATATAAAAACCTAGCTTTGGATGGTTCTCTATGATTTTTCCCCCCCAGTAAAATCCTTTTACAGTGATTTATCTGGATCATTCCGAGTAAACGCTACATTTTCTTTTAATTCTTCAGAGCTTTGGCGATGGCCGCCCCTCTTCTCGGGAACAGCCCACCAATCCATGTAGCATAGCATGTGATTGATTTTAGCCTGACTTCATCTTCCTCTGTGGTGCTGCATGTATTGGACTCCCGTTATGTCCTCACTATGTGCTCCTCTGTTGGTTTTGTTGTCTGCTTCCTATTTATCTGCATCTTATGCTCGTTCAGCACTTCGGTTGACCGTGGTTGTTTTAAATGTGCTGTACGAATAAAGTTTGACTTGACTAATATATGACTGTGTACAACAGGTGTACAGATGTATAGTAATTGTACTTATAAACAACATTTCTCTCGGCCTATCAGGGTTTGAAAAAAAATCACATGAATTCTGGGGATTCATATTTTGTCCAAACTAAATTTCTTTTTATAACAGTATTGCAAATAATCCTTTTAGCAGTTTAAAAGGTCCTGTGTCCGAAGCTGTCTCTCTCTGTATGATACTGATACATAAATGTAATATATTATACTTGTATACAGGTATTTTCATTCCAAACGGTGTTTTCTCACCGGTGTGCAGCCATCGCTGTCCGGAGAGCTCTGGGGAGACGGCGGCTCCACCACGATGTTGGTCACGTTACAGGAATAGTCTCTGCACTGCTGGACCAGCTGAAAGAGAGGACGACCTCAGCGGCGTTCACGTGTCTGCACGCGTACATGTGCTCAGTACGTTTAAATGCATGTCCTCCTCCCTATACATGTGTATACTGTACACACAGTTCATGGGCCTGGGTGTGTGTTTGCTCCGAGGGCCGGTACCTTGCCGTTCTCAGGCAGGATCATAGACTGAGAGTGGCTGAGCTGCTGCGTGACGTCATGCAGGGCGGCGCAGTTGCGGCGCCGGGCATCGGCACTGCTGAACGACGCTGCGCTTAGGGTGTCGGAGGAGGCGGCGCGCTGCATGCTCTTCAAAATGGGGTTAAAGGTCGGGGTCAAACGTTTGGGTCAGTGGTGGAGAAGGGGAAAGGAATCACTAGAAAATGAATACAACATGCCTCCATTGTATTTCAACGTCCTGCGAGAGCCGCTTGTTTGCTGATGATATAACTCTACCGAGACTGGGGAAGAACATTTTTTAAGTATTTAGCTGCTGCTGCCTGGAGCAACTTCGAATTAGAGCGACAGCACACTGAGCATACATTTCTAAACAATTAAAATCACAAGCCATCAGCAGGAAGGTCGAGGCCCAGATGTTAAGCATGCAGTTTTCCCCTTAATTTCCCATATGAGCGATGCTGATGACACATTTACTGTCCATGTACTTTGCACTTACAATTCATGCAAAACGTTTCACACGATCAAGGAAGACATCATGTTTGTACGTGCATCTTCACTTTACGGCCAAGATATTCAAGCGTCTACTACAGATCGCACACGCATTTCCCCGCAACTTCCAACTTTTCATGCAGCAGCAGCCATAATTAAGTACCTTTCCCCCAATCCCTGTAACCTAGTTTCAACAATCAGACTAAATATCCCTCCTAATGTTTGCCATCCTTTTTCAAGCGAGGAGGATTAGCACTAAGAGCCAAATCTGCTGCTTTGCTGAGAGGAGGCCTTTAAACCAGACGCACCCACACCCCACTGTGATGCAACATGTTGCAGTAACAACTGCTTGGGTAACAGCCTTTTCTTTTCAACACCATGAGTTGCTATTTCACCACCTTAATATGCATAAACGCTGATCTCTGGGAATCTAAAGAGCATGGCTGGCATTACTTTAATGCATTCTACAGTAATACAGTGGAGATGCTTGCCTTTTTCTTTTTGCAAATCTAACGACTCCAGTTCATTGATTTTCATGAGGAAAACACCCTCCATCAAAAAGCCCTTAAAGCGCTCATTGAACACTTAGGATTACCCGCCGAGTCAGGCATGCAACAAGAGCGAGTTTTCTGCTTTTAAAAAAAAGAGGAATATGCAGTCAATGTAATCTATAATACTTATGTAAAGTCATACAGTTTACATCATACAGCAGGTGGCAGACAACGCAACCGTGTTTGCCTGTTTTGTTAAGCAAATGCATCCTGTAGTTTAGGGAGATTATATAAAACTGGTATGGATGCTTATCTCTTCTCTACTGTTTGACTGGTGTAAAAAAAAGGTGAAACTCAAGGTGATGCATTAGCCCCGTGGCGATGAAAGAATGCAGGTAGACAGGCAGAGAAGGGTTTCACCTGTTTCATGTGCCAGCCTCCGTCAGAACTCCTCTGGTGGCTCCCAAAGAGGAAATCAGGAGACAGCTAGAATGAGAATTACAGAGAGGAAGAAAATCCATCAGCTACTATTTATATTGGATTTTGATTTTCTGTATAAGTCACCAGCAAAAAAATGAAATATTAAAGAATGTTTCACTTCACTTTGTAGACTTGTCACTAACTGTGTTGGCTATTTTGGTCCATTTCACACCTATGCTTAAAAACAGGATGCTGACAAATGATTCTCAGTCAGTCATGAAGTCCGGGGCTAATGGCTCACGCTGACACCGAAACTACTCCTCCGCCCCGCTTTCAAAAATGCTCCTCGATCCGCCACCACAACCAAGACATGCACACATACACACAACCGTAGTTCTATCTTTGTGAGGACATTTCTTTGCATTCCCTTTACCCAAACCCTCACAACTCAACGCCTTAATTCTAACCTGAACCTTAAAAAACTAAATTAAACAGGCTTTTGAGGAAGTGAGGGCTGGACAAATATGTACTCATTTTACAAAAATGTCCCTACTCAGACGGTCTAAAAGTCCAGTTGGTCCTCACAAAGATGTACACACACACACACACACACACACACACACACACACACACACACACACACACACACACACACACACACCACACACACACACACACACTCACTGGTGCCCGTATTCAACTGAAGGCAGTTGCAGCCGTTGCCTGAAACACGTTGCATCGTACCATTTTGACTCAGTTTTTAGCTGCTGAACTCGACCCCACACGCACACACACACACACACACACACACTCACACACTCTGCCTCACAACGCTCAGAGAGCAAACACATAGTGGTTATGGACATGGTGGGGCAGAATACCACGAAATGGACACAAGCTAGCAGCGCTACAGAAAGATCACACAATCTCTCTCTCATATGAACGAACACACACACACACACACACACACACACACACAGCGAGTGAACTATATTAGCACAACAACCACGTGAAACACATTCAGCTCCGTTTAACAAGCAGGACACTTCACATGTGCTGCCAACGTTCCACACCAACGACGACATGGAATGAAAACACAATTAAATAAAAGGAATATGAACTTACAGCAGAGGTGCTCATTGTCACCGATCACCTAGGTACACAATCCTTTTGTTTTCAGAGAGCTTTTCTTTAGGTTTGGTCTTTCCTGTCGAGTTTGAGTCTTCGCCTGTCTTTTCATGTCACGCCACTTTTATCTGTGAAAGCCATTCATCTGTCCCTCTCGTTCAGCCTGAATGTACTTCCCCATTCTAGAGGGAAGCTGCCGTTATCAGCCGTTACCATCACTCTGAGGCGTAGCAGCTCGAAATATTCACACCAGAACTTGTTGAAGAATTGCCACATTAACCAATGAGCAGCAGCTTCTGTCTGCAATGTTGTTAACCACCAGACAGACGCTGGTGTGAGGATGATTTACTTCAGTTAAACGTACGACACATGAGATAGCCCTTAGTACGGTATAGAAGTGTTTAAATGAATCATTAATAAGAAATCATTTAATGCTGTTGAATTTTTATTTTACTGGATTGTTATTACTGGTGTCTGATATGCGGAAATATTATGGAGCAGTTCGGCTAATTTGAGAAAACTCAAAATGAAAAGTAAAAGTAATACAATAACCAATAACTTTACAACTTTACAAGACCAACCAACATCAGTTAGCATGAACACCTTGATACAACCTGCTGCTGTTGACTGAGCAGAGAAGTTAAAACAGATGACTCAAAGCCAATCCTGCTGAACAAAGAAAGAAAGCCTAAAAATCTCTCCCGGATCTCCATGTCTTATGAAAAAGTATTGTGACAGTATCACCTTAAAGGTTAAAATAAATCTACATATTCAAAGAATCTGGAACATGTTTGTTGGATGGAGAGGTACTTGAGCTCATCTGACAATCACTTAGTCTATAACAGATTTTATAAAATGATTATATATTATATTATATTTTTTTATTATAAGTAACTGCCAAACAATAGCTATTTATCTGATTATTTCCTAAATAATTGGAAAAACCGTTCGTCTCAAACATCAGGAAACTACAAAATAAAAGCACAAGAAAGAGTCAGTGTGGGGTTAAAATCGTTTTGAATGATGAAAATGTAGAGTAGAAAACCCAGAGAACACCTGGGTCATTAACATGCGAGTGTGTATTATCTATAATTGGTGGCCTTCCTGTGTCATGCATGTAGCACAGAATGAAAGCTGACACATGTAGGTCAACAGAAAGCATCTCCAACGGACCTGATGGGGGGGGGGGGGGAATCACTGCTTTGATCATGTGGGTATTTTTTATTTATTTTTTTGATGAGCAACATTAAATTTGAAACAGTGTGACGCAACGCTGAAGCAATGCAACCTTGAGTTGCAAAATGCTTATCCCTGGCAATCTGGATCACGCAGCTTGCGTCGCTTCGCTACGTAGATGACGTTCTGCATCCGGGTTCATTTCAGTCAGTGACGGCATTAATTCCCTGAACCCGTACGTCTGAAACAACAGATGCACTTCCTCCCTCGAAGAGAAACTCTCGTAAGACCGAGTATGCAAAAAAAAAAAAAAAAGAAGAGGAAGAAAAAAAAGGACAGAATGAACGAAACAGTGGAAGTTTGACTGCGACAGCATCTGTGAGGTCAGCGAGGGGTTTAACGCTGATGAGAAGTTTCAGTGAGTGGTTTAAATTTAGCGATGTTTTGTAATGTTTTGGATTTAAAAAGAGTCCCCTGCCTCGCTCTGTGTGACCCTAATGGCTTCTGCTCATCTGCATCAGATCAAGAGGCATTACCTTGTTATTCCCTTCAGGGATTAGCTCAACAAAAAACACCATTTGCGAGGTGCTGTGTGTGTGTGTGTGAGTGTGTGTCGGGGGGCAGTTCATTAATAAATAAATACATACGGCGGTGAGGTGGTCAGTAAACGACGGGGCGACTAGTAATCTCCTTTTTAATTTGGCCCTGCTTTAATCCCGGTTCAGGCCGGGACACTGTGTACAATCTGAGGTAATCAACAAAGTGAGAAGTAGTTATAGAGTCATAGACTTCTATACAATCTGACCTCTTTTTGGAAGCAGAGCTGCCCCCTGCTGGCCGTTAAAAGAACGCAAGAAAGCGTTCAGACCTCGAGGTCGCCGCCTGCAAACATTCTCATATTCTCACGGCTTCATAAGTACAGACTTCCTCATGACAACAACCCTTGTATAAACGCACTAGGACTATCCATCCATCCATCCATCCATCCATCCATCCATCCATCCATCCATCGTCTACCACTTATCCTGTATTCAGGGTCACGGGGGGCTGGAGCCGATCCCAGCTGTCATTGGGCGAAGGCAGGGTACACTCTGGACAGGATACCAGTCTATCACAGGGCCAACATGTAGAGACAGACAACCATTCACTCTCACATTCACACCTACGGGCAATTTAGAGTCATCAATGAACCTATCCCCATCCTGCATGTATTTGGACTGTGGGAGGAAGCCAGAGAACCCGGAGAGAACCCACGATTACACGGGGAGAACATGCAAACTCAACACAGAAGGAACCCCGACCCGGGAATCAAACCCGAGACCCTCTCGCTGTGAGGCGACAGTGCTACCCACTATACCACCGTGCAGCCCTGCACTAGGACTAATGAATGAATAAAAAAATAAGAAAAACAAATATTAAATATAACGCCATGATCGACTATGTTGGAATGTGATGTTCAGTGGGATACCCTTCATTAAAAACCCTTCACATCAGCTTTACTCATACGGCATTTTAAAAAACAACACTGGTGATTCAAACAACGACAACAGAATTCAAAAGTGTAACTAGATGCTTTCCTTGGGTGTGCTTCCTGCAGGTTTCAAGTGAGGGTGGAGAAACCCAAGAAAAGACCCTGTGATTAGTGGCGTGGAAGATGGTCCGATCACTAATGGAGGTGATGAGATTCATAATCGGGGGACCAAACCCTTAAAGTCCAGCAGTCTTACCTTGTGCGTTGCCCCGTTGCCGGCTGCAGGAAGCGGCAGCGACAGATGGCTGGTTTCTCTGGGTAACGTCTGAGGCTGTCCTGTACCGACCTGCAACACAAAGAAAACTCAGATTGTGAAACAGCAAAGGTCTTAAATACACTCTGATCTCTGAACCCACACCTCTTTGACAGGATCATTATACTGGTGGATACAGAGATCAACCTCATATCTGTCCGTTAAATGTGCAGCTCCAGCCAGCAGCCAATGATGTGAGCTGGAAACGGGGAGGAACAACTAGCCTGGCCTCTAAAAGGTCATTGTATGTAGGGATGGGAAGCAGCTCCAAGCAGCTCCATACTCAATACGCAATATTGGAGAACGGAAAGCAGCATTTGTGACCTGATATGTTACCGGTTGCTAGAATGCTGCTAAAAGTTCAATTCTGAAATCAAAAGAAGAAGCAGGGTTGCCTAACTGAGCAGTATTTCTTCCGTCAGGGGAGAAGATTATTTGTTTCACAATTAGTGCATGATGTTTTGTAGATGGTTAGGGTTGAGCAAAGTGCATCCAGACAGATGTTTCATAAACAGCTTATGTCAAGGTATCGGACGTGAAGAAGTGGCATGCCCTAACATTATGGTGGGTTATGTAAGTGGCTTTTTCTTGGTTGAGAACTTCCTGGACTCTCTGCTGGTTGCCTGGCACATGCAGCAGGTTTTCTTTTAACCTTTAACAGAGCCAGACAAGCGGTGCTGCTAAGCTTTTTTCACTGGGAAGTTACGTATTCAGCAACTCTCCAGGTTCTCCGTGACTGATGAGTCTCCCCTGCATGCCCTAGACTCCAGCTTTCAGCGGGGGAAAGCTGCCCTGTGATCACTGTGGAAAGGTGCTCCCCTTTAGTTCTGATAAAGGTATTTGGGTGAAAGTGTCCCTTGTAGTGCTGATACCAGTCAAACTATGTGAGCATATCAATGAGCAGACTCTTTTATTCTCCCCCCTGACCTTTGTCTATCCTCTCCTTTGAGGAAAAAGCTTTCATCCGGCTCCTGAAAACACCAGCCTTTGCAAAATTAAAGGAATTTCAATGAAAGACAAAAAGGAAAAACCAGGGAGGAGTAACACGCAGCGAATGGACGGCGGCCGTGGGTGGAGCTTTACCATGCTGGGGGCTCGTCCACGAGCCCGGCGAGGGGGTTTCCACGACCTCTCCTTGGTGATGCTATTGACGTAGTAGAATCTCCCCGTGGGCTGGTACGTGTATTGCTCCCACAGGTCCATGACCTGGAGGGGCTGCTGACCCGGACCAGGGCTCGGGGGCTCCAGCTGGGACAGGCGTCTCTCTGGCTGCATTTCAGTGTAAAGGGGCGAGTCCTGCCAGGACAGCTGGGACAGGTAGGACTCTGCTGGGACCTTGTCGGTAGAAACAGTGGAGAGGGAAAGGAGGAGGAGAGTGGTGGACAAAAGACTTGAATGTGCAACAACATGACTCACCAGTTTATAGGATACATGGAACTAATTGGGCATAAATTCATTGATGCCAACCATGACTTTTTACAGCAGCTGGATGATGCATGTGACCAGGCCCGGAGTGGCTAATCGGGAGGACCGGGACAATTCCCGGTGGGCCGGTCTGACTTTTGGGCCGCGAGGGCCGGTGTTCAATTATTATTTTTATTTATTTTGTGCCGGTGTTCAGTCATGGCACTGACCCCTTTTCCACCGAGGCATTTTGAGGGCCGGTTCGGAGCCGGTGCCCAATCGCGAACCAGTTCTTCCTGTTTCCACAGACAAAGTGCCGGCTCTCAGCCTGGAAAACTGGTTCCCGAGCGGCTCCAACTCTTTGCTGGGCTGGAACTGGGCCCGGCTTACGTTAGGGGCTGGGGGCGGGGTTAACGCTCGAGGCAACGGGGGAAAATACGCCGCTGCGGAGTTTTACTAACGTTACTGTTCCCGGTAAGTTTCACTTTTAAAATGTTTCACCTCGTTGCAAACCAACGACACATTTCTGTTTAGTTTACCAAGCTAGTGATTACGTTCGTAACAGCAGCAACTAGTGGCAATGCTTCCTCGGGTAATGTAAGCTGATCGGCTCGCTAGCCAGCTAGCATGATATTGCTAACAACAACGTTAGCATGCCACTTTCTGACTGCCGTTGGCTCACTAAACGTTACCAACATAACATAACATCTGTGTTCCCAGCGTCGTGGACACGTTTGTGATTAAACCGCTGTTCTCTGGTTTGTGTTTGTAGAGCTGTCGGACATCGGCGATACTGAACGGAGGTCCAACCTGCAGATGACTAAACATCAAACACTGCGATCTATTGATCACACACTGTTCTACACTGTAAAAAATGTTGTGATTTTAGTATTTTGTGTATTTTATTGTTATTGTATTAATTGCCAAAATAAACACTTTTTCTGAAGAGACATGTCTGCTATGCTTGAAATTAGCGCTGCGGGGAAACCTCAGACGTATACAGTGACGTAATGACGTGGTTCTCTGGGCTCTCTAGCTGGTGGAAACGCAAACAGGTTCTCGGACGGTTCGCAAATTGAACTAACTGCGAACCAGCATGGCACCGGCCCGGCTCTTGAACTAGGTTCGCGTTGGTGGAAAAGGGGTATCAGGAGTGGGTATCACGTGTATCCTGTTACCGCTGTCGCTGGTCATATCAGGGAGCTGGCGGTCTGTTAGATCATGCCAATGAAACTGGGACGCGGACGCAGGTTAAGGGCACGCCCACCAACAAGAAACAGACGCAGACGCAGCCTGACGTAACGTACGTGTCGTGCACTAGTCCGCACACTTCAGTGGTGTTTGCCTAGCTCCAACCACAGATGTACAAGCAAAATAATAACCCAAAATGGAAAATAAAAAGAGCAAGGGTGGCGCAGAAAAAGCGAGGATTAAAAAGAGAAAAGCCCTGGAGACAGATGCAGCCAAATGTGCAAAAGTCTGCAGCTTTTTCATTCAAACGTGCTCGCGGTCTGAAACGACCAATGATTATTACATTATTTTAATATAATAGGTCGTGATCTAAAGTGGGCCGGTCTGAGGTATGAAACTCCAGGGCTGAAAATGAGTCCCACTCCGGCCCTGCATGTGACAGATAGATAGATAGGCGTTGTAGCTGCAGATATTGCTTGATTGAGTTCATTGTGTTTTTATGGGTGTGTGTGTGTGTGTGTTCAGACGGCACAAACACATCTCAGATGAAGACACAAAGACAAACACGTAAATCCCAACCGCCTCTTGCTATGGAATAACTGGTCAGACCTCGGATTAACACGGAGCTTATAGAAACGCGTGCGCTCACCCAGATAGAAAGGACATCTACAAATCCAATGAAATTAATTGAAGAGATATGCGTGGAGCATCATCTCTTCCACGAAATATAGCCGAGACATAATTCACTAACTGATTGACTGGCTAGCTGGTTGATCCCCGTTACATAACACATAGATGTGTGTTATGGATGCATGCCAGTGTTTATGGTAGTTTTCTCCAGGGGGCAGCACTGAGTCTCCAGCTCACCTGAAGCTTCCAGCCTCACAGTTTCCTACCTTCCGCCTCAGTGGTTATATCAAAACACCTCAACAGGACCGAATGGGGCCATGGTTGATTACAAATATGGAATTCAGAGCACTTTTTACTTCAATAGTTTGCTGCTATAACACTCAAAAAGATGTGCTGTGAATATTAAAATATAAACATACAGAAGTTTGTTTCTAAAATTTGACAATGTGTATCCAAAACTACCCTAATAGACGTAGGTCTATTAATAAACTGGTCAAATAGGATAGCTATACGTATAAAAACACCTCAAATGTAAATTTTTTAAACCAGAGAATCCTGTGTAAAACATTACAACACAATAACTTGTTCCTGAAGTTGGATTCCTGCTGCTATAAAAGAAATAAAAACAAGCAGCTGAAGATGAACAAACACGGCAGAGAAGTCATAATCACTAAGATCGTTACCCGTTTGTCGTCTCCATAACAACGAACTCGACATTCTGAGCGAAAGCAAGTTTGCCGACTCCTTGATCTCATTGAGAATTTACCTCCATTTCAGACACTTCTTCCATTCTCACCCTCATCAACGCTGTGATCAAGCGCCTATTCACAGCTGGTGGCACGCTCATTGTTATTCGAACACAAAAGGGCATAACCAAGAAAGGGAAGCTCTATATATAGACAAGAGAACTGGTTGGGCTGTGTAAAACTGCAATTTCGAGTGACTGGTACGATGAGAAAAGAGGCATATGTGACAGATAATCGCTCTCTCCCTGCGTTTTTCCCGTCTCTCGGTCATTCACGTTATGGCCGAAAGTATGCGGACACCCACATCTACTGGTACTTTTGCTCTAAAGGGGAAACCAGGCTTTCACTCCCAACATCAGTGGCCGAGCTCACTGCTGCTCTTGTGTATAACAAGAGCCCTGCAGCCACGTTGCACAATCTTAGAGTGGAGGCTATTATAGCGTGGTAATGTTGTTTTGGTATGAGATGTTCAGGTGTGCACAAACTCATTAAGGCAAAAGGGCCATAAAAACACAGTTTAAAAATCAGTCCAGTTTATCTCTTCAAATGGGATTCCACCGCCTGGAGGACCAAATCCAAATCCAAATTTAAATTCATCATCACTGTGGCAGTACTTAAAAAAAAAAAGGGCTGAAAAAATGAAGGGTGAGAGTTTTCTGGCATTATGACCTGGGTGTGGCCGACATGATCCTGGTCACTGGTATTAAAGGCTTGAGCGGAGGAGTTCCTCAGGGGGCCGATACAGAGACAGGGGAAAAAAGAGCACTGTCATTTCCACTGAGATCACAGCTCCCCAGAGTCGGGAATCACCGGTGCATGCATGGTTCAGTGGAAGCTCGGCTGTGGGAGATTTCCCTCACGGAGAGAGAGAGAGAGGTAACCTTCAGTATTTCTCTCGACAACGATGCCTTCTGTAATCCCCCCCCTGATGTAATACAGGGAAGCTCCACAATGCTGACTTGATTGCTGCTCTCGGAGGATTATTGAGGTCAAGCACAGACGTAAATCAAATACAACCTCTGGAGCCACGGTCGTCTGGTGAGATCGCACAAGATTTTTCTCCAATTTAGTTTGAAAAAGCTCTCAATAACTATACTTAAATCTTAAGACAAACAAAAACACTTATAATTTAACATTTTTCTAATAATTATTTATCAAGTTAAACCTTACAGTCTCAAGGCTGAAAACAACTTCCAGCTGGTTTATTACAATTTGGGTGTGATGACGTCTAAATCCACAAGATTAGAGAATTTGCTAATGAGAGGAAGTCAAAATGTATCTAAACCCACACTTCCTTAAACACCAGCGACATGTGATGGACTGGTCTGTCCTGTTTCTTCTTATTTGCCTCACTGTTCTCCACACTATTCCGGATCAGAGGAGGCATGAACTAACATTTGAATATGACAATTAGCATTTATACATTTTCCCCGAGGAGAAACTGCTATCAGATGAAAATATCTGTCGCCTTAACCCTGTAAAACTCCTAATCTCTTAATGGTGGTCGTAGGTCTGACGTTCATCCCCAAAACTTTAATTAATCTGTTTTATTGCCCTGATCGCATATTGTATTTGCTTGCTGAACTTTCTCTAGAGAAATGGGAAATTAGAAATCAATTTGTGTTTTGTTCCAAGAGAAATACCGAAGATATGCTCAGGAAAAGATATTTCAATGAGATTCAAATATTTTATGTTCTATCTTTGCTGGTGTAACTGAAATCTAAAAAAGTTTCAATGCCAAATAGGTTTTCACATAGACTGTTTCTATGAAACATGATACATACAGTGCAAAAGTCAAGAGACAATAGAAAATAAGAACATTTACAATAGAAAATATGAAAAATATATAATTACTGTATAAAAATAGATCTGTTTTTAAAGTTTTTAAAGTTGTTTTTTGTGGGACTGTAGAAAATATTGAGCAGGGGAAGTGAAAAGGTTCACAGTACAAAGTATAAGAATCAGATGTGCCGTTAGATTGAAACATCATTCTATTGCATTAAATGTATTAGTGGCTTTTTAGAGGCATCGATCTCCCTGGGACAAAGGTTTACTCCAACATTATTGATGCGAACATGCCCTACTTTGGTTTAACTGAAAGGAATCTCTCGTATTTTTCAACTTCTCGTATTCATCTCTGACTATTGATCACTCTGACTTAGAACTTTTACTCAACACGATTGTTGTAATGGATCCTGGTTGAATAACAAAAAGTGCCAGCCTCCTGCAGCTTTCCAAAAAAAAAAAAAAACATCTATCGAGGGTTTGTTGGGCTTGCCTGTTCCTACCTGCAGGTGGTTCTTCTTGCCGGAGGCTCCCACCATGTCCCACTGGCTACAAGACTTCTTGGGCATCCTGTGGTTGAAGCGAGCACTGAAGCCTCCGCCCACTTCGTCGTAAGGGTTCTCCATCAGGTTTTCCGGCAGGTTGCTGGAGCTCTGGCTCCGAGTGATCATGGGAACCACCCTGGGCTTCGTTGGTGCCGTTTGTGGCGCCGTGGCAGCCGTGGGGCCCCCGGGGACCATTAGATGGCCCGATGGGGAGGTGGGCGAGTTGGGGGTGAAGGTGAAACCAGACCAAAGAGGCAGCGTGGGGAAGCGACCACCACCCCTGCTGGTGTTGTTGTCCAGCCCCCGGAAGGCACTGTTGGAGTTGAGGTTTTCCATGGAGTGGAAGATGGGTTTGTTCACTGGGAGAGGAAGGCAAACCAATGAGGACCATATTTACCTTTAACCTTTTTCTCCTCTCATAATATAGAATTAACCTGGTTTTCTCAGACCCTCCGTCGTCCTCTCACACTTTACCTTGACGCTGTTCGTTATAGCTCGTCTCATTGGTGTTGGGAGACGGCGCCGCCCTCGGCAGGATCCTGAGGTTGGAGTTCAGCGAGGCGGATACGACCAGGCGCTGCGGCGAGGGCGTCGGCGCGATGGGCACCTCCGTCACATACGTGGCAGGAACATACAGCGGCTTCGTTTTACTGGCCGCTCCAATCCGCCGCACCTGCCAACAGAACAGATTTCAAAAATGCCATTGTGTCCCGCGTAGATCCACTTAGTTCAGCCGAGCGTCGCCCGACGCAGCTGAGGCCCGAAAGCTGTGCAGATGTTTGTTACGCTACAGTTCCTGTGACGTCCAACAGAACCCACAACTTCTCTTTGTTCATACAGTGAAACTTTTTTTGGTTTAAACACAAGACTTTGTGGTCTTATGATCGATAGATATAAGTTTGTTGGATATAATCACAGCAATCGTAAGTCATAAGTTGTCTGAATACTTTATAATTGAAAAGGGCAGGAAGCAGCATGAATGTATAAAGTATTTTGTAGGCCAAGGCTGATATATAGCTTATTCCTCTCCATAGCTGTTCCAAAAGCATCAATGATGAGTGTTCATGTTTCTTTATGGGGATGACCTTAGACAGTGAAGTTTATTTTAAGTCGATATGCTGTACTTCTGCCATAAATACTCTCTAGAGCACTTAATCCATGCTGAGAGACACAGTCAGGGTTCTAATGCTGACAAAAGCATATGTTTTTATTCCAAATGTGAACCCTTTGGTTCTAAAACAAACCATAGATGAACTGTCTTCTCACCTGCCACCAGTCGGTGTTTGTCTTTTTCAGGAGGATGAAGCGCTCGCCCTCCCTGATGCAGACCTGCCGTCCATCAGCGCCGCGGTAGCTGTAGTCATACTGGGCCTCGAGGACCACCGTGCCGCTGGGGACCCCACACACCGTCATGCCCCCGGAGGTCGCCACAGGCGCTGCAGCCGGCTGCGCGTGCCCCACAGAACGCCGCCAAGACCCAGACAGCATGGCTCTCCACGCACGTCCTGTTCAGCAAGCTGGCCTGGAGGCGTGCTGAAGGTGGATACTGGCGATACTGGTCGGGTTAGCACAGGGCAGGTGAGACTGGAGCCAGGCCAGACCCATGCTCTGAAAGAGAGAGAGAGAGAGAGAGAGAGATTACTGAAGCTGTCAGAGAACAATGAGACATGTCAACCGGCCGGTGTGCAGGTTCAAAGGGAGAGAACATCAATCTATTTAGTGCTAAAAACTGGAAGTCAATCTGGGAAAATCAACATAAAAAAGAATAATTAAAAAATGACAACGACTAAAAGCTTCCAGCTTCTCTTTCAGACAAAACAAGGTATTGAAAAGTGTGTTGGGCATTTGTCACCATTTTCTGCTAGTGGACTCTGTCCAAACATCATATCGCAAAAATTCACCAACCAGCAGCTCTAATGCTTCAATTATCAGCACGTCATGACTTGTTTGTTAAAGTAGTAGAAGTAGTTGAGTAGTTGCTCACAGCCTTTATGTTAAACTAAGCTAAGCCCAGTGGACACATGAGAGTGATATGCTTCTTCTCCATTCATCTCATCCAATGACACTCTTGTTTTCAGATTAATCAATGAGGAAAACAATCTTTAAGTTGCACCCCAATTTACAAAAAAGATATAATAATCTACTTGTTTCAAAATGCTATAAAGCTGTAACCACCACGTTATAATTATATAATAACTAGCCAGTTCTAAAATGAGTGAACTTGACACACACGGAGATGAAATGTCACCTGCAGATATTTGCACACCGCCACTCCTCTGTCGTCCTTTCGTGCCGGTAGAACCGAGAGACACGTGCGAGTGAATAACTCGTGCGTTCGGAGGAAGCGAGGGGCAGAATACCCGAAAATAGCAGCTTTCTCCGTCTCTCCACCTGAGCCAGCATCCCCAAGCTAAACCCGTGATCTACCCAGCCAAGACCCGCTTACATAAGAGCATCTAACTTTCTGCCAGACACATACAGCCTCGCACAACATGCAACCATGACACTGGAACAACCCTGGGCACCTAGCAACAGTGCTTCAGTCACAGTCAGGCCCCAACCCGTCTCAGTCTGGGCGAGAAGAGGGGAGGAATACAAACAAGAGAGGTCCCAGACATCTAACAGAGACATGCATGTTTATTACTGAGGGATTGATTTTAAAACTGTGGATGGACAAATGGAAGGAGGAAAGTCTGAATGCCTCGGATATAACATGGAGTGCAATCAGAGCAGATAGTCAGGAGGAAAATACAAAAGAATTAGAGATGCTGAGACGGAGGAATGGATGACGCTGGATGGAGCTGTGAGCCATGTGAAGGCGATGGAAGGGAGGGAAGGGTTAGCTGGCTCAACTTTGATAATCCCACTGTTATTAAAGCACAGGAATGAATCTGTGACCCCCACGGCTACAGAGAATTACAAGTGAAATCCCTCAGCACCAGCATATGGGGCCGAAGCACTGCCGGGCCTTTCTGGCCAGATAGCCAAACCTCATCAAAATGGAATAAATTAAAAAAATTAAATAAAATAAAATGTATATATATATATATATATATATATATATATATATATATATATTAAAAAATTAATACCATCTTGTCAAATGTGCAGCTGAACTCAGGAGGGAGAGGGACAAAAAAAAAAAGGCAGAGAGACGAGGCGAGCGAGCAAACAGGAAGCTGCACAAACGCATCAAGGTGCAACCACAGATTGGGTCATATCCTCTCTATCTTGCTATTTGTTCTTCTGCTGCGAAACCGTACAGGCAGTACAGTCACAGCCAATAGAGCCTGTCGTGCTGAAACACAGTAAGTGATGCTGAGTTGACAAAACACCAAGCTGAGCCTCGAAGCACAGAGAAGTAGTCGGTTTTAGCTTAACAATCTAATCGCTGGGAAGAATGACATCATAGCCTCGGCCGAAACAGCACGAAGCAGTGTCGATTCATACAAACCCTTCCAAGATTCTTATCGTGAGTTCATCTCCCCACGCGGACAGGAAGAGCTCATCTGCCTCTGCTGCACACCTGTCTGTCTTTTCCTGTCTCTCTTCACCGCTCACAGAATCAGAGACCAATACCGAGCGACTGTGGGACTTTGTGTGACCTCATTTGTTGAGTTCAGGCTGAACACAGTTGCTGTGTGGTTCCAAATCACTCACTAGTACAAATGTACACAGGAGGCTTTATTGTGTCATGTGCAAATCAGGCCGTTACAGCAGGGTTCATGCATTTCAACCGTGCTGCCAGAAGGCAACCGCTCAGACTGCCTGCTGAAGAGAGTAATGGTGTAGTCCTTCCTCACTCCATGATTGTAGTCCTTCACAAACAGAAAGACTGTTTGACTAAAGATCTGCTGTTATTTTAACACAAACAGCGAAACAGCCAAGGCGTGAAGAAAACAAGAGAACAAATTATGGTGATCTGCGAAGACAAAACGAGGCCAGACTGTTTCCATTTGCGGGTCAGATGGCAGCGGAAAGGGCACTGGCGTCACACACCCAGACATACAGAGAGGCCCATATGGCGGATGAGTACAGACGCAGGCTCCCCGCCACAGCTGATGAGAGGCAATGATCGTTTGGTGCCAGGGGCCGAGGGCACAGGGCTTATGTTGTTGTGTCAACATGACAAACGGGGAGAGACTGATGGACAGAAGGAATAATTAAAATAAAAATAGAGGAGAAAAGAATAGGAAAAGAATCAGAGCAACAACAACCACAACAAAAAAGACAAGAGGAGAAACACTCAGAGAGAGTGCTTCATGTTATTTCACTCCAACTCAGATGGAGAGTACACAATTTGTGCATGCATGCGAGACAGACAGAGAGAGATACAGACAGACAGACAGACAGATAGACAGACAGGGGGGGGGGCATGAGCGACTCACCATGGTCCTGAAGTGAGAGAGTCTCTAGACAACAAGGTCACCAGCTCACTCTGCGGTCAAATCCATGCATGCAGCCCCATCGATGAACCCTAAAACCAAAACAAAACCATTAGAAGTGTATTCACACACACACACACACACACACACACACACACACACACACACACACACACACACACACACACACACACACACACACACACACACACACACAGTACCTTTCCCCCCCGTTTAGACGGCATTTGGCCTGAGAGATAAAACGAGTAGAGGAAGTGAGGGAGAGGGAGCGTCAGCTGGCTTTTACCCATTCATGCAAATAACTGTTTGAAGTTGAGGAAGAGGAACACGCCGACAGTGAGAACCGGAGAGGTCTTGTGTGCTGAACAAACATAAACACCCAGCAGCCCCACTTTATTGATCAGGGCTATCGATCCACACGCACAGAGCCGGCTGGTCAACAGTTCCACCACACAGTTAGCAAATCCACCAATCGGATGTTAGCAGTGGGTCAGATGACCTCATGTTCATGCAAATCATGTCAGGATTTGTTGTTTTATTTAAAATATTTCATATACCAGATAGAATGATCAGTACAAAGGATGTGATGCCATACCAATTACATTTTTAGTCAAGCCAGCACACCAGAAAGGCCACTCGATTAACTACTTTAGGGAGGATTATAGGCGCCCCTGGTTGTACACACATAGTATACATACATTTTTAGATTTACTTCCTCTCAAAATGCATTTGAAGCTGGCTTGAGATTGGAAATCCATCACAGAGTGAACACATAAAAGATTAAAGACACCCTCCAGACATGTTATTTTTATACATGAAAATATCCTGCTTTTGAATAATAATTTTGTTTTAACACAAAAATGTGATTACCTAAAATATCTTAAAAATTACATGAATTCCTTTGGCGTCATTAAAAATGCAGAGTATGCAAATGTCCATTTCAAAATTGAAACCAAAACGAGACGTCTCCTACTTTACCAAAAAGGTTCATTTCTAGCATTTACGTTCCACATAACACACACCAAACCGGCTCAGGTGTCAGATTTTAAAGGTGAGTAGAGCAAACATCCCCCCTTCAGCAGAGGAATGTGAAAACAGCCTTGTGGTGTGGAACTGCACGCTGAAGGTCATCGTGATGCCAAGTGATGTAACGATGAGCAAAAACACCTTTTGCAAAGTTAACATTGACATTGCTTTTTGAGCAACTTTCTTTGTTAGCGTGTTCTGATCGGAGGGGGGGGGGGCATTAGTGAAAACCACCTTAAGAGAACCACCTTAATAATGTCATCATGACACCCTTGAAAATCCCCCTCAGCTCACAGACAGCTTTGTCACTCAATGACGAGTTTATTGCCCACAGAGATGGCTTAAGATGGCAGGGCCGATCACACAGCGGGGACGGAAGAGTGTGTGTGTGTGTGTGTGTGTGTGTGTGTGTGTGTGTGTGTGTGTGTGTGTGTGTAGGACGTGGAAAGTTGGATGTCATATCATATCCATATTCATTCCATACGTTTGAAGTGGAAAGAGGGCAGCTTTAATAATCATGGCTACATGGTCTTCAAAGAGAGATGAGACATGGGGAAGAGGAGTATAGAGTGAATGAGGAACATCAAAGGGCTGGTGCCTGCACTCCCACATCCGTGTACACACAGCAAACACACACACACACACACACACACACATTGTACTGTATTTACATATGAATGTCAATAACCAAAGGGTTTGCAGGAAAATGAGAGAGAGAGGCAGGGAAGAGAAGGTGATACACACTGTTCAGTAACTTTAATTACCACAAAATAAGTGTGACACTTAAAAGCTAACAGGCCCACGAGTATCTATGTCAGCCGAACAGCTGCTGCCGGTTCTTCACGGTGACACCATGAGCCGTTGGTGCGTGATCGCCATTGTTTCACATACAAACGAGCGCTGGGTGGTTTGGCCCGACTCTGAGTAGGTGAGGCTGTGCGAGGTGAAGCGTTGCATCAGGCATCCACATCATTACCGGTAAAAAGGAGCAATAACACAGCAGCATATCGTGAATTAGGCAAAAGCGCTCCAACCCTTTTCCTTAAAAAGCAACGCAAAACCACACCATGAGATCTAAACTACAGCTGAAACACATCCAACGATCACAGGAAGAAACTCTGAGCGTACTTTTAGAAATAAGCAACCACACATGTAATGAGTCAAGTCAAATTTGTCTAAATAAATAACCCCATTGTCTCAGAAGGCTTTCAGTATGTAGGAATGCTAATCCTCAGATGGCGATTCAGACACAAACGATAAGAAAGAAATCCTAATATTTATTAATGACCGATCTTCTAGCCCGACATCAGTCCGCTCTCAGCTGCGGTTCCACTGAGGACAGCCATGGAGAGCGTTCAGTTGGTCTATGGATGTACAGTTAGAACTACTAGCGTTGATGTCTCTCTCCATACGAGACACGCGCCTCAAGCCAAAACAGCCTTTCATCCTCCCAAAAGCCATGCATTATTGATGATTAGACCAGGGAGAGACACTGAAACACACACTGCTTCTCCCAGCGTGACAGCTAGCTGCCTGCGTGAACGTGTGCATGAATGCATTTCTGTGTGTGTGTGTGTGTGTGTGTGTGGAAACAGGTGGGCTGGATTCCTTCAGTGATTAGCTGTGTAAATTGTCAGAGGGCCAATCAAAGCACAGATGTTGACAGTGCAGCAGCCATTGGCTCTCGCTCTCTCCACTATCATGACAACAAGCCCTGCGACCGACTCCCATCTCCAGCGGCTCCAGCCAGTGCGTTATCCGTTTCTTGTTGCACATAACAACATTTCACATGTGTGATGCCATCATTTCAAGCGTTTGCTGACGCAACACTCGTGTTTACAATGAACCCCGCAGCCGGCATCGACACATCGCAAACTTCTTCACAGGAGTTCACTCTCAGAATATTCCAGCTCTCATTTTCGCCCCATTCTGAATGCAAACAACAAAAACAGACGGACCGGCGTCTGCTAGTGAGGCGATGTCGTGCTGGATTGCTCGGAGGGCATTTTAAACCCTTGAATGAATTAATTCAAGCATCACATTTTAAATTAGTATGCATTTTATAGGGGGGTGGAAGATGAAAAATATGCTGCTACTATACTAGTTAAATAAGGTTATTTCAAGATGTGAAAAAAGCTTCTTACTGTATTAAATAAGCAGCTTTTCTTATGAGGAAATACAGCAACAAAATTTCACCTTACTAAAATTGAGGGACATATCTTTAAATTGATTTCCAGGATGTTCTTCATTAATGTTTCCATATTACAGCACAGGAATTGAAGATGCAACAGTTTTGTTCAATCAATGAATCCGTCAATTACTTTCTGAAATGATCGTTTCATCATTTTGACCAGAAAATGAGCCAAAAATCGCTTGTTTCGTCCAATTAATGGTCTTAAATTCAGGAATATTTCATTTACAATGCTATAGAAACGCAGCAAAGCAGCAAATCTGGCTCATCTGACAGTTGAAGCCAATGAATGCTCGAAAATTATTTAAAAGATTCACCGATTATCAACCTTTTTAGCATTTTCCCCATCAATCAACTCACTTTTCCCCATCAATCAACTCAAATCACTCACTCAAAATAAGTAAGACTATTTTATGACTGAATAAGACTAAAGTTTCCATGATAAAGATGGTGAAGTGCATTCATGTCTGTGTGCAGCAGTCAAACAGAATAAGAAGTGTCACACATACTGTTTATTCTATGTGATATACACCCCGAATAAACCATAATTCTGTTTTATGCACAATTTAAGTGATGATTGACCAACATGGCTCACGCTGCTGCAAAAAGTTCTCCATCAATCGTCAATTAACGGACAACAAACTGTTCTCCTTTCACCATTTTCCCACATTATTTCCGCACTTGAAGAAAATAAAATGTAAGGCAGAAGTCAAGAAGGGTCTTTTGGAGAATAACAAAATAAAGCTGCGCTCTCCGTCTGGGCTGGCGGGTTGTTGCTGAGCCTGTGGGAATGTGCGGTACATTGATGCTTCTAATGAAGAGCGCTGAGCTCCATTGATCCACCGGGGATGAGAGTGAGCTGTCAAAAGCTATCAGGCAAGTCAAAGACCCACTTTCAGCCCCGTGCAGCTGAAGAGAGCACGATACTGGCGGTAAGCAAGGAAGAGCAGCGAAAGCTCCCAAGGCAAACTCTGCAGAGGAGAGGCACACATGCAGACACAGCTTTGATGCCTTCACGGGGTTAACGGGAGTTATTGGTTCAATAAAGAAACATTACACACAGAAGAAGAGTTGGGATGTGTCACACGGTTGAGGAGTGTTTACCCATGGTGCCTTAAGGTCTGTTAATTCAATTAAATATTTTCTTAACCCAGCATTCCTTCTTAAACGTTTACATGTAAGCAGACATGAGCTGCAACAAAACAAACAAAAAATGTATAAAATATTGAAGAATAGCAGCAAATCCCTTTTAAAAAGCTGAAACCACAGCTTCTGCTTGAAAAATTGGCAAAATTATGAAACAATTATTAGAAATTGGTCATCTACATTTCTGATAACTAATCATATGACCACCAAGTTGTTTCAGCTCTGATGCAAACTGCATTTTAAGTCGCGTGATGTCATATCAAATATGTAAGCGTGTCTGACAGTAATATTTATACTCTCGTCTGTCTGGCGTGACGTTTGCATCGCCGCCCTTTTGCGTCATCGTACAAGCGAGTGAAATCACTAATCATTGCACAGATACTAAAGTAAATACAGGATTAAACTGGATTAAAACAGCACAGATGTGAGTGTAAGGGAAGCTACTACACTCTACAGTATCTGCGACGTGATAAGACGCTTGCCACGTCGACAATACAGTACGAGGAGCAAACGGGAGGTTTAAGCTGTAACAACTGCAGCTTCCGGAATGACCCACAAAGTTAAAACCACAGTTCCAACAAAACACTGAACATTATAAACGTCGTGAATAGAGGATGTATTACAGAGCTGTTTTATTAATATGCATCAGTTTCAGCTAAGTGTACAGAATACCGTCATTAAATACACCATAAATCTTTATATAAAGTGTTCAAGCCCCCCCTGTGCTCTTGAAATTACACCGCACCACAACTTTGGGTCTTGAGATTTGTTTTGAGACACAAATGTGGTCACGAGTGAGAAAAAAGGTCGAGGAACTCTAAGACCAGAGTAGTTAACCACCATGTGATTTGAAGAGACAGAGGAGTATTTGAACACCAAAGAAAATCCACCTTTAAAAAAGGTCAGATAGTTTACTTTGTGGGACCAAATGTTACAAAAACTGCACGTAGAGACCTGATTGCATTGTGGCCAATCACTAGGGTTGTAACACACATCTCACACCAGATGTGCGAGACTTGCTCAAAGCAGCAGAATAATCTGACAAGCAACGCGTCACACTGTAAAAAAAACGTTTCGCTTTGACACTAGTGCTTCCACAGCAGCAGTCTGTGGATGCACACCAGCAATTACAGCGGACTTGTTACCCTCCTGCTAATGCCGCACATGGTAGGGGGAATTTTTAATCAGCAAAAGTTGCAACTGGGGAATAATCTTTCAAGCCCGTGTCATCAGAGGCTGGCGAAAAGGGGAGCAAATCTCCTGATTTGCATGGACTTAAAGATTATGAAACAGTAAAAATGCAACGCGTCAAACCGCTTCCATCACGTCCTGTGGTTAACCCGTCCCTGCACTACACCGAGAGGCAAGGCAACGTCTCTCACGGTAGCATGCAAATGTTTTCTGCATGGAGGTCTGTCATATGGAAAGTGTTATCATTGTGACATTTAATGACTGGGAAATGGAGATGACCGAAAATGAGGTCATGGGAGGTCACCGCATACAGTACATGAGAACGCATCAGCCTCTGAAAAGGAGTATATACATGAATTAAAATTAAAGTATATTTGATATCAAAAGTGTGTGTGTGTGTGTGTGTGTGTGTGTGTGTGTGTGTGTGTTCAGGGGCGGCAAAGGAAACTTAAGTCTATATGAGTTTGTGGCTCTCGTGCGGTGCCTCCACTGAGTTTAAGCGGCAACATGTGGTTTGACACCATGTGGTGCCAAAATTACTTGTTTTGGAAAAAGTAGCCTTTCTATTTCAGTAATTGCTGTGTGATGCGTTTGTGGAGGCGGGACCTATGGTGGCTAAATAATAGAGTTACTGTATTTGTATACAACATTTTTTTTTTTTTAACACAAACTTTACAGAAGATGGCAGCAATATGATGTATTGTATATTAATTATTAAACAAAGCATTCAAATTAAAAACATGTATTTATATATGAGAATGTATTTATTTTTTATTATTTATTTAACTTTAACAAAGTATAAAAAAACATCCAGAAATGTCTGAAATGGTCTTCACTGAGTAGAAAAAAAGGTGAAAAAAGGGAAAAAAGATTAAAGCCACGACCTACGTTGTGACAATATTATTATTATGAATTAGTGATCAGTTTGAGTCAGAAGTCACTTATTTTAACTTTGATTCAACAACTTGAAACGTAGTTACTAAAATCTAAATATTTTTATATAAATCATAATATTTCGTGAATGTATTTAATTGCCTACTTTAACAAACTAAACCATATCCAGCAGCCCGAACAGTAGAATAAAAATACCGATCCGGGGTGAACAACAGAAGAAGACATTTCCTGCAGTGATGTCATATTTCACAGCAGAAATCCAACGAGTCTCCCAGGTCTGTCGACCAAAACATTCAGCAGAATCTTTGCATTTGATGGACACATTACTCACCTTGCAGCGACGTGACTGCAGCTCAATTGAGTGTTTTTTTTTTTAAGTGAACTGCAGAGAGAGCAGGAGTTGCGCCTTTTTCTCGCGACAGGAATTCAAATATTGATAACTTCACACCTTCACACGTCATCTGGGTAAACGGACGCACAGATAAAGAATCCGACGTGCACTTTTTTGCAAAATAAACAAATCATACATCGGCACTAAGTTGCCCGATGTAGCCCATGACGGTACATCCTCCTCCTGGCGCTTTAAACGGATAGAAAATAGCTTTCGCCGTGAGGGTTTGGTGCTTTAAGATTGGCTACGAGCGCCACGATATGATTTCACGCTGAACCAATCAGATTACAGGTGGCGCTGGGGTGCGCGCACTTTATCACAGGGCGTCGCCCGTGCGAGAATCCAGCTCGCGAGAAACGAATCCCGCCCGGCGGCGCCACGGAGAAACAAAGGCAAGCGTATCTCTATTCTTGTCAAAAATTACGACCCGGAAGTGGCGCGTGGGAAGTGTAGTCCATTCGACAGACTGCTACCGTTTCAGCGAACGACAAACCCAGCTCCAAAAACTACATCTTCGCCATTTGTAAAAGGGGAAAGACTTCTTGCATCAGCGCGTGGACCACACGCTCAACCCGGCAAAGTTAGCGTCAGCTGCTACTTGTCTGTTTTTTAAAAGTACAATATTGCCACCGTTAACGCCGACAATCGGTCCCAACGTAGCGGAGGAGCTAGTAACGGCCAAATGAAGCTGTTCGTCAGTGAAGGCAACCCGCACTGCCTGAAGGTGTTAGCTGCGTTGGAAGAGACTGGAGTTCAGTGTGACGTCCAATATGTCAACCACGAAGGTAAGACAGCGTGGCTAGCTTAACACCGGACTGTCAGCCTAATCATAATGGAGTATTATTATTAATCATAATGGCGACTGAGAACGTATTATATCTAACTGTTAACCGTTATTTTACGTTTTAACTGAATATGTGTTGTAACCGCCGGTTGTATCTGTGGAACAGCACACACAACCTGAGAAGCAGCTGGAAAACTCTGAGCGCTGTTTTGTTTACTACCGTTTGTTTGTGCAGCCTCGTGTGGCTTTTGTTAAGCAGCCTATTGCTAAATTTACAGGTGTTGAGCTTCAACCTGTGCAGTAGCCGTATAATGGCATACCTGTCATGCCTGGAACAGTCCGGGTTTAGGTCACAAGGATTGGGTTATATTAAGTTTTATGGTTGTGTCAGACACAATCAAAGATCTTGTTGTTTTGTTTGACAACGTACCTGACAAGAGTAACGTGATAATTATCCAGGTATGACACTATTACATAAAAATGCATTTAGACCTTTTACTTAAAGGGAACATTTTTCAGCACAGACTGAATGAAAAATGTATTTCCTCTACCTGAACCAATCCTTGTCCTTAAGTCTAAACACCACATTCATTTCAACAGGAGGGAAACACTAATCAATGGGGGGACCAACTTTGGCATAACACCTTGTGCATATATACCACATTTTCCCAGTTTCCCCACAGAGACGGGCACTTGCTGGTCTTTGAAGGGTCACGGTGGAATCTGGAAACAGTGAATGAGTAAAACGGAAAAACAGAAAACGAAAAAAAAAGGAGTGATTATATATGGTGCATATAAGGAAAAGAAGGCAGACGGTGCCTTGACACCAGCAATGTCAAAATAATCTAAAGGAAAATACCAATTTGAATCCATTTATTCTGAGCTAACAGATCAAAAGAGGATTGGGGGTTCATAAAACACGGTACCTGAGCTGCCATTTCAGTGACTGATGTTATGGCAGCAAGACTTAATGCCATCTGTTGACACCACAGTTGCCTCATTTATGCAAAAGAACAACAAGAATGTCACCTGGCCCTGATCAACAAGTCACACAAGAAGCCAACACAGGAAAACAGGACAGGATTTTGTGTGATAGATGTTTTTCTCAAAAATGAGTATTGTAAAACCTAAAAACACTCTCCCTGCTCTCTGAAACAATTAGGATTAATCATCCATGTATTCATGTCAGGCAGCCATTTATATAAATAGATCTGTATTCAACAAAACCCACCGACTTTGTGACCAAGTCACAGGACTAATCTCTGACCCACAGCTTATGTTTTCCAAAGAGAAGCTTTTATAATGCAAGTCGTCGTCCCTAGGCCAAGTCAGTTCATCATCGTAAATACCTAAAAACTACCTTAAAACTATTGCCTTAGAGGCCTACTGCGACTGATTGAGGGTATTTCTCAGTATGCAGTCTCTTGTGAATCGTCACGTAGATGCTGCTGTGTAAAGGAATTCGATTCTAATTAAATAGTAATACATACCAGCTTTGAGCTTACATCGTCATTGTCTCAGGAATGTCAAAGAGGCTTCACTCTCTCCAGTCCTGGATGTGTACTATTCCTCTGGGAGCAGGGGTCACAGAGATGAACAACCCGGGCCATCTGGCACGCAGCATCAGTGTATGACGTGGACTGTACACAGAGACACATTATGTACAGAAACAGTATCAGGGATGTGGAAGTGCATCATATAAAAGTCACAATGATCTCTTTTTCCAAACATACCAAATTCTATTGTTGACACATCAGTAAAAATGTAGGCATAGTATCATGAATTACAGATTAAGAAGATCAATTCCTTGGCTTTGTACGTGACCTTTGTGTTCTTCATAGTTTATTCTAGTAACTAATTAAGTATTGAGGCTCATCATTTGATCAAAGGATTATCTTTGAATCATCTGAGCAATCTTGTGTTATGAGTTGAAGATGAACAGGCAAAGAATCTCGTCAAACTACTCCATCTGCCGTTGTGTGCATTTCATTTGTTCTTATCTGAGATCTGATTTTATTTTTATTTCCAGAGAAAGTGGTGCCCTTCCTTAGCCGTCCAGCCTTGCCAGCACTGCTCCTTCCTAGTGGTCTGCACCTTTTCAGCTCCAATGCCATCTGCCGGTCAGTAGACTGTCGACCTTCCTCGTTAGCAAGGGGTGGGGGGTTAAATGAGGACATGCGTTTTGTAATTTGGGTGAACTGATTCTTTTAACCCTGTCAGGGGCCAAAGGAGTGTTTTTTTTCCTATTTTAATGCCAGTTGTGAAATCTCCATCTCATAAGTAATGACCACATATCTGGTATCTACAGTATAAACTAAGGATGGAAACAATATTGGGGAAATGTTAATGCTTTAGTTTGACAATGATAAATTACAAATCACATTGTGAAGCACACTTTAATGCACTAATGTGGCAGATATCTGTATTATGCGTGTTTATTACATATAAGATAAGATATAATATTTTTTTAACCAAATAAACTGCAGCTGTTTGACAGGACTTCCTTCTGTTTTTATTTTTAAACCCCTTAGATACCTGTTTGAAGTGAGTGGACAAGATTCCAGTGAGCTTAGCAATCAGTGGCTTGAATGGGAGGCCACAGATCTTCAGGTAAGCTCTGCATAAAACGGACCTTTCAGCTCGCCGGGAAGCCATTGTATAAAAAATGAACCCTCTGAGATGCAAACTATTTTCAGTCCATGCTTTTGTACGTTCTTGTGTGCGGAATCCTCTTAGCGTTCCTCAATGTGGTGCCAACGGGGACATAAATCCATGCAGTAAATGATTAAAGCTCATGCTCTCAAAAGAACAACGTACTGAGGAATTCTATCGGCATGCTCTGTAGGCTTTAAGGAAATTGTTTAACCTCAGTAATGCTTCTCTGGTTTACTGCTTCATCTAATGTCAATCAATTCTAATGAATCTCTGGGTTGTCTTGTGTGTGTGCAGCCTGCGCTGCTGCAGTCCCTTCACATGGCAGTGCTGCAGGGGAAAGGATCAGACGTGCCCAGGGTCCTCCAAGGGCCCCTAAACTACTTGGAGCAAAGCTTGAGCAACGGGAACACGCCATATTTAACTGGGGTACAGCATCAACGTCTCCTTTTTTATACTTCCTATTTTCAGTGCCCATTTTGTTGCCATGTATAGTGTTAGTGACATAAGATAAAGGGTCATTCAAATGAGGCTTTTTCAGGCTATATATTATATGATCAAGTCAAAAGTTCATGATGCCCCTATGGAAGCTCAGCGAAGCTCAGCTGAACATCTCCTCTGTGCCACATCAGGCTCCTCCGGCAATGTTTCTTTTTTTACTTCTTTCAGCTGCTGATTCTGAGCCACTGATGCATTTAAAAAAAAAAAAAAAAAAAAGATTAGTCTAGGGAGGAAGCCCCCTTATGTTGCAGATGTGAGTGTGGGTTGGTTTCTGGGGGTGGGGATCAGTTTTACTGGGGTATTTTCAGCCCCTGTGGCAACAAGTCATCAGCATAATGATGTGTGTGTACAGAAATATATTTTCTTAAGTCTCTTGGTGATTGGCATGGCTTGATAAAGATAAAGAAAAGAGGTTGTAAGCAGTGCACACACTTTGAGGAAATTGCAGCGGTACATATAGTCTAAAGTTGATGAGATGCAAGTGTACAAACCAATAGCAAGTTCAGGAATTATGTGCATTGACTGCTTAAAAGATATTGTAATTTCTGCTGTGTTTCAGGAAGCGGTTTCAGTTGCCGATGTTGTTTTGTGGGCGGCGCTGTACCCCGTTTTAGCCGACTCTTCACTAGCATTAGGTAAGTAATAATAAACTTGAAATGCTTTATCAAATGGCTTATTTTTGTTCTCCATGTTATAACGGTGCAACCATTCACTTCCTTCATTTTCTGCCCCCCCTTCCCCTTTTTTTCTCCCCTGCCATTTCCCTGCCTCTTTCCCTTTTTTTAAATTATTTTTTGCAGGCGAGCACGCGTCTGTGAAGGCTTGGTTTGACCGTGGGGCTCTTATGCCTAGTTGCCAGTCGGCTGCTCAGAAAGTGCTGCTGGGAAAAGGCCTGCAGGGCATGAGAAGTTACATGCAGAGGCAGCCTGCCCCTCAGAGCAGCCAGTGCAGAGACGCAAAGACATGCAACAGCAACCCTGCTGAGGTATCAGATCATCAGGATGACTATTAGACTCAAAGCATTGTTACCGAACAAAAACACATTCAGGAGGTGCTTCACTGACTAGCTACACTTTCGCCTCAGGAAACATGTACGCTCTCAGTGAGGTTTCCAAGAAAATGTCTTCTTTATTTTCTCCGAGCTCTATGTGAACAACACAAACACCTTGCAAGACACGTGTGCCGTCACACGTTTCCTTTCCCACATTTCCTCATTTCCTCACTTCACTGTTTTAGGAAGAAAGTTAAAGCATTCAAAGGGTTGCAGCGCTTAAAATTCACCTCACTTAAACTAAGCAAGACTCCTGCAGAGAAGACGCACCCTCCATGTGAGAGTTAACCTGGCTTTACCAAAGCTAAGTCCTAACACCTGTGTTAGGATGTAGACTATTAACATGTGGACGTTACATCACTATTCCTTTATCCTCCGTTCTCTTTGTTGTGTAAGCATGGGAGGATTGGAACAGGTGTTAATCACATTTAGCAGCAGCACTCGCGGTTCCCTGTCTCCCTGGCTTCGGGTTTTAGGTCAAAAGGTCAAGTAGGAGTAGGTGTTACAATTTTAAAACGTGGGCGGTTCTTCATAAAGCTTGCCCCTGTTATATAAATGATGTTCTCTCTTTGTACGTAAAGATTTATTTGACATTTGTCCATCTTTGATTTGTGAATTTCAGCAACTTTTATCTGAGCAAAACATTTAAAGTGAAGTTCTTTTGATTTCAGGTTCAATCTTTGTGAAACTTTCTAACACTGGAATTTTTTTTTTTTTTTTTTTTTTAAAAGGTCATGGAAACAGCCATTTTTGACCACAGGAATAATATTTAACAAATTAAAGTTAAAAATAAATGAATAAAAACTACTCATAGATATTACTTACCTTAGATGTTGGTCTGATTCCCAGTTGATGATTCCCTGTTTCTGATTGGTTGTTCAGGCCGACGACGGTGATCGTGTCATTTCAGTAGAGGAAATGGAGGCAGCCGCTCTCACCTGGAATAAAGGCTTGAACGCCGCTCCAATGGCTGCAGAGAGACAGCATCCCATGTAAGTAATTAAATCACATCACATAATCACAACCTTCATTTCTTAACTTAAGTACATTTGTCAACTCTAGAAGAGGAGAGCGAGCTGTGATGTGTTGACATCTGAGAATGCAGACATAACGGTTGTGGAGGTACAGGTTAGGAAGATTAATCCCCAAAGCTGCTTCTTTTGTTTTCCATCAGTTTGCCGCAGGAGGGCAAACGAAACCTCCTCGTGACAAGTGCCTTGCCTTACGTCAACAACGTCCCCCACCTGGGCAACATCATTGGCTGCGTCCTCAGCACTGATGTCTTCTGCAGGTCATCTTGATATTAATAATCCTGTAGAAAATATTGACATTTTAAAAGCATTGACACGAGAGCACAAGATCTGCAAACCTACGATGTATTTAAAGTCCGTCAATGAAATCATTCTTCCCCACCAACTGGCTATCCACTCTCCCATTTTCCACTTCACTATATCCTGCTTTCTTCTTCCCTCACCCTGTGATGTCATCTCTGTTTTACACCATTAGAGTGCATTTGTTTTGCTCTTCTTCCTTGCCATCCCCTTATGAGTTACCGAACTGACTCCATGCTGCCTCTCCTGTCAGGTACGGCCGTCTGCGAGGCTGGAACGTGCTGTGTATATGTGGCACAGACGAGTACGGCACAGCGACGGAGAACAAGGCCAGAGAGGAGGGTCTGACACCGCAGGAGATCTGCGACAAATACCACGCCATTCACTCAAGCATCTACGAGTGGTTCCAGATAGACTTTGACTTCTTTGGCAGAACCACAACCGAGAAGCAGACGGAGTAAGTGGAAGCCAGGAAGAAGGCTATAGTTGGCCCGTTTGTAAAAATGCTTATGTCACCTTATGCTTTTCTTTCATCATACTCAAAGTTAAACAGCAAAGATAAAGCTAAAAGGGAGAACTCTCAAATAATCCAGAGCTGGTTTTGCCACCCTGATCCTCTCTGGGCTGCATGTCGGCAAACACGTTTCCATACGTTTACGGTGCAGTTATGCAACATAAGCTTACTATAATCATGCAGTATATACACCGGTGTAAATGTCCAGCCCTCTGAAGCAGAAATTCTACTCTGTTAAGGTGCAGAGATCATCGACCATGATTGTAGAATATGGGTCATTGCTTATATTTGACATTTACCAAATAGAAGACGCAATGACTAAAATAAATCCAATTTAAAAACCTTAATTCCTCAGGTCCTGTGTGCAACACTGGTGACCTATGAATTAGTCAAACTGTCAGGGTTATGCAGAGTAAAAAGTTATTGGACACAAATGCAGATAAAAAAAAGGAAAAGGTTTATTGAAACGAAGATAAACTAACAAAACACAGTCAGTCCAAAGTTAGATCAAAAGGAAACAGGGAGAAGCCAACAGAAGACAAAAACTTACGACTGGGAACAACAGCAGGCGACAAAACCAAAGGAGACAGGAAGGCTGGACCCTGAGTAACACGCAACATCAAGACTAGGAATGAACTGACAAGGAGACTGGGGAAACACTATTCACACCTGCACTGATTGGGAATGGAGCACAGCTGAACAGACGAAGGAAGGAGGCAGGGAGACATGGCACAGGTGAGACACATGAGGGCAGAATGGTAATCAACAGGAGGGCGGGGGAGCACAAGGAACAGGAAGTAACTAAACAGGAAATCAACACCACAAGCACTTCAAAATAAGAGGGGACAACAAACTCTCAAAACACTGGGCGCGTTTGGGATCGCATGCATTTGCGCCGATGCATGCACGAGACTTGAGAGGATCCGCCGGAACTCGTCATAAACACGCCAAGTTCCCACCACGTCAAGTCGGACACAGGTGCACTTCATGGACCGTTTTTTTATTTTTTTTTTATTTAAACTTTATTAATAATTGTATACATAACAAAAACTATCGCGCCAGGGGAAACTTCACAGACTTTGCACAAATAATATGGCCCGCTCAGTGACGCTGGCTTTCTTCGTCGCTGACAAACTCGAGCCGAGGCATTTGAAGTCCCGTTGTTGACGGAGGCTGAGGAATTTTCTTACGTGGGAAATACCACGTGATAATTCTAACCAACTAGGGCAACATTGAGGGGAGTGTCTTATGTCCGCACTTATTTCAGACCATCTGCAGAGAAAAGCATGCGAAGGGAGGTACCCTGGAGATCCCGCGAGTTTTTAAAGTCATGTGACATGTCGCAAAGGGAAGTTATCACCAGCATTTGTGACGTTTTTTTCCCAGAATGCCTTGTTTTGCGAGGCAAATGCATGCGCATGCTTGATTCCAAACAAGCCTACTGTTACGCCGGATGTTCTTTGATAACTGAAATGGTTCGATAGATTAAAGACTTTTGACTTGATTCATGAAAAACATTTCAGATTGATTCACAAAGTTTACATACATGTCCAGCTAACAGGAAAGAGAAGCATCCGTCTGAATTGGCAAGCAAAATGGGATCGGGGGGGGGGGGGGGGGGCCTGTGGTGCAGTGGTTAGGGCAGCCGCCCCATGTACTGAGGCTTAACGTCCAGGGCGTGGTGGTCCCAGTTTGACACCTGCCTGGGACAAATTTCCCGCATGTCATCTCCCCCTCTCTCCCTGTTTCCACACTGTCTGAAAAAGTAATAAAAAAGCTTGAGTGGCGCTCTAGACAAAAAAAAAATCTTAAAAAAAAAAAAAAAAAAAAAACAGGATCAGGGTTTAATGACTCATTATTAAAACACATTTGGCAAATGACAAACATTTAGTCCTTGCATCATAGGCGAAACTCCCAAAGTATATTTCAGCTAACCTCAGTTTTCCTTTCAGAATCGCCCAGAATATCTTCTGGAGAATCCACAAGCATGGCTTCTTAGTGGAGGACGTGGTGGAGCAGCTGCGCTGTGAAAGCTGCCAGCGCTTCCTCGCCGACCGCTTCGTAGAAGGCATCTGTCCCCACTGCAGCTACCCAGAAGCTCGCGGCGACCAGTGTGACAAGTGTGGCAGGCTCATCAATGCTGTGGAGCTCAGGGTGAGTTGGAGAAGAGAGAGAATGGCGGCGGTTAGCAGTTGCTATACCATTTCTGTTCAACCATAGTCATCACCTGCTGTCCTGTCTTCAGGAACCCCAGTGTAAGGTCTGCAGGCAGACTCCTGTCGTCCGCTCCTCTAAACATCTGTTCCTGGACCTGCCAAAGGTAGGCTTCTCCCACTGCATTGTCATATCCTGAGAAATGGCCTGATTAGGAAGTACAAAGTGGAATTCAAAGTCATCTGAAAGGCACTTATCCCGGTTGTCATGTTATGACATAAACAGCTTTATGCGTTTCTGGAGCTGTGGTTTGGAGTTGAGACATTTGGTGTATTTTGTCAGCATTTTCGTTCTTGCTCTTCCTCTCATGCAGCTCGAGCCTCAGTTGGAGCAGTGGCTGGACAAGTCCACCAGCACAGGAGACTGGACAGCAAATGCCAAACAGATCACTCGCTCCTGGGTAAGAGATGGACTCAAACCTCGCTGCATCACCCGGGACCTGCGGTGGGGGACGCCGGTACCTCATCCTGACTTCAAAGAGAAGGTCTGGTATTGTCAATTAAGAGTTTCACATTACAAATCCTTCAATTAGCTTGTTTATAGTTTATTAAAGAGTTGAAAAGTTGCACACGCGCCACTTTTTTTTAAATTGAAGCATAATAAAGCCCTACTGTTCAGCTAAATTACCCACTGAGAAGTTAATGAATGCAAACGCTTAATATCTAAGGTCACGTTCCAATTTGAACTTTGAAAATGAGTTTGCACTTCATTAGCTGTTTACAAATGTTGCAGTGACTGATGATACTACAGTGCTCTCTAATAACACACTGGGAGACTCTATTGGTCTGGACTGTCTAAACACACTGTAACACTGAGTACTTCTTTTAGTACACACCTCTAAAAAATCTCCCCAAAATACTAATGAATAAAACAAAAAACTTTTTTTATCCCTCCTCATCTTTTAGTGTGATTCAAATGAGCCAGAAAGAATGTCTTTAATACAAAAACCTGTCTCTCTCTCTCTCTCGCTGCCTCTGCAGGTGTTCTACGTGTGGTTCGACGCCCCCATTGGTTATCTGTCCATTACCGCCAACTACACCGACCAATGGGAGAAGTGGTGGAAGAATCCTCAGCAGGTAACCAACCCCGCCCCAGCCCCTCTCCCCAACACGCATGTCGGACGTTATGAGCCGAGCAGAGCACTGAAGCACGGGTTTGGCACAGATTGCGTCCTCTTTACTACGCCCAATGGGTCTGATTGCTTTTTTCATTGCCCCATCTGGTCTTTTGCACTCTCCATTAAAAATGCAGTGTAATTCCTATCCCCATATAACCCAAATGCGAAACAGGCGAAGACATTACCTCCTAGATTATGAATAAAATGCACAATCAGCAGCTGCAATGTACACAGAGTATAACGTGTAGCAGGCAATACGGTTCTTTGGACCTTTGGTTGCCATCCACTACTAAATGTTTTCCCTCAGATAAATCCGTCTATAGGTATGTGTGTACATACAGTAAGTAGTAGTCAGTTAGCTAGCTTCTTCATGTACATGTGGACTATATTTAACTCCAAGTTCTACTATAGATAAAAAAAAAGAAATCCACCGTATCTTCCCCACTCGCTGTGACTCATCTCTCCCCATCTGAAACCCCCAGGATTTAGCTTCTGTTATGTGTGTGTGATGGCCTGCGTTTGCGGAGCGAGGGAGAGATGGGGGTTGGGGAGAGCTGATAAGTCCTCTTTGAACTGGATGATCTCATGATGATATAATATGATGTCATTCTCACAGCACAGTGTTGTGTCTCTGCCACTAGGTGGAGCTGTACAACTTCATGGCCAAAGACAACGTGCCGTTCCACAGTGTGGTGTTTCCCTGCTCCCTACTGGGAGCGCAGGACAACTACACTCTGGTCAACCACCTCGTCGCCACTGGTAAGCACTTATTTCAACTGACTGATGTCTCCAGTTGATGTGTTGTATTAATACTTAAGGTTCAGCTTTGTCAGCAACTTAAAACAACACCTTCCCCACAGAGTATCTGAATTATGAGGACACAAAGTTCTCCAAGAGCCGTGGTGTGGGCGTGTTTGGAGACATGGCCAAGGACACGGGCATCCCGTCTGATGTGTGGCGGTTCTACCTGCTGTATGTGCGTCCGGAGGGTCAGGATTCAGCCTTCTCCTGGGCTGACATGGCCCTGAAGAACAACTCTGAGCTGCTCAACAACTTGGGCAACTTCATCAACAGGTTTAGTGATATTCACCTTTTCAAATGAGTTCCTCTGTTCTATATATGTGATTAGGAAATAGTTCTTTCCCCAATGACCCCAACAACGTAACCTGTACCAAACCCCTCATGCTACTTGTTCCCAGCCATCTGATTTACTGTTTCTTTTTCTCTTTAAATGGTTTTGAAATTAGTCACCAGTAAAAATTGGGGCAATCCACCTCAAGTTGCTCACATTTTGTACAAAGTAAGTTTCACTCATAAAGTAAATACGCAGCAAAACTGTCATCCGGTCTAATTAACAACTAAGTTTTCAGATTGTTGTACTCATTGAAAAAAAAAAAAAGTCTGTCAGAGCTTTAACTATTACAAGAGGCTCACCCTAGTTTGCTAAATTTGTTTGGGATGGCGTAATTTAGCCCCAATTACATCGCCTCAAATGATTTTTAAAAGATCAGGGTTAAATCCCACATCAAAGATTTTTCTAAGCAGCTTTTTTTTTTTTCAAAGTACCTTGATCTTCAAAATTGGTCTCGGGCAGCAACGTTGATGCCTAATTGGTTCAAAAATATCTTGTAGATTGCATCCAGCCTTAGGTGTTTGAGGTAGTAAGTATTCTGCTTCAGAAAAGAAGGCTTTCTGTCCTTGCCTGGAACCAGTCACTAAATCACCACATCATTAGCGTCAGTATGTGTCCGTCTTAGGCCTGCCTTTTTCAAATTCATTACTGTTTCCGGGCTGTGGTGTTCCAGCTAATCTCTGTTGTTCAGTCGAAACACTGACTGTCAATAATTTTAGCTTGACAAACAAATGATTTTACCAGCAGCAAATATGAAGTTATTGATTAGGATGACCTTTATTTTCCCAAGAGGGGAAAAAAAGCTCAAGGCGTTAGTATTTGTCTTCATTAATTAGTTCCATTCATTGAAAGAATCAAACAAATAAAGAACGCAGGTCATATGAAATTCTTGCTCACGCATCAAAATCACAGTTCATTGTAGATTTGACAGTGGGCTGGCAGACCTTCCTCAGAGGCTGAGAGATGTGTAAAATATAGAACAGTCTGTTGCATCAGGCGTGACAAAAAAAAAAAAAAAACACGTTCTCACTACCAACATCTTCCTGATGTACACATAAAACTCATTCTGAAAATGAATGGCTACAGGCACAGCTACCGTGTAGAGGCGGTTAAGGAGCTGGGATGAGGCTCGCTGCAGCTCAGTGTTGTGTTAGTTTACACCAGCAGAGCAGTGTATCTCATCTGGCAACAAAATCTATAATTTATAAACAATTAGCAAGTCAAGTAACGTGCCCTTCTCTCGTTTTGCTCTCCCTCACGCTTGCCCAGTTTCTCCAGCTCCATTCCCACATTTTTCACTGACCCCCCATCCTTTAAAAAAAAAAATGGAATCTGTCTCATTAAAACCTCCTTCACCCTCTCTCCTCCAGAGCTGGCATGTTTGTCACTAAGTTCTTTGAGGGCTGCGTGCCTGCGATGGAGCTCCAGCAGGAAGATAAGAAGCTCCTGGCTCTGGTGGGCTGGGAGCTGCAGCAGTACATCCAGCTCATGGACAAAGTCAAGTAAGACTAATCGACTCACGGCGATTTTCAAATTATACAAATTTGAAACTGTCAGTCAAGATTAAACACACACTTCCGAAGTAGATTCTACGTGATGGGTCTGCGGTCAATGTAATCGTCAAATTTTCTCCACCAGAATTCGTGATGCTCTGAGACACATTCTCAACATCTCTCGCCATGGCAACCAGTACATTCAGGTCAATGAACCCTGGAAGAACATCAAGGGAGGAGACACAGAAAGGTGAGAAGACCTTGAGCAGTTTAACGCAATCTTAACGCTGTAGATTTATACAAGGTCGATGGATCGGTGTGAATTCTCATTTAATATTAAAACTGCGACGGGCTGCTTTATTCACTGCTGTATGTTAAAGGACAGTTCACCCCAAAATCAAAAAAGTATGCTTCCTATTTATCAGTCTAGATTGTTTTGGTGTGAGTTGCCTATTTGGGTAATATCGGCCAAACGTCTGCCTTTTAATTTGATTTGGCAGGGATTGAGTTAATTCTTCGGCGAAATAAATATTTAGAATGAATAGCCATACTAGAAGATCCGTAGTAGGGATGTCATTTCTGTCCACTTTAAGACAAACATTCAGATTCATGACGCGTCTGACTGATCCGTCCGTCCTCTCCAGGCAGCGTGCCGGCACAGTCACCGGTGTGTCGGTGAACATCGCCTGCTTGCTGTCGGTGATGCTGCTGCCGTACATGCCAACAGTCAGCCAGACCATCAGGGATCAACTCAACGCCCCTCAGTCTTGCGTCAATACCATGTTGCAAGGCACCGGAACATTCGTGTGCTCCCTGAGCGCCGGCCACCGCATTGGCACCGTGAGTATGACCCGAGAAAGTACACACACACACATGCGCGGTTCATACGTACGAAGCCGCGGAGCATCCTGTATGTCGACGCTGGGTGATACAATGAGGATGCAACATTCTGTCAGTATTTCAGTACTCTCGAGAACATTGGAGTCATGTGAACACACACACACACACACTCTTAGGAATAATAGCCTAGACGGGGTTTCGAGGCCTCAGCCCGCAAACAGCAAGTTTCTCTCAGGCCACTTGTCCCTTCGGGCCTAATTGTGGTGACCAGTGTCTGCAGCAGCCTGCCCACGCTGCATACGATCTCCAAGCCTATAGCGAGTCGTGACTGAGGTCTCCAGAAGGGGAGCAGCAGACGGACATATTCTATCATCCCACTTATGCATCATGCACAGTTCTCCGACAAATCACGAAATGCTGCATTGAAGAGTGATCGTGATCGAAAAAAAACCTGCAACCTTCCCATACGTAGCTACCTCCTTACTTACTTGCATAATCATCTTTGTTCAAAGACGAGCACAGAGCCCCCCAGCTTAAATTTTCCAGCTACACTGGCCTTGGGCTGGAATCCACAATCGCAAACTTTTCAAATATTCGTGCATATCTCCTTTTGAATTTTCTGCCTTTTCATTCCCCCTCGCCAACGCCCTTTTATTCCCAGGTCAGTCCGTTGTTCCAGAAACTGGAGGTGGACCAGATTGAGGCTTTGAAGAAGCGATTTGGTGGACAGCAGGTATTTGATGTTTATGATGCCTAATGGTCTCCGCATGAGTTCAGTCTGGTCTTGTAGTAATATAGGTTGACTATTTATGAATGATGAAATGAGAAAGAATTGATAATGCATGGCCGTTCTGAGGCTTCTGTCAGGACTGTCGACCCTGAATATGAATTTGCATGTAATTGGAGTATCGCACGATAAATATGATGTCTTACACATCCGTCATATAGATAAGAAATAATCCCTCTCCTAACCTTCTCCTCGACTGCCTGCCTCTAGCCTGATGATGACGAACCGCCTAAAAAAAAGGTATCGAGTGGGTTTTGTTTGGGAAGAGTCCACACCAGATTGATTAGCGCATGCCTTCACTAACACTATTGTGTCCTCATCCCCGTGTGTCCAGTGTGATTCACACTTCCAACATTCCGTCAACATTTTGAGTGATGCGTGTTGTCTGAAATTAAATAAGTCCCCCGCTAGAAAATAATAACCATCAAAACAGCTCAAATTAAAAAAAACGTCTTCATCTGTCTGTCACCACCCTCAGACGACAGCTCAGCGCGCCGGCAGCAGTCAGCCCGCCACCGTGCCAACTCCCGCTCCCGCTCCTGCTGCGGCGATGGCGGCGGCGACGACGGCGGCGGACCCAGAAAAAGCCAAGCAGCTCACACAGGCTGTGACTGAGCAGGTGAGACCGCGGGCTAGTGGAAAAACACTGTTGAGAAATAAACTGTAAACCCCATTCAAAATATTTTTTGGGGGCATTTTGGAATCAATATCCCATAATTTGATCAAAACTATAAGCATGTTTCCCCCCAATAAGATTATTTTAATTGTATAATTGCCTTTTCTTTAAAATAATATTCGCAAAAGAAACACGGATGTCTTTTTTCCAAAAGAAACCAAAGCGATCGCCGTGAAAATCGAATCGCACGAAACAAACGGCTGGCCGCTGATTTAAAAAGCTACATCTAATCAGTATCTGTTTGAAAAATGATCTGGTAATGCTTACGTTTGTAATCAATTGATAAAACTGATTTTATCTCCAAATTTATGATCTTTGAATTTAATGTTTTACTTCCTACATAAATTCGGCAGTCACATTTTTGGGAATCAAATGTTTAATCCGCGGTCTTTACGCGCCAAGACAGACGCGTATATTTACAAACGTACAACTTATCGCCTTAGCTGCCGACCTTTATTTGGCCGTATGAGCTGAAATATTTATTCAAATACAAATTTAGGTGTGAGCAATGTCTTAAACCCTGACATTTTCTCCACCACAGGGAGAAAAGGTGCGGGCGCTCAAAGCCCAGAAGGCGGAGAAGGCGACGATCACAGCGGAGGTGGCCAAACTGTTGGACCTTAAGAAACAGCTGGCTCTGGCCGAGGGGAAGAGCCCTGAGCCTGCACCTCAGAAGGGCAAGAAGAAGTGAGACAGGGGGGAAAAAAGTGAAAGCAAAATGATGGAGGTTAGTGAGAGGAAGGGAAGAGTAGAATGGTTTGAGGTATGATTGTGGAGAATGGGAACAAGATGTACACTAAGAGAGAGAGATGAGGGTATTAGCTTAAGGCAAAGCCGTGACAGGATCTAAGACAATGTGGTATTGGCACTGAGGACTAATGAAATGCTGGATAGGCCGACAGGGAAATGAAAACACACAAAGAGGGAGTCAAATGAATACAGCTACAGAATGGAGGGATTTTGCCAAATCCCTACACCAAAAGAAACTGATTTTATACTCTCCCTGTGATAGAGTCAGCATACGATATTAGCGTCGGAAGGTGTGTTGCACATTTTAAGATGCTTTTTTTTTTTTTAATATCCTCTTGAAATTGTTTTTTTGTTTTTGTTCTTCTCCCCATTTGCTACAAATACCTTTTTTGGATCCAGAAAATAAATTAAGTTCAGCCGGAAATTGTCTTGACTCTGCCCTTTTCTTAATTACCTCTAGTTTACAAAAATAATTAATTCACAGAGGCAAACAAATAAAAAATTACATGACACAAAAAAATTTCATATCATTTTCTTTTATTGCAAATTTGGGATTACAATGAAGGATAAAATAAGTGGTATGGTAAAATACGTGTATTTGATGCCATCAATGATAAAAGCCATGCATAATATTCTACAATTAACAATTAATGAGACTGCAATGAGAAAATAATGGTGGATATGTTGGCATTTTACAGTACAAGCCATTACAGTACAATTGTGTATATATATTACAGCATTATATAAAAATAGGAAATCAGGGTAGAACAACTTGTGGTAATTCTTCTGCAAATTTCCATATTGATAGAAAAGGTCAGCTTAGAAAGTATAGCCGGGTCCTATTACTTTATCTAAATACACATACACACAAGCCATGGGTTATAAAAACGTAAGAAAGCTTATCAATTCTCTCCCAAAAAAATCATTCTCTCATACTCACTGCACTGGGCACTTTCAGACTTTTCCTGAGCTCCTAAACTCTCCACAAATTGGGGCAAATAATCTCAAATTGCAGCCCTTAACATAGGAGTTACAATTATTGCAAAATGGTGGGAATGGATGACTATGAAATGCACTCAATTAAAGTTCCTTTCTGTCCAACGTACAAATCATCAAATGTTCACAAACATTATTCCTGCCGTCCTATCTGATGGAAATTAGTTAGGCGTTCTTTAAAATGACAAACATCCATTAAAACCACAGTATCATTAGCACTTAAGAGCTTTCTGTTCTTCCTTTCCCTTTATACATGCTGAGTCTTTCTATTTGCCGCATTGCTGTTGCAGCCCTTTCTCTGTTCCTTTTCTTGTCTTGACTTTCATCACTTTCCTATTTCTTGCCATTTTAAGCTCTACATTTTCCCAAAATCCTCTCTTAAAAAAATACATCTTTGGTTTCCATCCTTTCCTGTCTAAGAGGCATTTCATGACCACCATATTACCTTTCCCACCACCGCTTATTCCAATTCTGAAGGACCTGTCGTCATTTATTCCTGTCTTTCATTTTCTCCTCATTTCCTTGTGTTGACTAGTCTCTCTATCAGGGCTCTACGTGTCCTCTGTACCTCCTCTCCCAGCCTGTCAATCTCCGCTTTCAGGCGCTCGTTCTGCTCCGTCAGCTCCTGTACCTTCCTCTCGTTGTCCTGCTCTCTTTCTTTGCGACTCTTTTTGGCCGATGAAAAAGATGAGGACGTGTGCTGTGTGGAGGAGGCGAAAGAGGACAAGGCACTGTTGGTCCTCTCGCTGGTGGTCCGCTTGCGTTTTCCCAGGCGGGAGGAAGGGTAGGCGGAGGGAGAAGAGACGGGTGAGGAGGGAGAGGAACAATTTTGAGATGGGGACTGGGAGGCTGAGGAGGAGCAGGATGGAGAATCGGGGACACAGGGCAGTTCCTCCTCGCTGGCTGAGGGAGATGCAGGTTGGACATTAGCAGCTTGGTGCTGTTGATGGTGGTGGTAATAATAGCCGCCGCTGATCACCACTCCGCTCGGATCCACCATTCCCACTCCTCCTTCACTCAGCAACTCAAAAAACTCTGGAGGCAGCAGATCACTGCCGCCTCCCGTCGAGCTATCTCCACTTCTCCCACTCTCAGCCTCCGTCCGCCGCTCTTCTGCAACGGCTGGACTCATGCAGGAGGAGGAGGACGAAGAGGAGGAGGAGGAGGAGGATGAGGTGTGATGCAGAGGCTGGGTGTTGTGAATCTCCTCTTTGGTCCTCTGGACACCCTCGCCCCACGTCTGGCCCCCGTCCGTCAGCCACGTCAGAGAACAACTCTCTAGAACATCCAGAAACTCCGGCTCTTTCTGCAAAACGGAAGACAGTCAACAATCTGCCAAAACATGTCAAATATCACAGTTCATTTAATTTCACTTCACCTAGAATTTGAATGGAATCTTTTTCACAATGGTTAAACAAACCCCCAAAAAAGGGGAATATTAACCAAATACAACGGAGGACATACACTCGCACTCATCGTGGGTTTGATAACCATTTCATTCTTCAAGCTACTGACCTCGGTGCATGTGGGGGCACGTGCCAGTTTTGCCCCTCCCGTGTCGGAGCCCAGAATATCCTGCAGGTCCTCATACCACGCCTCCAACTCTGCACCACACAACGGCCCCACGCCAGGGGGGTACGGCGGGGGCAGGTGTAGCCACTCGGCAGTCATCTCGCCAGTCAGTCGCAACACACAGGTACTCGGCCACACGGTTCACACTGGACCTGAGGGGAGGGGGGGGGGGGAGCAGCACGTTACATAGGCGACACGTCACAGAAACTCCGCCTCGTTTGTTTTTCACTGTACCGCAACTGGTCCACATATAGTTTGTAGGTATGCAGTGAAACAGGGTGGTGTTAAACCTTATCTAAATAATTATGCCACAATAAAAAAAAAAAACTACACCAAAGAACGGTATATTGTGTAAACCACTTAATTGTGAAATTACTTCACTGCATTTTAATATTTAAAATATGTATAAAATGAATAAATCTGAACACCACAAACACGTAGCATTCAGAATGAAAAAAACCTTACCTTTTAGAAAGTCTCCGTTAATCAAGTCTGCCAATTTGTCGGAGATAGCTTGTCCCAACAATTCTGAAAGGAAAAAAAATATCCTGTATGGGTTAATCTTTACAATATACATATAAAAACATGTCTTATGAAGGCTGGAATTTGCTGAGATTTCAGAATCAAATTGATGATTTGCACAAATACAGAGCAAGCTTGGTCAGGGATCAAAATATGCCTTAAATGAAACAATGATTTGGAAAAAAGATAAAAACTCATACATTGTCGATAACTGTTAGAATGTTCATCATGGACGGAGAAAATTAAATTCCCCTCACTCAAGTCTTGTAAACAAAGACCAAAATGTTCTCAATTGCGCCCCCTGGTTTCTACGGTCCTCAAAGCACCCTGGGATCGATAAACAAGTAACAGCGACTGGATCCTTATATTGATTTATCCATGTCTGACAATCAGCTCTATCGCTCTTGTTTTCAATTACTTACAGCTGTCAAAAACACACGAATAAAAAGTCGTCATCGTAATCATTAATATGATTATTGTAGAATAAGCCTGTAATTTAAACATTTAATTAGGACTTTCGCTTTACTCCTTTTAATGTGCATTTTTTTTTAAATAATAAATTAAATTCTTATACAAGTATAGAGTTGGCAGTGATGTGAATAGATAAATTACAATAGTGATAAATAAATCCTCTTTAACTTGATGTCTGTGTGAGATCAGGCGTTGAAACTTTGGTTTGATAAATAAAAAACAATGATTTTCTGAAAAAAATATATACATATTTACAAAGATAAAGATTTATATTTTGTGTTCAAAATTGTCGTCTTTAGTTGGGCTACATGTCCACAGTAAGCCAAGACAATTACGTCATGGAAATGTAAGTCCAGCAGGAGGAATGGGCGAAACAAAAGGAAACGTAGAGAGGAAAAAATGTGTTCGGAGGAGAAAAACAGATCTACATGAACATGTACTCATTCAGTGGTAAACATTTACAATAAAATATGCCTTTATTAAAAGTGTGAAAGACATATTAGCTGTCCAAAAATTAAAAGACCTTCCGTTCTCGAGTCACTATCAAACGTCACGCGGAATAGACCGATATCTGTCATTTTATTCAAACGAACAGAACACTTTAAAACTAAATAATAGGGGGTGTTGTGGCGCGAAACTCACAAAATAAACGTAAAACGTAAAACGTTTGTCATGTTCAACGGTCGAAAAAAAACTTCCTATCTTCAAGACCGGCCGAGCTTTTTGACAACTTGTCACACCGCGACAGACAACACAGAAACAACACCGTGTGAATTGTGATGGATTAAGACAACTGTTATTCTATAAATGGCACTGGGATATCTGCCAAAAAAACATGTTTTTTTTTCTTTTTCCTTTCCAGTCTCGTTACACGAGACCACTTCCAAGTTAAGTAGCCGTTACTCGCCCGAAAGACTGGACAACAAGCGACCAACAAGCAGCCAAAACTCTCGACAAGAATGTCCACTTACCCTTTTTCTTTTATTCGCTCGCCTTCTCGACTGTCTTGAACTCGAATGTGGATGTTTTAGTAAAAATTGGTGATAGCTCATGTTAACCATTGTTCAGTCTTGACAGCTGAATGTGATTCTTCGGAAACTCCCGGTGGTGTTTATATTGAGCGCGGGGCCAACCGAACTATGCACGGGAAGGTAGTTTCAGCGCAACCTAACAGGACGAGGGGGACGGGCGTTCCAACAGTCCAATCGGGAGGGCGGAGCTAAGATCTTTTCCTTGACGACATCCAATAGGGTGAGCCGAAACATGGCTCTGGCGTCTCCTTAGCCGCCGCTTCCCTCTCTCTCTAGCCCGTATAGTTTGTGCGAGCTGCAATTGTGATGCAGTCATAAGACGGCCAGGACGAATTTGGGGCGTATGGGAGTCACATGAAAGGAATGATGCAATGCTTGGCAACCAATTTCTAGCTGGGGATAACACCAGCAAGAATCAGAACATGTTTTATTAAACAGTGTTGGCTTTAACTAAAATCTAAAAATATACATATATGCATGGATATCTAATGTCGAAGAATTGTTTGTTTCCGGAACACATAAAAGTTGAATCGATTTTCTCGAGAATTGTATTAAAAAAAAAAAAAAAAATGTATTTAATTTATCATTTTTTTTTGTGCTGATTTTTATTTCTCTTTGTGCGTTGTATTGCCATCCGCTTGTTTTCCTATCCGACTTTTCATCATCGGTGCTTGACTTTAGTTTGTCGGTGAATGACATTGCACACGCCCCCTTGACTACAGAATCCACGAGGGGGGGAAATAATAACCGGTTGAAATCCCTGAAGTGACTTTTCTACCGGACCAAGTGTGATTGTGGAAGACGCGCGTGTCTTTTATGTGTCTGGTATTTGTGTAATGTGCAGATAAACAGACTTGCAGCACACATGTGGTGTCGTGTTCTCATTCAGTTCATACCGCGCGCTCTGCCGCAGCTCCGCGAGATATCAAAACACGGCTGGCCGGTTGAGCGTCTGTGGCGCGAGCTGCGCGGCGCTGGGTGTGATCAGCAGCAGACTGCCCCCCTTTCTGCTGTCCGCTCGTGTTTTTCAGCTGTTGGTGATGAAATTCAGCATTCGCTTTTTTTAAATTTTATTTTATTGTTATTACTCCATTAAAACAAAAACTTTAAATATATATTTAAAAAAAAGAGTGTGTTATTTAAAAAAATAATAATATGTTATTTCTGATATATTTAGCTTATTTTCCCCATTAAATCACTATCATACAAAGTTAAATCTTTTGAGAATAACATAGCAATCATTTCATAGGCACGTTATGATAGATATTAAGTGATAAAATGCAAAAATATTATTGAAAAACACAGACAAGCTATACAATATGGTATTTATGACATATATATAAATATATTTATGAATAATTCTCACTTATAGATCAATTTTACTCACATTTGCACGTAGACACACACATTCTTTCACTATTTTAAGCTCCACACTATTATTACTGATTCATTTACTAATTAGTGCCATTGTGTTTCTAGATATTTCAAAGCATCACTAATGAAATGTTAGATTTACCACAGAAGCAGTTGCACTTACAGCCTCTTTGTTGTCCTTTTATGTCACGTTCACAGACACAAAACAGCCAATGAAAGATTTTATGGTCAACATAAAGTCATCCACGAATATTATAGGTTTGCACCGATGGAGTCCAGATTAAAGTTGACTTCCACATACACGATTAAAAACGACCTCCTAAAAAAACGTACAGCGATGAGATAAAACCACAAAGTTCAACGAGGTCATCGCATGAGACGAGACAATACATGTCACCGCTGTTCTCGTGTTGGGTGATGAACATTGATAAGGTAAATAACAGCGACAACAACAATAAATAAATAAATAAAGTGACAAAAAAACAAAACCACGTTTCATCATGTTGCACTCTTGATGCGGGCTCCTCGCCCCGCTCCTGACACTTTCCTGCCCTAATCCCAAACTCAGCACACACAACTATGTATGTGTGTGTGTGTGTGTGTGTGTTTTTTTTTTTGCTCCATGCACGGCTCGACGTGCACAGCCCCCATAGCAACAGCGCCAAGTAGCGAATAGAAAGCTCAAATACTGTCTCTAGGACCCGGGTTAAAGCGCTGCAGGAAGCACCGTGAACGCGTCACGACTTGAGTGGCTGTTGCTGAGTAGTTCAGCACACTTTCTCCCCCCCCTCCCTCCCCCCCCCTGCCGTCTGTTTATTTTGTCAGTCCCGTCGTCTGCGTTGTATTCATTAGAAAACACTGTTTACAACCCCACACCGAGGCTTTCTGCTCCCCAGCGCAGCCTGACGACGACGGTCTGCCTGTTTGTCGTGTTTTTAGTTCACACCCTTTTTTTAATGAAAAACAACAACAAACAACTCAAACATACAGGATGCCTACATTGTATATGAGATGTATTATTCATCCTCTGTTTATGTTATTATCTTATGACACTGAGCTGTGACAACTGTGTGGTCATGTGGACCCGCTTCGAGATGAGATTTAGACATCACGGATGCTGGTGGTGGTCTACGCCTTTTGTCTGCCTTGTCATAAATGTCTCAATTCATTCTTTTTCATTTTAATTTCTATTTTTTTTAGGAGACCTGAATAATTCCTATATAAATGTTATACATCATATATTTGTAAACAAGCAAAACAAAAGTCCAGTTGTGCCCATAAGACCAAAAGTATGATATACATGTATATCTAGTATGAACACAAAACATGTTCACCATGTAAACGACTAAGAAAAAAACACATTTTCTAATGTTTAAATTTCATATTAATTTACTTTTTTCCTCCTTATTTGCCTGCTCGTTGTCGCTGCCACATCCATTTAGAAAGATTGCAAGTGCTTGAAATTGATCAATCAATCAATAGTGAGGAAAAAAGAAGTTTGGAGTTTTTTACCAATTTTCTCTGATTATTTTTCTTTTGTTTTACAGACAGAAAGAGTCTGGGGAAATTTCCAGCCACCACACTCCCTACTCTCCGTCCTGTGCCCTTGGTCAAGGCTCCACACCCAGTCCCCCCCCTCACACACACACACACACACACACACACACACACACACACACACACACAGCAGCTGTCGGAATCCTTCCCCTCTCTGAACACTGAGACCAACTGATACAGCTGTTAACATGTACTGGTGAAACACTAAATCCTTTTCTTTCTCTCTCTCTCTCTTTCTCATTGTGTGTTTAAACACTTTTTTTTCCTGGGAGTCAGACAAGCAGCAGATAGACCTCCTCACCTTATCAGACATTCTGGCCTACTGGTGGAAACTGGGAAAGAAGTATATTAAAAAAACAAAAATCTGCGTGCGTGCGTGGAATGAAATGTCAAACTTGAAAGTGTCTGTGATTCGTGGCTGAGATGCCGAGGCAATAAAAATGGGATTTTTTGCCAACGGTTATCACTTACATTGCTTTGTCTTTAATATTTAGGTCCCCATTGTTACTACATTCATCTCTTTTGCCAATGCCCGTCTCAGCTGAGGCTAATATTGCACTTCTCTATTGTCCTGATGCCCATTAATCAACTCATTTGCATTTTATTTCCCCAGCAGGTTCCCCCATCCATCATCTCCTCCACAAGCAAGATGTCCAGCATTCACGTGAAGCCGATATCTACTGTGTCAGGTTTGTTTTTTCCAACATATCCACTCAATCCCATATCGTCTTCTCCTAATTTAACACCTAGATGTCACGTCCACTTGTTGAGATTTCTGTGTTTGGAGCTTTGGGACGACTTTGCAGACGATCTTGTTAAGACGGTTAAAACCCTGTTTACGTCTCACCTCTCCTCACACTACAGCCTCCTTCTCTTTTTGCTCATTCGCCACGAGCCTCCCATTCTGCCCCACAACCGTCTCCATCCTATTTTACTCCGTTTTACCTCCGCCCACTTTGACGGTCCTCCTCTCTGCTTCACCGCAGACTCCTCACCTGTCCATTCAGGGAAACACTCACAAACTGAATCAGAGGCCCCTGTGTGATTTGCTTTCTCTTCTCCGTCGCTTATTTATTTATTTTATTGTCTTTTGTTTTCTAATTCTGGAGTATTCTAATCTCTGCCATTCTTTTATTTTCAGAATTGTTATTTTACTATAAGTTGTCAAAATAGAGGAAATACTAGTGTTATTGATACAGTTAAATATGTTAAATATATGCTTCATGAATAAGAATCTGCTATTATCAATATCTAAACTGTTACCAGTGCCTTGATCTTTTGGCACCGACGCACTTGTCGAAGATGAGACATTGGAGGAAAAAAAAAAGAAGCAAAAGCATAAAACCAGAAGCCCAGGCGAGACACTGTTGGGTATTAAACTTAAAAAAGCTGATCCAAACAGGTGGGTATACTGGCAGCGGGGTGCACACTCCAGGCATCCTTTTTCTTCCTATCCTCTAAGTTCCCCCCCCATATCAGCACCAGAAACAGATTTGGGAGCAATTGGTGCTCCCTGCAGCCTCCGCTGTGCTGCTGCTCTGAGCTGCCTGAGGAGATATTGACTTTGTCCGGTGGAGGAAAGGCTGGTGTGGGCTGCTGCTGACATATATAAGTAGCTGCAATTTCCCTGTCGAGTCAAGAATGAGTGGAGCTTAAAAAGCCCTCCAAAAACATTGGTGTTTGGGTTTAATGCCCGCTGCTAAAATCGTCTGTTTTTAATTGAAACTGTAATTGCATCCATTCATTGTACTTTGCTTTTATTCGGCGCCACATGGAGAGGAAGGGGTCTAAAGTACAACTTGTAACGCTTGCTGTTAAACAGCACTTGTGGCTGACCTCTTGGCAATCTTCACATTGCAATTGTGTATAAATGAGTCTTAACAGATGGGGCTGACCCACTCTGGCAGCACCCAAAATAGAAGGACAAATGCAGTATAACATGATATACAGTATAGGCGCTACGTTTCTGTGCTCATCTGGGACATTCCCCTTCTAAGTTGGAGCTCTAGATCTTGTTCCCTCTAAGTCACACTTGATATGTCGCGTCCGAGCAGCACAGCATTGAACCGCAGCAAAAAATAATAATACAGGCACCAATATGCAGCTATAATGTTTGGCTAAAGTAAAAGAGGACTCCACTGGCTTATCATGTTGTGTTTGATTAACCAGAAGCACACACGTCTCAAAAAAGGCTTTCTATCCAGCTGGATAGGATTGTATAGGAATATGTTTTATGATGAAACCGACCTCTGGACTACTTTTCTATTTGCAACCCTGTTACCTATTAATCAAATAGTGGTGACTCGCAGCAGTGGCTACTTAACTAGCAGGAGCTGCTGTGTGTGGATGACTCATCAGAAACACCTGATCCTTGCCCTGCTACGCGTTAACCCGTCTCTACCTGTCACTAATACAGTCATCTGGCCTCGGGCTTTTCGTAAAGCCGTTAATGCCGGTAGGATTTAAGGTTGACCTCAGAGAAATTCCCTGAGCGTCTATGTTAATTTACACTGTAAATGATTGAGTAATTCAAATTGCCAATGTGATATTAATACTCTTTGTGCATCCACTGTCAACTAGTTGTGTTAACAAAGGGAATGACATGTTTGTATTTTAATCATTCAGGCCACAGTTGTACAGATTTTTCTACCGTTTCTTAATAATTATAGTTTGGGCCTAGTTATGCTCTTTATCTGCTATCTGGGGGATGACGAGCAGTAAAGGCCCGTATCTGGATGTCAACTGGGGATGTTGCCGTTTAAGGTTGGCCCTTTAAAAGTTGTCAGCCACTTTATACCTTTTCCATTGTAGGCAGTGATGTACAAACAGTTAACTCTTTCTAACCACTTCAAATCCAGTTGGTCAAGAATGTCAAGTTTCTTTTTGTTAGCGATTACCAATGCAAATGTTAACCTGATTATATTTATTGAGCATGTTAGGAGTGTGACTTATCTCCACAGGGAGATTTGATGGGTCAGAAATATGATGAAATATGGCAGAATCATTTTCTCTTATGGAGTCTATTTGGTAGTATCTCTGAAAGCTGGATTAGTGTAGAATGTTTGACTTTTTTTTATTAGATGCTATGCTGCCACCCAGTGTCCACAAATGGGCATAATTCCTTATAATAAATAATAAAGGATTTTCCTTTTAAGATGCTTAAAATCACCAGATTAGAATTTAATTGAGGTCAGATTTGGTTTTCAAGTGTAACTGTATAAAATGTAATTTATGTGACAAAGTATCATGGCTATATATTGCAATGCCAGCAGGTTATGACTCATCACCAGGGACTCGTTTGTGCTGGTTTCTTGTTCAGTATTGGTAACCTTGCATCATCCGCAAAAAAAAAAACATTTCCCGCATTGTTTCAGACAAGACGTGTCCACATGCTCTACAAATAGGATATAAATATGACTTAAACTAAATCAAAGAAGTGTAGTGATTTTGTGTTAATAATACATTTTTTAAATTTCCCATCCAACCAAAATAATATACGGCACGGTTAGCTATTTTAATGCTTATGTGATTATTAACAAAGCGACCATTTCATGAAATTAAAAGGAGCCAAGCTTATCGCACTTTTTAATTGATCCGTTTCCATGACCACAGATGGACAATACAGTTGACTTGTAGGCAAAGCAGATTAAAAGTTAGTCTGTGGTGTCTGGTCTCAGTCATAATAATATAGTTACAAGCGACTGAGCGTGAAGAAACAATAAGGTACACAGGCATATTTACAAGCTTTCCTTCCGTGACTCGGCCCCGACACTTGCACCAACGTGCCCCTGCTACAACACTAGAAGACAATACATCTCAATCATTCTTTTCCTTTACACAGCTGTCAGAATGTGTCATCCGTCAAACCCAACATTACTTTGATCCATTTAATTTGACCAGAGTATGCAGTACACATCTCAAAAAGGAATGGAGGAATTTCCTATGTTTAATACTAATAATTATAAAAACAATCCAGTCTAAAACTCAATAAGCTCAACGTGGAACTGCAATCAGTGGCTAGAGTGGACAAATGCGTTTTTCGGTCGGTGTCAATTTGATGCAAGAGAAAGGAAGAGGAAAGGAGGGTGGGCAAGAACATTTAGTCTCCTTTTGTTTCGTTTGCTATTCCATCTTTTCCAACTTTCTAACATTCCACTTAGTGAAAAAAAGGCAGAGACGAAGTAGAAGAGCGCAAGAGAGGGATGGCCAGAAAGGACAGCGTTAAACCTCGATCTCTCCTCTGTGCTCTCCAGCCACATGTGTGTCCATGTTCAATCATCATCTCCTGGACCGATCTGAACTCTGCCATTGTTTATTTGGAGAGCTTCTTCATCCTCTGGTCTAGTGCAGAAAAGTTCTCTTCTACGGCCACCAGGTTTTCCTTCATTGTCTGTTGGACCTTTGAGGGAAGAAAGGGAAAAGGCATGTTAGGTAAGAGGTAAAAGAAATGGAAGTGTATATGGAATCGAGGTTAAAAAAGGCATTTGAGGAAGTTTCAACAATCATGAATTTATGAAGTTATTGTTTAATGAATCCAACATAAGAAATGCATGAAGAAGATGCAGTTCAGTCTATAAATTACCAATATAAAGAGATTAGCTCCTGTGATAACAACCATTGCATTGTTTAAAGGCTTTGTGTGGAGCCACGATCTAGACAAGCAGGCATTTCTGGTCTGGTTAATTCCAACTCCTCTGTAGTAGTTCACACTGAACACTGTTAATTGATTTATGTTGTCTGAATTGTTCGGTGAATCTCCGACCCCTACCTGTGTTAGCAGAGTGTTATTGTCCTTCAGAGAGTTGTTGATCATCTGCTGAGTGGTGTCCAGGTGGGTCAGCAGCTGGCCAAACTGCATCGCTATGAGACACCGGCGAGGTTGGATGGAGGCGAGAGGGAGGAACAGGCAGTGAAATATAATATTAGTTCTTTGATTTACGAATCTGTGGTTAAAAAAAGAGAAACTTTAAAAAAATGCAACTTCGTCTTTGTGAAGGAGAGTGAAGACGAGTGTAATCTGTAATGGATAACACTTGTTTTCCTACATTGGTGAAGAAAGATCAGGAGGGAAGCAGCTAAACCCCACTGAGCTGAGAACCCTTTCCACTGCAGACTGTGACGGATCGGTGCAAAGAGAGCCGGGATGATAAATGACCTCTTTCAGCTCCCAGAAATGAATTATCAATATAATCTATTAATGCCAAGGTTCTGCTTTCATGTGCTAAATAATAAAAAGATGGTAATGTGATATGTAATATCATGCATCTCTTTCTCCCTGAGGGGGTGTTTAACAGTATTGCTAGATTTAGTCTAATTCTATTACCATTTTGATTCTCCCTTTCAGTGATTTTTTTTGCCCTTTGTGATAATTGTATGGCATGGTTTAGGCTAATTCCATTATCCGTTAGAATCCCATTTTCGCTTAGTTTTCATCTTTTGTCTCGCACTCAGACGTTCCCATTGCAAATGCAAATCTGTCGGGCCGTGTTTTACTTCCCAGCACAGATGCTGCCTGAAACATGATCCAGGTTCACACCCTGTTATGTTTGGTAGCTACATCCTACATATTTCGAATGTTTGATGCCCCTCCCCCCCCCACCCCACTAACCTACATACATCCTCTTCTTGAACTCTCACGGGTGTCATTTCAAGGTTCTTCCCTCACATCGAAGAACACAACTTATCAACGTTCTCATTGTTACGATCCTTACTGAGTTGAATTCTTTCCCCCGAGAGCAATATTATCACAATATTTGCAATGTGAACCAATTACTCAACACGTATAATGTTATGGGGTGAGATGACAACCTCAACAAATAACATCGTCTCATGGTTTCGTGTGTTACCTTGCTCGTGCAACTCCTTGACAGCGACGAGCCTCTGAACCACCTGAGGTACAGAAGTGGACATGGCATCCCACTTCTGCACCACATCATAAAGCTGCGACACCTGACAGGTAAGACACATGCAATACATTAAATACCAAGATATAACCTGCCAGCTAAAACATGTTTATTCCATCCAAAGTCACAGATGTGACCTAAGTTTCCTGATGCAGTAATTATTGTAGTGTAAACGATACCTGGGTTTATTATAATAATAAACAGTATCACCAACATTCAAACTCGACATTGGAACATTGTGGTATGCTAGAAATTCTCCTTGAGCAGCTGTATCTTTGGGTTTAATGACTTTATCAGACATAATCTCACATTAGCGCATGCGATACTTAGTAATGTCACACATGTGAAGTTACACATTACATTAAAATTACAGGAATGTGCAATAACCCAATATAGCAAAAAAAAAAAAATACATCTTTGCTTGACTTTCACATCCAACATAATATAATTAACATGCACTGCCCTCTACTGGCCGTTTACATGCACAGCATTCCAGAACAGTCAATGCCGAAGATGCATTAATAAAAGTTGCCTGGAATCATGCAGATCCCAGCAGAATGGGATATTAAAACCTGAAAAAAGTTTTCATTAGACTCAAAAGTAACAAACTATCAAAACCCCTGGTGATAAAATTTAGGGTTGGCTCGGACTGCTTTAAGGCTGTGCCAAGTGTTGGTTAAATACAGCACTAAATTTCAATCTAGCACATGGTGCTACTCTTCAGTCTGGCTGCCTCTCAAGTGCCAGTGAAGGTTTTCCAAATTAATATCCTGTCACTAAGATTAAAGTGGAAAAATGATTAGTAAATTATACGACGACTGCGATTGAAGGGCTCTGCCAGCAGAGTTTTCCAACTCAAAAGTGCTGTGTAACTTTGTGCAAACGTTTCGGAGATAATTACTGCAGCGCTGCCGATGGTGAACTGTGCAGGAACTACAAACCTTGTTTTGTGTCTCAGCATCCTCAATCGCTGCTTTGTGTTTAGCAATCTCATTCATCTTCCCAAGGACACTCTGAAAGGGACAGACAACAAGTAATGTAGTCATTTTGTGCAAGAGGTACTGTTTTATAGGCATTCAGATACATTATAGGAAAAAACTAACAAGCATTGATAAAATGTATTAGAAATAATACATATAAGAGAAGCTAATATTGTTAATACTACAGTAAATTGACAGGAGAACCTGGCACATTTTAAAAGTTAATACATTTAACAGTATTTCACCACGGAGTAAACGCACTGCTCATACTGACATGGAGCAGATTGAAAAACAATTAGAGTCAGAGGAGGGGCTCGTTTTATATTTCAACATTTGTTAGATACACAATATTCATATACGTTTTTAATAAGCTTTGGGTCTGCTAGGCTAGCTGTGCACCATTACCGACATATCCGTAAAACAGCTAAACTACATATTTCTTTTAAAACAACAATGTAATTAAATTGTAATACTTACATATCTAAGTGTCTATCCATCACTAACCCCGTGCAGTATGCTACACATAGATCAGTTACCTGCAGTCTGGCCTCCACTTGATCCAGAGTAGTGGAGTCCAGTGCGCTGACCCTCGCCTGCAGGAGCTCTATGGTGGCCTGATTCAAAGAACCACATGCACAAGTTATATACAGCTCGTGCACAAAACTGTGTGTTCTTGCTCTTTCTACTGGCATTTCAGCAATAAACAAACTTGGAGGGACTGATGTCATTCATCTTTGAAGTGTGACCCACTTCTCTGGCTCCACATCAGATACACAAGAGTTATGAAGACAAACAAACTCCAATGTGTTCCAAAAGAAAGAAGTTGACTTCTTACCATCAAACTGCCTCCTTGTACACCAGTACTAAGAGGTCCCTGCAACATAAACACAAAAGGAGGGGAAATAAATTAGAGGAAGCAGCAATGAAGCCATCATTTACATAAATCAAGTGGAAGATTTTATTCCAGCTTCACTAAGCGGATGGTTACGCAGCAACAGGAGCATGTAAATTCCACTGAGGGAGAAGAATGAGGTAAGCAGCATTAGTGTGAATGAAAAAGAAAAGCGTGAGAGAGGATGTGCATGTGCCTATAAAAGGCTGTGTGTGAGTCTTTGTGTACCTGCTTGTCTGATCCTGAGCCAACAGCCATCTCCAGCTCAGCGAGACGCTTCTCCAGTTCCGCCATCTACGGGGACGGAAAAAAAGACAACACATGGCTGGCTGTGACACCACCATCCCACCAGAAACAACACACACACACACACACCTTTTGTCCCGTTTGTTTACCATCAAATATTCTCACATTCCAAGAATGAAAACAATAACACGTCTAGCGGATCAACGTTTGCTTATTCTATGAGCACACTTGTCCCATTAGTTCCCTCCGCCTCCGATTCCACTTTACCTTGGCGGATTCATTGAATTTTTCCTGCTCTGGTCTGCTGTGTAGCTCGTAGAGTACAACCCCGTCTGGGCCTTTGGCCGATGCCGCCGGCTTGCCGTCTCCTGCGGTGCTGCCGCGGCTGCCCTTCGCCACTTCCAGCTGGGTGAGCAGACGTCTGCAGGAAGGAAGGGAAAAGAGACACAAAAGGATTAACAATATTGTTATCCGCTTCATGCGTTGCCGTGCAACCATCCATTGTTGACTCCCTCTATTCCGTTTTTTTAATCCCACTCCATCCTTTCCCTGCCTACAACCTCATCACACCCCCCCACTGCCAGGGTCTGATGGGTTGCAGCCTCAGATTTCAGGTTCCAGATGCTCGTCTCCTTGCTTTGTTGTCCCGTCAGCCTCCGCCTGTGCTCACCTGGCCAGCGCTCCATCTGGGTCAGCCAGATTGATGTGTGCCTGTGGTCCCAGCAGTGAATCGAGATGGGCAGAAACCAGCTGCTGTTTGAGTTGGGCTGCCTGCTGGGCGAGTACCACTGGGGTCAGGCGCTCCTCTGCATTGGTCTCTTTGGTGGCAGACTGGAAGCAGACAGACGTCACGCTCAATGAGTGAGTTGTACACGGCAAAGACAGTTCCAACACTCAAAGAGAACACAACGTGTTCCATGCCAAATTAAAAAAGACAATATAAGACAATATAATATATATATATATATATATATATTTGATATTTTAGTTCAGTAGAAAGGGGATAAATTACAGATATTATGGTCATCTTAACCTGGATTTTGGTTATCTACTGTAGCTAAAGCTGCATGGGATATACACTTAAGGGTTAAAAAAAAAAAATATATATATATAGCAGACTATCTAATTTATTTTCTTTTGTTTCAACTTTTTCTGTTTGAAATTATTCATGCAAAATGAAAGCTTTGGCAGGCTTGTGCTGCTTTACCTGATGGACCGATATTCTAAACAGCCACAATTATGAAGGGGCAAAAAACATGCCAGAAACAATAACAATGCAAACCATAATGATCTTAAGTTGTCAGTCAAAATTTTGGACATGCACGGGCAGATTTCTGGTGTGATCCCTATATGATAACTTAACTATACCTATGCAGGCAGGAGCTAACTTTTTCCATTCACTACATTCACCCTGACCTTGGAGCCAGTAATCAAGGAAGAGAAGCAGGTTGCATATTCTGCCAGCATGACCTTCATGAGTGAAAACCCATTGCATTTGGTGTTGGACCCATAGAACAGCAGATCCTGCTCTGTGTGCATCCAAGTTGACGACACCCACGGCTTAATTGAAGTTTTAATCAACTAATATTCAGGGTGAACTGAAGGCTTCTGTGGAAACACGCCATAAAAAGTGCAGGTCTCCCTTGCAAAAGTGAGAACTGGACATGCAAATTCCACCTCTGAAACTAATAGGTTGCCCTCTCCTGAATAAAAACACGATCCCAGTCCACCATCCCTTTCCAAGTCCTAGGTGTGCGGTGTGTGTTCAGTTCACCTGGATGGCATCCACCTCCTGAGTGAGTTCCTGGATCTCATTCACCAGACGCTGGTACTTCTGCTGGGGCGTCTCCTTCACGCCGCAGCCCTCTCCAAGCTAAACAAAGACCAGAGAGCAGAGAAACCGTATGAATATTACACAACAGCAAGTCTAGTACACAGAGTGCAGACAAAAAGACAAAAATCATCACGGTGTTAATTCTTAAAAGTGAAGCAATTAATCACTGCTGAACAGAATGCACTCACAATTTCAAATTCTCCGGACTCATAGCCAACTCTTCTGCTTCTACTGATTCTGTCTGAGAAATCTGTGAAGAGGAGACACATGGGTTGAGGGAAATCAAAAGGAAGAGAGAGAAAAAGCAGACTGTTTGTCAGTATGAATCCCAGTCTGAGCCAGAACAAGATGCGGGGTGAAATCAACAAAAAGCCAGACTTGTTTTATTACACCTGGAACAGAAGGGCGACATATTGATGCACCCGTCTTTGTCTGCCAATTCTGGATATTGCAAAGTTGCATGCCTTGCATTAAGGGTAATCTCTCTATCTATTAAGAGTAAATACTGTATTTTGTCTAAATAGACAGTCATTTTGTTTTGCATACTTAATAATTAAGATGATTACTGGTATCAAGATGCCATGAGGTTTGTTTAAATTGATTGAGACAGGTGCTGATTCAAATGTATACTCATTTTGGAGACAACAGTTTGTGGTGTTATTGAATTGTACCACATTCTAAAGACAGGACTTTTCCATTATTTAATCCCCCCTAATATGAATAAGGCCAAGCAGACAAACTTCTGTATAAAGCAATACCGTTATAATAGTTTCATTTTTTATTTATTGTGAACAGTACATATCAGTACTTAAATTGATGTCACCCTTCAGTTTTCCTTAACATCTTACTACAATTAATAAATTCCGATGAAGAAAAGATAAGTTAAGAGTGAACTGACCGAGCCCCTTGGTGTTGACATGCTTGTCTTTGAACTTGTCGTAGGCTGCGTTGGGGTTGACCACGATCCTCTCCACGCTGTCACTGCAGAGCTCCTCCTGTCATTCAGACACCAGGAAATAAAAGTCAGATGAGCATAAACAAAAAATACTTGTAGACTACACAGACAGCAAAGACTTAAAAATGATTTTTGGCTTACTGAGCCAGTGAGCCAAAAGTCTCAAAGCCCAACGTAGAATTGAAATATGTTATATGCTTGATCACTGCCCCGAAATATGATTTATAAAAAAGTAATAAATTATGTGGTGGAGTCAACGAGTGTATTATTGGATACAAAGGTTGGACACCCACTGAAAATAAAAGCCATTGTAGTCATGAATCATGAAAATCTACAATAACTTCACAGCCATAATTTGGGGCTGTCCAGAACCAGATTATTACAACATAATTTAGAGTACCAGCAGGCAGGAGAGAAATGTGCAACATCATGTATATCAAAGCCACAGTTTTACTGATTGTAGACTCTCAAGTCCATCTTTGGAAGGTTTTAATTTATCATAATAATGTTTAATCTATATATAGTATAAATCTACCATGTTAAAACAAAAACAATGTTATGTGAATGAAAAGCTGGAAGTCAAGAACACTTTTCGATTCTAAATGTTTGATTAGTGATTCTGAGGGAGCACAAAAAAAATTAAAATAAATAAGAACGTGCATCATTTGATCAAAACTTCCAAGTGATCAATTATGATGAACTACCGTTAAGATTAAAACACCACTGACACACAGGTAGACGACATGAGTCCGGGCTCACGTACACATTCGGATTTAAAACAGACTAACAAAACACACACACACACACACACACACACACAAGACAGTTACATAGATGTCGGGAGGAGGAAGAAGAGGAAGGGGGAGGAGGAGAGTTAGTCAGGCTCTTACCAGCTCCTTGGGATTCCAAAGAGAGTTAGAGAAAGTAGTGGAAGAGCAGAGGGAGAGAAAAAAGTTGGGGGGAGAGAGAGAAAGAGAGAGAGAGAGAGAGAGACAACACAGATTAATGTGGTTATCACATGCCATGCACTCAACGGGAACAGTTGGCCAAGGTCGGGGAAAGATAAGAAAGAAAGCAGTGTTCTGAGAGTTTCTGTTAAAAACCCTGGAGACACGCTGCTCAGACTGCTTATGAAGTCTACAGTTCTTTCTCTCTTCCCCAATTTGGGGCAAGACAGCCCATTAAGACCAACTAGTTACTTTCTCCTTTGGTGCCATACTGCACTTTATAATGCAGTGCGACCATATGCTCTCGTGGAGGGCATCGTAGGTCCCACAACATTATTCCATGGACACAAGGGGGTTGTGGTGTTTTAAAAAAAAAGTCACAATGAAGGGCAACGGGTGGTTTTAGGGTGCTTAAAACAAGTTAAGAAACATAAAAGGCCTAAAAACCCTCGAACACATTATGTTACAGATATTGTACTCTATCATGAATCATTCATTAGGGTAAGTCATTGCTTAATAACATGCTGTTCATCCGATATGAATTTAGCTGTACTAAACCGAAGCTGTTAATGAAGTTTGTCCAAGTTAAGGCCCCTATACACAGTGTGATTCTGGCCTGTCCAAATGTAATGATATCTGGTGGTCTTAGATCGCAGTGTGAGACACTGAAGTCTCGAAAGGTCCGACAGTGTCAGAAATTTAGGACCAAATTCTCAATTTGACTTCTGCTACGACCTAAAACCTACAAAAACAGACTGTGGCATGCAAATAGGGAGAGGCTGATTCAATTCTTTTCTTTTGTAAAGTAACAAAAGCCAGCATCACCTGCGGTACTTAAAACTGCGCCTGTTGTCGGCCGTGACCAAAGTAATAGAATCAACAGCCGGAACACATAATTCATTCGGTGAACCAATCACAACTGGCCAACACCTAAACCACTTAATAAGGTAAGTAAATACCAATCCAATGCATCCCTACATGAATACACTGGTCTACACAACATACTTTAGTAAAGTAATAGGCATGAACAGACAGGTGACATAAAGGGCGTTTGAGGAAAGTTTGTTTTTTTGTTTGGGTGCATATTCAAAACCTGAGACAGATAGATTGGGCCAGTTGATGTACGTTTCTGATTGCGTTTATCATTAATGCTAGGATGCACCCAACAATCTGACAGGTTTCCAATTTGATAATGAAGAGTCCAATACAAGAGTTATTATGCTATATCCATTATATCCAAGTGAACCTTCTAGGTGTTATCACAGTCTATAGGGGCCCCTTAAAACATCCAGTTAGTCAAAATAGTGTTGTTAGGCAGAAAGCAACTGTTAGAACATGACAGGTTAAAAAAGAGAAATATCTAAAACCCAATGACCCACGTGTTTCCAAATAAAGTGCTGCTGAAGACCATCGACGTCATTATTTCCTTGAGCAACACGAGCAGGAGGAAAAGAATTGATTCCTTACACTTCAAAACAATCCAAAAGTGATGGATTACAGAGCACAAAAAGGCTCCATGAATCCATTTCTCATTTCATCCCAATCAGTTAGAGGTAGAGGAAGGAAAAGTGGATATGAGATTAAAAAAAAACATGCATTAAAAGCATGGGATTAAGCTCACTGAGAGGGAAACGGAGCCAGTCTTACTTGTACAAACTAGGGTCCCAGGGTGGGTGGGGAGTGTCAAAAACAAGGACAAGGGTATGGGAGGAACGAATGTGGAAACATGGATGGGAAAATGCCAATTAGGATACACTCAGCTGGTCAGTAATCCGTCCAGACGTGTTTAAAAGCAATGTCAGACCAGCATCCCTCGTCTGTTAACAAAGTGCTCAGCAATAGCACCGACTACCAGCTCTGCTTCATGTAATGGTTGGAGGGCATCGAGAACAGACACGTCTGTGAGTCACAAGACCTTCTTCATGACATATAGTTAGAAATATCCACTTTGTTCTCTGACATTTTCACATATAATAGTGCTTTATGTGAGTTTTTTATGTTATGCTTTTGAACTATTTCATACTTGTTTTGCTTACTCACTTCCCTCACGTAAAAAATATGACAGATATGAATTAATATGCATAATAGGTGGCAGATATGAACAAAATATACTTATTTTTTTCTTTTAGACTCATGAGCTTTTCCATAAGAGTTTGAAATGTTTCACAAAGCACAGGCAAAACCAGGAAGTCTTAACTGTTACAACTGTTGGTTGCGAACACATTCATTTTGCCCTACATTATTAGTAAGGACACATTTTAATTAAAATTCCACAGTATGTCATACAAGTTGTTGCGTGGTTAGGTGACAGGAATATTTGCACATTCATCTCAGTGAAGGAATTAAGTTGTCTCCCTGGTTAGCTAACGTTAGTTAGGGTTAGCTTAATAATGCAGCGAATCAAAGAGTCTATAGACCGACAAATCCGGTGAATACAAATCGTCCACTTACCGACTCGAACTGAGCCTGGTCATCTTCTGGAAGGTCACCGGTCTCGTAGATGTCCGGCTCATTAAAGGCCTAATAAAACAATCAGGTAAATAATACATTAAACGATGACATATCCCGTTTATTTTCGTTTTCCTGGCCAACGCCCCGGCCCATTCAACAACACGTAACTTGCTAGCCCTTCCTCTCTGGTGGCTTGTATCACAAGACATACACTTTAACGTTAAATTGACATTTAGCAACTAAGAATCAACAAGTCTTAACGCTACTCGTATAGAGAGTTGCAAACAAAAGGCAGGCGACAGAGCACAAACAGCGGACACGTTAAGCTAACTTAGCTGTCACATCTAGCTAGCTTTGCCATGTAGCCATCTAGCTAATCTGTCCGCTAGCATTAGCCACTTACAATTCCTGGCAAGTTTGCGTATTTGGGATCAGCCATTTTCAGCGGGGAGCAACGATGAGACCAACAATCCACCACAGAATGCAATAACAGTTCTTAAAACGTGTAAATTACAGATGAACCGAATCAAGTTGCAACAAAAGCTAACGACAGATGAGCCAGCAATCTCTCAGCCGGCGGAGGCTGATGTGGTCGTTCTGCGCTAGCTTGATTTGACAGTGTGTGTGTGTTGGGTTTCATGCGAGCGCCGGCGCACGGGCGGTGACAAGCTCGCTACACCGATGGGAAGGACTTCAACGGCCGAACGAAAACGTTAAAACAAGCACACCCGAAAAAGTGGAGCTTATTTCGCGCATGCGCCCAGGTTGACCAATACGCTTTAACGTTTTTTAGCATCAATTTATTATTTTATTCGTTTTTCCAATTTTCCTCACCCTCACACGATATTTACCAACTATTTTGTTACAAAAATAATAATGATTCTGTCTTTTTTTTTTCTCTAAAAGTATTTGGTTGAATTGCAGCAGAGTCACCACACGGTGGCGCTGAAGGTACGGCCAGACAACTCAAACAACCGACCAAAGAGGGCCGATGAAGAAGATGGCTCACTCTGTCGTGAAAAAAATTATCCACCTTTTCTAAATTGGTTACGTGATGTGAAGTAATGTAAGACACTGCTGTATGTTTCTTGTTTGAATTGAGTATTTATTCTACAATCGGTTTCAATATTTACTTTTTATTTATCACTGCACATAAAGGGGGCGTTTTGCAGCCCATTTTGGAGAAGCAACTCTTTATATAATCCCCCCAAATCAGGGATTTTGAGAACGCTGTCAAATAAATAATAAAATACTCACTCCAAAACAACCTTTAAATGTTAGTATTGTTCCCTTATAAATACCATGAAAATATATTTTATAGTACCTTAAATATGAATGATTATTTCACAATTCTCATTACTAAATAAACACTTTCATTTTAAATATAAGCCGACTGAAAGTGCTCCAGCTTCATTCATTATTAATGTGTTTCTTGTCTTGTTCATTTTCAGCCAAGAAGAGTCACTGGCAGAGCACATCCTTTTTTTTTTAAAGGGGCCCTCGCCACTTTTACAATAAATTACTTGTTTACTCTCTCTGAGGGGGAAATTAGCCTGTAAAACTCTAGCATAACATCCTCTGTGGCTCTTGAGGAGCTTTCTAAAGTGTGGAAAAAACAACATTTAGGCTATGGTTGGTCTAATCTACTATCTACTTGATCTCCATTGACAGAATTACATACTTGCTTCAACTTCAACCATTATTCCCTCAAGTCTTCCACGTCGATGAAAGTGCACCGCTACATCAATGGAGAACCTCTGGGTAATTATTTTGGTTCTCAAAATGACTACCCTTCTTGTCATGCAAAGCAGCATTGCCATGGAGACCAGCCGCTTCACACATGGACCAATAGAGATGCTCTCCTCAAACCGGCCCACTAACAACCCCACCTCACCAGATGCAACAAGGAACAGCTGCAGCTTTATTTTGGGGGGTGTGTTTAACGATTTGAGTCTTTTTTATATGAGGCCAGCAGGGTGTAAAACTGTGTTGGCGGGAATAAGAAGCAGAGTGGGAGCTCCTCTCGCTCCTCCCCGGCCCCCTCCTCTCGGCTCTGGTGCTGATGAAGGAGGATTCCGAGCCGCTGCTCCACCACGCCCCGCCTCCAGTGAGTGAGTGAGCGCTGGGACGCCAGTGATGCGAGGCATGATAGTGAGCAGCCTACAGCCTATCCAAACGCTGCCGACCGGACCGGCTTGGAATATTACTCTCCCCGTGTATAACTCTCCATCTCTTCCTCCACCAATCAACTGCGCCCGAGTCTGGTTTGAGGACATTTGAAACAAGGAACTATCTCTCTTTCTTTGCATTTTTTTTTCTTTTCGAATTCGGATTTAGTCTTTTTTTCTAAAAAAAAAAAAAAAAAAAAAAAAAATCCTAAGTGTCCATTTCTTCCAAATGCTTGGCTCGCCAGTCTCGCTTTGCGCGCGGGTATAACCGCTCTAGCGTCCAGGTGCAAAAACATTGCACGAGGAATATTCCATTTTTTTAAAAAAAAATCTTTAATTCCCATAAAAGACATTCATCTTTTTGAATTACGTCCACTTTATGTCCTCTCCCCCCTCTTTTCACAATGGCTGATGCTAACGCAGAATGCAATATCAAGGTGTTGTGTCGATTCCGTCCTCTGAACAAGTGCGAGATTATCCGCGGAGATAAGTTCATCCCGATATTTCAAGGTGAAGACACCGTCATCCTCGGGGTAAGTTATCTCTGTCGATCTCCTCCCTCACGTCACCACACACAGTCGGTGAACAGTGACGCTCGGGGGTGACACTTTTCATCACACACACACACACACACACACACACACACACACACACACACACACACACACACACAGCAGATGCTGTCCAGACAAAAGTGCAGACCCCCCTATCAATATTCTGATCAGCATCCTGCATCATTTACATATGTGTTGCTTCTGCCACCAAAGAGAAACTCTGCCTTTCAGAGGGAAATTCGTCCACTTTAGCCTCATGTCTTCACATCATTTCCCCAAAATCTTGTTGAAATGAACCCAAAATCAATAAACTCCACACACCTGAGCACAGCCAGAACTTACAAAAAACTATAATCTTCTCAAAATGCATCTCGACCCCACCTCTGTGCTCACACAGTGCCTCATGATCTGCTTCTTCTGTGGGATTCGCCTGCTGGGTTTTTGCTGTGTTTCCTGTCTCAGCAGGCGATGCAGGATTGGTTGATTGCTGTTGTTTTTTTTTTATTATTTATATCTTTTTATGTATCTTGCAGCCGGCCTTTTTTTTTTTTTTTTTAATGCACCGTTGAAGTATCGGGTGCAAATTCAAACAAGAGTCATAATTAATCTCTGTGGGGTGTTTCTGTCCAGTGAATATATGGGAATAGCAGCCCATGATTAGCCTCGCTGTCTCTGTAGCAGCGAATGAAAACGAACCAAGCTGCGAAACATTTGCTGGTCTGATGGATGCGCACCTGAGGCTGAGGCTGAGGTTAACAGTGGGGGATCAAGAGTGCTCTAAATGCAAATGCACTGATTGTTTAGAACGCATCTGGGCCATCACACACACACACACACACACACACATGCACACACACACACACACACACACAGATAGAGAAAGAGACAGAGAGAGAGAGATCCACACACATGGCCCAAGGGTTAACTTCAAGCTGATGAAGGCTGTAAACCTCTATCTACTAATGTTAGACACACACACACACACACACACACACACACACACACACACACACACACAGCATTATTGAGGTCTACATACATACTGATTGCAGCAGCAGGGTGTCTTCCTCCAGCAGATTGAACGACTGGATGCTCATTATCACATTATTCTGATGCTCTTTGGGAATGGCAGGTTGGCATCATGGAGGCGTGAAATCGTTCACTGCATGCGTCAGTCTCAGGGAAAGCTGTGTTTAAACATGTGCTTGGTGTGTTTGAAGGCAACAGAGAAATTAAACATTCATCCAGATGTTCTTTTTGTAGATTAAGAGGTCACAAAAAAAAAAAACTGCCTCATTTTTAAATTCACAAAGAGTGTCTGGAGTCAACGCCTTGAAATTATTCATTTGATGCCGGTGCGTCTGTTCCATTCAGGCTTAGTGGAGTGAGAGGGAACGCATGCTTGGCATTAGGCTGCAGGACCAGTCTCCTCCGCCTCACGTTGACAGTCGGGAACGATGTGTGCCGAAATTGAAATCGTGTTTCCCAATTAAGGGAGCTGTGATCCGCGATTAAGAGAGGAAAACATACAACACAGCTCTGCTGTGGTTCCCTACCAGGACTACAGCGTTCTGGCAGCAGGAGCCTTCAAAGCTGATCTTGTCTGGAAACAGCAGCATGCAGTTCTCTACTTAGACTTTGTCACCTCACGTACAAACCATCAATTTCTCTCTGCTCGGATGAATGCAATCACAAATGCATGCACACGGTTTTCATCTTTTGGAATGTAATGACTTTCTCTGATTTTGTTTTTTTTTTCCGTTGTGTGAAAGTTATTTAGAGTATTTTCCTTCTTTTGCAATCTCGCTTGTAGCTCTGGAATATTCTTAGAGGAAGTTATAAAAAAGAAAGAAAAAGAATGAAAATATGTCCCTTGAGAGTTGAAAAGCTGCGTCCGTCAGATTGGATCAGGATTTAAAATATGAGACCAGCAGGCATGCTGGGATCCCTTAGAGACGACTAATCACTGACATGCTGACGGTTGATCAAAACAATCCACGTCTGGGCATCGTTGTTGACCCCGCATCTGTCTGCTCGAGGAAGGCTCCTTCCAGAACCTGTTAACTGACAGAGGCCATTATTTGAGCTGTTGAGTGACTGCTCGGCTGAACCTGGGTGGAAGGCAGGAGGAGACTTGGAGAGATCTGGGAAGATGGCGAGTTAGTGTTCTCCGAGTTGATGAAGGAACGTCTCAGAACGTTTGGGGACGGTTGAAGTCTGCCGGTGAGCTGTCAAAATCACATCCAAGTTGTTCATAAGACAAAGACTCCTGAAGCCACTTGGATGTGAATTTTGACAGCTTGACTGATCAATTAAATGCATTCTGTATTCTATTCCCCATAACTCATAACTAATAGCATCAGCACATTAAATCCCCTTTTTTTAAGTCTATCCAGATGGTTCCAAATATATTATTGTATGTGTGATAAGTAGAGAGGAGCTGGAAAGATATCACACAGCAAAATCTTAAGTTATCTAACATAAGCCTCCATAAGCTAGTCATATCAGACAAGGTAGGCGTACAGCAGCAAAACCTCAGTGTATAAAAATTGACCAAGGATACATTTCATTGCTTTTCACGTCTACTTTTCATTTGTAACAGAAAGAATCTGTTATTTCTTTATTTAAAAAAAAAGACATATCCTTGATTTCTATCTAACAAGTTTAGGTCTCTATCAAACCATATTGGATTGAGTGAATTTTCTGGCTCTTTAGCTGCTAAACGCTCCACTTTGTTCAAGAGCTCCTCACTGTCTTTGTCTGTCTGCGGTTCATCAGCCGGGCAGGTTGTGTCGGCCAACACTAAGTTTATCTGGTTTCAAGGACAATCAATATTAGAGAAATACACAGCACCAAGCGATGTGAATGACAAAGAAAGAGAGAGTGCCATACTCACGATAAAATAAATCAAATAATAATCATGACAATAAGAGACAATGATAAATAAATCAAATATTAATACATATAATTAAAAATATTTAAAAATAAAATAAGTAAAAAAAAAAAAAAGTATAAATCCTAATGTGTTGGGTGTTTACAGACAAGCGCTAAAAATAAAGAGGGTTCCACCATCAGAGAATGAGTCTGTGGACCCCTTTGAGGGCGACTTCCCCAGCTGGAGGGAGACTATCACTGAGCCACTAGAGCGAAGTATCCGACATCTGGCCAGGAGCAGCAGGAGAGTGACAGCCGCTAACAGTGTTGCAGGGGACAGAGTGAGTTTGACACAGAAAACAGCTACCTGTTGCAGCTGGAATGCAGCTAGTTGATGAGCGAGGTGGGACTGAACCAAAACAGTACATTTCAGACTGTAAATATTGCGCTGAGGCTAAAACGCTCCAAAGAACTGAGGGAAACTGGAGAGTCTGGGGAAAGTTGCCATAATAGAAGATGTACTAGCAGATGTTGGAGCCTAGAAGAAAACATCCTCGAAGCACTTCTTTCCAACGCCATTTTTTCCCACGGCTTGTTTGAATGACAGCAGCAATATGTCAAAATGTCACACCCCCTACCTGTGTGACACAACACTTAATGTGTTTATTATTAGCAGTGCATCTTCTTCCATCTCATATGCCACCTGTGGCGCTCGCTGGCTGTGTGACAGTAATAACACACGCTCATCCATGTGCTGCCCCGAGGCTCGGCCTTTGTGTTTGCTCCACAGCGAGGTGACACAGCTGTCTGTGGTATTTCGTTGTCTGGAATAATGCGACGTCACAGGGGCCAGATTCTCTCTCCCCCCCCCCCCCCCCCCCCCCTCCTTAATCTTCTGGCAAGCAAAGACATCCATGATGAATCAAGCGTTGGATTCGGCTCTATGAATAATAAATAGTCATGTGTGTCTTCGAGGCACCGAGATATTGAATTCTTTCCTTCCTCCCTCCGAGGCAGTGACATATAGATATCACATGCTAGCACCATATGAGCCGTAAACAGGTGAGGCTTATTAAAGATGCATTGTATGCATCATACACATCAGTGGCAGAATATGATGATACGATGATAAGCAGGAAATAACCGCCTCAGATCTCCTGGGTTTGCTGTCATACCCCAAAGCTGTGGAGCTGTAAGAGCCTCGCTAATAATAAAGAGGCCAAACACTTCCGTCCCCTTTTGTCCAGAATTAAATCACTTTATGGTTCATTTGGCTGCTGTTGTTTGTTGTAAACCCTTGTGAGTGTCTTTAGCTGCATGATTTCACTTAAATGATGGATAACTTGTGAATACAGATGATTAGATCGCTCTTCCATTTCCAACCATTTAAGACCAAACGCTTACCAGTGGATTTTACTCTGCGGCGCCTCTTCACTGCAGGTCATTGTATCTCTGAAACGGTTCCCTTTCATCATGGGCCATTGCTTTCCAATGTGAGGAGGTGCACATTTAATGAGCCTGCATCCTGGAGCAAAGCCAGACAGTTTTAGTTTTGGACCAACAAGAAAAAGACTCCTTCCTCTTCATGTTTGTTATCCTGTCAGACTGCTTAAAGTTGAAAGCTAAAACCACTCATTCTATCAAGTTCCTAAACTTCACACTGACCTGGCTGTCATTGTCATAACGTGTGTTTTTGGTGACCATGGTAGATATCCAGGAGGGTGAAGCGAGTCCCTCCACGCACCACGTGTCTTAGCGAGACACCTTCCTATTGAAATGAGCACATTAAAGCACTATTGATTCTCTATTTTCTGCACACCATTTATAATTGTATGGATTACCTCTCCCTGGCAGCGGTTCCCTTGTGTGCTTACAAGTCTGCTATAGAAACCCTCGGGTGTTTTATAAATACACATTCTTTACGTTTTTAGGAAGAATGGAGGATTAGAAAAGCATTGTGAGAAAGGTTCATGCTGCACGGAGGCTCGCCATTTTCATCCAGGCTCTGCTCCGTCCCACAAGAAGGCACTTATTTTCCCCGTTGCAGAGATTTATTCAAATGAATCAGGAATGTGTGTGCTATGCGGGGGGAAAAAGGCTTGTAATATTGTTAGAAATTAACCGATTATTCATGAGCGCCCACTCTGAGATGTGTGTCTGATTCCTGATGGAGTCGCCGCCCCTTTCCAGCCTGATTCTCTTTTCTTCTCCACTCCCATTCATGATTAGGCGCCGAGAGGGGAAAACAGCTGCTGCTGAAACAAACTGTTGACGGTGCGTGTCGGGCGCCGAGCAAAGTCGTCCACCTGCCTCGTACCTTTATTTATAGTGCCGCTGGAGACGGTTTCCTTCTCAAGGATATTTCTTTGCAATGGCTTTAACTGTCAAACCAAACAGCCACAAATGGAGGTCCAAAGGGCTCCCCCGTCACCCCCACCCTGCAACACTTAATGGCTCTAATTCCACCAATGCAGTACACACACACCCTATCCTATTAGGCGGTGTAATGGGATTTCTGTTAGGTTCAAGATCTGCACTCATTTCTCCTGTTGGATGCTGCCAAAGAGGCGGCCACCACATGGTATCTTCTCCTCCTTCTCCCCCATCTCCTGTTTTTAACAAACGCCTCACTGTATTTTCTCTGTCTAGCTGTGTTTCATGGTGTAATGATTCTGCAGCTCGTTTCGTCATGACTCAGCAGCGCTTTTTGGGAAGATGCGAGAAGGAGAAGCGCAGACTTGCCTGTCCGTCTCATTAAGTTGGGCCGAGGTTCCCGGCAGATTTTAATGGTGTTGAGGAGAAAGCTGCTTGGGGAGAATGCTGAAGGACTTTTGGGTGAGGTTATTTCACTGCGGTCGCTGCAGAGATGTGAGAATCCGCAAAAAGTCTTGCGGGAAAATTAATTAAGCTGTATTAGAAGAGAGAGAGTGTGAGAAAAATCAATATACTAATGACTGCTGCTTCATAGCTAACTTATGCTAATTTGAACCGTAGAGTGCCTAATCTATCTAGCCACAAGCAATTCCACGAAAGAGCTGCCAGCCTTCCCTCTCATCCCCCCCTCCCTAATATTAAAATTACACCGACTCCGATCAGCAGCAGCTGCCAGTTTCCTCAGCGCATCTTTTTATTTTTACTCGGCGTTGCACACATGCCAGCGTCAGATAAGCTCGGGCCAGTTTGTCATCACTTTTCCTGCCCATTTCTCTGCCTTTATGACAGAAGTGGGCTGTGACTACCAGGCTTTCTAGCTCCGGGGAGCGTTAATGGAGCATCCTGTCCTCATTAGCCACGGCCCTGCCCAGGACACAGCCTGGTCTCCGCCGCTGCCCTCAGCCTCTGTGAGCCGTGACACTAACAGGCTGCACACGTGCTTGCACATGTGCGCACATGCAAAGCCCCCACCCCCCCCACCCCAATCAAGCAGTTAGTGCATTAGCCTGGTAGGACAGGAAAGAAATCCCAAGGAGCATCCCTACCCTCTGCATGTCCACGACTCCGGTTTCCTTCAGTTAACCACAGTTCAGCTCATCGATCTGACACTCGAGAACAGCGGCGACGACCCTGGTTTCCTGACTCAGGGGAGCCATGCTTCCAAGGACGCTTTCCTTTGACTATTTTTGATCTGGGTTAATCCCATTCAGGACGTTGTTCAAACGACATTACATAACAAAAATGTCAGGCTCATTTTAATATATGCATGGTCCCCACCCCTCCAGGCTACAGTACCAGCTGTTTATTAGCGGCTCCAAGTAGCAACATCGGTTATCACAAGTTTTATTTATTTATTTTTTGCTCTTTTATTACACCTATTCTCTCTCCCCAAGTGTTAAAACGCCATTTCATGCAAACTGTTAATACCATTGACCATTAATACATTTTTTCTGGAGGCCATTTATTATCCGAATTACCTCGCTGCACAGCTCTGTCATTAGTTGTGGCTGAATTACCAAAGAGAATCCCCTTAAATGTGTTGTTGATTCTCACAACATCCAAGTCATTGCTCACTACTACTTCTTGGATCTCTTCATTTCACATTCAGCCAATCCCCCCCGGCTTTAATAATCGCCGCCAGCGCACGCAAGTTGGTAGAAACGTGCGCTCGTGATTTCCCGCCCTGATTCATAATTCATCCTCTGCCACATAGTCATTAGCAGGGCTCATAGTAATGGTGCGATGCGATGGCGTGGCTGGTGGATTACCGGGTGTGTCTTCCTGGCACAATAGTGCTTTAGAGGATCGGTCACAGTGGCGAGGCTCTGGATTCAGATTTAATTGGAACTGTGGACCAGGACTCGCACAAAAAAACCCTTCTATTTCAATTCTGGCACGGAGCGAGAGATGTCTGATTCATACGTTGCCTTCATTATCATTTCATTGGAGCATCACTTGTCAATACAGTTGACTGTTTGCTAATTGAATTATTTGTATAAGGGGAATCAATGACTCCATTAAGAGCTTCCTATCATGGCTTCACTCTCAGGAAGAGAGGGTTTTGTGACCTGAGATTCACTCACACAAATGGTCCTTTCTATCAAGAAAACATTCAGCTAAAATTGTATTTGTGACAAATTGACGCACCGTCTATACCCACAGGGTTAGTAAGTGTTGATTGGATTATTTTACACATTCAGAGCTACATGAACACTTAGCCAAAATGCATTTTCATAAGCTTGCCGCATTCAAGTTTTTCCCTGCATTAAATGCTAAATGCTAAATGCGTTTTCCCTGCATCGTGCTGAAACAGCACAGACAGAGACAAAGCTGCTGTCAGGAGTAATCCTGCAGGTGGTGTAAATTAATTCTGACTGGATTTGCTTATATGCAAGTTGAGCTGAATGCATGAGGCTGATGGCTGAAAGAGAGATAATGACTTTGAGTCCACGAGACATCAGATATTTTCTTTGACATCAAATATTCCCTTTGAGAGCACGCGGCTAAGCCGGGCTCTCAGACTGTCTCAGGTTGTGATCGAAGGTCTTTGCCCCCAGCCGAGGTCGTTGGTTCCACTTCAGGTTAAATGAGTAATTTATTTCCCCGAGGTTCATTTCTATTTTGTGTAGGATTTCTTTAAATCTAGCACTTGAATAACTGCTAGTCGTGTGAAGGCTGGTGGCCAAATCAAACGTGGCATTGGGAGCGAGCACAGGAACCGTCAAAGTGTCACTTTGATGATGAGGCGTCTTCGTCATCTCTGACAAGTGCTTTCCTCTCTTCTCGCCTTTTCCTACACTCTCTCTCTCTCTCTCTCTCTCTCTCTCTCTCTCTCTCTCTCTCTTTCAATCCATTTTTATTCTAACGGCCCCTGCAGCATCTGTGCAGTCTATTTGAACTGGGTATATGGAGAAAAATGAAAATCACAATATTTTTGACCAAATACTTGATATTGTTATTGTAGGGTTAATTGTGGCTAATAATTAGTAATGTGGATATAATGACTAAATGGGCAGCAGCAGCTGGAACAGTATCACTTTACTGTAATGCAGCCTTTAAAACCAGGAAAACACCATACGATATTATAATATCCAAAATCTCTACCAACCATCAGAGGGCCTCTAATGTTTTCTCTCTTTGGATTCCTAAAATTTTGTACCTTAATTTGCTCAATGGTCCAATCCCTGAATTCTATCAGCCTGTACCGGTCTGTATTTGGATTCTGGTTAGCGGTTATTTTAACTTTGCTGTTTTGGTACAATCTCTACATTTTAAGCCAACAGCTGTTCACTGCGGCTGAAAAAAAAAGAGCTCTAAAAACAGATCGTACACAACTCAACATCAAACAGACAGTTAGCGACTTTCTGGTTAGTGCAGCTAAAGAGCCAGATATGTCCCTTTATTTCAATTTGGCACAAAGCGAGAGATGTCTGCATTATAAGTTGCCTGCATTATCATTTCATTGCCGCATCACTTCTCGCCGAAATTCAGTCAATACACTTGGCTGGTGGGTTAATGTACCAATTGAAGTATTGGAATAGAGGAATTGATGGCTCCGTAAAGGGCATTCGTTGTTAAAGTGGCTTCACTTGTGTTCCCCTCAGGAGTCGGTGGAGGCCAAAACAGAGCTGAAAGACTAGTAGTTAATATTGACCTTTCATTAATCAGGTGGACAGAAACATTACATTGAATGATAATGGTGCCGTTTAACTGCTGGATGTGTAAATAAGCAACTGTCTGCTAACTATATCAACTTAAAGGTGATTATATGTCAATATTGTGTTTATTTATGTCGCTTCACGTGGCTACAAATCAGTTTTTACAGGTTTATGGTCTTATTGGACGACTATTAAACGGACCCTGAGGACGAGATTGATTCGTCAGCTGCTGGGTGAAAAGGTCAAGAATCAACATAAAAAATCAGCTGTAAGCATGTTGATTAAAATCGGGAACTATCTGATCCAAACAAGAATGTGAACACGCCAGCTTTAAATACATTTCTGATACAGACTCTTCTGATGGATGTGTCATTTTTCCAAATGCTCTCAGAATGTAGTCAAAGTACATCCACCAACATGTTTATTGCCGTCTTCTCTCTATTCATGCCAATCTTGTCTGTCATTTTCTTGCTGCTGTTTCTGTTCATCTGGTGTGGTTTGAATTCCTTCTGTCTCAATCTCCTCAACTGCTCCAAATCTCTTCCTCTCTCACTTTGATGGCCAAAGGGAGGTTGGTGCTGCTCCTGTTTTCTGGGATGAAACTCTTTCAACAATCCGCCCCTCCTCTCCTGTTTCTCTAAATTATGCAGAGTATGCCGAACAACTAATTGCTCCACTTCAATCTGCGGCTCTTTAATAAACAACTTGACGCAGGGAACTAAGTGAAATTATTAGAGGAGAGTTAAAAATGTAATGTTCTATGGTAAACTTTGGTTCCCTAAGCTAGTGATTAAATGTTAATCGCTACAAAGTAGAAAGTTGATAAGTTCAAGATAGCTGCTAGAAAACTCCAAAATAACGCAGCTTCTCGGCATTCACTCGGCACTGCTTTGCCCTTGAGGCACCGTGTGTCGGTTCACTCTGCTTAGAATTGTCAGCAGAGTGAATTAGGAAGTGTGGTAATGTTTGACAATGTCGTGAGCTTTTGCAGTTGTAAGGGGGGGATTTCTGTTGTCGGGAGAATCGTTAACAACGTTGTTATCGGCTGGTTATCTGGGGCTTCGCGGCCTGATTAGCTTGATGGATGGAGCACGTTTGGCAGCATGTGCTCTGCTTGTATGTACACTTGTTGTGTGCGAAGGAGAGAGACGGGGAGTTGATGGGTTTTATGTGGGGATACAGAGATGGTGACACACACACACACACACACACACACCCACATCTGATGAGGGAATAAGGGACCCCTCCTCCTTTTTTCCTCCTCTGCCCTGAGTCGAGCTCGCAGGCAAACGCCAAAGCACTGCAGTGGAGTTGTATGGTGCACAAAAAAGAAAGAAAACGTGAGCAGCCAACCAATGTGTAGGAGGTAGAGGAACACACGCCTAATCTTCTTATCTCAGGAGGCTCTGGCTTTAAAATATGTAGTTATATGTCACCTGGTTAGTGGGAGGGAGGCTTTGGTGTGAAACTAGATGGAGAGGTAACAAGAATTCAAAATGGGATCAAAAGGTGCTTTTATGAAAGTATTCAAATATTCACATACAGGGGAGTTGTTTTTTATGCGTGTCTTTTTCCTGTGTGTGGGTATTGTTGCTCTCTTTGACGCTTTTGGTCAATTGTTCGACTCAAAATGAGTGTTTTTGTGTTTGTGTATTTTGTTGCTGACAAGTGACCTTTTCGGAATAATACGCTGTCAGAAGCAAAAAGGTGGATGTAGTGTGAGGTCGTTATAGTTCCACAAAGGAGGTCGGGTGGATGATGGGAACAACACAACACAAAGTGTGACATCACAGAGTGCTGTTTGCATCTCGTCTCCTACCTACTGTCATTGTTGGTCTCGTAGCCACGGCCAATTTGTTGTAACCATGACAATGATGAGCTCTCTGTAGCCCAAACGGCGAACACTCCCTGTGTTCGACCTGTTCGGCTGACGGTGACGTTAAAGCATATTTTGCTTGATGATTTACATAGCTAGCAGGACAGCGATGTAATAATTCATGGTTAGGTGGATTTAGGTCACTCGGCTTCTTACCAAGCTGAGAACTTTGAAACCAAAATGAATCTATAGTGTCAAAATCAATATTGCCTCCAACAAAACAATAGTCGAGATGAAGCTACATCCTCTTGCATAAAGGGAGGAGGTTTGTCATTAGAGGTATATCTATGCCAATCCCTCTGAGAGGGCCCTCTTCCACCCCAAGGGAATTAAACCGCACCGAAGACCTAAATCTAAATTCAACAGTTACTGAAACCCTTCTTCCCTCTCATTTTTTTTTCTTCTTCTCACTGCCTCTTGTAAACTAATTTTCTTGCCTTCAGCCGATTGCCTCCCCCTCCGTCAGACTTCATCCTGATTGAATTCCTCTCTTTTTGTTGCTGATTACGGCTTGATTTTATTCCGGCTCAGTCTTGTTTTTCTCTGTCAATAATTCTCCCAATTTTTCCGTGAGAATTATTGACACAGTTTCTCTCTCACTCTCTCTCTCTCACCCCTGTCTTTGTCTCCTGGCAGACAGCACTAGTTTGCAGGCTGGACAGGGCATGTGGGTGTCTGACATTGCACACAAAGCTGAGGGCCATGTATAAGCATAATCCCATATTACTTGCATACAATCACGTATGCACACGCTGTGCTTTCCACATCAGCTTGCCTGCACATAATTGAAAAGACATCCGTTAAATTATAAAAAAAAACAGGCAAGTGTTTCTATACCTGGCCTAGCACATGTATGCCATAACATTCATTCAGCACAGAAGCAGATTAGTGTTTTAACGGAACCAGTGATTGGTAAAGGGAGGTTTTTTCATCCAGCTTATATAAGTGACTTGTTTTATTCACTCCGATGAAGACCACATCCTGATTCTCCCTCCCTCGTTGTTATGTGGTGTGGCTTGCATGCACACACTGTGTGCAGCGTTACAAATGGCTCATTGGGAACAGATTCAGCCTTAATCAGTTCTGATGGGAAGCTTGTTTGTACCTGCAGCTGTGATTACAGTGATTCAAAATAACAGCTAAACAGTTCAGCTCATTACCAAATGCATAAAAATCGAAGCGTGGATTCTTCCAAACAGTTTTGTCGAAAAACTAATTATTTTCTGCAAAGCTATAGCGCTGGAGAGTGAGAGGTCATTGTGGAAATGTTCCCACTCCAATTTTTACACTGCAGCAATGCTGCCTGGTTTTCAAATACAGTTCTTGGGAGTGTCGAATAGAATCACAAGAGGGGAAAAAAAATCTCGATTTTCATGGCAGACTGAAAAAGAAGTCTTATCTCCTCTCAATGTAGCGGCCTATTATCTCAATATATTGGTCTCAAAATATTACAGAAGAAAAATATGATTGTTTCAGTGTATTAATTGATCGAGTAGCCCACCAGGCAGCATGGTAAGCCACGGTAACACAAAAAGGGCATAACCAGCTATCAACTAAGGAAACTATATTACATTTTCATCTTTTTAAATCAGATGAAAATGCAGAAAAACATTGAACTGATAAACTGTTTTTGATGAGGAACATGTGTAGACCTACATGCCAAAACCCAACAGGTCAAAGTTGAGTTAAAACCAGAATCTGACTCTCTGACATAATCATTTTTATTTCATTAAAACCTTAGTCATTGAACTTTGTAATTTAAAAAAATAAAAGATGGACTACAAAACAACTATTGGCTATGTATAGTTGAGCAGTCTGAGAGTGAAGTCACTGTCCCTCTGTGTGTGTTGTGATCAGAGCTTCTCCTGGCTTTGCTTACGTAGCTGGGCCAGCTGCATGTGTTTTTAGAGGATGTTCGCGCACGTGAGCTTGTTCTACTAGCTAGCTCACATACGCTGCCCTCTATAGGGACTCAGGGGAACTGCTCTGTTCCTGTAGGCGCGCAGCTAGACTGCGACTCATCACTTTTGCAGCAGGAGGAGGTTAGCAACATGGTTCTTCACTTGCCTGGAGTTAACAGCATGAGCAGAAAACATAGCCATTGCAACTTAAATGTTGTACATCTTTTGCTACATTAACTTAAAACACAATGGTGCCAATGTAGCTCTGCTAAGGCCAGCCGCGCATGTCCTACCGGCTAGCTTTAGCCAATGGCAGCTGCTTTGCACTGCACTTACACTGCAGTTAAGTTAACATACTGCTGATGGTGCTGTCCCAACCAATGGCGTCACACAAGCATAATGGCCACCCTACGGTTTCTCCCAGGTAAACTCTTCCAGCGCCGTCAGCACCTTTGGTTTTGTTTGCACTGTTTCCTGCTGTTAGCACAGTTAGCTGCTTGGGCTGAGAGCAGTGTGGGGGCCAATCCTGCTCGACGCTGGCTGAATCATAGCTATGCTCTGAATTCAGTTTGTTATTTAATAAAACTCAACTAATAGTCAAATGTTGGCGTTAACTTCAAATGGTAAAACTATTAATACCTCATTGTAAAAGTCCTGCATTCGAGTGAATGAGCCACAATGTACTTACATTTAGCTACTTGACATCTGCTCAAGGTGATGTTCTCATAATGCTGAGTAAGTTAATGAATAATTATGCATCATATTTTAATGACTATGTATTGTGTGTCATATCTGAAATCTGCAACGTAACCAGTAACATTTCTCTGTCAGGTAACTGCAATGTTAAGTATAGCAGTAAACAGTATTAGTATGCTATATTTGCTCATTTTTTTAAGTGCTTTGGGGGCCTTAAATAATCACACCCAATATGACTACGGCAACGTGACGATAAGCCGCCCAGCTGCAACAATAACCCGATGCACAAACGTGTTAAATCCATCATTAATCAGCAGCTGCAGGATGTGAGCCAAACAGAAAAGTCCCTAGTAAGTCTCCACCACAGCAATTAATTTAGCTGTGAAGTTGTTGGGCTGTGTGTCTGGTGCTATAATCTGTCAGGGTGTCCAATGTCCGGCCGAGAGTGAGAGAGAGGGAGGGAGGGGAACCGTTTATTTGTTCCCATGTCTTGCTTGTCAGCAGCTGATAATTAAAGTAAGGGGGATTAACCCCCAAGTCAGCAACAACTCCGGCTGACCTTTCAGGTGGATCAGTGTTTTTTCTACTTTCGGTGACACGCTCCTCCCCTGATGTGTTGCTGTGTTTAGCCTTAAAAAAAAAAAAAAAAAATGTATATCTGCACTTCACATTGGGAAGTACTGAAATACAAGCACTTGATCTGATAAAAATGCTTCCTTCACATCCCTGTATGTGACTATGTCAGAGCAGGTGTGTTGCTGAGTTGTGAAGTTGAAGCTGTTCTCTTGGGCCCTGCGCTGGTATAAAAGTTAAAATCTTGAATGCACCTCCTTCTTACTCCCTCAAACTGACGGGACTAAATACAACATTGAATGTGACTGGAAAACCAACATAATGTGTGATTGTGAAGGGGAACAAGATTTATTGTGAGTTAAATGACAAGAGAATCCATCCTTTTTATAGCCGGGAACAGAACTTATTATTCAAGCTGCTGGTATATTTGTGTGCACTAGGATTTTGTGTCAAGCTTGTTGTAGGATGTGTCATTGAAAAGACTGAGAGGCAGCGGGGCTCAAACGCAATACTTAGAGGTGCAGGGGGGATTATTGGTGTATTTGATCCCAGACTGCTGGTGCAGACATAATCACAGTGCACAGAGCATCCTCCTGGGTTGTATGGCTTTTGTGTCGAGGGCAGAGAAAAAGTAATTTTCTTTATAGTAGATTATGTAACGGTATAAAGCATTTGTCAGCTGGCGAGCGTAGTAAGACCTATCAAAATATAGAACATCCAGGCTACGGTGCAATGTGTGTGGCAGCTCGTCTAAATAGTTTTAATCCCCAACTTTAGTTCTTCGTCTTAGAGGAAACAATAATGGCAATAATGAAAAGTTTTACCCATAGGAACATTATCCTCTTGACCTTAGTACAAGGGCTGGAGCTCGTATGGATTTAATGACTTATGTAACGTGGTGCTCTCACTTCCTACTCCCTAACCTTCTCAACAATAAGGATAGAATATCAATCCGTTGGTTTGTGGGCATTCTGTCCATTATGCACGTCATCAAGATAAGAGGCTTTATTTATTGGTAGTTAAAGCACGCTTTGAAAAATACATCCCTGAGTCAGCTCGCTTTGGTTCATTATGGAGAAGACCAAAGATGAGTTCAATGTCTGGTCAGGTTTAATACTTGAAGTGAATATCGCGTTATGTGGTTGTGTGACCCTGTTCGGTTGAAAACCTTTATTGGGTTTATTTCCAAACTATCCAATAAATCAAAAATGTCATTTATAAAAAGAGAGTACCAAGTTTATATACAGGTCACGAACTTGCATGGAAAGGTTTAGACATGTAAGAAATGCTACAGCATCAAATTCAACATACCTAGAGTTCAATATATACCTTCAATGCCAGAAATGTCATTCATGCAACCATCACAACACAGAGAGAAAAAAAGAAAAGTGAAGGTTTGATAGCCTCCTCTCCAGTGGATGTCTGCAGGGTTTTGTGGTTGGTGCCGGCTTTCTGCACTATTGCACACACTGCTGCTGTCAATATTATACACATACTGTGTATATATATATATATATATATATATATATATATATATATATATATTTATATATATGCCTATACACCCACACACATTCTTATTAGCAGTCAGGCATGTTTTATTAAGGAGACTAGACGGCACTCAGTCTCCATCACTCTAATGTGTGACTAAAATGTGTTGGTTGAGTGAATATCTGGGTGAACCGACTTCTTTTAGCAGAATGACGCTTGCTGGTAAATTAGTAGAAGTGTGTTTTTAACACATTGCTTGTCGGCTGTGTGACTTGTTTAATGATCTTTTTCCGTCCTCTCTCTTTGTTCTGGCATGCCGTCTCCGGCTTTCATTTATTCTGATTTCCTCTGCCTTCTCCCACTCTCTTCTGCTCTACTCCTCTCCACTGCATCACTGTACTCCTCACGTTTGTTAAACGCTGCCTGCAAAGGCTCCACCTCAGATGTGATCTCTTTCTCCTCCCGGGCGGCGCAGCCTTTTGTCCGACGCTTCACGCTGCACTGCGCTCGTTCAAAAACACTCACTGTCTCTCGAAATATACACACAAATAGAAAACACAAATACGGGATACTTACCGCTCAAAAAGATGGATGGGCCTCTTGATGGGTGCGGCCGAATACACACGTATGGACACAGCGTCCATAAAGGAAATATGTGATGTGGCAATATAGCTTTGTGATGTTTTTACAAGGGATAAACACCCTGATTGAACATGGAGTCAGCTGGGGACGATGAGGTGTCGACAATAATCCCAAACACTCTCTAAACTGTGTGTGTTGCTGATGGTGTTTGTGTTGGTCTTCACAGGGCAAGTCCTACGTGTTTGACCAGGTGCTCCCCACTAACACCACCCAGATACAGGTCTACAACGCCTGCGCCAAGCAGATCGTAAAAGGTAAGTCACGTAAACACACCATGATTGAAAATAAACACAATGGACTCACCATGGAGTTCCCCCTTTACCACCTATTACACTCTTTTAAATGACATCATGCATTGGCAGCTCCTAACAAGCAGCGAGGAAACCAATTTCCATGACACATGTGGTCACATGTCTTACGGGTATGATAACAAGTTACATGCTTATCGCAGCACAGCGGGGGACGGTGTATCCAGATGTCCCTGGATCAAACGAAACCTGACGAGAGTCGAATCTAATTTCCTTCGCCCCTCCCTCCATCTCACCCCCCCCCCCCTCCCTTAAGGTTTTTGTGCCACCTTCAAAGTGAGTGTGGTTTTCCATTATTATAGAGTGTGAGATTACAAGTAGGCTGAGGAAAGATACAAAAAAAAGATGAGATTAATAATCGAAGAGGTAAATCTGAGGTGAGAGATGAAAAAATGAAGAAATGAAAAGTGAGATTTGACATTTTTTGGGGTCTTCCTGGCTGTTTTTTGTCATTTCCACCAGTCTTTCCTCTCCGTCTCTCCTCTTCTCTGCTTCCCTTTGGGGTGGTCTCTATGATCTTATTTCAGCTGTCTTCATTTCTAGACAGATCCTTTTTTATTCTCTGTTCTGTTATGTGTCACGCTCCCTTTCCATCTCACTATGGCCGATGCGGAGGCAGAGGAAGACATGTTGCTGAGCTGAGTGGTGCTATAAAGTGTAAGAGTAAAAGGCAGGAGAGGAGAGGAGGAGGGGCAAGGAAGGATGCTTCGTTGTTCCAGCTGAGAGCCTCTCTGATCTGTGGTCAGCTAACCTGTGGCAGCCGGTCTTTAAAGGGGGGCTAACTTTTCTTCATCCATGCTTGACATTCATCATAAGGGTTTATTAGACTCTGCCAGCGATATGACACACAAGCAGGTTCCTGCTTTATAACCGCAACCGGCGAGGACGCGTTTGTTTCACCGCGGCTCCCATCAGATGAATGCAGAGAGAGATAGGATATGATACAGCTTGGTACTTCCCGAGTGCCTCCTGGTGACTTTAACGGTGCAGGAATGATGTTGTGTACTGTGCACAGTCACGGGAGGTCATTCAGTACCTAACGAAGCTTATATACCACTTACCTCTGAGTGCACACGGAACAGTCTGATCCTGAAAGGTCAAAGCCATTTGTCTTTGTCGAGGCACTTCTCTGCTCTCCTGTCTTGTTGCTTTAAATATCTGTTATTCTCTTTATTTTTCCTCTTCCTGCCATTTCTTATTTTCACGTTCTTTCTTTAAAATGCTTTTTTTTTTTTCATTATAGATGTCCTGGGTGGATACAATGGGACCATCTTTGCCTATGGGCAGACTTCCTCTGGAAAAACACACACCATGGAGGTACAGTATCACTAAATAATTCAGAAAGGTAGATGTCTTATGCTGTGGTGCACACGCGCATGCAGACACACGCATTTTTTTAAGATGAGTATAACCTCCTCTGCCCTCCTCTGACAGCACATCACCCTCCATCACTGTCATCACCCTCTATCTCTCTTTCCCAGCCTCCTGTAGGAACTAACCTCCTTTACAACTCTCTCTGGGAAACAACCCTGTTCCCTTTCAAGTCAAAAGCCTCTTCGCACGCTTTTCTTCTACTTTTCTCTCCAGTTGATCCCAGGGCGTACATTTATCTTACTCTTGCAACATATTCTCATCTTCTCCTCGCAGGGGAACCTTCATGATCCCCAGGGTATGGGAATCATCCCCCGGATCGCGGAGGACATTTTTGAACATATATTTGCTATGGATGAGAACCTCGAATTCCACATCAAGGTTGGTGGGATTTTCCGTGTGTCCCCCTTTTTTTTATTTTACCCTCCACGATACACTCAGTGGGAATTCAGCTTAGGCCTCTGATGTAATCCTCACATGGATGTGCCGAGTGGAAGCAGCAAAGCATCGATAAATCACGATATATAACCCTTGATAATCCCACATTTGTTTAGCTTTTTTTTTGCATTTTATACAGCAGTCTTCTAATAGGGGATTGATGGATTACTGCAACATCATTTTCTGTCATTTTTTTGCACACTTATCAGTCAGTCCTTATATTACCTGGCACATGTTTTTTGTCTTCTTTCGATGCAGGTCTCCTACTTTGAGATCTACATGGATAAAATCCGGGACCTGCTGGATGGTGCGTTATTGCACTCAACATACATTTAATACTGTAGTTTCCTTGCAGTACAAAGCTAAATATTGTGATGGTATAACGTTGTCATCGTGGGTGTCAATTCCTCTGGGGATGGTTGACAATGTCTTGCTCCCAAAATCATTCTACATAGAGTCCGACCTGCCTTATTAATGGAGGGTGTCGGACATAAGACTGCAGACATAACTCAGGGCTGATAAAAGTACTTAAACATTGGCTGTGTGTTTTGGGGGTCCTAAAAATCATCCAGCGTGAGCATAAATCAAAATTAAGGTGGTAAAGCTCTGAGCTCTTTGTACTCACAAAGTAGGTTTAGTGCAACAATACGGAATTAACATCTGAAGATTTGTATTATAGCAAGCACGATATTCATACTGTTCTGCTTCAGGCAAAGTGTTGTTTATACACACACTAACAGAGGCACCATAACGTTGCAGTTCATAGTCTTATCACTGAGATATAGAACCACTGTAAATTGATAGAGAGGCCTGGACAGGAAGCTGTAGGCAGCGGCCCGATGATTACATCTTTAATCGAGCCGGAGACACTGGTGAAAGCCCCATTTGTATGCAGGGCACCTAAAAGCTACGGACCAAAAAAATAGTCGCCGACAAACGAGATGAATCGAGGCACAGAACAACACCCTGTGGAGGTATTTGCAAAGAGAAAGAGTAGCTGCCGGGTGATAAAAACACACAAACACTCACAAACACGCAGTCTCCATGGTGGTGGTGGTGGTGGTGGGGGGGGGCAGCCACTGTTACCCAGTGAAATTGAATCATCGTCAACAAAACAGGACGTTGTGAAATGATTTTTGCAGGAACTTGGTCCAGTAAAAATGTATTGTGTTCACTGACAGGCATCAGATTAACCTCTGATATCGAGACACTCGTCAAGAGTCTGACTCACAAAAGGAACGTAGTCAGGTTGGAGTATAGTTGTGTACCGGGGGAATACACACACACACACACACACACACACACACACACACAGATAACGCTTGGGGTAACATTATGACCTCTTTTCCTCCCATCCTAGTGACAAAAACCAACCTGTCGGTGCACGAAGACAAACACAGAGTTCCTTATGTGAAGGTGAGTCATTCGTTTGTGTTCTTTTATTATGTAGACAGAGAACCCATAGTCTCTGTTATGAATCACATTAAAAGAATAGCTCGACATATGCAATGTAAAAACGGGTGTGCATGTTTGTTGGTGCATGTTTTGCATGCACTTATTCTGTGCTGTGTTTGTCTTCCACTAAAGGGCTGCACAGAGCGCTTCGTAACGAGTCCCGAGGAAGTGATGGACGTGATAGATGAAGGGAAGGCCAGCCGTCATGTCGCTGTCACCAGTGAGTCACACTGTTGATCTTCGTCGTGTCATTGTGCCTCACGCAATCTCGGAGGTGCAGAGGTGATAAATGCGTGATGAGGTGCAAAGAGAACATCTCCAACAACGAGTCCGTCCGGGGGAAATAATGAGTTGAATGACATTTTATTCGAGGGGTCTGAATTAGAGTCTGTCCTCTCGTCCTCCTCACTTTCTCCTTTAGACATGAACGAGCACAGTTCCCGCAGTCACAGCATCTTCCTGATAAATATCAAGCAAGAAAATGTGGAGACGGAGCAGAAGCTGTGTGGGAAGCTGTATCTGGTTGACCTCGCTGGGAGTGAGAAGGTAAGACGAATGGGGGATTTTCTCCCCAAAAAATTCAAAGTAACGGAGGGCTTCACGCTGCTATAAACATTCACTGTCAGCGGGATCTTGCAACGCAAAGGATTATTCTCACAAACGGTGTTTTTTTCTGACATCAAAGAATCTGAAAAAAAAGGAGAGAAAAAGAAAGAAAATTTTAAGCGTACACTTTATGGCACTACACTGAGTTTTCATTAAGTTTGACACTATAAAGGATCCGTCTTTGAGGGCTCAATTTAGTCTGTCACTGATGCAATATCGGGCTTGGTGTTTGTTCATTTATGAGGAATCCAATCTGTTCTGCTGGTGGAGAGAAAAGAAATCGTTCAAGAAATAATAAACAATATCTGTTCAGATCAGCTCCAAAAAATGGGTTTCGACCGAGACAGAAGTCAATCGAGGGGAGCCTCTAACAACTAATTATCCTCTTGTTTCAAGGGCTTTTAGGTGAAATCAGTGAGTCAGTCTGCAGCGCTGCACCACTATTTAACTCCAGGACGTAGGTCACGCTCGAAAAAGGAGAAAATACATTTCAGACACGCGGCTGAACATGACCTTTGGCTCCTGGCTGTAGTTGATAGTATTGATGTAAATATAGAATAGTGTAGTAGATGGCTATACAGTCTAAATTGATGCTGAAGGCGGTGGTTTGTAGCTCATAAGTGCTGATGCTGCATCTGTAAGTTGGTTCATCCCTGGGGTGGGAGGAGGAAACAGTTCTGCTCCAACAACTTCTTAGACAACATATTCTTGACTGGAACCACACGAGGCTTCGATAAGACAACCTGCTCCCCTCTATAATTAAGCTCCTCATTATCGTGCCGAAAATAATTATTTCCCAGGACGATTATGACACAATGTGGTGCGACTCTCCTCCTAAAAGTATGTCTGGTATAAAACCTCCTCAAACACCTTCTTATCTATTTTACAATTAAAATCACAATTTACAATACAATGCAATTCAAAATGTGTTTTATTTTACAGATTTCGTAAATTCCTTCCTTCTGTTCCCCAAAAAGGCAAATGGGAAAAAAATTAAGAGACATCTACAGTATTAGATATGCAGTTGTTGATTTCCAGTTGATTTTACATCACCAAATATGTTTAATTGCATGCTTGCCTGTATGGAAGTTGCTCAACTGTCCTGTTCTGCACTGATTAAAACTACTTGGCTGGCAATTCATCATAATTGATTAATTGGAAGCATGTTGACTGAACACGTTGTCTGCATTTTCACTATAATAAGTTCCAAATGACTTATTATTTCCAGGAACCTGCATATAAATGTATAGGTTTCAAAACATTTAGTTTGTAAGAAAATAAATCTACAGGATCTGCAGGTTTTCTACACATTTTTATGCTGATAATGTCCTTTTGAATAAACTAATCCCTCCCAGGTCAGTAAGACGGGTGCAGAGGGATCCGTGCTGGATGAGGCCAAGAACATCAACAAGTCTCTGTCGGCCCTGGGGAACGTCATCTCAGCCTTGGCTGAAGGAACGGTACGCTTGAGGAATTCTCTGCAGTCTCTCCTATCTGTCAGCCCTCTAGAGTACCGTAAAGCTGCCTCGTCTTATTAATAATAACCATCATACTTTGCTGACAAAACAACATGCTTTTCAAAAATGAATACAGGCTGCAGTAAATTAGTTAAGAGAACCTAAATGTCTTTAACATCACTCAGCCAAATTACACACAATGATTCAGCCCAGTAGAATTACAGCCGTGCCCCGAATTTAAAGGAATTACATTTTCAGAAATGTGGTTTCTTGCCAAGAGTTAGATGAGACGACAGATATGGCCAAGTGTTATCAAACTTTTCTACAACATTTTTCTACAAGAAAATGTCCCCAAATTCACCATATTTGCAATATTTGCAATAACCACAATCTTTTCCTCATTATGACCTGTTATCTCTTCCGTCCCTCCTCTTTCATGATCCATAACGCTGCTAGCTGGTAACTTATCTCCACATTTCACTAAATTCAACTTGCAAAATCGCCCACTCGATGCATCCTGCCCACTCACTACACTCCTCCCAAGCTCCATCGCCGTCATTTAAATATTCACTGTCTCTTATTATGTAACTGGGAAGGCTTAGGGAACTCCTCATAAACCTAATGGAAAGGCTCACAGACTGTAAATGTCTCACAAATCTTTCATAAACCTACAGACTTTCATTCTTTATTCACTGAGCAAGGAAGCAGTCTTTTTGAAGGCGTTTCAGAGGTTAAAAAGGGTAACACTGTGAATCATGTCTTCTTTCTGTATTTCACGATGATCCTAACACATCATTTTTACTTTTATTATATATATTTATGTATAAAGGCGTGTGCACAGGGGTACAGCAATCCAGCACATCACTTTCTTCCTTCCTCTCTTCATGTCTTTGTAGAAATCTCACGTGCCGTACCGTGACAGCAAAATGACTCGCATCTTACAAGACTCGCTGGGCGGGAACTGCCGCACCACCATGTTCATCTGTTGCTCCCCCTCCAGCTACAACGATGCGGAGACCAAGTCCACCTTGATGTTTGGCCAACGGTAACATGCTCCTCTATGCTAAGTAGCCACGGGCTGCTGCGCCCGCATGTCCGTCTCACTCAGCTGGAGCTGTTGTGGGATGTTTTTTTTTTTCCTGCTGAAATGTGTTCAACTCAGATATGTGCTTCACATATAACTGCCTCCGAACGCTCCCTCCTGGCGGCCCTGCTTTGGGAGGGTTTCTGTGTGGGTTTCAGATCGTGTGGGGAATGCCTAAAGAGCTTCTTTTTTTTTGTTGTTGTAATCCTAAGGTTAAGGATTTGGTTTTCTTGCCAACTTTCCGCTCCCATTGCTCGCGGTCAACTCAAAGAAACTCACAGATAGAAAGATCCAGAAAAAAAGCCTCCCTATCCATCTCCAACAGCCTTTTCCTCTCCCAATAAATTCCTGGAGGAGTCGCTGACACACAAGAGTGTTTCGGTTGAAATAAATAATGCATTGCGGAGCAAAAAGGAGGGACAGGATCCACATCTTAAAATGAATAATATTATGACATGATTAATGTCCACAAATGTACCGGTTTGCGTTGAATATGCAGGTCTGTGAGTTCAGACTGTGGTTTTGGCTACATAGTGCATGCGGGTCATGAATTAGCCATTACCCCTTTGTTGAATATTCACCATTCTGATGTGATGAGAGAACTTTTATAGGGCTGTTTGTTTGTACTGCTATTAGGGAATACATGAACGGGACAACAGTGTTTCCTCACTGGGGTGTGAAATGAAGTGATCGCTGCTGATATGAAATCCACAGCCGGAGCCGAGGAGGACCACGAGTGTTTCGACTTTGTGACACCGCTCGTTCTCGTCATAATTGAGCAGCACTATGTAGTCACAAACACTCTGGAACCCTCTTGTCTGCTGTGTGATTGCTGTGTGTTGACGTGGATGTGTGTAAAGAGGTCAGAGAGGTTTTTTACATTCTGAGTTCTTGCCTCCCTACATGCACCGTCAAGCACAGTTGGCAGAAAGTCAATTTGCATACCAATTAATGAGATTCAAGCCCATTTTTGTTGAGCAGCCAGGGCTGAAATACCCATGTTGACGGTTTCTCTGGTCTCTGCGGTTCTTTCACATGTTTTCTGTATATTTCCTCCTCACCCTCCCACTCTTCCCTTCCGTTCTCCTTCTTCCTCGGTTATTTCTCCGTCCAATTAGAGCCAAGACGATTAGAAACACCGTGTCCGTGAACCTGGAGCTCACAGCCGAGCAGTGGAAGAAGAAGTACGAGAAGGAAAAGGAGAAGAACAGGTCACTGAAGGAGAGCGTTCAAAGACTGGAGGCTGAGCTGAACCACTGGAGGAACGGTAATGCTCTCACTGCTTTCATGCTGGCGGCTCACAAAAACATGGAATATCTCAAGTCTCCTGCCAGAGAAGTGTGAAAATTGTTGCTCAGGGATTTTGACATTATCAGTCCTTTTTTTTTAGTTTAGTTTATATTTGAGCTGCTGGTTGGTCATGTTGGTCCACCCTGAAGTGAAATACCTCATCTGTTGAATGGATTCTCACACAGTTTGCTCCACACATTCATCTCTCACGTTTTGTACTTATTCCATCTAGTACCAGCAGGGGATTATTTTTCTTCCCCAATTGGGTTTATGACCAAATATCTGCAGAACCAATAATATTGCCAGTTATTCTCGTCATACTCTGCTTTAGTTTTTTATTTATTTATAAATGAGGAAATGTTACAAAGTAACAAGGTGAGCATAAACAGTAAATCTGCTAAGCATCAACATGTTGGCACGATAATGTTTAGCATTTAGCTCAAAGGGCGCTGGGCTTAAGAAGACATCACAGAGTTGCTAATGTGGCTACAGACATAATAATGAAATTATAATAAATTACACAAATTTCATGAAATTAGGTACAGTTTATGAAATCATCATCAACTACGTCCCAAAGAAATTAGAATTGACATAAATGGTCGGCTTCCCACATGAAATAATAGTGTATGTGTGTGTGTGTTTGTGTTTTGTCCCCTATAGAAAAACATACTGTTCTTGTCCCCTTTTCATGCATGGACGAGCTTACAAACAGGAATGAGTATGTGACCAGTCTGCAGATAGTATTTTTCTGTTCCTATAAGATGTAACCTCGTTTCATATCTGAACACATGCCAGTGCGGATAAAAGGAGGCAGAGTAGCCCAGACTTGCTGGGCTTGAGCCCAAAACACTTAAAAATCCCATTCTGGCCACTACTATTTTATATTATTCAGACATTTACACTTTGTATAATTGGATTCCCCTCTCATTCTGCTGACTGCACAAAAACGCTGGAGGCATTATGCTTCATGAATCCTTATTGTATTAGTCATCCCAGTGGCGACAAGGGCTGATCACTTCTACAGAAAAGACTTGACTTATCCCATGTCAGACACACACACACACACACACACACACACACACACACCTCTAGGTATCCTCTTCTGCTGGGTTGTACATCAATTCAAATGTCATGCACTCAGTGGTCGTGATCGGTTGACATTCAAGCCATGTTATGGATCCTATCCGATGTCTCTCAGGAAGATTGGTGCCTCGGTGCTTGACCTGGATTTAAAAAAAACGCTGTAACACGTCTTTATTGAACACATATGAGTGAAAATTATTCCTTTTATTGCTCCATCCGTCTCGGTTACTTTCCTTCGCTCACACTCCCACTCCCCCACTGTGTTCCTGCTGCGTGTCTCTCACAACTTAGTGCTTTTATTTTTGTAATGGATCATTTTGACAACATCATTGCTCCCTATATCCCCCCCCCCACCCCCCAGGCCGGGAAGTCTGAGACGAACGCTGTTGACCTCCATCTTGTACCACATTACTTGACTCTTTAGTCAAGGATGCTGCGGAGAAAGGAGCAGCTTTTCCCTGCACTAAATTCCACCTCCCTCCCTCTGCAGTCTAGAGCGGAGGGCTCCTATATGAGTGCGCAATCATGTATTTTGCATTGAGCCAGCAGCTGTTTTTTTTATTGATTACCACTCTTCAACAAGAAGACTAGGTGCATTTTTTTTTTTTTTTACACAAAAATCATTGGGAAAAACTTTGCAAATGCAAATGCTGCCTGAGGAAGAGCATTGCAATTATAATGCATTACAGAGTAGCTGTCCTTAAGTGTCTGCACATTTAGCATTCTGAGCCAATGCCAGAAACTGACAACTGACATTTCAGTGCTATAAAAGGTCTGGCATTTTAATGCGCTTTTGAAAAGGAAGCTAATTTATGGCACAGAAATATCTCAAACCTGAGATATAAATCTATTAAGGACATATGCTGAAAATTATCCCTTTTATATGCATCAATCCATCATGGGACATTTCCCAAAGAACACCACACACACAAAAAAAAACCCTAAATACTTTTGGCCCTCGTCTGTAGGTGAGGATGTGGTGTTAGAGCCTCTGAATCCCGAACCGGAGGACGTCCCCCCGGTGACTCCCGAATCCGAGGAGCTGCCTGTCGACATCTGCAGCCCCTGCAGCCCCTGCTCAGTTGCTTCCTCCATTGTGGTTCGCATCTCTGAGGAGGAGCGGCAGAAGTATGAGGAGGAGATCCGCAAGCTCTACAAACAGCTGGACGATAAGGTGACGGATGGATGCTGCTGCATCGGGAGCATTCATAAAAAAATCGTAGAGCTGTTTATACCGTTTGTAATGGTATGCACACATGAACACGGATCATACATGTATTATTCATATTTATGAATTCAGAATCAGGCTCATAGTAGTGACTAATGTAGTTACTCTCAGGGATAGAGGTTATTGGGGATATGCTAATGTTCTACGTCGAAGCCTTCATTTATTTAACACATGTTAAATAAATTAAATGTTTATGCATGCTGTGCTCCACTGTACTGTAGTGTGTGATTACATTACATTGCTTTTATAAACAGACATTCCAATGAATATGCAGAACCAGTTTTGTATTAATGCAGTGACACAATTTGCATTTCCTTACATTACAACGCCTTTTTTCCATAATATAAAATACATTTTCACACTTCAGTCAAATCCAGTTGTGCTGTAAATACACATCCTTTTCCTCCACTTATGTCACACGTCCAGCTATAGTAGAACTTGCTGGGATTCTGGTTTCATTGGGAGAGCTAACTTTTTTTCCCAATTTCTGTGATGCATGATCAGATGACCACCAAACTCAAAACAAAGCAGCGTACAGAGTGTCTGTACTGTAGCCGCGTGTGTCATAGGCAAGGCAAGGCAACTTTATTTGTATAGCACACATACACAAGGCAGTCTCAAAGTGCTTCACATCATAAAAAATGTCATACAATAAAGTGAAAAAATAGGATTAAAAGAAAATAAAGGCAACATTAAAATGCATAGAAAAACCCTCATTAAAACCAGCCAATAAGAAAATAAAGTTTAACATTTAATAATAATAAAATAATAAATAAAACATAAAAATAAATCATTAAAAACAAAGAATATCAAGGAATGGAAAAATACAGTGCAGCATAAGAAGTTCACAGATAGCATTGATTACTGAAAGGCAGCGGCAAACAGATAAGTCTTCAGTCTTGATTTAAAACAGCTGAGATTTGCAGCAGACCTGCAGCTTTCTGGAAGTTTGTTCCAGATATGTGGTGCGTAAAAACTGAAGGCTGCCTCTCCATGTTTGGTTCTGACTCTGGGGACACAGAGCAGATCTGTCCCAGATGATCTGAGAGGTCTGGATGGTTCGTAGCTAGGCAGAAGATCAGAAATGTATTTTGGTCCTAAACCATTCAGTGCTTTGTAAACCAGCAGTAGTATTTTAAAGTCAATTCTTTGACAGACAGTAAAGCCAGTGTAAAGACCTGAGAACACTTTTTTTTCATACACTGTAAATACACCGTTTTATACTCCAAATGTCTCTTTGCCTCTTTAGGATGATGAGATCAACCACCAGAGCCAGATGGTGGAGAAACTGAAGGAGCAGATGCTTGACCAGGAGGAGGTAAAAGACTTCCTTTTTACATCCTGTCATCAGTTTGTTTAATCAGCTCACAGCAGGCAGCGCGTGGCGATCGATACCACACTTTGAAAAGAAGTTAGACGGGAGAGGGTTTATTATTTCACCCTCGAGACGGATAAGAAAACACTTTAAAGTCGTCATAAATGCCTTGAAGTACATAAAGCATTATTATTTAATTCTAAGTGTATTCTATTAGCTGGAATAGGTTTCAGCAGCTTCTCAGACAAGAAATGTTCATGGGAAGGATCAATACAAATATTGATTAAGAACTGAAGGCTGTTGTTCAGTTGGCATAGCTTTGCTCTCTAAGTTTCATGTGGTTTTATAAAATGATGTAGATGAATATGATTCCACCGTTGAAATCTTATGCAGTAGGAAATGGTTAACAGCCTTTTTTCTCACATGAATCTACAGTAAACGGGTTTGTTTGCAAGTGTGTCGGGAGAACGGTGATTAAAACTCCATTAAAACGCAATTACAAAATGGTATTTACAGCATGTATTCATAACAGTGACTAAAACCAGAGGGCTAAACAGCCTGAAACACGGCTTTGGCTACTGCCGAGGAAAAGTCTCCCCAATTGCAAAATGAGTTTAATTCATATCCCAGAATGGGCCCTCTGTGGGTCGAGCTGACATGATGGTGCCTACCTCACCTTAGCTTTGTGTACAGTAGCATCGTTTTACATCCATTTGGCCAAACAGAGACTGTATGCTGCAGTGCCAACGTGCAGACACTCTACATTTACATCTATATTTAACGACTTCCATTCGGTTAAACGCTCCACAGTGGGTTTGCAGCCATGCACATGCAAGCAAACGCACAAATAATGTCAGCTCTCACAGCGTCAAGTGATCTGAGATCAAAATGTAAAATGTGTTTTATCTGTTAAATCACAACCGTATCGCATACTGGGGTTTGTACGCAGGCGTTATAAACAAGAAAACAGTTATGTTTTATTAAAACCCAGCAGCTTGGCTTTGTGAGACATGCTTCTAGTTGTACACTCCTTTTGAATAAAATATGTATTTACAGTTTGTATTCAGTTGTGAAATCCGTGTCCCTCAGCTTCTAGCTTCATCCAGGGGCAACAGCGAGAAGGTGCAGACGGAGCTGGGAAGGCTGCAGAGAGAGAACGAGTCCGCCAAGACGGAGGTGAAGGAGGTGCTGCAGGCCCTGGAGGAGCTGGCAGTCAACTACGACCAGAAGAGCCTGGAAGTGGAGGAGAAGAGCGTGCAGAACAAGCTGCTGGCTGAGGAGCTCACCAAGAAAATGGTGGGTTTGGCGAGCTGGAGGCTCGGTTTCACAACATAGGAGGCGAGGAAACATTGCAGCTTGTGTAAAAATGAAGAGTGATGAAGAAAAAAATAGGGGGAAACAAAGAGGCAGCGACAGAGAAGGATTAGCTGATTAAGGCATAATGCGCAGTGGCGGTTTCCTTCTTTGTGATCTATGGATGGAAATTTAGAATAAATTAAGATAAAGGGTGTATTTAGATATACGGTAATCTACCATCTAAGTCCCTTGCTTTCAAGAATATGAATCTGAATTTGAGAGATAATGAGTAAAATTGGAGAGCTGAGTGAAAGGAATGATTAGAGCATTCTGATAAATTGTGCTGCCAGCAGCTATAGATGCATAAGACAAACTTAAAGCATTAAAAAGAAATATGAGTGTGTAAAAAGGGGTGGAAAGAAAGGAACTCACCCTAGACATCAATCAACAACTTGACATAAAGTCATGAATATTTTTTGAATCATAGCCGGCTCTGGTGTTTCTTTAGCTCAACCCTGAATTCGCTCTCTGTCTCATTTATGAGAGGTGGCTGGCTGTTTGGAATTATGACCACAAATAAACTTTAAAGTGCAGCCGCCAAAAGTGTGTAGGATTCCTGAATACTGACCTCAATCAAATCAAAAGTCAAAGTAATCTCAAAGTCTCTTCAAAAGCCGGGATTTTCACTGAAGCTTCTTCACATGACAGCATTCACTGGTGACAAAGATTAAATTAAATATGACATTGTTTATCTGTGAAAGCCTTATATTTAGTTATTCATTTTATTCTGCTTTTATTAAACATAAAACTCTTTCACAGACCAGACATATTTGTGTCAGTTTTTTAGGTCTTTGAAGATTTCAAAAATGCATTTTCAGTTCTTGATGGACTGAAGATGTTTTATTTTTGAGAACTGAAATGCCCTGAAAACGTGTCCATCAATCATTGTCGTTTTTTTGTTAATACTCCGTATTAGGGCCACTGTAGGAAAAAAAAAAAGAGTTGCTTGGTTGCGCTAACACCAGATGTTTGCCGTTGCTATGACAACAAGTGAAAACTACCGATAGCATCTTAGCCCAACCGCCCGATCGATATACATTCAGAAGATGACAATTTGGCCCACATAAATAAAACCAATAACCATCAACAGCCACCCTGGTCCTTAACGAGGCGTTGTGATAGATTAATCAGAACAATAAATGTGTGAATTTATGGGAAGTTAGCTAGCATAAATGCATCGTATATATGTGACTTTATAGACCTTTTGTCTCTGAATATTGCCCCCTCTCTCTTTTTCTTTTTTTCTACAGTGGCCCTAATACACCGTCATAATTGCCTACTTAGTCATGAATAAACAATATTATTGAGAAATATTCAAGCAATTTTTTTCAGGGGTTTTAAAAATGTTGAATGAGAGAAGCAGTTTTCAAATATTACAAATCTACATCCGGTATGTATTGATCATTTTAAAGGTTCGACTCGACCTCTGTGCAGAGCAAAGCCGGTCAGTCATTGACGGAGTGGACCATAATTCACTTTCTTAAAACCACTTCAATATTTCACGCAACGTTTTACAAATTGAAGTTGACAGAAGGAGCTGACAATATAACTAGACTCACATCACAGTTCACTTTGCTAAAGCCGGCTGAACCCTCCTCCTTTCCTCAGTCATATCACTTCGTTCCACTCTGACGTCTCGTCTGACGTGACTTCCTTTCGTCTGGCAGGATGTGAAACTCAATACAAGAAACCGTATATTGATTTATTTGTTAAAATCCCATTACTCCAGCCTCACACTTTCCCAGCTCCACCTCTCCCCTCTGACTCGTTTTCTCCATTTTCTGCATTGTATGTGAATGTGCCGCTTTACATTTTTTCCACATCTACAGTGGAAATGGAACGGCATTGACCTAGAAAAAAAAAAAAAGTGCAATTGAGTACATTCATCACTGTCTCCGCCCCACTTTCTCCTCAGCTGCTTTCATCTGGGCTTTCATTGGAAGTTCCTTCTTCTGCAGGAGGCCACGCCATCGCTCACTGTCTCTGCTGTTCTTCTTCTCCTTTAACACCTTCTTAAGCCTCTTTATATCACCGTGATTAACTCCATTCATCATTCAACAAACCACCTCTTCTCTTCCATATCTCTCCAGAAATCTTTCAACTGAACTGAACGTATTCTCATTAAGCTCTCTCCTCCTCTGCGTTTACTTACTCAGAAATGGATCCATCCACCAGTTAATTATTTACGACCTTTTTTGTGTTAAGATAATGTTTTGACGTAGGAGGTGACCTGGAAAATCATCAGAGGGCTTGAATTTGATGAAGGAGATGAAGATGAAGAGGTTGATAGTGTAGTAAATGTTACTGTATTTAAATAGGTTGACGGTTTACCACCTTTTTGGACTTTAATTTTCTCGGCCCTGTAGATTATCGATTAAATCCAAGTCTGTGTGTGTGTGTGTGTGTGTGTGTGGTACAGCCTTCTTTAGAACATGCCTGCTGTACAAAATTGAGCTCCATAATTCATCCTTTCACCCAGCACTGATTCCCTCAGCACCTATCTCAGTAGTTTATTGATTAGTAATTTGGCAGTCATTATGTTTTTGCTTCTTGGATTTCTTGGATGGCATTGAGGTCAGGAGTTAACATGTTTTTTTTTTTTTTCTGTTTTTGCAATTTTCTCAATTGGTATTCGCCTCTTCTTTTCACCATCTTCCCTTTTCATCTGTAACTCCTCATCTTTCACTCCTGTCCTCACACAGGCTCACCTCATGGCTTTAGAGGCGGAGCTGTCTCGTATCCAGGAAGTGAGCAGCCACCAAAGGAAACGCATCGCTGAGATTCTCAACGCGCTGATGAGGGACCTGAGTGAGTTCAGCACCATCGTCGGAAACCGGGACATCAAGCTGGTGAGTGAGACGCAAAAACGCTGGCTTGGAGACGTCGTATTCACTCACAGATGTTTGAAAAGAAACGGATAGAAACTTGTCCACCTAAACCCCCTGTTATCTTACAATCAAAGTTATCTATTTGGGCAGAACCCTTTCCAGTGAACATGCTGTGTACCAGAATTGCATGCATACATTTAAAATCATATTAAAACCAGGCATTACTTGAATGAATTCAGACGTCATCACATTCATTAACAAGTATCTCTCCATGGCGCAGATGGCATAAATAATAAAAAAAGGGTAAAAACACAAGGTGATGCCCACAGTTAACTGACTGACTCCATGACACTTACTGCTTAGATTACCTCAAAATGGAAAAAGAGTATTTTTTTGACGCCTTTATCCAATGCTCTTTTTCAAAATCCTGTAGACATACGTGCAGAAACCCGATCAAAACCTTTCCTTTTTTTCCCAGCAAACGTGCCCCACAGCACATTCCCATCCAAGGTTACTTGTACCCCAGAGGGTGCTTGGGACAAAATGAGTTACCACACATAAAAACAAGGCATAGGTCCACTCACGTGCCAGATTATGAAGTAACTGAGTAAGACATGCAGCCTGTAAAAAAAGGAAAGGAGATCCGAGCAGAGCAGATAAGGGTGCAAACGTATGATTCTGTTTTATTCAAATTTTAATGTAGACTTCTTGAACATTTAAAAACAGATATCTGTGTGTTTGTGCAGCTGCAGAGCCATGCATAATAGATTATGGCCGGTATGTATTTCCCTTGACTGTGAAGATGGCAATAGAACACCTGGGGATAGGTAAAAGGCATACTCACTGATGTATCTTAGCTCTTCATTTCATGGCATCTGAGCCACGGCATCTGCTAAATTACGCTATTAACCTAATGGATGCGGTGCAAAAAATGTCATGAAAGAGTCTCCCTCCCTCTTTAACTTCCCAGCTGTCTTTAAATCGTCCTCACTTGATCTTAACCAAACGTCTACTCCATTAACTGTCTCTCCGCCTCATCCGTCTGCAGCCCGTGGAGATCAGCGGTGCCATCGAGGAGGAGTTCTCAGTGGCCCGCCTCTACATCAGTAAGATCAAGTCGGAGGTGAAGTCCATGGTGAAGCGCTGCCGCCACCTGGAGAACCTTCAGGTGGAGTGTCACCGCAAGATGGAGGAGACGGGCCGAGAGCTGTCCTCGTGTCACCTCCTCGTTTCCCAGGTGAGGGACTGGAAGAGCTGAAAACATCTGGTGTGGGGAAAAAAAGTCAAGTCAAGAAATCAGGACAATATACACTTGAAAACTCACCACAAATGAGTCATTGACATTTTGAGTCCTCATAATTAACATCACAGTTACTAACATGGACTTTAATTTGACGATAATCGCTTTGATGAAGAGCGGCGTGTTCGAAACGTCACTCTGCAACACATCAGAAGCGGTTATTGTGTGAACTGTTCTGACTCTTAAAGGACTGCATGTTTGGGATTTTTTGTGTTGATGTGGCTCACTACATATTGAGTGTAAACGGGGTTGGCAGGGAATGAATGAAGCATCTGCCAAATACAAGGATAATGCTGCCTGCGGCAGGTATATTATAGTCAAGTCATCTGCCTCCATAGCATTAGATTATGTTTAAATATGAATTTAAGTTAAAGATAAACAGGGATTATGCTAACATGATGCATTTCATGGTAAAACTAACTTGGGGTTTACAATTCTAAAGCTACATGGATTTCGGAAGTGGCAGACAAAAAAAATTAGTGGCAAGTGAGGAAAAATTGAAATTTCCAATCCTGATTATAGAATATATCCATATCCCTCATCAGTAAACGATCGTATCTGAGACGGTGTTCTGATTTCTAGCACGAGGCAAAGATCCGCTCTCTGACGGACTACATGCAGAATGTGGAGCTGAAGAAAAGGAAGCTGGAGGAGAGCTATGACTCTCTGAGCGAGGAGCTGGCCAAACTCCGGGTCCAAGGTAGGCTCATATGTCATTATAGTCATCATAAGTACAAGTACCACAGTAGCATGAAGGTTGTGGACACATTTCACTGAAAATACCACAACCTCATGGTGGTACGAGAAGAAAAGTCCAGGAAACACCGAAAGACAGGAGGGTTTATTGTCTGGGGACCATAAATATATATCGGTGCAAGATTTCATGGCAATCCATTAAAATAGTTGTTGAGATATTTTAGTGTGGATCAAAGTGATGGACCGACTCTGGACCGACATCGTAATCCATGTTGCCAATGAGACTGGAATGACAGCAGTGTCAGTTGATGGGCTGTTATAAATCACAGTGTACAACTCAGAAATACACAGTCAGATTGAGGATGCAATGCTTATTAACAGTATATGAACCAACCTGGAAGTTCATAGATCAATACTGGAGTAAACTGGAGTCAGTTCAATACTCATAAAAATGTAGAGGTACTGTAGTCCCGGTTAAAAAACGCCTTTGCCCCAGGCTCAGGTTGAAATATTTTAACTATGTGATCGAAATAACAATCCAGGAACAACATTTATTCAAACTCTATAGCGAAGTATGAGTCAATATGGCCAGGCAAGCAAAAGCAACCGATTTCTGATCAATCAGACACAATGCGAGGCCCCGGGAGCAGATCCAATCACAACTGTCAGCAAAACACATCTTTGCTCAATAAAACTAAAAATAGTAGATCATTTATCCAATAGAAGCACACTTCTTGTTTTTTTAAGATGACATTCTGCATTCTACGGGAGTGAAGTGATAAACAATGGCGTCGTTCTTACTCGCTGCACTGTGAAGGACAATATGTAGATGGGGCTACATTGTAAATCTTGCTTAATTGCTGACTTGAAAAGAAACTCAAGAATAAGGTTAATGTTCTGACGTGAAGACAACAGATGCGTCGCTGCATTTCAGCTCTGAACCGTGAAGAAGTGCTGCTTAAAACAGTTGTACTGGCTTTAATGGAGAGTGTCATCTGTGCCCGAGGCGTTACTGTCATGTCAAAGACACAAAAAGGTAAACACTCATGAGCAGCTTCGGCTCCCAAAATGTTTCACGGCGAGCGCCGCAAATAGATTAATGCATTTGAAATTTGTGCAAGGGGTCCATCAAACTGCAGATGCTCCCAGGACGCTGACGCAATTCATGAATCAGGCCAAAAGGCGTTGTTAGTCACTCTGTCTGGCGGATTTAAGGGCAGGCGAATCAATTCTGGCCCGACTCACGATCCTCCGCTCGTCAGAGAAGTAGACGAATGCAAAGTGCTGCAAGTCGTGTTGATCAGTCGTGTTTGCCTGGTGGAGAGCTCTGATTTCATCATCAGACACCAGAAACAGCGTTGGGTTAACATTGGGCCGGATCAGCGTAGCTGTCATACTCAATAATAGATATTATCACACCGGAGGCGTGACTTAGATCACGCTGACCTCGCTGTCGTCACAAAGCAGCGGGACAGCCGTGCTGTCAAAGTCAGGTCACTCTTCCATCTAAATCATTTATTTTTGCTTTATTCCCTTCCTCCTCTTTTCTGTCTGCCTCTCTCGGGGCTGCGCTCTTTGTTTCAGAGAGCATGGCAAAGGTGACCAGTGGGGAGAATCACTCATCTGTCCAGGATTCCTGTGATATAAAGGTAACCATGACTACAGTGAGAGCAGCTAGGTGTAATGACCTTTTCGACACACTGCCTCAGCACTCTGCTAACTGCAGGTGTGATGTGTTTCTCCGCATTCATGCTGGCTCTGTGTCGTGTACTTCAGATTGTTAACCAGGGCTGCAACCAAGTTATAGGCATTACAGAAAAATCTGTCAACTTTGTCTTTATTCTACTTGATAAATATGAAGCTGGAGTCGGCAGCTAGTTTGTTTAGCATGGAAGCAGCTAGCCTGGCTTAGTCCAAAAGGTAACAAATTATAGCGTTAAAAATGATGGTTTTCTGTTTTTACGGGGAGGATTATGTGTCTTACTGTTTATTGGTTGGGATGATTAACTTCCTGCAGTCTAGGCAGGTTGCCTAGCAACTGGTCTCAGCCAAGAAATTGTCTGACAAAAGTCACAAATTTCCATTTTTACCGGCGGTAATGCTTCAAATGTAATATAAAAGTGTTTATATAAGTGAACTTCAGATTATGCAGGTAGATTTTGTTACCATTGGACGAAGCCAGACCAACACTTTACCCTGCTTCCAGAATTTCTGCTGGCCTAAGCTAACTGGCTGCTACGTATTTATTATCAGCTCTGGGCAAGAATGCAAATACCTTTATGTGTTTTATCTTCAAAAAGCTAATGTCAAGTGTATAGACCATAATCTAAACGATATTCTACTTACAGTGAAACCAAATGAAGAAAAACATTAAGTCATCATATTTAAAATGCTGCAAATCACACTTTTTTTTGTTGATAAATGAGCTAATAGATAAATCAAATCAATAAAAACGTTTGGCACTAGCATGCCTGGATTAACCTGTTTGGGGGACCTGGGTCTAACATTTACTGTTGGGCCTCTGTTACCTCCAAGCTCCCTGAGCACAGAGGACAGCCAGCAGCTTCATTATATTTGCACAGAAGCACTCTCGTGTATACTGGACTATGACCAGGTCTCTGCTTTTCTGTATGTCAGTCATTTGATTTAAAAACTACTAACTAAACAATTTAGAAGTAGTGTTATTCCTGATAAGTTTGGTTTTAATTAGTGATTTGATTAAAAAAAATGATGTTATGGTTGACAGCTGCGATCCTCTCTTGCTGACGAAGTCGGCCTGTGATTGGTCCAGGTGGGTGTATGGGCGGTACCTCGATAGGGCTCCATCTCCCCATTAATACTGTGCAGGCTTCAAAAGATGGCCGTGATATTTTGGTTTAAATTCTGCACAGTGGTAGGAGTTGGGATGCGTTGTCTACGTTCACGCTGTGTTAAATACCCATGTGGCCTTCGATGTGTGCACTGGTGTGTGTGATTCTATCCTCTCTTGTTTAGTCATTCAGTTTTCTGTTTGTTCCCACCTTTTGGTGCCGTGTCTCTCACCCCTTGTTGTCGCCCATCCCTCAGAGGGCTCTGGAGCAGCAGATGGAGTCGCACCGTGAGTCGCACAGCAAACAGCTCGGCCGCCTGCGAGACGAGATCAATGAGAAGCAGAAGATCATCGACGACCTAACAGAGTCAGTGCTGTGTTGTTATTCATCGCTTTCTCTGATTTACTAAGTCAGGCTGTCTAAACCGAGAGTCCCCTTACTACTTGTAAACATAAAAAGTACAGCAGTATTATAAAGCAGAGTATAAAAAGCATATTTTGCTCGATACGATACAGATCCCACATGGTTCCAGTAACAGACAGCTTACCCACTCTGTTAGGTGTCTGGGGGCTGAAATCTGAAATTCAATTCTACCCTCATTAGCAGCTCGCAAATGCAAAAAAAAAAAAAAGGGGGATGTATGCTGGTGTCAGTAGTTCAGTTCTCAAAACTGTCTAAGCCGCCCTCTAGCTGCAAGAGAGGCTGAAATCATACGTGTGGGCGGTTGACATGAGGAAACTGCAGCTCGGGAGGACTTGAGCGTAAAGCTGCCACTGAAGCTCAATGTGGAGGATTCTCTGGGCTCCTTTGGGCCCCTGAAGGCCAGAATGTTTTGAAGACATTCTGTGCCAGGCTGGACCGTGTAGGAGTAGACTGCGGGGGCCACACCCTCTTGAGGGACCAGAGCACTTCTACCAGCTGGTCTTGGGGGTGTAACCTCCGAGGAGCAGCTGCAGAGACTCTCTGAATAAAGAGACATTTGGGGCTGCTCTGCTTGTCCTGCTGTCATGGCCTGATTTGGATAAGCAGCTTGAAAAATCAATGGATGGAGGGATGTCAAAGGGGCAGAAACCATCTGTAATAGGAGCGGCGTAGCCATTGGGAAGCAGAGCAGGAAAAGCAGATACAACATAATGGTCTTCTGTGATTCAAGGATCAGGAAAGGAGAGTAAAATAAAACCTACAGGATTGATCTGTACCCTAATGGGACAGTTTGACCAGATGCTATCGTTGGTTCCATGCAAGTACATGAACACCAAAAGTTGTACACATCACAGGGACTATGTTTCACGCTAGATTCCACCATATACATGTGTGTATGATCACTAACCGTTGGGCCGCTCACTGATCTGGAAAGTTAATTTGTTTAGGTTTTATCTGCGATCTTTGGTGGTTGAGTCCCTTCACAAGCTATTGTACTCTGCTGTACTTCCGTTGCCAAACTGCATGCACACACTTATGTACGTCGTCATTGTTTACTAGCCCCGAAGGCTTCTATGCAAAAGTGCCTCTTCGTTTTTTTGCCCCTGATGCTGTGAAAGCACGTGCAAGACGCTAGCTGAAGCTTTACTCTTTATTTCTTAAGAGACTCACTGAGACTGTTCATTTTCTCATGTGACAGCAAGGCAATTATCCAATTAAATGGCATTCATAAAACCTCCTAATAAAACTCAACAAAGAAATAAAACAAATGTGTTTAATATTTCTTGTAAAATTATTCAAACATTTTTAAAAAAAGGAACATGAAAGTTCATAAAGTCACATTCATCATAACAGATTCTGTATCTTTCTTGCTTTCTTTCTTTGAATCCCCAAATTAGCCATTATCCATCTTTTTCAGTTGCAACCAGAAGCAGCAGCTGGAGCTGGAGCAACTACACTGTGACTTTGAACATCTCAGGTGCCAAGAGCATCACAAGAGCCGGCAGCTGGAGGAACTGACGTGAGTCTCCGCTTTACTGTCCTGGCTGGCTTTCAAACACTTCGCCATATGGAGGCCCGTCGGCCAGCCGTCTCTTCTGATTCACGTCTTCCATTTTTCTCTGTCATTTGTCTTCCCGTTGTCATTTATTTCCCTCTCACTCCCGAGGCCTCTCATCCTATTTACTGTATACGTCTCCCCCTGCGGAGTTAGACAATTTGTGGGCTAAAATGATCCACAGGCTAACCCGTTTAATGCTCTAGTTGCCTCTTCCTCTCTTGGTTTCTTTCTTTGTAGAACTCTATTTGCATCTCCATTAAGGGGTTTTGGGGATAAGGTAGCAGCTGGCTGCTAATAGGCCTCTTTCTGCCCTGACCTTTGCAGCGTATTGCATCAGATGGCAGATGGGAGAACAGCCTACGTGTGAATCTACGCTTGTTCTTTATTCATGAATTATTATAATACTATAATTATAATATTATAATTTAGAAGTTTTTGTAACACTTTCTAAACACCCATTTCTGTAATGTATTATATACATTATAATGCACTATAACAGGGATTCTCCAGTACAAAAAGATAGTAATGTACAACTACGGAAATTAATTTATTGCAAAGTATGATGAATATGTACGGTTTATACGTTGCAAGAAGCAAATTATAATAGATTATAATGTATTCTATAAGCGGGCGTCACAGGAAGTGTTCTTCTATCTGTCTGACTACAGATTTCTCCACGAGCGACATGAGCAGTCAAAGAAGGACCTCAAAGGGCTGGAAGAGACTGTTGTAAGTCATTACTTACTGTCACGATTCACTTGGCTCCCCCAGAAGCCACACATCCACTAAATACTCTGAATTGCTTTAACTGCACTATTTCCCCTTCTTCCTTTATGCTCAAGGCCCGTGAGCTCTACACCCTGCATAACCTCCGCAAGCTTTTCGTTCAAGACCTCACGACTCGATTTAGAAAAGTAAGCCAGGCCCCAAAAAATAAGAGCACACACATACACTGTGTAGAAAATGTTTTTTTTTTTTAAACTATAGTATTTGCAGCATTTTATCAATTCTAAAATATCTGCTTTTTCTTTAAACAGAGTGCACAGATGGAGCCTGATGATAGTGGGGGATACATCACCCAGAAACAGAAGATTTCCTTTCTTGAAAACAACCTGGACCAGCTTACAAAAGTTCACAAACAGGTAACAACAAGCAGCAGATGGAAAACTATAAGTTATATTGACAGAAAAATGTCTATTTCTTTAAAACTTTGAACAAATCATAGAGTTTCCCTTGGCTTGGAGGTCTGATTATCACTGTCACTGTATACCAGCAGTGAGCCAGTATTGGATTTCTTGGATAGCATATGAAAACACAAAGCTGTTAGCCCCCTTTGCGTTTGCTCTGGGCAAAAAGTAGCGCCAGTGCCATCAATCATCTCAGTAACTTCAAATGAAAGTCTCCTTGAAATGGAAGCAGGAGGCCAAACAGCACTAAATATTTGAAAAACACGGATGAATTCCTCATACAGGTGCACACAAACCGTCGGTATTTCCTCCTTTCTCTTGCTGAAGCACATAAACTCTGAATGGCAACCGGTGCTCCAAAAGATTAGACATAAAACACACACTTCACATCTCCGTGTAATATCCCTAAATGCACCGGAGTGTTGATGTGCTGAACGTTCTGCAGACTGGCACATACACTCACACTGACGGATTGGTGAGAGCTGCAGCGGCGTCGGACAGAAAACCAATCCCAAAGTGGCTGCTGGGAAACGCCATCCCTTCCACCACCTGCTGCTGCTGCCGTGGGGATGGAAGATGAAAGTCGTGGTCATAAATCGTTCCCAGTGGAAAGTGATAAGACTCCCAAAGACAGGCGGCAGACTGTGTGCAAGGGCCACGGATGAGCTTCTAAACCCCTGTATGGATTATAGTGACGTCCGCCTGTCAATCCGCCTGCACATCCTGTCCGGATTTTAACTTCACCATCATCTACCTCTTATGGAAAACACGCCTCCGTTTGTGACTCTGAGCAAAACGGTGTGAACTCCTGAATCCTTTGTCTGCTAGATCACTTCGCCTGATTGCTAAACCCTCTTGTACTCAGTATCTCAACAGGATGGGGATTCTTTTTTCAGGATGGGGATCATGATCACGTAGCAGCACACTCTTTGTATTCAAAGGTGCTCAGTCATTGGTTTTTCCACATTTTCCTTTCCCTCTCATGTCAAAAAATGCCGTGGGGAAGGAATTTCAAAGCAATACATCTGTACATTGATTTTTGCTTCATGAGTATAACCATAAACTGTATAAATTGTTTTCTGAAAATGGTTATCAGACAGAAAAAAAAATAGGTCAAGAGAAAGCACTACCAACCATAGTACTAATCGGATATCGGATATCTTTTTTATTTGAGAGGATAAATTAAATGATCACTGACAGTTAATCATTGGGCTTCCTGTTTATGTTCTCCTCTCTGTGTGTGTGTGTGTGTTTGTGTGTGTGTGCGTGTGTGTGAGACAGCTGGTACGTGACAATTCAGATCTGCGCTGTGAGCTTCCGAAACTTGAGAAGCGTCTTCGGTCTACAGCTGAGCGAGTTAAAGCCCTGGAGGGAGCGCTGAAGGAGGCGAAGGAAGGCGCCATGAAGGACCGCCACCGCTACCAGCAGGAGGTGGAGCGCATCAAAGATGTGATGAGGGTGCGCAATCCTTTCCGCAGGCCCCACGCCGCACAGATAGGTAACACATGCTCCTTGTTCACAGATTCTGCTATTTCAAAACGATTAAACAATGCGATGTACACACACACACACACACACACACACACACACACTATCTGCTATGTAATCAGATAGAATTGTCTTCTACTTTGCAGGTAAACAAAGATTCATTGCAGCCAAAATGTTATCTGAGGGGATTAAAATGCAACGTTCCATTGTTGGCTGAAATATGTTGCATATATATGGATGTACACAATAAGCTCATTTGCTAGACATGAAATTAAATTAAAAAAAGGCAGTGTAATTAATTTAATCACTTCATCGTTGTGTCATTTGAAGATGATTGCACTTGTCTGTTGGAGATGAAATGAGGGACGCTGCTGTGAGAAAAATAGCTATTGATTTGATTGTTTTTAGAAAGATGCTTTTAATTTGAGGGTTATTCTAAAGCGACTGAGACCGACGGATGTTCTGGATTTTAGAGGCTCTTGTGTTGTGTAGCAGGTTGACAGAATGGTGACGTTACTGCTTTATGCAAGATTTGATTGAATAAATGGAAACAAGGTCTCCGACTAGACGGATACCAGAATGCTGTTCTGTTAAAATAATGGAAGTTTACCAAAAAGAAACAAAACATTTCTCCCTAGAGGGTTTGTCTCAAATGAGAACACAGGACTAGGAGTGAACAAGGACAAGGACAAGGAACAAGGAGTGATTCACAGACACCAGACATGATATTTTGCTCTACGGATAGATGGCCGTGTAGCGTGATCCCTGGAGGGCAGTACCCCGGTAAATAGGATGGTTTTTGTCTTTCTGAGTGAATGGATCCGTCAATAGAATTGATTCTGTTTGATCGTTGACAGCGAAGCCTGTGCGTGCCGGCCATTACCCAGGGTGCTCACCCACCAACCCCTTCTTCATCCGAGGCTACGGCGATCGACCCTTCGACTTCTGCAAAGCCAATTTCCACAACAGCAACAACCGACAGGCCTCTGCTCCCGCGGCGCCGGAGAGCGAGCCGAGGTTACCCGAGGCCGACACGGACCAGAGCGACCCCGCCGAGCACCTCGACCCCCAAAACGACGAGTCGCCCGACAGCAACGACGCTCAGGACAACACGTGAGTGAACTTTAGATTCAACGCATGGATTAGCATAATTAGAAAAGGAAAAGGTCCACTTTCCAGAGCTTTCTACCACAGAGCTTTGTTGTTTTACCAACTGAGGAATGCAGTTCATTGAAACATATACAGTAGAATGTGGATTAAATTATTATGTCGAAATACTTTATCCAAAGACATCAATACATTTATGCCCAAGTTTTATTACAATATGTAAATAATCTGAGTTATATTACATTGCTTTTTAGTCCGGTGCATTGGTGTGTGTTTTATGGATTTATTCAATCATTTTGTTTTAATTAACATTATTTAGTGGCTGAATGAGCACTTGTTTATTTTAAAATGCTTATTTTCACATTGATCTAGAGACCAAGAGTTTGAAACATTAACGTCTTTATCTCCTGTTTCCAGGATTCTAACTAAACCACCGAGCCCAGCGGACAAACGTCGCACCGCAGAGATGCTCGATTCAGAAAATGGTGAGCCCTGTTCAGACGACGCCTGTTAAAATAAAGAGAGATATTTTATTTTAGTGGTTGCTGAATGTTATTTTATACTCTTACAGAGTGGTGGCTGTTAAACCAGTTTACAGTCATGGCCCGCTGGCTCTTTTTTTTCTTTTCTTTTGCATTCATCTTGTAATGGGCTCATGTTCGGCAGTCTTAACTGTAACTCATTGGTGGGTGAAGAGAAGTCTTTGGATAACGGTTCCATATGTTTAAGGGAAAACAATTTATTTATTTTTTTAAATTACAAATTCTAAGTGTGTGACAGGCTTTTGTGCACCCTCGTGTTTGTGTGCGTTTGTGTCTCGGCTCTCAGCAGCAGCAGCAGCAGCAGACTGAGATAGATATAGATTAGGCCTGCAGTGTCATTACTCAGCCAGAAAGGTAACCGAGCAGACAGTCTGGGCTTCGGCCTCTGACCCACTGATGACAGTTGTAGAGTTGTGTTACAACACCACACCTCTTCTATTCTCCAGGAATATCAATACAATTCAGAAACTGGGTCAGAGCCAATAGATCAGTCTGCTGCGACAGCACCCGCTTTTTTATGTTATCCAGCGAGACCTTAAAATCATTTAATCAGAATGCCTTTAGTTTTGCTTTTCACAGTGCTCTTCCAGAGAGGTTTCAACACTGCCAACGAGAGCATATTGGCAAAAACACGTCTGTCTCTTATTGGCATGAAATACTGGCAGCTGTTCAGATGCTCTGAGTCTTCTCAAGAGATTTGTAAATATTAGTATGCAACGATTTTTTGACTAAAGTTTGTATTTATTTTAGGAAATGGAAGTTATTTTCACTATCCTTATAAATGACTTCAGTGTTATGCATTTAAAGAAAGAGCTTATGGGAAAGTGAAATACTCAAAAAGGGAAATCGCTCTGCAAGGCATGTCTTTTTCTGTGTTTTGAGTCTGTGGCGGAGCTTTTGTATTTACTGCCGTACCTTTTTGAGACATTTAAGACATTAAACTGAGCAGCATTATAATCCAGTTAGGGTGGGCTCCTTGATAATACCCGACTCAAATGGAAGCAAACAGATCAAGTAAACATCCTTCCATCTGTGAGTAAGAATAAAAAAAGAAATGCACATTCTAAGTGGTGTCATAAAAAGCCAGGGTCGTTGTCCTCTTCAGAAAAATGACAGAATTGTTGTTTTGCTCAAACATTGTCAAATGAATCATGTTTCTATTTTCCTGACAAACGAGTTCTGGCAGTGGTGCAAAAATAAAAACGTCTCCAGAAGAGCAGCAGCATTGGTCATTTGTTCAAACACGGTGAAACTAATGTTTATGTTCCGTAGCATTTGTTCTCATTGGGATGAATAGTAAAAGGCACATATCAGTCAATTACTGATAAACACCATTTAGTTCATTTTGTTTGGGGGCTTGTTGTTTGAGAAGCAACCCATTATACAGCTGCTTGTTCCAAAGCCTCTCTGATGGCTTTGGGCTGTCCTGTTAAGCCTTTACGTGTCTGTAACAAATCCACTGCCTTTTGATTTATATTATTTTTTTTACACGACCAACCCTTTCACTTTGCACCTGCCTGCCTCCTTATGCACCTGTTTCTGTCTGCAGGGAACACCACAGATATCAATGACAACAGGTAAGACTACTGCACCCTCCTTGAAGCCCGCAAAACACTCGCTGCTGCTTGTTGTCGTCTTACTGCAGGCGTTAATTAACCTCTAAAAATTAACTTTGGCTGAACAAACAGCTTTTCTTCAACTGAAGGTCCTGAAATATTTACCTTTAATAGGACATATTCAGCTGTCTATTTCATAAGTAATGGCAGAAGTAGAGCTAATTGATAGAATACCAGCATGTTTGATAATAGGGCATGTGTTGAAGTATGGCGTTGCCACATTCATCTTGCATGCAGTGACCCCCCCACTGTATTTGAAGAGCAGTCACTGATTTGCTCCCCTCACTGTCTCTCTGCTCCATCGCTGCCCCCTTGTTGCTGACGCCGTTACTGCTGCCGCTGCCCCTCCCGCTGCCGATGCTGATCCATCTGGTGATGGTGCTGCGGCCGCCTGTGATTCTGGTGTGTTGATAGCATGTGTCTGAATGTGGAATCTGTGTCCAGAACTGAAGTCTGTGACAATCAGGAACCATCCAACCGTTACAGCCTGCAGCCGGAGGCCAGCTAATAGAGCAGGTAAGAACACCGGCAACCACAGCAACTCTTCAAACGTTTTGGTGCTACAGATCACAGGTTGGTGAGAGAGGAGTCAAAGCTTTACTCACCTGGACTCATCCATGATAGGTTCGACATGACAGAAACCATCTGATCCCTTTGAGAAGTGTGACTCACTTAAGAACACAAAGAATTGATGAGGTCTTTGAAAACCAGGAACCCTGAAGATACATGTGCTTAACACCGTCCATTGTTAGCTTTGTAATTGTTCTATTTATACTGAACAAAAGTACTCACATCCATAAATATGTTGTGAAAACCTGATGGCTTTTTAAATTGTTGGGTGAATTATGATGTCTTTGATGACCCCCATCAAATAAATTGCATGCTTTTTTTTTAAATGCACTTAAATCCTATATTATGTGCACATGTATCTTGCCTCAAATGGCAACATTAAATGTCAGTGATCACATACAAAAGCACATGTGTTGCATAATTGAATGTTATCCTGAGGACCATCGGCAGTGCTTACGTGGAAATAGCAAATGTCAAATCTCACACAGGAGTTTGACTTGCACGTTGCAGGTAGATTTGAGTCCCACAGGGCTCGCATGCTAACGCCCGGGCTGCTAGTATGCCATTTGTTTTGATCATTGAAAAATGTCAAAATTAAGAGGAGAGGATATAATCATAGTCTATGTTGAAACGAACCCCTGGGCATGAAATGAAACAGCCCTGCTGCCGCTTATCAAACAGTACTTGAATAAATGCCATTTCAAAAAGGAATAACAGATGTTATATTCTTGTCTATACTTTTGCAGCAAATCATTTATATTGGGTATAATGAACACTATGAATGGATATGTTGGGTTGGGAGGAGAGCTTGTTCTATGGAACATCACTATGAGGTCATGGCTTGGTCCTCAGGGGCTGGGCAGAGTTTTCTGCCAGCTGTCAGGGTGAAGGCTTTGCTTTTGTGTTATTTTTGTGTTTTTGCACCACACTACCTACATTCACCAGACTGTACAAAAATACCCAACAAACAGCATCTGTCACGGATCAGCACTCTTTTTTTTTTTCTTCTCATAAATCTCATCTGAGGGTTAGAGATTATACAATATGATTAAAAAGATATTCCTCTGGGAAAGACCCATATGGGGGAGTTAAATCATCATTACCTCTGCGTTTTTACTTCTTCCCATTATCTTTACTGTCACAGGTTTCAGTCGGTTGACTTTTTCATGCATTCGAGTTATTATTCAAAACTGCTCGCTGGGGAGACAACAGTGAATTCATTTGGAAACTGGAAATATGGCCCTAGAGTGCTCCACGCAGTTCCCAAACACAACCAGTGAAGACATTTAAAAAAAAATGTATTTCCTTCTGGCAATGTTGACATGACTCACTGGCTGCTGTTTCCCTCTCCCTGTTTCTCCCAAATGTATCTGACTGTTGCTCTTACTTTCTGTTTCTCTCTCTCTCTCTCTCTCTCTCTCTCTCTCTCCAGGCAGGCATTTTTGTCCTGAGGCGTCCTCTGTACATCTGCATGCAGCTGATCACTGTCCTCCCCTTCCTCTCTCAACCTCCCCCTGCTGTAAACAGACCTCTATCTCTCCCATTTTTACTCCCCCTGCTTGCTCCTCTTCAATCTCTTCTCCTTCCTTACATGACGATGTGGGTGTATGTGGGTATCGGCAAGATCCATGGCAAGCTCTGTATCTCATTTGTCTGAATTGGCAGCTTACACCCAATATTCCCTGCACAACCTCCTCCGTGAAGGTGGGGGGAGAGAAGCTGCAGTGGTGAAGGTGACCACTAGGGTGTGCTGTTCGTCTCAATGGAGTGTCACAGTGGACATAAAAAACGGTCCGTTTGAGAAGCAACATGTTGAACACTGAACTTTCACTTTACTAATATTTACACTTTTGACTGTGCATGTTGATTTTTTATGTTGGTCTTCAATACCTGAAATAGCAAGTGAGTCAACATTACAATGACATGTTTCACTCTAAAAAAAATAATGGGGAATTCATGGTGTTTAAAAAGATAATGTATTATTCAATATATATGTCAAAAAGACCAAAACCAATGTGTTACTATGTCTCAGTATTTTCTGACATGCCCAGCTTGCCTTTGGCTCTCAATCTCAAGCCAACTGAAATATGTTAATCAGTAAAAATAATAATAATTATATATTGTTGTTTTATTTTTTACTAAATGGCTCAATCGTTTCCCGAAAACAATAAAGCAGTAGTTTTTAACAAGCATTATTAAAACAGGGACTATTATTAGCTGTGGATTAATACACATTTTTTGTTAGGTTTTTTTTTTCAACAGCAGAATAATGTTTGAGAGATCGACTCAAAAATAAACTACAGTGCCATCAGGCTAATTACATTAACGCGATGATTCTTTTTTTAAGAAATGTCAGTCGTCATAGTAACAATATAGTCCATGATATTTTTTCACATGTAGACTACTGTTGCTACGCAGGTAGAGCAACACACACTAAACTTGGCCAAGCCTCAATTTAGACTCACATTTGAACTATTTTACTCGAACAAAAAGGAAGATGAAGTCTTTAACTCTTCAAGACACAACTGTTTTGTATTTTGGTATCCTTTGAGGTTATCATCCAGATACTTACATTAGATAGATAGTCACCCTATGAACCTTATATCTAAATACAGCCTGGCATGTTTTCGATAAGCCACATTTTCTGTGTGTAAAAGAAAGCTACAGATGGCTCTGGTAGTCTCTCTCTCTCTCTCTCTCTCTCTCTCTCTCTCTCTCTCTCTCTCTCTCTCTCTCTCTCTCTCTCTCTCTCTTTCTCTCTCCACATATAGAACCATAGAGCTGAATGAGGAAGTTGGTCAGAACATTGTCAATGTAAAAAAAACAAAACACTAAAATATTCAGTCGCCACACCATGTCTGACTTTGGTATTTTTGAACATTTGGTTTACTGAAAAGGAACCAACCCATGTGATCCAGGAGTAAAGTGTAAAACATGAGTCCAGATTGATTGTGTCAGAGTGGAGAGACTTTGAAGCTGTAAATCATCCCTACAAAAACCTGCCTGTCAGGGAACGGCTATGCGATATTCAGTCATTGTCATGTCAACCAAAAGCATGGCAGAGTGGGGAAAAACTACAACAACAAAAAATAATTGTGTAGCAACTATTTTTATACTGCTAGTTCTAGTTTAAAATAAATCTATAATATGTATTATTTGCTCTATTTAAATGTTATTTATCCTTAATTTATAGCAGTTGTTGAATGTGAAGCGTTTGCATTTGTTCTGATGTGTGCTTTGAATGTTTTGGACAGCAGATTTCCGGTGTTTTGTCAGTGAATGAAAATGCATGCACCTGTGTGGCTGCCGTACCGATATGAATTTGTTTAGGAGATGATAATTCATGAGAACGTCCTCAGATAGAAACCAAAGCCCAGATTGTGATGATTCATTTAAAGAGGAGGTCTGTGTAATGAAGACATAAAGCAAAGGTTACTGTAGGTTATCAGCCGATGCCTGCCTTTTCCCTGTGACACACACATTGATAGCCTCATCAGCCAATAAAGTGTTTGACCTTTGACCTCGAAATACAGATTTATTACATATCCTGTGTTGCTTGGGTGCAGTTTAAGGTATCTGAGCAGATAAGTTGACTGTCCCACGCACACACACACACGTGCACACACACACACACACACACATGTGCACACATACACACAGGGTCACGCCTCCCACTCTTTTGACCTCCTGATCAGCCAGTTAGGAGAGCCAACGGTGATGCTAGACAGACCATGTGTGTGTGTGTGTGTATGTTTTGGCTCCTTTTAACAAAAACAAACTGGTAACGCTTTAGATAAAAGCCTACAAATTATAGTGTAGATATTTTGTAATACTCGTACTAACTGGGTAGGCACGAGGAGGAAGTATATTAGAGAGTTACAAATGTGTCTTTAGGGAGGAACCTAGAGGGAAAAACACATTTAAAGTTTTTAATTAACAGGAGAATAACAGGCTAAAGGCCTTCACACTGGGGCGTGTTTAATTTTCTTTTATAAATTCACACTCCCAATATATTCTTTTGAAGCATGCAAAAACGAAAAATTCTGACACAAGGTCAATGTTTACGAGCTTTCATGTAGCAAATAAAAGGCATCAATCACATAGTGCAGAACTGTTGAGTCGTTCCTATTGTCACTGCCCGCCAACACGCAGGTTTACTCAACAGATAAAAGTGATTTATGAACCAAAAGTTCAGTCAAAATGTCAAAGAATGGAAAACTGGAAATATGGAGTGGATGCATGAAAACGAGCTGCATGTGTTAGGCTGTAAAAATAAAAGAAACTTAAAAGCCCCAACACAATGAGAGAAGAGATCAGCCAACAAGTGTCTTCTGCTGCTCAGGCTTTTATGCACAGCGGGCCAGGTGTAGCTCATCATGCTGATCACTCTCCAATCAGGTCTGCAGCCCTGGAGATACAAACGAACACGCTGCCAGTGAATGAAGGCCTTTAGTCTATATGTTGCTTTACAAATATATATATATATATATATATATATATATATATATATATATATATATATATATATATATATATATACTTTCAAGGGCAATTGCTCACCTTAATGTAATTTATATGGATGGGGTCCAAAAAAACAATGACATGTTTCTGTTGCATACATTGTGGGCTGATATCTAAAGATTAACCAACCCTTTCTTCTCATTGTATCAGAAATACACGAAGCACCTTATCATATTATTTTCTTTCTGTTGTCTCTCTTTGTTCCTCTTTGCAAGACTTTGTAGTGAGTTCCTTACACTGTCGCTGTTCAGTTTGACTTCCAAGTAGGATGTTGACAAACTTCACACTATCCCAGACATTGAGTGTGTTTGCATAACCTATAGGAATCATGAGTTGAATGTGAAAGTCCCTCTTTTGTCAATGTGTTGTGAATCAATGAAAACCACAAAGAAAACAGCGATTCCTCCGACATGCCCCGTGGTTGTTTCATGAGCTGTAAATGTTTGGATGGGTGTTGAGTTTATTTTCAGTCTTATTGTTCTGTTTGTCTGACGGTAATTGTAACCAAACGGAAAATATTCTGGCAAGGTAAATAAATATGCAGAAATATAACTGACCGGAATTGTAGGTTGGTTTTAACAACAAACAAACAAACAAACAGAAAAAAACAGATGCAAAATGTTTGTTTGTACATGTGTGAGTTGATTGGCTTGTTTGTAGTGTGTGGTTTAGTGCATGCACTACTTTCTTCTGTAGCTGCTGAGAAACCGTACTGTCATCACATGGGACTCCTTTCAATAAAGATGATCCTGTGTGCAAATCATTTTTACACTGTATTGTTCTTACTCTGCTACATTAATTATCTGAGATGTTTACCCCTTTAGCACTTTAAAGGAAAGTCACATTTAGCAGTTGTTGCCACTTCTTAAAAAAAAAAATTACACTTTGCTTAAATGGAGACTCGACCGACTTTAAACTTTTATACAATAATTTATATCACATAGCATTCTTCCCAATTAGCCATCTGTAAATTTACATTTCTATCCCACAGCAGGGCAAACTCAGGGCAAAAAATTAGATGTGAGCAGGTGTTACTTTATGTGAATGTATAAAAATGTTAAATGTTTTTAAAACAAATTTACTCGGTAACTTTGACCCAGAGTAGTCTGTGCTATATAGTATGCTATGTTTCATCTGATTATTTCTTATCAAAAATTATATTTTGTCTATGTTTTTTTATGTCTCCGATTCGATAACATCAACAGAAATTCGTTTAACAGAAAATTAAATTGCATGCGATCCTCTAAATTAGTCACGGAATCCATTTATGTACTTTTCGCTTTTTAATATTTTCAAATGTGTGATCTGACAGGAGCCGACAACTTAACAACATGTACCCATATTTCTTTCTCCTGCTACAGCCAGATACAAGTATCAAACCATGTTAAAATGCAACAGAATACAGGAAATGACATCTACTAAAAATGTTGAGAATGTGAAGAACAGGTGAATCTATTTTTCTGAACACTTATATCATCTTACCAATATATAATATAGTAAGTAGGCATCATATGAGGGGATAATTACCTATTAATAAAGGCTAATTGAGGAGATCTTGATACAAAGACTTTAAATCATCACATAGTTATTCATTTATATCAATGAGGGTGGACTAATAAAAAAAAAATTATATATGACATTATTCCATTCCACCCCCTTCAGCTCCCCTTCCACCCCCCCAAACACATTATCAATGAGGATGGACTAAATAATAAAAAAAAAATTATATACGACATTATTCCATTCCATCCATGACCTCCTAAACAAGCAGAAGCTTGATATTGACCAGCTAAAGGAACTTCTTCAAATTGAGCAGGAGAAGCCGAAATAAAGTTATGAACTACTGAACAGACAGGAGTCCGACATCAACCAGCTGAGGAAACGTCATCAAAATGAGGAGATGAAAAAGAAGGAGAAAGAACGGGAGGAGAAGCAGGAGGGGTTTGTTTAGCCTGACGCACCGGACAAAAAGTTACGGCGGCGACTGAAAGGTGAAGGAGGCTGCTGGTTGTTCAGCTCAGGCTGGACAACAGTAGCTTCCCCCCTTCTCCACCCCTCCTCCCTCCTCATCTACCTCCCCCCTCCTTCTATCCACACCTCCTCCATCTCAATCACCACGTCCTCCATCTCTGTCCCCTAAAAGAAGAAGAATCAACACAGTTTCAATCGGGTGTTGGGACCTCAGAGTTTGTGTCTATGTTACAATTCATGGATGCAGATTGAATTGTTCCTGAACATTCAGATTGGAGCGTCCTCTGTGTAGAAACACAGCTATGCACCTCCACAGGGGGTCTTTCCCCCTCCCCCATCTGCCTGCAGGCCTGTTTCACTAAAAGGGGCATGGACCTGTGAACTCTAGATTCCATTCTGATTGGTCAACTGAAGTGGAAGTTTTGCTTGCTACCAACCAGACCAAATGAAAATCTCTCTCTTTCTACTGAGATGTCGACCTGACCACAGGTCTCATCTTGCTCCTGCTCATACCCCAACACGGGCCTCGGTGGTCCTGATGTTGTCAGTACTTGGGCCCTAATAAAATTAGAACAAAATTGTTTGGATAAACCACAAAGACACAAATGCGTCAATACAAAAATACAAAAGGTCGTACCGGTGTGACATACATTATCCATCTTTTTTTTTTAAAAATACCTTTTGCAGGCTCAAAGCAAAGGCTATCCTTTCCATCTTAAAACTATCATAGATCATGTAAAACAAAACAAAAAACACTGTTTTTCATGGACATATTTTGTTTTCATCAAGTCGTCTATGAGACCAGTGGAAAGAAAAACTCCAAAATACAGATTTGGGTGGTTATTTTGCTACACTTACACTCTACATTTGCATATTTAACTAATGAATTATATTTTTCATACAAAAATGAATTGCCTTATTGCAAATAATCCAGTGGGGAAGCTATGGTGACATCTATTGCTTAGGGTTAGAGTAAAAAAAAAATCAAATGAAAACTCATAATTGTAGATAAGATTCTTGTGTCATCAAAGTAATGTCACATGTCCAATGCTGTCCCCTGACTAGACGAGACGTCAGGACAAACTCCGCTGTATGACCTCATGCACGGAGTAGAGGAGGTGAAAGGAGGACCCGTCCTGCCCGGGGCCAGGAGCCAAAAGGGCAAAGTGCAATACGGCAGCAGAGGAAAGGAGAGGGCAAGGACTGTGTCACATTTAAAAACACTTTCTGTCAGCAGGGATCATCATTTGAAATATCAGACTGTGGACCGCTGACTGAGCCTGAGGCTGGAAGACTGTAAGTACAAATCTGACACAATGACAAATGTTTCTCAAGGATGTCTGCCTGACATGTGTATCTGATATCTGTCCCTTTTATGACTTTTATACTTCCGTTTCTGCTATCTACACATTTCTACAAATGACAGTGACAAACAGAATAGAGTGAACTCGGTGACAGCTGATCATTCTTTATAGTCTTGTAGTCATTTGTACTGTGAATATAGACAGTGATTAAAAAGCAGCTTTGAAAAGAAAAATATTAGTTTTTGTTCCGAAGGGAAGCTGTGATTTGATCAATGGATTTTTGTGACCAATACAACAATTGAAAAACATTTACTTTATAGTCAGTTCTTATAAGACTAAATGCAAAATACAAGGCAGAATTTAAAAGGTCTATTTTTGTAATATGACCTTGTTTTATTGTTTTATTCCTCCTTACAACAAGCTTTGATAATGTGTTTCTCAGCCAATCCTCAGCTGAGATCAAGATGGGTGATAAAACTCAACAGCATTGATTGTAACTTCACAATTCATAACTCAATACATGTCCCACAGTGATGAAACCCACATTTTGGTCTAAGAAGATGGATTCAACAATATTTCGTTAACTAGAATATTCTAAATTCTATTAAAAAGGCAATTTGGTGTCAGTGGATTAATAATTTAATCAATTCCCTTTACAAAGATCAACCTATTTAATCATTAAGTCATTCGTTCAAGGGCAGATGAGAGGAAAGAAGAAGAAGCAAGAGGGCAAGAAGAAAAAAGGACGAGCCAGTACATCTGATTTTTTAACATCCTTCACCTTTAAAATGCAAAATTACAGTCTGATGTGCTCAAAAACATGTTTCTCTTTATCTCTCTCTCTCTCTGCCATCTCATTATCTGCAGCCACATAATGTATAATCTGTGTTGACATTTCTCCTGAGGAATGATCAAACAGCATGGATTAGAAAATGAGGTCACTCTGTGTCTTTTACCTCTCCATCACTCTTCTTTGTATCTTATCTATAGCATGTGAACTTCCACTGAGGACATGTAGCTTTATCATTTGTTTACATTGTTTAGCCTGAGCTCACATGACTTACGGAAAAGCACTGTAGAGGTTACTACCGTTCGAAAACCTCTGACCCACCGTGGTTTCTGCATTCAGATCATGCTCCTTTTCGGTTTGAGATTCATACAACCTCCTCGGGACTGAGGCTGATACGAAATATTAATGGTTTTTGGCATGAGGCAACCTGCCAGCAACGGGCCTGTGACCTCATTTAATCTCTCAATTTATATATTTATAAAGATGATTCTCCGCTTGACACCGATAAGCCTCAACAACGGCTAAATTCACAGGAAATCAGGTATAGCGTAAAAAGTTTTGCTGCACTGCCCTCCGTGGGTTGAAGACGTCGAGCATGTTGGACCTGGTCCTGTGATGTCACAGCTCTTTTAGGGGTGAAAACACATGATTTGACATCACTTCTTGGAGTGTCTCAACCCATAGAGGGCAATGCAATTTTACAATTATAACCAGGAACTGAGCCATGTGTGGCTCATCACCATCCTCATCAGACCAACAAACGGCAGGCTGCATTGGGCCGATTCGAACATGGCAGCATTAATCAGCCACAAATCACAATTTGATATTAAACGTTATTTAATTTCCATCATTTTCCCTCAGAGAATATCGATCCTTAGCGTTGTGGTGTGGTCCACTGGTAACCATGACGACTGAGAAACCACCCAATGGACTCTGGCACCGAAACATCCAGGCCCGTCAGTCAGATGAGCTGTCAGATCGAGGTATGGTCAATAATGTGTTTATATCATACATTTATAGGAAATATGTGTTGCTGTGTTGATTTGCTGGGAGTCATAGCATATCTTATTGTCTTTTTCTTTTGTGTTTTTGTTTAATTGTTTTCATAATTGGTATAACTTACAAATACATTTAAGATTCAATAGATACAGTGTTCGTTTTGGGTAGCAAGAATAAGAAGAGCATTTACTGAATAATTCCACTGTACTTTTTGAAAAGCCCACTAGGCAAAATATAAAATAATAAAGCGTTGCTTTTCTTACAGGATTATTGCAGAAACATGCAGTATTAGATTCCAATTTAGGTGCAATATGTAGAAAATATTGTACCAGTTAATCTTATGCAACTTATTTTCTTCTCTCTGCAGTTGGAGACCATGATCATGTACAAGAAGAAGATCTAAGACAGTGGCAGAAACATGCACAGGTAACCCATAACTCCTCTTCCAGCAGCATCTTAACTTACCCAATAGTCCCTCAATTATGCTATTGATCCTGTACTCATGTATATAGCTTACATGTGTGCATTATTGTATTGTGTTATTGGGGGGGGAGGCCAATTAATTTGGCTATGTATATTTTATATGTCCTTATCAAAGAAACCATAATAATCAGGAGAGAAACAATACAGAAGTGTGAGTTGTGCAGAGCAAACAGGACAGGAGTTAAAGGGCTATTTTAAGAGTAAGGGATGCAACTTGGTCTGTATTTCAGTTGAACAAATAGAGTCTAAGTTGAGAAAGCTCACTGTCCTGTGTGTCATCATGTAGAAGGTGAAGGTGAAAGTCCTGGAGCAGGTCCAGCATCAGCTCAGTGATTTATTAGATGAAGCTCTGACTGCATCCATCCAGCCTTTACTGCTGGCAGTTAATGGAACGACGACAACAAACCCCTCATCCAGGTAAGGAGGCGAGGTTTACTAGCAAACATGTTATTCCTCATTTATCTGGGAGATATCATTTATTGTCTCATTAACTGTAGTGAAACATGAATGTCTGTCTTTTCCTTTTCATTTAGATCTCAAAGAATGGATGATGGCAAAGTGTTTAAGGACAGGCCGTCGCTGTTGGAGTGAGTGTGAAAGACAATCCATCAAAATGAAACAAGTCTCCTCCAGTATAGCATGCACACAAAATGTTTCTTCATCATGCCTTCAGGAGGGGGGTATCTCTACAAAGTCCAGTATTTAATTAGATTCTATGTTCTGTATTTATTCTAATTCAAGTGTATCTTGTTAAGTCAACAACAGATAAAGTAACCCAAAATGACCTCATGTACGCAACATTTACCATCATGATAGCTGAAATGTTGGTGTGTTTTATATTAATAAACCTCTCAGCGTGTACAGCCCAACAGACTTTGACATGAATACAACATAACGACATTCCTTCTCCTCTAAACCAGCGAGCTGTTTGAGATCAACCACATCAGGACGATCTACCACATGTTCATCGCCGTCCTCCTTATCTTCTGCCTGAGCACTCTGGCTGTTGACTTCATCGACCAGGGCAGGTCAGTGTGACATGTGCTTGTACTGTGTGTGTGTGTGTGTGTGTGTGTATGTGTGTGTGTGTGTATGTGTGTGTGTGTGTGTGTGTGTGTGTGTGTGTGTGTGATTTATGTTTCATGTGGGGACATACATCTGATAACACACATTGTGGGGACTAACCTATTTTTGAGACCAACATAGGTCATTACATTTTGGGTGAAGACTTGGTTTAAGGTTAGAGTAAGGGTCAGAAATAGCGGTTCTGGGTTGGGGTTAGTCTCCAGGAAATGATCATCTGATAACACACTCACATTGTGGGGACTCACGACCAAGTGAGGACAAATTCACATCCGTAGGTCATCACATTTTAGGGTGAGGACTCGGTTTAAGGTTAGGTTAAGGTTAAGTTTAGGTTAAGGTTAGAGTAATGGTCATGGATAGGCTGGTAGCGGTTCTGGTTAGGGTTACAGGAAATACATGTAAATCAATATAATGTCCCCAAAAGTAAAGAAAACATGACTGTGTGTGTGCATGTGTGTTTATGACAATGAAACTTCTTAAACTCTGTAACCCTGTACTAATAGAAACTCAATTACCCTGAAGCCTTTACAAACTTCTTATCCCCCCTCCACTCTGTCCCTCCCTCCTTCTCCCCTGCTTCTCAGAGAGACAGAGCAATCAATCCCTTCGAGTATTTCTACTGTTGCTTTGGGCAGTTCGGTAGCGATTCGGTTGCTTATTTGATATATCCAGCCGCGGTAAACATTGATTTTAATGTGGAGAAATTGATGAGTGGTTATGTGTTGAACTGAAACAAACCCTTTGACACGCCACAGTGAGTGGGTATTTTAAATCTATTACTAATCGCCAGAGGGGTCTTTTCAGAGAAAGTAATGGGGAAAATATTCATTGCGCTTAACTATGCCAGCCAGACGTGATTTAATATAATTAAAATGGTTATTCAAATCCCTGGTCAAAGCTAAAACCCATCATCTAAATGTTCTTCTTTTGTACTTAATATTAGTTTGACAAGTGTCTTCTTAGGGACCGTTCAGTATTTATGGAATGGACCACCGGAGGAAAATGGCGGGGGTTATGTCTTAATATTCTTTGCTTTGTTGAGGGGTGGGTCACCCAACAATTTAGTCTAGGGGGGTGCAGGGCAGATTTAAACCCAGGACCGCTGCAGGGAGCCTCGGTACATGGGGGGTAACTCTACCACTGAGCTATCAGCACACTTATCACATTCATTTTATCAGTCAGATCTAGTAGTGCTCTTGTGATGGGGCAGTCATATTATACGACTATTGACTTACGCATTCACACAGTAGGCATGCAGATGTTCGTCACACAAAGTTCTTGATGTGAATTATTATCATTCTGAAAATCCCCTCCGGTGGGTCTTAAAATAAAAAACAAACAGTCCCTTATAATTATTGTCCCATTGCCTTCATGTAGTGTTTACAATCTCATTTCTTCATGCAATGTCAGGTTGGTGCTGGAGTTCGACCTGCTGTTCTACGCCTTCGGGAAGCTGGGGACGGTCACCTGGGCCTGGGTTGTGATGTTTGCCTACAGCCTGCTCGTTCCCTATTTCACCCTGGCCTTTTGGGGATCTGTGTACCACAACTGCCCCTCTAAGTGGGGGCTGTCTCTCGTCACGGGCCTGGTCCTGTCTGCCGTGCAGACCGTTATCCTGGGACTGTTCCCCATCTACGTGGTTGTGCACTACCAGCTGCCACCGGCCTCTCGCTTCATTGTGATACTGGAGCAGGTGAGTGTTTGTTTGAGGAATAATTAGCTGTCACCTTTTATTTCTGTGTCAAGACGCAGTGTGGGAAAATGCCATCCACATTCCCTAATCAGACTGATTGTTTCATAACTCATAGCAGTACAGAGATGCCCCAAAAATGTCATATATAAACTATGTCTCCTTACTGACCATGTCTCTCCATTACATCTGCCTTTTTTACTGCAGTCCTGCTGAAGACATATTTTGGTCACAGTTATCGCCATGTTTATTCATGTGTGGATAATGGCCGATATATCGCAAATATTGCTATCGGTATTGGCCTCAAAAATCTTGTATTCGCGGTCGTTTAATCCACAAGAACTAGTTATGTGAGAGACAACATACAAAGCAGAAATAACCTAAATAAGAGGGAACTCACTAGGGCAGTAAACATAAGAAATCAAAACCCTATCAATCACGATGGCGTACTTATACCATCACTACTCTGTTCACTATTTTTGCTCTGTTACTTTTACTGCTGCAGCAGTTGCTTCTATTCATACTGCGTATAAAAAAATATCCATTTCATATGCACATAGTTAGAGTGGAAGAAGAAGGCTCTTCTCTTTTATGAAATTGTCAAAGAATCAGAGCAACATCTACAAGAGGATTCTGCTAAATAACTTACCCCACTTTAACACACATTGTAATGGTACAGAATCAGAGATGGATGATTAGCGCTCAGCAGGAGAGCCGCATTAAATCACACCAGGAGGAGGTTCGGGTGTTGGAGGGAGCTGTGGCAAGCAGAGTGAAAATGAGGATCTAACAGAGTAAAAGTGACAACTGCTAGATGTGATCGGATGCTGCTGATGGTTAATAGTATGAATATGAGTATGAATGAGACAGCTGGGGTGAGCACTTCATTTGTGATTTCAGAGATTTTCAGAGATCCTAGCGTCTCATTTCTTTTAATAACTAGGGCAAATAACTCCTGCTGCTCAGCTAGAAACACGCTGAACTGTGGGACATATTGTATGCATTCATAATCCAAATTATAGATGCAGTCCTTGAACATTTCATTAAGAAAATCTTGCTGGCCAGAGACGGGAGACTTCCAGTTAGAAAAGCACCAAAAGAGAAAGTTGATCTAGTCGTTTGAACATTACTGATGCATACTTTAATACCTCCTCATCCTCTTCATCATGCCGCCAAGGTCTCCCCCAAACCGTCTTAGCACTACGATCATTGAAGCCAAAGATAATCCCGTGCTTAGTTGCTTGAAACCCGCTCCTGATCCTCATCTGGACAGTCTATTTGTAACTGAGCGTCTTATACATAAAGTGTATTGTATTGATTTTAGACTTTACTGAATTGCTCAAACTGAGTGAGTTCTCTGCTGTCTGCGGATTGATGACGCGTCATGTCTGAACAGCAGATTTCTGTCAGGTTAAAACCATAAACCAGTTCTCCAAATGTGTTTCTGTCATGATAAAAAAGTCCCCGTTGTTCTACTTCCTCCCACTTAGTGATAGAAGCGAGCCGCGTCATTGGGTTAATATGTACAAACATTCGATCGAGGCCTCAAAGATGTGGGTTGTTCACTTCAGACACCAGTTAATGTAATAAAAACAGGCAATAAAGCCTTTAGTGTTGATGGATCACGTCTCATTTCAAACAATAATCGTATCAATTTTCCTCAGATTCGATTCCTGATGAAGAGCTACTCCTTCATAAGAGAAACCGCTCCTGCTGTCGTGAAGGATACACCGAAGCAAGGTAACGTGCTGAGTCATGATGATTTCAGGTGTATTTACTTCTCAGGAGGTGTCATTACTCATGGTGACATTTCCAGACTACAGAGAAAAATGACTAAAAACAGACCTCAGTAGGTTACCAGCTAATGATTCATGGTGAAGTCGGATCAAACAATGAAATGCGGCTACATGCAATAAATAAGTACGGCCCCATGGATCCTATGGTGAAAGTCTGCTAGCGGTGAAGAATGTGTCTCCGATACCTTTGACTGTCAAAGTGATAGAAGTAGAGGTGAATATTACTGTATAAACCTGAATAAAACAGTAAAACAGACATAAAATACCTTTTATTATTACCGAGTTTAAATGTCATCAGTAAAGGATGTTTTTTGGAGATGGAGATAAGAGACTTTAAGGGAGACAATTTGACGTAATGACTAAACGATGTTGTAATAAAGTCACTGTTGTTTAATTCTAAAGACATTAAGACACAGTAAATCTTTAGTGTTCACAGATGGAGCTAGTAATGGCTGGTATTTTGCCGCATAATGAAACAAGAAGAAATTAAATGAGGCTTATGTCTGAACAATAGACCTTCAGCCTTTAAGAAATAAAATAATTCAAGTCAACTTGTGACTGCTAAACGATATGTTTTTTATTCTTTGTTTTTCAGGAGAAAGTCCAAGATTCCCAACATTTTCCAGCTACCTGTACTTCCTCTTCTGTCCGACACTCATCTACAGGGAATCATATCCTCGGTATGATCCTCTCTCTCTTTTTGCTTCTCTTTCAGTATTTTATGTGAACATCATCATCATCTAGAAAGTTGCAAAAGAACCGATACATAAAAAATTAAAGGTGCTCAATACAAAATTCAGAGAATATCTATTGCCTCCACATGGTTCTCACGGCAACGGGTGAGCTGGCGGCTCGTAGATAGTAGTGTTAACAGTGCGATTAAGGTGCGATGGTGCTGACAGAGCTGAGGGGGGCAACGGAGGGTGGGGGCTACTCCTCTTTGATGACATTACAGCACGATAACTTTACATGGCAAATAGTGGTTTGGTCTGGAAATCATATAGAGAATAATTAATAACTGCTGAGTTCCCTTCAGCTGATTTTGTTTCAGGGTTGTGGACCTGGTCTTGTGCATGCTGACTCACTATCACATCATTATTGAGCCCCTTGAATCGAACAGAACCTTAGAGTGCTGCAGGGAGGAAGTGTTTTTTCTAGGCCAACCCCTGAAGTTCACATCACACTTGTTCCGTCGATATAAAAAGCCAGCGGGATCTTCCTGTTGGATTTTGCTTTATTGCAGAAAATAAGCTCCGTGGATAAGACGAGATTTACAATTACACACTTCCTTCAGCAAGATGATCTTCACAAATGAATGAACACTTTATGATTTTTTAAAACGTGAATGTAGTAGTGGATATCTATCTATCTATCTATCTATCTATCTATCTATCTATCTATCTATCTATCTATCTATCTATCTATCTATCTATCTATCTATCTATCTATCTATCTATATATCTATATATATATCATATAAGGAAAACTACTTCTCATTGCCACACAGTGTTTATAAATGTTCATTATGCACAATTCACAATATTTGTATAATTGTCACATCCTGTCTCTTCTCCACAGCAACACCCACATAAGATGGAAGTATGTCGGCGTCACACTTGGAATGGTAAGCTGCAACCTTTTCATTTCATTATCACACGTATCACCTTTCAGTCAGGTTACGTGATTGTGTAAGAAAACGGTCTTCGTGGGGTTAACGACCTCGAAAAGATTTGACCTAGAAGTCGCCCGCAGCACGTTTGTATTGTGTGATAATGTGAAACCGCCATAAACTATGCTTAATAGATTTCAATCTCTCTGATATCTTAGATCACAAGGCCTTCGCTTTTCCTGGTGTTGACTCTCTTTATGTTTCATTCCCTTTTCCTGTTTTAATGCTCATTTTTGCAGATCTTAGGGTGCCTGTTTTACGGGTATTTCATCCTGGTCCGCCTCTGTGTGCCCGTCTTCAGACCCGAGACCAACCAGCCTTTTAGTAAACGCTCAATGGTCCTGGCCGTGTTCCACTCTATATTACCAGGTACTGCCTTACGTGGAACTGTTTGGTTGTTCACATGTAAAACAAACATATTCAAGTGTACTTCTGCTTACAGCCTCTTACCTCTTATCTGTGTCAGCGCTGGTTAATGTATCACTTAATATGGAAATAGAGGAAACAAGTCTCTGGTGTTTTGAAGCGATTGATAAGATTAAAGATGCTATTATACGATCAGATAAAGGTATTAAAGCACGGCTTGTTTATTACTCTCTTTAAGTGAATGGTTTTTCTTGAGTGCTGATATAAGAGCATCAGTGTCAAGTTGATATTGGGAAAACTGGGATCAATGCCCGCGGTAGAAATGTTCCTCATAAACTTCCCTTCTCTCTCTGTCTGTGTGTCTCAGGTATAATGTTGCTTCTGTTGGCCTTCTTCGCCTTCCTGCACTGCTGGCTCAACCTCTTCGGGGAGCTGCTGCGTTTCGCTGACAGGATGTTTTACAAGGTGTGTGGCTAACTGATTTCACGTGGCATCATCTCTCCTGTGAACACATTATTTTTCCAGATTTGCTCTCTTTTTCCAGATGGGGAAATTTTGATTAATGACAAGTGAGATTACCGCAGGGGCAGCAGCAGTTTGACTTATCCATCATTATGTTTCTGTTCTGACACGGTTCCGCTCTCAAACAAGCCGCGACGCAGCTTTGTGCCCGTGCGCTCGGACTGATGTGATTCCTGCAAGTCGTGATTCGATTTCAACTGGCAGATTGATTTATGTGCAATAACAGTGAGGCAGCCAGAGCTTCACTCATTGTAAGTTATATATAGTATAGGTCAACAGCACTGTAACTGTTCAAGTGTAAGCCAAAAGTCGACTGTTATTACAAATGTTAAATTATTCATTTTAATTACAACTAAGCCAAGCTCACCTTAGTTTACATATATGCTTTTATTGCTTATCATGTTTTAACGGTTAATAACAAATACACAATATAATCAACAAGACAAATAAAGTAAAAAACTTTCAAAATAAAAAAATACAGCTATAATGACAATACTTTGCAAATCATACATCACAAATCACATATATGCTTTTAAAGGAAGAGTTTAACATCTGCTCCACAAACAAGTCCACATCTGCTCCTAAAATATGGAGCGAGAGTCAGGAATCAGTTAGTTTAGACTATCTTACTATCAAACAGTTAATATCACCAAAGTGATGTAAAAATGTCAATTTGTGGTTTTAGGAAAGCAGAGACACAGAAACGCTAAACTCTTGAGAAAAAGAAGAAGATCACAGCGAGACTTCCCCAAGAACCACAAATTGGTCGTTTTTACTTTTCTGTTTGTGGACAAATCGAACAAATAGGAGGCGTGCTGGAAAAAAAAATGTTTTCAGAGAAATTGATGTACAAATAGTAATTTTTTGGTTGAAGAATTCCTTTAACAAGTAGTATCTTAATCTTGTGTAGAAAGTATATTTTGTAAATGTTGAGGAGAGCAGCAAGGTCGGCGGTGAAATAGAAATATCTTATTTTGTACGATGATAATGCGGCTGAACCGTTTCCTCGAAATCCACTCGTATCTCTAGGATAGTGTTTTATTGTTCTGATTCACCATCCGTTAGACGGCTGAACTGTGTTGAACCTTCACATAGAGGAAGGCTGGAAATGTGTGTTTGTGATTACAAAGAAATAATTATATCAGAGATGGTTTATCGCTATAGTTGTTGGAAGCTCTGTTTGACATCTCAAATACAGAATCTCAAATTCTAGTAGAGTTTTATGTCCATATTTCATTAAGATTGTACAGGTTTGGCTCCCACCAGTATAACTCTATAACTCCTCAGTTTTTCAGACGCCAAAATTGAAATGATCCTTCTCTATTCTGTTTGGTCTTTATTTATGAGCCACACATTCATTTTACTTCCACGTGTTGACTTTCCAGGACTGGTGGAACTCCACGTCCTTCGCCAACTACTACCGTACCTGGAATGTGGTGGTCCACGACTGGCTCTATTACTACGGATACAGAGACTTCCTCTGGGTGAGCAAATACAGGAACCTACAATTCCATACAGTAGATAATCTGAAACAAAACAATAACGTAATGTCGGGATTTGTCTGTATGTCCAGAGCAGCAGGTCACATGATGAAGGGTGGTATAGCAGCAAATCCCCACTGAACCCCTGAACTTTGAGCCCTTTTTCTTCCTCTGATCCCTGCAGCTGTCCAACAGGAAATTCCGAACAGCTGCCATGCTGTCGGTGTTCATCGTCTCCGCCGTCGTCCACGAATACGCCTTGGCTCTGGGCTTGGGCTTCTTCTACCCCGTCATGTTCTGTCTCTTTGCCTGCTTTGGAGGTGAGCGATATACGCTCATTATTCAGGGGACAATCTCCACAGTTATATAAGCAGATGATTGGTATCCCGTGCTCTGACCTGGCCGCTCGGAGGGAAAGCATTCGATAACATAAAGGATTTCAAATAAAAGGGAGAAATTCAATGGCTTGAATCGCTTGTTAAAAATATGCAAATGTCTCCTTCCACACTCTGGACTGTGCCTTCAAAGTTTAAAATACGTGATTATTCACTCTAACACACATTTAGCAGCTGTTTACTGAGGAACCTCATTATATTGTGTCCTTCTCCCCTGGGAATTAATCAATAGACATCTGACAAGATAACTTTTTTTTAAACACTCTCACTGTTTAACTATAGATAGCCTTCACGGAAACCACATCAACAACGTTCCCTCATGTCGTCTTCTCTTAGTGGTGTTCAACTTCACGATGAACGACAAGCGCCAGAGCCCCGTGTTCAACGTCATCATGTGGGCGTGTCTGTTCCTCGGCCAGGGCGTCCAGGTGTGTCTGTACTGCCAGGAGTGGTACGCTCAGATACACTGCCCTCGGACAGAGGTAGGTACATGGAAACGCTTTCTGGATGATGATTTATATCGATAAAACCTGACCCCCTTTTTTTTTCAGCATTAGAAATTAAGGCTTGATGTTATTATACTGTGAGATTCCTCTGAGAGATGCATCATTTTCCTTGAAGGCTTGAACAACTATCCCTCTGAACTGGCACAGCCAGAAGCCACATGATTGGGAAAAACATCAAACCCCCCCCTAGATCCTTTAAATCAACAGAGCTACAGATGCATAAACAGGGACCATGTGACTGCACTGCGTGTAGGAGGAATTACAGAGAGATTCTTTGTAGTGTGCTGCGCTATAATGACATCATGAAACGGCACTTTGACCCCATTTTCTCTGATACGTTGATGGAAAATAGGGCAGCAGGTGAATGAACTTCATATACAAATAGAAAGACTGAAATAGGCTACAGGGGGGAATAATGTGATGGCTCAGGACTCGCTTGCCCCCACCAAAGTGCTTACTACTGTAGTTTAACTTGAAGGCCGGGTCCAGGAGTCACATGACCCTCATACTATTAAACAACCCTGCAAGAAGTTAAATACCTAAACTCCTACCTAAAGAGGAGAACAACATAAAGCAAGTCCAATTGTCTACGATAAAGCTTTCAAAGATTACCGCGACCTAGATGACTGAGGGTAAGATATATGAACGTCACTAGGATTAAAAGACAGGGGGGGTTAGCCCCCAGGAGAAGCATACAAAATCTTTGAGCTTCTATCTTTTCAGTTCTATATTAGAACGACACACCAGCGAAGAAGTCAAGCTAGTAAAGGACCGTTCGGTATTGATGGAATGGACCACCGGAGGAAAATAGGGGGGGTTATGTCTTAATATTCTTTGTTGAGGGGTGGGCCACCCAACAATTTTTAGTCGATTGACTTCAGCATTCGCACAGCATTCGGAGAGCAGATGTTCGTCACATGATGTTCTTGATATGAAATATTAGTAACTGACCATTCCTCACTCAAATTATGCATAAAGTGATCAGAGGTCCGAAAATCCCTCCGGTGGGTCTTAAAATAAATAGCAAACAGCCTCTAACAACTTAAAGCAAATCAACTCAATTATTTGTGTGTAGCTTGATTATAATTTAGGGTAGCTCCAGCCCTCATAATAGGTCTAACAACGTCACTGATATATACTATATAAGTACATCACATGACAAGACCTGCGTACTTTGATACTGGACGTCATACAGATGACAGTGACTCAATCAGTGTTTGTTAATCCTGGCTTTGTGTTCTTATCTCCAGTCATTCATGAGCATCTGTTACGACAGACGACGAGCCTGCGTGTAGACGCACGCAGAAAAGTGCATTAACTTGTTCTAAAAGACGACACACCCAACTTACACACATAAACCCAGCATGTCGAGTAACTGTACGTTTGTTAAAATAGCGACACGCATTTTTTAACCCTTCCGACCCCGAGCGATGATGAAGTCACAGATGTGAAGGATTTGCCTGACAGATGGGCACAGATGGACTTATTCCACTATGAAGTACCAGCTAAGGCATAACGCACACACACACACACACACACATACACACAGACGACTGCTGTCTAAAAATAGAAGTGGCATCCGTTGAATGAGATTATTAAGTGATGATAAATGATGTTAAATTGTACAGATGAAGATATAGAAAAGGGATTACGTTTCCATATTTAGAACCGATTCTTCAACTCTGTCTCAACAGAATGGCTTCTGGGAGTTTGTGACGCCTCGATCGTGGTCCTGCAGCTACCAGAGATGATCTGGCCTGGACGGGTGATCATCACGGTGGACTGAACGCATACGGTGATCTGTTTTTAGTGGGTGAAGATTTCTTTTTTTACGTTTATCTTTATGTTGGTGTTCAGATGTGTTGTTATCCATATGTTGCTTATCTGCTCGCTCTGAATAGTTTTGAAACATCCTAATAATGTATTATAATCTGTTTATAGACCTGTGTCATTATAGGTACAAGACAAATATCCATGATGCTTTATAAGAATAATGATAACACATTATAGACACTTTATAATGATGTATAAGGTCAAGTATCTTAATGTTTCATCACTGCTGGTCCTGGTTTTCATAATGCATCATGTGATTATAAGTAAGTCTACGTGGTGTTTGGTTCCTTTCGGTGAAGTAAGAATGTATTTTACAGACTTTTACATAGATTTAATATTTTTAACTTATAATACGTTCTATGAAAGTTGTAATATATTACAATTTGCAATACACTATGATTAAGCCTTATTAAAATACTTTTGAACATGTTTATTTTTAAAAAGCATAATGAATATTTATTGGTGCTTATAACTTTAATTTTACTGTGCCGTAAGAAGGTTAGAACGCATTATGAGTATGTTTTATGTGCATTACAGACATAGAAAGTGTTACCAAAATGATTGTAATGCATAATTGATTCATCAAGTGCTGCTAGAACTTTTGCACATTCATCATCAAGGAGCTTGTTTATTGCTGTTATGAGAGAATTTTTTTGATTTTTTTATGTGCAGATTAAACAAACGGGATAAGAAATGTAAATGAGTGAAGTTTAGAAGTGCTGGAAGTCAGAATCAGACACAATCAGGCTGCATGTTCCCCCCGTTAGCAGCAAATATGCTAAGCTAAACTAATCTCCAGAAGAAATACACAGAAAAATAATCAACAGGAGGATCCAATTCTTTGAATTATTAAATGTATTTTGGTGTAATTAAGTAAAACCTCAGGAACTTAGGACTCGGAAATAAAACTTACTGTTACTGCATTTTTTATTTCTGCTATATTTATAGAAAAGCTAGACACACAGATTTCACAGAAGAGGTGAAATCAGTGACAACCTGGAACAGGCTTTGTCACAGCGAGGGCACTTGGCCTGCAGTGTGTGTGTGTGTGTGTGTGTGTGTGTTGCATGTTTAATCCTGCCTGGGTTTGACACTCAGCTGGCAGGGATTGGTTGGGAAGCAGGTATGTCAACCAACCAGGCAGTGCAGCATCTTATCAGTCTGTCACAAAGCCTCTGTTTGCCCGCCTGCCACGTCCCTCTGAAGTCATACAGGAAGGAGAGGATTAACATTGGTACAGTGTTTGCATTAGTGATGTAATGCTCTGTAAACTGATATACTGTAATACCACGGCCGCTCAGAGAGGAACAGCAGGACAGGTTGTGGAGTCAGCAGCGATTTCATATATTTGTGTTTGACATCAATTGTCAAATTTTATACTTGAAAATAAAATCATACTTTTTTTGTATTTTATTTTTTAATTTGATACAATTCGTACGTCAAGCTTTTTACTTCATGAAAGGGACTGTCATGTTTTTGGTTTAGCCATAGTTATCATCACATTATTTATCTGTTAGTCGTTATTGAGCCATATTGCTGATCCAATTCAAAATAGCTGCATGAATACAATAAAGGGGAATGGGGATTTCCAGAAATGAAACACTTAAGGTCCTTTTTTAAAGCAGAATTTTTCAATTAAGAGCCGGGTGGCTGTAGGAGTCACATGACACTCACAATATTGGGTCAAATACCTGAACTCCCCAATAGTCAGTTAGAAGTGAAGAAGCCTCTTGGATGAGAGGAGAGTCCTGCTGCCTCTTTCAAACTACACCAGCTAGTTAACTTTGCCACTTTGGATCCAAGTGAAAGTGCAGTTTAATCCTGTGGGGTTTTTTTCCTGGATGAGATGTTGTTTTTCCTTTTATTTCATGATGATTTTGTAAAATATGTTGAGAACTAAATTATTGTACTACAATGTGGATTGCATTATCGTATTTGATCAAAATATAAGGCAAATGATCTGCCTGTTACCTCTAAAACTGCATCACAAAGTGCTGAGTGTCTGCCTGAATCCAAACCTCTGCTCCGTCCCAACTTGGAAACTGCAGCAACCACAAGATATGTTTTGACTTTTTCCTACATGATGGGATGTATTCTCTCTATTCTTCATGTAGCACATGAACACTTACACAATTATTTTCTTCCATGCAGTAGAAAATAAAAAAGAATAAATAAAACCACGATGATGTTATAACTCCAGAGTGGTTTATTGGTTTATCAACTGGCAGGTTCGCCAAAAGCACCATAAGAAACAAAACTGAGCAATAACCCGCCTTTTTTATATTTATGGCAGCAAGATGCATTCAGGGAACAGTGGTATTAAAGCATGAGTAAACAGTCCAAAAACATAAACAAACAAAAACACAACTTAGACAGCAGCTTTAACACTTCACATGCTATGTGCAACAGTTTTTTTTTTTTTTTTTTAATGCTGGCTGTTTTTCCTCAGAGAAGAAATTAATCGAAAAGCGAGCCACATTGAGTGTAGCACACAGAGAAGGGAGGGGGGGTGTAGCACGATAAAACCTGCAGCCATAAACTCGGATTAGAGATGAACATGCAGATACTTACTTTCATCTGAAATTCCAGCCAGCCAGCACTGTGCTGCTGCTGCTGCTGCAGCCGTGTCTGTGCACGAGCGTCTGCCTCTGTATGTGTGTGTAATCATGTGGTGGGTGGGTATGTGGGGGAACAAATCAGCTTTGAGTAGTTGATCTGGAACAAAGTGGCTCAGGAAGCAAGCAGAGCTGTGATTTTTATTCCCTAATGTTCGTGAAACGACATTTATAATCGGGGGGGTTTAGAGCGCACAGGTTGGGGAGGACGGGCGGATTTAGAGGGACTCTCACAATCGAAAAACTCACCAGGAGACAGCAAAAGGCGGACCGAGGCCGCCAAGTACGACTCAGAGCGAGCAAATGTAGGAAAAGCAGGGAAAAGAAACCAAACTGAAATCATTTCACGAGAGCCACAAGCTGGAGAACAACAAATGTGACCTTCTTCCTCTTTTTCCACAAACATGCCTCGAACGATGCATGAGGCAGACTTTTCTTAAGTGTTACTTTGCACAGGAAGAGGAGGATGGATTTCACTCATCAAGTGTAAATCTGTCCAACAGATTTCTGTGGGCTAGCAGCGTGGGTTATAGTCATAACAGGTTTGCTGCAGAAATGTGTGGCCTGAACCACATGATGACTACGATGACGACTACAGTGAGACTTCACTAAACTATCAGGTCGTATGACGGCTGGGATTTTTCACCTCGGGGACGAGAAACAACGTTGTTTCTGTTACTCGGGCTAACAAATGTGGAATTATTTTTCGGCAGTATTGTTTGTCTCTTTCACAAAGAAACCTCACAAAAGAAGAAGAAAAAAAAAAGAAAAAAACCTGACAGTATTCACTCAAGTACAACAAAGAAGTGACTTTTCAGCTGGAAGAGAATCGAGTAAAAGAAGGAATCCGGAGGGGATTTGGTCCCGGTGCCGTTTTGTGTCCAAGTGCTTCAAAAGAGCAGACCGCTGCAGAATGTTAAACACAGGTGCTTTGCCAAAGACATCGTAGTCTTACTCACATTAAGAAAAATAAAACAGCTTAAACTCCATACAATATTTACATTCTTTAGCTCAGTGCATCTCTTCCATTTCTCCTCGTCAAATCTATACAAGTCCGTATAGAAAACCAACTTCAGCGTGAAGCGTCACAGGCGAGGAATGCCTGTGTTTAGAATTGATCCTCAAGTGGTCTTGGCATCGGAGCCAGCGCCTTCCTTATTAAGTAACAGACAGAGACTTTGTTTACATGCAAAGTGGTGCCGGGCTGCAGGCGGTGGAAGCTTCCCTGCTCATATTAAGTTTCTGGAGGCTGAACTGCTCCCATCAGCATTCATGTGACTGTCAGTGGCAGTGCGTGAGGCTTAACCAATGCACAGACGTTTAGACATTTTTTTGGGGGGGAGGGGAAGAAGAAACATGCAGTTTGAGGGAAGGAAAACTGGAACAGTATCAACGATTTGTGAAAACAAAGAATACTCGTGTGAAAATAGAACCATCGCCGGCTGAGATCCATTTGGTACCTTTTATACTGTAAACTTCTGAAGTTGCAGTTTGCTTGGCTTTTCTGTAGAAACGATAGATTTACAGTTTCTACAAGATTCCTCACTGAGAGACTCAAAATAAATCTGCAGTACCTTCATAACAAAAAATCTGAGGCTCAGAAAGGATCATTAAAAAGTTTGGTTAGCTAATAGAAAATTCATTGCCCAGGAGGAGTCGCCGGATTGTGGATTCAAAAATCTAAATTAATACACCTAAGGGTGCGTGCTGCAGAAATCACTAAACTATGTTCAGAGAAGGTTTGGATATAAAAATACAAGAGAATATAAAACAGAATCTTTTGGCATTGATTGTTAAACAGGTAGGTCAAACACAGAAAAAACATCTTACAGGGTCAGTCAGTTTCCACTTAATTTGAGTTATTTCTCTGCCGTCTCATTAATTAGTCCTGTGCATCACCTTATTTTGTGCCTCTCCGCCAACATTCAGATTTCAGACTTTTTCGTAGACAGCAGATGGCTATTTTTGCCCGCGCTGCCTCGCCAGCCGCTTCATGAAGCAACAAGTTACCGTGGCGATGATGACGATGCCCACAAACAAGGCAGAGGACACTCCGACGACCAAAGGGATGAGGAGGAGGTCAGCAGCTGGGGGGGAGATAATAGAGTTGGAATTGATTTTCAGATGGAAAAAAAAATGTTTTTGTGTTTTATTGTACAATAAAGTAGGGAAAAAGTCTCATTTGGGAATAAAATTGATTTGTTTGGTCGTAAACAATACAGATATGCTTTGTATCGAGTGCTTTGAACATTCAGCCAGCACACATATTGGTGAAAAGCCAGTTAATGGAGCGTCCTGCTGGATAAACTGAAAAGCACAGTTTGCTCTGGTGATTCAATCATCGAGTGCCAGAAACTCCATCTAGTACCCATGTAGAACAGAGAGAAGGTCAACAGCTAACTCTGCGACCAGCGCGGGCGATTAGTGTAAAGATGGTTACGTGCGTGCTTCTGGCAAATGTTCTGCAAATATTTTAGACCCATTCTGGATATTCTGACTGTAACTGGATGGGATTAAAATGCATAAAGACACAAATCGACCACACGTTCAGGACGTTTCAGCCACACACTTTCCTTTTAAATGCCAATATACAGTGACTCACCTGTTTTTATTAATTAAAATGATCATGTAGAAAATGATCAGATCTAATGAAACTTGCAAGCAAAATGGTCCTCTTAGTTCCACAAAATTAAATTACTGCTACATGGGACAGGAAGAAGTGAAGTTTATTCCCTGAATTACATGTCTTTAGGATACATTTAGAGGAACCCTTCAAATACTTTTGGACGTTTAATCTGTAACAATGAATCATGTTTTATAAACTCATATATTAGATCTTAAATTTGAAAAGTAACTAATAACTACAGCTCTTGAATAAATGTAGTGAATTGAAAAATACAATATTTACTTTTCAGATACTCAAGTTATGTACAAATACCTCTAAATTGTACAACATTTTCACCATGTTTGATTCCCGGACCACCAGGACAAAATCTGGACGGGGAAGATTTACCCTGGATTGCTCCAGTGGAGCAGCTCAGTTGCAGCTTGCAGTGTGTGTGTGTGTGTGTGTGTGTGTGTGTGTGTGTGTGTGTGTGTGTGTATAAGATGCTCTCAGATTCAGTATATGAACTGCTTGTTATCCGTTACGTTCCTCCGTGTTTCTAAAACAAACAGACTGGGGGTCTCTTACCTCTGGCATACAGGTAAACAGTCACTGCATTCGACTCTGCTTTGGCCCCTGTGTTGTACCAGCCTCCATGGGGGTCCTGACTCCAAGCCTGAGCATGACATGCATACATGCCCTGGTCATCCACCGTTGCTCCGTGGACCCTCAGTCGGAAGCTGACGGCTGACAGGCGGTCGACGCTGACCTCGCTGCCGTTGGCGTAGATCTTTGCAACGCCGTCATGCATGAGGGCGGCTACCAGTCTGGGTTCGTCCTCCACAGGGGGGTCTGGGAGAGTAAAATCAGACCCTGGGCTCTCCTCCTTCCTGATAACCCGTTCGGGGATCGGCCACCGCAGCCACTGCACCTGTGCCTGGGCGGGGCCTGTGGTCGTCACGGTGGCGTTACAGATAAGAGTGATGGTGCTCCCTCTTTTTAAAAGGGGGCCCTGAGGGAGCCGAGCCACAGCTGCAACCAGCACGTCTGTGGAGGGGAAGCGGTACATTGAAAGAAACGTTTAGGAGTGTAAACCGAACATATGTGACTGTCAGTTCAAGAAGAAACCTGAACGTTTAGACAGCCTTCTTAGTGAATATGAAGAGAACCAAACCACAGTCAGTTTTGGCAGATTACCATCAAGGACTGGAAAACTGCTAACGTGTTATTTATCCCTCATGTTCCATTTTCAGAAAAGCCATTTCGTAGAAAACAGAATGTTTTCTGGATCTACTAGGAGCCATAAAACAGTTTCAAAAGCTGAGACAGCAGGCATCAGAAATCTTGTTTAAGACTTGAACTCATCACAAATGGCCCACAGCCCAGACCCCTGGACTATCAGAGCACTGCATGAATTTATACTTTTAAAAACCATCTCCACCAAACTGATTCAGCGGCCCTGAGGCATCAAATGTAATCAACAGTGGGAAGAAAGAGGAATCACTGTAGACTGTGTGAGTAGCGTCTCTCACCTTTGCTCTTGAGGTTGATGGTGACGCCCTCCGACCTCTGGGTGAGTGTTGCAGGAGTCGACGGGCCCGGGTTGCTTTTTCCGGCGTAAACGGTCACGGCACACCGGTACACGCCCGAGTCTAGCGGCCGGGCCGAGAACAGCTTCAGAGAGTACCTCCCCTTCGCCACCTTCTCCATCGAGCCGCCACTGGCTCGGCTGAGGTCGTCCCCCCAGCTGACAACACCGTCCGGGCTCATGCGGGCCACCTCCACCTTAACGTCAAATACAACGTGTCAGTGTGTTAGACTGCAAACTAAAATTTAGTCAATTTGTTTAAATGGTGAATAGTTTAGATTATTGCAGACTGTTTCCTAAAACTTGACGGTTGATGACGTCGATAACACGTCATGAAACCCATTTTATACATTTTAGACGTCTGAAAGCCAACTTCCATGTGTCACTTATCAAATCTATCTGAATTAGTAACCAGGTAACAATTATGTAAGTTTGACGGAAAATCAATTAGACTTAATGGCGACTGGGATGGATTGCCCATCTGTGCCTGCAGGCAAATTCGCCGAATCTGAATCTGAATCTATCATTAATTCATCTTTCAGTCTGTGAAAGCAGGAACGTTTCTGCTGATTCTCATACTGCACTATTAAAAAAAATGTGATAAAAATAAGAAAAATGGTCAACATACTAATGAAAACAGACACGCTTTGCTATTTATTGTAAATGGACTTAAATGCAAACACTAATGTATTACATTGTTATTCAAATGTGTCATCACTTCCCTTTTGCTGACGCGTTGCTATAAGAACTTATGCATTCACTCACATACTCGAAAGTTAAGATATACGACTTCTACCTCACTTATACTGTGCAGGTGTGCAAAACACACTCACCGATACTGTGTCCTACTAGAGATACATCAATGAGTTATCAGAATGAGTAACCGTACCTCCACTCCCCCGCTCCCAGCTGCCTCTCCGCTGCCTGATCCCCTCTTCATCCACTGAACCAGCAGGCCCGAGTTGACTTCAGGCGGCAGCCCCAACACCTCACAAGTCAGGATGAGGGGCGAGCCGACCTGCAGGGTCACTTCCCCCTTAGGCGAGGACGTGATACTCAGGGACTCCGCTGGCGAACGGAAGAGGCAGAGGGAGAAAGATTAGTAGAAGTGAGAAGAAATCCTCCGCGGTGGAGAAACTAGCACTTAAGCCTGTGGGTCTGATTTCTGTGGAAAGGCTAGAGTGGCCTCTCCAGTACATTACTTATTAAACAGCCAAATTAATAAACACTTTGTCATTTTCTATTATTGCTCAATGGAAGCAAGTTGTCCAAATTACATCATTATATCACTTTAAGCTTAACAGGAGAGGGTGCAGCACCAATGAGTGTATGCAGTCTAATGAACTGAAAAGGACTCGTAAGAACTGATAATAATCATTTGGTATAATTGGAACATATTATTAACACTAGTCTTTTGTGTGAGCCAAGTCTCATTTAACCCAAACAAAGATCTGCACAATAATGGACACATTATTTATGTAAACAAAAGGAGAAGCATCAGACTATTGTATTAGTCAGACAGAAAATACAGAACTAAATAGTGCTTGTCGGGGAGTGTCGGGAAAACAAAACAATGCATGCATTGATGAGATGCAAAGCTTCGGAGAAGAAATGTGACCTAAATAACTTTTAGCTCCAATAATTAGTTACTTAGTACTAAGAAGTTGTTTACGCCTCTCATCAGCATTAATACAAACATTTCTAAATATCAAGAATACATACTGTATGTATGTGTATATCAGTAACTTCCCTATCTGAGACATGAAAGACAGCTGCTCTGACAGTAATGGACACGTCAGTCTGACAGAAAGATAGCTATCCCCTTTGCGGCCTGCATCAGCCCAAGGTGGGAGGAAAGATTACTCCCTCCGTCAGATCTATACAAGCTCTTTAGAATTTAAATTGAGCAAAGCGGCGAGGCAGCAGGCAGTTATTCAGCCTCCCGGAGAGCCAGCTATCGATCCCCCCATCAGGTCCAGCTGGACCATCGGTGAGAGCTGAGCGGAGGTGGTCTGACAGCTGACACATAGTAGGTCAAACGTTGATGGACTCAGATGCGTTTCCTAGTCTTACATTACAGTAAATACTGGAGTAAAACAACAACTTGATAAAGTCGCCTCTTTCCTTGTTTATATATTACCTTATGAATCAACATAATCGAGGTATTCATCCATATCGTGAATATTGTCATCAAAAATCATTGTAACTATCCATCCAGCAAGCAGCTACTCAGAAAGCCGAGAAGCTGACCCCAGATAAGCATCCAGTTACCTGGTAAATCAACCCCCATCTATCCATCCAGTCAGTGAAATGCTCAGTCAGGCTGCCAGCTAGACTTTCAGTTAAGCTGCAAGTAGCGTACACATCCAGAGCTTCATTCAGACTGAAACCTGGAAAGATTCCAACGTACTCGACGGCACTGCAAGTCCCGGCCGACTGACGCCGCCAAGAAAGAAGAACCGACAAGTAGAAACCAAACCGTTTTACTTCTATTCTATAACGGGCGCAGCCAACTTTACCTCATTATCTTCTTCTGGCTATATAAATGTAATCGTGCTTCATGTGGTCTGAAGGTGGTACTTGCTATGTGTTGCCTTGCACAGATCCTTAGTTACACTGACCTAATTGCTGAACTGTCAAGTTGCCAATATCCAGCGTCCTCTGTGCTATCTTCTGCCACGATCGATCCGGGTCCAGAATCCACTGCGAGGCCTCACAGAAATACGATCCGGTGTCGTCCGGCTGCACCGTCCTCATCTTCATCACGTACACGTCCAGTCCGCCCTCCCCGTTCCTCTTCTCCAGGCTGATCTCTCCGTCGTCGTACCGCGTCTTGTACAGACGCCCCGGGACGACCCCCAGCAGCTTGTCGATGGAGATGATCTCTCGGACGGTGCTGACCTCCCCTCCACCCGCGGCACTCCCCGACCCCTGGCCGCCGCCGCCACGCTTCCCGAACATGATGGACAGATGGGTGAGCTGCTCCGATTGGATGCCGGCTGAGCACGTCAGCGTTAAATCCGCCCCCTCCGGCACCGGTTGGCTGGTGAGTGAGCGGGTAAAACTGATCTGGAGTGTGTCGGGGATCACTGCGGGTGTAAAAAGAGACACAGATAGACAATCACATTACATCAACAGGCTACAGGAGCCAGATGGGAGGATAAAAAAAATCTAATTTCTATTGCCGGTGTGCTGTTTGTACATTTCTATGTTAAGAACAAAGTCATGACAAAGGGCTGCTGGGTGACTGCAGGCTGTTTATCGCCAAAAGCAAGATTAGCTGACTTTCCTAAAGATAACACACTTCAGCATGAGAAACTCTCACCCAGCATCATGAACACAAAGAAGGCAATGAATAAAGTTTGTAACCGTGGGGATGGTCGAAAAGTGCTTCAATATGGCGGCTGGCTTGAGCGGATGAATCTTCGTGGAAAAGAAAGAAAACTCCAGATGGCAAGTATAAATAACAGCTTAGACGTGAGCACTGTCATCGCGCACCGAGTTGAACACGGTATGATTAATAAATGTCATCCATCTGGCGGATGTACAGCAGAAATCCCACGGCAACGCTGGTTTCCGCTGTACGTCAACTCAACTACGGTCGCCAGGATGCCAGGACTAGAAGTTGGTGATATAACACAATACCAAAACGATTGTTTCTCAATATTTGATGAGCAAAAGTTGGATTTGTTGTACGTTCTTTTGCTCAAGATTTCTAGCCCTCTCTGGCTATCTTCTGTTTCTCTTATACAAGAGAGAACCAAAGAAACAATGCGATGAGGATCTCTTACCTTTGACCGGCACCGTGGCGCTGTAGTTGCCCTGGTAGGTGCTGTCCGTGCTGGGCGTGTAGCACTCATACTTCCCCTGGTCTTCAGCTCGGAGCCTCTGGACCACCAGCCGGACTTTGTCCCCTGAATCCCTCTCCACCCTCACCTCCCCGTTCTTCACCCGGGCCTGGAACGGGGCGTAAGGGAAGCCCTGGTCCCTGGTGGACACCACTCCCATCTGCCTCCCGCCAGAATCGTCCCTGTACAGGAACCACTCGAACTCCTGCGTACGCGGGCCCTCGTACCCCGACACGGCGCAGGGCAAGGAGAGGGGGAACCCTGCGACGCGGTAGAGGATCCCAGGAGGAAGAGATACGTCGCGGCACGCGGCGTGCTGGAGCACTGCAAGGGGAAAAAATGGAGAGAAGTGTTAGAAAGATGGTGAGGAACGGGCAGGAAAAGGTCGGAGGCATTAAGGTTCTGTGGGTCATGGAACCGTCACGGACTCGCCTCGCAGCGTGTTTGGTACACACGATCAATACCCTGAGCTGATGACTGGCTAACAGGGAATCAATACATTAAATAGGGCTGGAGTGCTGTGCTTCAGCTTCCTCTGAATACGACACATTGAATAAATGAAACACATTCATCTTACTGAGCTTCATAGCTCACACCTGGCTGTACACTTAGCTTAAATATGGATTCAAAATCACACTATGAGCATTTTGGATTCATATGGAACGAACAGTTCACTTAAACAACGGAATAAAACTAGTTATTCTGTCACATTGCTGCAGTGAGCTCGTTTCAAAAAACAATACAGTGAAAGCAGCATTAAAAAAAATGCTAATGCTAATTTTCAAAGCGGCAAAAAAAGAAAAACAAAAAGGGTATATCTCAAAACTGAAAATCCCATCAAAAAGACTTCACTCAGGTCAAAAGGGAAAAGAAAAATGAACTTAATAGAAACCTGATAACACAGGAGACCCTCCGTGTTCTGACTGTGGGTTAAGATATTCAGCCTCGGGGGTTTCGAGCCTCATTGTCTGGCTGGTAGCTTCATGCCCGACTTCCCCCCCGAAACCCCTCTGAAAATAGTTACAGGCCCAGACGAAGCTGTTTAAATAATGAAACCCTCTTTCAGCCACAGGCGCTGAAACTTCTCATGCCACTTCCACTTCCTCATGGAAGGGGACTGATAGTGGTAGATTCCTTTTTTAAAAGAAGGAAGCTGAGGAGGAGAGGAGCGACCTGACACATCATTGAGTCTGGCTCTGCAGATGAGTGTCAATTCACACATTACAGAGCCATTAATGAATTAATAAACTTCACAAACATGTAATTTACGTAGCTCCAAACACAAACGATGGAAGTTTTATACAGTAAAAATCATGGTTACACCATTTCAGATGCCTAAACTCAGGTTATATGCTGAAACCCTCCTGCCAAAATTTGAGATAAAAAATTATTATTTTTTTAAGGATTTTGTCAAAGAAAGTGTATTAATTTTTTATCGCTCATATCGTCAGTGAGTATCAGCATCTCTATTAACAACTTAGGGAGAATTTAATAAGACAATATTGACATTGAGTTGTTGGACGGCCAGAATATTAGTAAGAAACCCTTCAAAAAAAGGCTTACAAGCTGTGCCAAATGCTAAAAGAAGCTAAAAGAGAAATAAAAGTTGTCATCGTCCCGACATAACAGTCAACAAACACACAACACCCACAAACAACAAACTGACAGCGTACAAAGGATCAGCAACAGCCCACACACACCCTCTAAAGTCTCACCTGTTGTGATCCGTGTACCTGAACAACTAGAAATACTAGATGGGTGCGTTGTAGGCACACCTCGCCCGTAAGTGTGTGTGTGTGAGTGTGTATGCACATCGTACTTAAAAACAACTGGAGCTTTCTCACAGGCGAGCCACAGCCTGATAACAACACGCCCAAACATAATGACATGGGAGACTAGTGGGAGGCTTAAGCGGATCAAATCCTAATTAACATTGGGCTCGGACTGATAGGGCTGGGGGACACCAGGGCTCGTGACAAGGCACACTACTGTCTGAAGAAGACGCTGAGCAACGCGGGAGACTACCGGACCGCTACAAGGAACCCTGCTAGCTGTGATGTCACACAATGAAATAATAAGTTAAATAAGTCCCGTATTAAAGCATGTATCGTTTACTGCATGTTTGGGTTGTGTATCCTATTTTGTATATTGTTTTACTCTGAAATAAACTCCTTGAATGTATTTGATTATCTCAGTCTTTCTATTCTTCCTCTGCAAAATCATTTTTAAAAACCATCTTTGTCCCTTTGATTTGAATATTAAACATAATAGCCATTTCAATCTTATGATAAGACTTATCTTTTTGGTGAAGTACACAAAAAAAGTGACAAAACAAGTGATAAAAGCATAAAATTACCATATTCTGCCAATAAAACAAAAGGCACTGAACGCGGTCACATAACATACAATAAAGTATTGTTTCTGTTGTTATCAGTACCATAAAACAGCCATGACGTTATCAGTATCAGTACACACTGGGGGAGGATATGTTTGCTTGGGGACTTCCTGGATGCCACCAGGAACTCATTTCATTGGTCCAAAAAACACCTGTCCCAGCTCCACGTCCATCTACCTGCAGGTCTTTGGTTCTGTACTCACCCCAGTGCAGGAATAGGAATAACGCTGTTTTCATGGAAGCCATCGCGGTCCTCCTCCTCATCGCCCCCCTCCTCCCTCCCGCCTCCCTCCGATGCCCAGATGGATTATGTAGACTCAGATTTCTCTCTCCCTCTGCGCGTTTTATCGCCGATCATACTTCATGGGAGGCCGAACTGGAAAAAAAACACACACACAGACACGATGGGATTATGTGGGGAAAGAAAAGGGTTTGCTAACGTGCAATGATATCGATGCAGCGAGTAGCCTATAGAGAGAGGAGTTAGCGCCATCAGCTAACTGCCTGTAACGTTCGTAACGCTCAAAACGTTCGTAACGTTCAGAAGGTCGGAGGTATTAATCACCTTTGTCCACGCAGCTTCGCATCTCCGTCAGCGCACCGTCCGCTCCATAACAACACCCGGCGTGGTTTCAGATTAGACCGCCGCGACTAGACACGCCGTGCAGGCGTCGGCAGCATCACAGGGGCTTGTTGTAGAGTGTGTGCGTGCGCGCGCGTGTGTGTGTGTGTGTGTGTGTGTGTGTGTGTGTGAGGAGGGGGAGGGGGAGGAGCGGCTGGTAGGAGGGGCTTACATTGAAAACGCCCCCAGATAAGAAGTCAACCTGCTGCCATTGGTCGAGAAAACGACGGAGACATTTTGAACCAATGATAATAGAGTGGAAAGTTAATTAAAAGTAATTTATTTATACAAATTATTGTAAATATAAATATATATTTATAATGATTTGAAGAAATCATAAATAAATTATACCTATATATAAATGTATTAATAATGTGTATAAATAAATTATAAATGTATTAATAATGTGTATAAATAAATAATGAATGTATAATATAATACATGTATAAATTCACACACACATATATACATTTGTATTAATTTAAATACATTTATAATATGTAAATAGATTATTATAGAATTAATTAAAAATATATTCAAATGAAAATTCATGTTGGGCTATGAACGAATTAAAGACACATTAAAGTTTACGAAATTACGAAAAAAAGGTATTTCTTGACTATTTTATGTTGTAGAATAATAAGAATTAAACTTGTGTTAACCACAGGCGTCTCACCAGAAGCTCATTATTAAAAAAAAACATCCTTGACTTTGAACTGGAAATGCAAAATGACGGACTCATTTCCGTTCACCAGTAAGTGCAGACCAGAAGTCATTTTGGCATATTGTTAAAGGGTAAACACAGGTGTAATTAATAATAATGAATGATGGCCCTGTTCCATTTACGTGGGCCCTGGTATTGTGCATGCTGACTCATTGGAATTACTGTAACAAACGGAATGGGACCATAATTAATTTGATCAGTTGCACCTGTGTTTACCCTGATGTTAAAATGGCTGCAGTGCAAGGGGCCTAGAATGAATAGAAGAACTTGTTAAATGGAGCACAAAGTTAACTCTTGTAAGATCTCCAAGTATATGGTGATGTAAAATGGTAATGTTTTGCTTAAAACTTCATTAGATTATTTAAATATCCAAACAAAATCCCAGAATGAGTGATTGATTTTGCTGCCTTTTTCTATTTGGGACTCCCTCTAATAACCCAGGAAGGCTTCTATCAGCAGATGAGCGAACACTAGCTCGCTAACTAGGCTTACTCAAAGGCACCACCTGGTGGCGAAAGTCGTGAAAAGTACTATTCATCTAAAGAGTGACATGATATATGATTGATGAATACTGTTTATTATATATATATATATATATATATATATATATATATATATATATATATATATATATATATATACACACACACACACACACACACACATACATACACACAAACACACAAAAAAAAAATCAACTCCTGTCTATCTCTATGAGAACATGGCAAAAGTGTAATGTAGACAATTGCATAATGTTGCAAAATGACAGATATGGAGGATTTAGAAAAGACTCTTTCCAGTTAGTTCCCAGTTATTTTAGCATGGCTTTAATTTATTCCAAATTTAAAAAAAAAAAATAAAGTGGCATTTCAAGTCATGCTCTGTCACATATCCATCGAAATCAGTAGGCAGAATATACATAACGTTAATTTGGCTGAAGTCAAAGGACACTTTTCCACTGTCTGGATTCATAATCAATATTGTTAATCTTTAAAAGGGGGATTTGGGTGTAGAATTGGGTGGTTGAAAGTTAAGGCAGAGTAGCCTTGTTGCAGGCTGTGTTAAGCTAATAAGAGCTGATGCACAGAAACATCACACGCTACTAAATTCCCCATATTCCCCACAGTAAAGGATATTCTCTATGTTGTACTTCTGCTTATTATCACCTCTCTGATCCATATACTGTCAACAACATGTGATACATGCATGTGACACAGTACAGCATGTGATTTCTTTAATCCCCATGGGAAAGAAATGTTCAACCCTTTTAACACACACTCTCCCTTAACTGCCTGTGTGTTTGCATATGTGTGTGTGTGTGTGTGTGTGTGTGTGTGTGTGTGTGTGAGTGTGCATTTATGGGCCTGTTTCACTGAAGAACGTCTGCCATGTCACCGTACAAAGCGCAGGTGTGATAATGAAGTTAATGATGGCTGAATTCCTATTGGTATCGTTGCATGCTGGCTCACTGTCACGCTGTCAAGGCTTACTGGGACACTTGAAGAGAGCAGAGCCATCATTAACGTTGTTAGATACGCCGGTGCTTCAGTCTCAATAACACCTACAGTATATTCCTCACAGTGTATTCTCTGCAGATGTGTATTGTGTTTGTATTTGCATGGGTTTGTATTATTTGTGTGTTTATGTATGCAGTCCTGGAAGCGTGCATTTTTCTTACATTTGTGAGTATTTGTCTTCATGCATTTGATCATGTGTGTGTTTGATTTCATGCTTGCTCATACTTGTGTGCAAGCTAATTCATTTTTTTCAACCACAAGGTGGCGACAGCCAATTGCCATACTGAGCGCTCCAACCATTTACATCAGGGCATGGACTGTATATGAAACATCAAAAATAATAAAAGATATTTTTTTTAAATAGATACAGATTTGTTGTCTTTCAGTTTTACCATCAGAATGATAACATATAAAGTTGCTGATAATTAATGACTACAACTTTTCTGTACAGTATACTATCATTAATTATTGATTTCTAACGTCCACTATTTATAGTCTTTGGTTCCTAAATCCTGAATCATCCAAAGAGTATGTGAGGTTTCTGCAACAACAATGTTCACGAGCTGACAGTGATGTAAAACAGCGATAAAACCCAACTAACATTTCTGTGGCCTGCGAAGGCAGCGCTGCTACATTCCCGCCTTCTCTGTCTCCTTTTTTTTTTTTTTTTTGTATTGCCCTCAAAGGAAAGGCAATAAATGAGTCTAATCAGTTATTTAACTATTTTTCCACACTTGAAGCAGAGTCAGGAAAAAAAATCGAAGCTTAGAGTAGAAAAAAAAAAGAGTAGAAACACTACAGTTGAGTGAGGCATGATATGCTCCCCATACATGGTTATATAGAATATGATGTATGTTCAGTGATGGATTGAGCCACTCAGATGCTGCTCACTCTAAGGAGGATTTATGCCATCAGAGCACACTTCATTAGTGGTATCAGTTGTCCTCCATCCTGTCTAGTTTCCTCTCCGCTCCTCCTCACTCCTCTCCTCACTCTAGGCTACATGGAAACATGGATGACTTCACAGTGTGGCTCGGCAGCAAGAGAGGGGAAGTCATTAGGGTATTCTGGGTTAACAAGGCGGCGAGCAGGATATGCAGACTTCAGCAGGAGCCTACACCAGCAATGAGGGATGGCACTCGCGCAGAGTAAACTTCCTCCGTCTTACGGCTTCCAACGTATCACAGTTTCTTAACCGAATTGGACAGTTAGAGCATGATGTAGTCTGATCCACTTCCAGGGAAATAAACCTCTGAAAGCTCCGCTCTGTTTGCTGTGCACATGCCTGGGTATCACGTATGACAGGCGATCTTACAAAAAACCCCAGTCTTTGAATGTTTGCACTCTCTAGTCGTTTAATTCCAACATTAACTTCTTATGTTTATCGAGTGTCAAGTACTTTTATACCTCCTGTGAGAAAGCAACTAAATACATTAAAAAAAGTGAAATACTATACTTTTTGAATTATGAGTATTTTCATTTTCTGCTACTTTATATTTCCACTCCACCATATTTCAATATTTCATTATAATATTGTTTTTTTTTTACTCAACTTCATTTATTATATTATTATAGTTACTAATAAAGTTACTAATTACAGTTGCAATTGTAAAAACTTATTATAAGCATATAAAATATGATGCATTTTTACAGTATATTGAACTCATACACCTCTTGAAACTTTACAAGGGACACCTTTCACATTAGATGTAGTCATTTCATCATTTCTTTATATACAAAGATATCAATTAGTGCAGCTTTAGGGTAAAGGATCTGAATACTTCCTCCACCATCACATCAAGAGCACAAATTCCTTCTCCTCGCTCTCCTTCTCACCTACTTTGTGTGGCCGCTCCCTCTCTTTCAAGGTGGCGGCAGACTAAACTGTGACCCGGTGGAGACTGTCTCTAATTACTCGGTGCTACAGTCAGGCAAACACCCCCCTGTCATTGAAGGGACCTCGCCGTGACTGTCAGGAAGATCCCTTCACTGTGTGTGGTTCACGCGTACATCGCCACCTTCTTTCCTCATCCATCTTTGCCCTGAAATTATTTTCATTGGCACGGGCCGACGCAGCTCCTGTATCTTCACATCGGCCGCAGGGTTTCTTGAGTGTGACATTGGTGTAAACGCTTCCTTGGTTTGTCTCCCTCACAAGTCAAACACGTGTACACATGTTCTATATGTGAGCTCCGTTTGTTCTGCAGTGCTGTCTGCACTTTTATCACCGTGCTGCTGGACACACACACACACACACACTCACTGGGCCGGTGGTGGTGATGGAGGGACGACTGCTAGACAAAACAAAGAGAAGGAGCAGGGACGTGTACAGCTAATGTACCGCTGGCAGTATATTAATAACTTTCCCTTCAGAGGGGCATTCGGTTTTGTAGGTTTTGCGTCTCTTTATTACACAATGCAACAACAATGTTTAGCTAAGCATCCGACCGCATGGTTTTACTTCTTTTTGGTCACCGTCTGGGACCGTGTGGAAATGAGTGAGGTTGATCAGTCAGTTTTTCTTGGAACACATGACTTTTCAAACTCTTAAAAAGAGTTTGTTCAAAAAAAAAAAAAGCAATGAAAACACACTTAGAACATATAAGACTCCATCATGCCTCCATCAGATGTCACGTCTATCCTTATGAACCATGTTTTTACGGTTTTAATGTTCAAGCACATGATGAACATGGACAGAAGAGGAGATTTATTGCCCAAAAGAAGGTAAATATGTCTTCTGTCCAAATCAGCTATTTACATGAATTCTAAAAACATAAAGCAAAGCATCTATATAACAGGCAGGTGATCTTTGGGAGTGAATTTTGTTGCAACGACGCATGTTGTATGATCACAATGATTATGTTTTTTCTCAGAGGACATATAGGAAGTCAGCTTCTAGCAGTATATGATGTTAGAAGTGATCTCCCGTTGTACTGGACTGGAGAAGAGTTTTAGCTGGCTGCCACGCCACAGACAGACAGGCCAGCAGATAGAAAAGGCTAATGGGCAATTTGGTGGACACAGAGGAAGAAAGACACACAGCGTGGAGAGCAGAGACGGGAGGGCATGAGGAGGCCAAGAGAGAAGAGGGGAGGTCTGCGAGGGGAAGGAATTGGAAACATATGCAGTGGTCTGACTGCTGGTCTTCCCCCCTCTGCCTCATCCAGACAACCACACACAACAAAGACGGGAGATGGGCCAGAAATGGTGTTAGGCTGAGTGCAAAGGTGATGATACATGGGCAGTGTTTTGAAGCAGAATGGCAGCGTTTTATTGAAGAAAGATGGCAACTGGTAAACGCTAAACAAATGCAGATGACAGAATTCACCCAAAAGTATTGAAGGAATAACTGGGGTTTTTCATCGTGGATACTTCCCAGTGTGGCATAGATGTATTGTTTGATGACAGAATAAAAACCAAACAAAACCAAATGACTATTGCATGAAAACAATAGTTGGTGGCAATCATACAGAGCACACTCTGCAACTAAATCTATGGTATAATGTGGATTTCCACTATTTTAGACATCGATCACATATTCCTAGATTCATCAGCTGTGACTAATTAATTTGGTGAGTCGTCCAAATCGCTAAATCAAGCCGTTGGCTGTTTTCTGTCAAATGTGCTCTGCATGCTGATGTCGGTTCCATGTCTGTGTCTTCTGCCAAAGTTCCCAAAAAGAAAAGACTGGACTGTCTCTTCGTTGTCCCCAAAACCGAAAATCTGACCACATTTAAGCATGAAAATTAGACATCACATATCAAATCAGCTGGATCACCATCATCATTCCATGCACACATTGTGGTAAAAGTGCCTCGGGCAGTTGGGTAGCAGTCAAATGTTTCTGACAGTGATTAGAGTCTCTCAGTTAAACTTTTAACAATGTCAGATCAATATTTCAAGCTTATCATAGCTCAGAATTCAAGTCTCTTTTACATTATCTTTATTTCATGCACTAAAATGTGGACGATAATGGGATTTTGCACTTTGGGGGGAATGTCAGAAATGGATTTAAAATCCAAATGAGTCACTTCTAAATTATTCACAATTCATTCATTATTTAAAAAAAATGAATTTCTGCTTCTTATAAGCTATGATATAGAGGGTTTTTCATCAGTAGTATGTGTCAATGTGTATTTTAATAAAAAGATTCTGCCGATACACAACCTTTAAGTGATAGTAAATGTTTATTACTATACAATCTGACATCTTTACAAAAATGTCTGAAGTGACTATTTTTTCTTGAACGATTATTGGACATAATTGCAGACAACTGAGGCAGAATTTCAGTGGTTTGTTTTTTTAACTTCCATGAGGCAGAAGGTAACAGCAGGCAGCATACTGTTACAATCTGACAAGGAGCAACGGGAGGTGAACTGGTATGGAGCGTGGCAGACGAGTGAATGGGATGCAGGTGAGGAGGCGGGCGGGGAGCCAGACAGGTGTGTGGATGAGAGGCCTGCAGGCAAATAAACTATTCATTTCTCTGTAAATGTTGAAAATATACTGTGAAGTTTTTACTGCTGCAAATAGACAATGTTTCATCATTCATTTTAAGCAATTATCCTAAAGTTTAGTTTAATATTATGACAAGTGGCAGCTCTTCCAATACTAGATGGATTATGTGTCAAAGGCATAATTATCTGAGATACACAAACAGGCTTCATGTAACTACTCCCTGAGAGTGATATATTATGTCATGTAGCAAGCTTTGCTGAGCTACATTCATACTGAAATATAATATTTTGCACTCCAAAATCCAAAATATAGATTTTCTCCTCCTATCTAATTAATTTCTATCTTTTCAATGCTTTCCTGTGAAGTTTTGTAAAGCCATTTTTGAATATTAATGTCCAAAAACCAGTTAACATCTGGAGTAGAATCTAAAGTGCTCCCTTTGTACCACTGACTGACTGCATTCATCTAAATTATTATGGCGTTTTTCTTGCTTCCACACAGTAAAACAGAACCGAAGGCGGATATAATAAATTATTCATGTTAAGCAAAAAAAAAAAAAAAAAATGATGCAGACGCATGTTTACAAGCATGTGTGCATAAATGTGGCGGTTTGCAAGTTTCCCACCTGTGTAAAGCGTTTTTTCTTTTTTGCTTATGCGTGTGCATGCAGTGTCTGCACTTGCACAAGTGTGCGGCTGGAGTGCGTGCAGTGATTAAAGTCGGGGTCTGCAGCGAGAGAGTGAGAGAGTGTATGTATCATCAGTGCGGTGTCGGCGGTGGTGGTTAGAGGAGGAGGAGGAGGAGGCGGAGGAGGAGGGGGGTCGGACACAGAGAGACAGACGCCAGCCTCGGTTTGGAGCTGAGCCTGAGGAGGGACTGTGGCTGATGGCGAGCAGAGGGACTGGGGGAACGAGGGAGAGAGGGAGAAGAGGGAGAAGCGTAGAAAATGCTGAAATGCTGAACTATGAATGATAGAGGAAGGAGCTGTGTTAATGAATGAGCAGAAAGCGTGGGGAGAGGAAGAAGAGGGTTAGTGAAGGGTGGAGAGGCTGGGAGAAGGAGGAAGGAAGGAGGAGAAGGAGGGAAAAGAGAAGGAATGGGGGGTATGTGTTTTACTGTATGAGCTTGCTGCTGGAGGGAGGGGGGGGGGGGGGGTGAGGAAGAAGAGGAGGTAGGGGGGAGAGAGGGGGCTCATTAACCAGTGCGAGATTGGAGCCTCGGTGGCTTGCTCGCATTCAACCACACTCGGCCTTTGATGAGGGCTGGATCCTCAAGCTCAATCAGTCCCACATGAGTCCAACTGAGAGGGAGAGGGAGACAGAGAGGCCAGAAAGACTGGGAGAGGGGGGGGGGAGATAGAGAGATTGAAGGAGGGATGGAAGACAGGAAAGGACTAAAGAGACAGGAAACGGTAGACGGTATGGAACAGGAGGAGGTGAGGGGGAGTGACAGCCCAGGGGGAAGAAAAGAGCAACGAAGGAAGCGAACGCCAGGATATGGCTAAATGGGTGCTCACAAAGAGCCACAGAGAACTGGTTTAGGGACTTTTGTAAAAAAAACAAAATACTGTCCGGAAATAAATTGTTTTCATAATACAAAAATATTTTTGTGGATTCATGAGTCATCGTGACGGAGGACACATGAAAAGCAAAGAGAAGTTTATGGCTATGCACATATTTGCGTCAACCAGAACGGCCTTATTTTTTTTGCGGATCTCTCTGTGAGATAAATGAAATACAAGTTAAACTCTTGATGTGAATCTGTGAATATAAAAACCTGAGTCTGCTCTCATACCGTCTCATGTTGTGTGTAATGTGTGTAGAGAAGCATGTGTGTGAGTGGTAGCTGAGACAGCTCAATAACTCGCAACTTAAGGAAACACTGAGAGGCAAAACACAAGAAAAATGAAGAAAATATTTTCAGCACACGTCGCAGAAAAAAAATACTGCAAGTAAATAAAACCAATTTGACAACATACTGTTCGTGGCCGCACATCGACGAAAATACAGAAAGACTGCAGTCGTGTACAAAAACAAGAACTGGGGCCAAAAAGCTGATGAAGGAAAGCCAAGTTCAGCGGTTGTCTCTGCAGAACGACACTTAGAAGTGTTTACCGAAGCCCCGATCGATGGACAACATCATGTTCCAGTGCCTTAACTAGTCAGTACGTCTGTATTATCACTTCAATGTTAACGCTTCGGTTAGGCACGAAAACGACTTGGTTCGATTTTTGGGAACGATCCTGGTTTTGGTTAAAGGAGACATATTGTGCTCAATTCAGGCTCATATTTGGGTTTCTGCTCAAACAGGTTTACATGCTTAAATGTAAAAACAAAATATATATACTCATACTGTCTATGCTACAACGGTTATTATTAGGGCCACTTTAGGAAAAAAAACTTGCAACTTTGTAAAGTTGCAAAGCTACTTTATTACGATACTAACAACCTTCAATTATGCTAACTAAAATCCCATGAATGTAGGATATATTTTTCAATTTAAGCGTCATTAGGTTGAATGCTGTTGATGGTTATTGTTGGTTAATTTCATATGGGCCAAATTGTCAACTTATGGGTGTTTATTGTTCGGACAGTTAAATGCTAGCGGTAGCTTTCACTTGTTGTCATAGCAACGGCAAACATCTGGTATTAGCGGATCCAAGCAACTTGTTTATATCGGCTATATGTACACATGAATATATGACAAAAGAAAATGGAGGCGAGAGAGGGGGGCAAGATTCTTTATTATGTAAAAGAAGTGGCAAATTTACTACTTTAAAAATAGCAAATCTGCGACTTCGCAAATTTGCCACTTTTTCCCCAGAATATTGCCCACCTCTTTCGGGTCTGTTTTTTTTTCTGGCTTCAATACGCCATCATACTATGTTCGGTTTTTGTCTTTTTAGCATCCCCTCCCGAAGTCTTCCACATCTGGGTTTCGCCGTATTCACGCTGCCTTCTGGGGATTCACGATGTGTGTCAGCTAATAATAAGTTGAGCCTCTAGTCATATAGTATTTATGTAGCACCGAGCTATATAAGCTAATCTCACTCTCTACAATATGGAATCTTTGAAATGGGTATGATTGGTTGGAAACAGGAAGTGAACAGCACTCTTGTTAGTGATTTATTGACCCATCCACCGAACCTGTGTCACTCTATAATAACAGCACTTTCTTTGTTTGCACCATAAATTAGCACGATAGCATCATTTCACAGAAGACCATGAGATTAAGGTTAAAAAGCTAGTAAGTGGACCTTTAGTTGGGATTCTTTTGTCAAACAAAAGTGTTTTTATGCTTGCATGTTTTCTGTATTTTGAGTATGGATCTTCTCTATGTCAAATGTTGTCAAATTTGTTAACATTCAGCCGGGTTCCTTGAAGATTTCCTGTTTGCATCACCTTTGACGCTACCGTAGCCTAGCAACCAGCTGCTGTTGACAAAAAAGGAGCATAGTAGAGGTAACTAACATTATACGATAAAAATGGAGCCATTTCATATTTTATTCTTTTTATTTTCTATTATGATGGAGGATATGATTCACCATCGTTAGCAGACAACATGTCGATTCAAATGCAATCGTCACCGGAGCAGGATGAATTTAGGGATTCATTGCCGGTGAAGATTGGATTTTAAAAGGTTGGGCTGTGAAGGATCCATCAGTTGGAGCCCCCGAATCCGGGAGAAGAGGGCTGCATTTGAAGGAGTCTTGAATCGGGACACAGTGTGTTGTCAAGAAAGTGAAGATGTGTTCACGATTTTGCTGCGTGCGCATTTAATAAGCAGAGTGGGAGAGAGAAAAAAATGTATGAATAGTGTTTGTGTGTGTGCACGCATGTGGCCGATCGTGTGACTGGCGTGTGGCATGGCGTCACTGTCGCGGATGAATGTGGCAGCATTTAGTGGTTCTCCTGAAGCTCAGGTCTCTCTCTCTTTTCCTTTCTCCTTTGCTCTCTCAACACCACATCAGCACCAGAGGGCCGCAGAATCATTACCCAATTACTGTGTCTCTACCAGAGGCAGGATTAAACCTACCGCCCCATCTGCCTCCTTCCTTCTCCGAATGCAGCGTTCTGCAGGAACCAATTTATCGCTGCAGCCATGAGGCTCACAATTAGTAAGTGTTTAACTGAATCAAAACACGCTCCTCTCACTAATCCGACGTCAGCTAGCTGGATGTAAACACCTCACGGAAAGGTAAGCGAGGAGGGGACGTATACCGCATCCATGGCCATAAAACTGTGTGATGTTATCTGGATGATAACCTAAAGGCTCCATGTAACTCTATCCTCTGCAGTCGAATCCCCTCGACCGCTTGGCAGACGTATAGAACTGAGGTTACTTTATTGGTTTCCCTAATTGGTGCCAGTTTCCATTTTCATTTCCAAAAATTACAGCGGCGTAGCGTTCTGTTGATTCGGCGTGCATCCGTGCTGTGTGTGTGTGTGTGTGGGTCGGGGAGAGAGAGAGGGAGAGAGAGAGAGAGAGAGAGAGAGAGAGAGAGAGAGAGAGAGAGAAATAAATGGGGCGGGGGGGTTAAAAAGAACAACTCGAGATAAGGGGGGGCTGAGAGACATGGCCCTGCTGCATGTGTAAACGTATTCAGCGACTCTGTGATGACTGGTTGTGCTTTGTTCTGTTTATGTGTGTATAATGAGTCATCAGTGATTGGCCAAGTTGATGTGGTCAGCAACGGAGGCAGAGGGAACACTTTACAGTAAGTGCATCAATGGAAAAGAACCTCTATGGGAGGAGGGGGTGGGGGGGATGTGGGGGGCAGAGCACAAGAGCACATCATTCGTCCAATTGTAGGAGTAAATTATACAAAAATACACAAAACTCACCACAGCTGAGCACAAAAAGCCACCATGACGGAGGAGCAGAAAAAAAGAGCATACTTTAGATTTGGATAAACACACGTGCAGGGGCTGCAGGAAGAGTAAACAAGGCAAAGACATTTTTTGGCCCGGGGACGAACGCATCGTTGGAGACGAGGTGGGGGGGGTTGAGAAGGAGGTAAAAAAAAAAATATGGCATTCAGCGTTATCCTGGGATCCACAAGGTCAGAAGGTGAGATGTTAAGAGGAACGTGAAATTGCTCCGTAGTTCATTGTGTGATATGAAAAAGATGGATTCAGGTTTCTCTCTCTCTCACACACACACACACACACACACACACACACACACACACACACAGGGAGGGGCCGATCAGGGAGGATGCACTGCCCTCCCACTACACCCACTACGACCCATTATTCAGCAGCTCTTCCCCGTAAATGTGATAATTATATGCTTGCCCATTCACAGTATAGCACAAATATACAAACCATGCTGCTTCTGTTTATTCTCCCTGTAATTCCTCTTTTATGTCCTCTAACACTGAGTTAATCCATTATAAACCAACATTGTTACACCATTAAGCCATTTCCTATGTGCACTATTATCGTGGCTTGTGAGCGGTAACCTTTTTTTTTCCAACAAAAAATAAATAAATAAAAGCAAAACAGACAAAAGAATAACGGATATGAAGCTGTTTTGTTAATGTGAATTTCAACAAATACATACTTTGTTTGTATACATGGATGTGTGTGTGTGCATCTGGTCTTGCGTGCTATCGATGGATTTGTTCAAGTATGCATAGCATGCTAGCAAGAGCATAGATACATCCTTGTGTGTGTGTGTGTGTGTGTGTGTGTGTGCGTGTGTGTGTGCTGGCAGGGCAAAGCACCATTGTGCAGCAGCGACCACAGGGCCTCCTTCTCCCCCAACCCGCCACAACAAAGAGCAATTAAACGCCGCTGCCTTGCCAGCTGAGGAGCCAACCACCAGCCACACTTCCACAAACAGGCAGATCTGTTTAAAACCAAAGGGGAGAAGCAATAAAAGCCAACCTACCGAGAGCAACCCCCCTCCGATCCCCTTCCCACTGATTCAAACCAGAAGGTGACTGGCTGGCTTCACCCTATCACTCACTATCACCGCTCAGGCGACATTACCGTCAGATGTGCAGTTTTACATGCAAAACGCACACGGTTGATGCGTCTCGACTGTACAAGCGTTAAAAATCAACACGGCCGGAAACTTAGAGGCTTTAGTGAGATGTGTTGAAACATAATGAGATTTCATTCCTTGGTATTACAGTGCTTGAAGATGGACAGTGTTCTTCAGGGTTCAAGCTCCATGTTTCTTTCAATGACAGGCTGCTCCTCGACACGGTGCATACATGGAATTTCACTGTTTGTTTGACCTGCCAGAGATCCTTTTAAGGAATAAAGCCTTTTTTCTTCACCACATTAAAACAGTGGAAATGGTAGCATATAGCACACCAGCTCATTTCATTCTCTCATTTTTTGGCGTCAGTGTTTGCCGGCGACCTACTACTGACTTCACGTACTGTCTGTGTTTGTTTTTGCTTTAAATGTTACGTTGGTGGGAGTGGTATTCAGATATGGCTCCAGATATCGACAGTGTGGACAATGTTCAGTAAAAGTTCTGCTTTCAAAGTAAAAGTTAACAGTAAAATGCAGTTTTAATAATAAAGTGTTATATTATTAATGATTGATTTCTTATTACTGATGCAATCATGTGTGAACGGTGTTTTAATGTTGGCAGCGTTTGAGCTGTTTAGTACCTAAACAGTCAGGTACTTTAACTTGTAGCAAAGCCTTATATATTATTGACATATCAAAGTATGTAAAGTCTTAATCTTCAAAAGTAACCGATGACTATAACTGTCAGGACAAATGTAAAAAGCAAAGTATTTCTCTTGAAATGGTAGTATTCAAGTAAAATAAAAGTACATCAAAATATACATGAATGAGGTAAAGAGGTCGCACCAACAAGGTTTAAGAACACTCAGAAATACCTTTGAAAAAGTATTGTAATGCAATTATAGAGTTTTTTTTAAACATCGCTGTGTTTTTCCATGAAGATGACGAAATCAATCAATAAAATGCAATAAGATAAATAACAAGAAAGCAAAACACCTGGAACTGCCAGGTTTTCATAAAGCTTCATTCAGAAATAAAGGTCTTGATGGACTATTCTCCCTTTTTCCACCTTTTCCTTGTCGTCTGATTTCTGTGTGACCCCAGCAGAGGGCAGGAGTGCAGGAACCTGCCATGAAGCAGCTGTGGAGCCCGTCCTGGCCCCGGCCTAGCCCAGCCCACCCTAGCCCGGATCGGCCTGGGTTCAGCGTGGGCCGCATCGCGGTGTCTCTGGTCAGGCAGCCTGGAGCCCTTGGGCGCTGGCAAGGGGTGCGGGCGTCCGGGAGGGGCCCCCTCAAAAGCCATCTACGAGGGGCCACACCCACACGGCCATTACGGTGGAAGCTGTTCTGGGCTTCTCCCGAGGCCGCCCGCCTGCCATTTTTAGAGCAGCAACAGAGTAGACCACATGCTGTGGCTTCAGGCAAGTGGGGGGAAGGAAGGTTTCTTCTTTATTTTCAGTCAAAGCGCCGTGGGCTTTGGGAGAATTTCTACATTTTCACCCCAGTAGACTCAGTCAGGGTGGAGAAATTGTTCATTGCTGAGAATGAATTTCCCATCTTGCTTCCTGATAAAAAAAAATAAAAAAAAGTAAATTCCCAACTTTTGTTCAGCAACAGGACGCTTTTCATCCGAGACGTAAACCCAGCACCTTTAATCCGTCTGTTTTTACTAACGTGGTTTGGTCTCCCGACCACGAAAGAATAGATGAACTGAAAGTATTAAACTTAGTTCCAAGATCTTGTGAAATATGGGACGTTCTGGTAGATACAGTCCTGCACAGTCTCAGTGTTTTTCAGGAGTGTGTGTGGGTGAAGCTCTGGGTGGTCCAAAGGAGAGAAGACATGAGCTTCCTCTTGCACACATATGGTGCGGCTTGGCCCTTTTTGTTTTGATTTTAGGGGTTTTAGGTTATAAGTAATAAAGTCCCCTTTAGGTACGGCCTGCTTATTTTACCTACCTATAATGTCCTTCTATTTCGGTACCGTACTGCCCTGCCCACTCCTCTCACCGTTTCCGTGAGTTCTTACAGTCTTTTTCCAGCTCCAGCCTGCTGTACATCTAAAGTCTGAACGTTTTTGCGTCTACAACCACCAGTTTTGAATCCACAACCCCTCTGTTTGGAACCCCGTTTTGATCCCCCTTGATCAGTATCACCAGGAAGTCCCCACATCAGCCGCCTCTCCGGCAGAGGAAACACAAATCAAGAACACTTCACTTCTGTTCCACACAATCACTCAATAGACGGGGACATCCGATACTCTTGGTCACCCATCTAGGAACATAGAGACGAACGCACTCTTTTGACCCACTTGAAGATATCATCCCTCTCCTGCAGCACAATATGTCTCTCATAAATAAACAGTCCTCCAGACCACATCGTTATGGCGCTGAGACATCAAATGTAAAGCTTTGAACGATCCTCTGTGAGAAGAGAGATGGAGGCTTTGTCTTGAGAGGCACATTGTTTGCATTTTACGATTCATTACGTAAAGACTTTTAAAGTATAAGGAAGAAATAAGATCTTTTACTTAAGTAAAAGTACACTACATTCTAAAAAAAAGAGTCCTGTATTCAAAATCGTACTCAAATAAAAGTTCAGAAGTATCAGCAAAAGTACTCAAAGTGTCCCTTGAGACTGAAAATGAGACATCTGAAACAAGGTTTAGTTTTTTTTAAACCTGAAAGCTGCAGCTGTTAGATACGACTTTGTGGAGTTACAAAATTAGAAAAATTACAAAAAGTAGCATAATATGGTAATACTCAAGTAAAATTCCAGAAAATACAGTGTACAAGGAAATATTATTGAATATAGATTACTATTCTACTTAAGTATTTAGGTTGTTAAAAAAGTCAATGGAACAATGACTCTCCAAAAGTGCGGGGGCTTTACACAATACTTTCAGTGAACACAAATCATTTCAATAAGCACAGTCGAGACGGGAGTTGGTTAAATGGAGGAAGTTGGACGGAAGTTATTTCCAGGACGAGGAGACCAGAGATGACTGCTGGTGGCACACACACGACACATGGAACAGATCACACGACTCATGGATGGAGTCGGATTTTTACCCGTACGAAATAAAGGAACCCAAAAAAAGAAAAACCTCAATTTACTCCCTTTAAAAAAACCCTCCCCTCCTTTTTGGCGGGGCTCCACCAAGGAGTAATGAGCTCCCACCCAAACCTCAGCACCAGCTGCTGTCAGGGTCTGGGGGCTCTGACTAAATATGTATAAACCAGTCAGGGGGGGATATGGGGAAGGCGGTGGGCTGCTCCGTGGGCCGCAGATCTGTACCTTCTGACCGTGATCAAAGAAATCAATAAGAGTTTACAGGTGATAGCGAAGGTATGTATCCACATGGACTTCCAACTCACACCTTACTTCCCCTCCCTCCACCTACATACGCACAGATTAATCCACTCAAATTAATATTAATGTGGTGATGTTTCTTAATATGCCTTCAAGCCCAGCATGCTGAATAATCTTTATGGGAGTTTTTTAAATCTTATTGTTCTACAGTTACAAACAAATCTGAGGTAAGGGAAGTCATTCAGATTTCTGATGGTAACGCAACTGTCAGAAAGCTAATTCTTTAAAGCTTTTACAAACGGCCATACTTGAAGATGGTACAAAACAAACCAATATAATAATACAAATGGGAATATTACACGTTTAGACAGTCTTTTATGAAAAGATATTCATGGTGTTGCACTTACTTGCACACAAAAAGTAGTTGCACAAAGAATGAAAAGAAAAAAACATGTTTTGAGAGAAAATTATGAATCATGCCAACTCTTCATATCCAGCCAATCGCTGCATGAAGTAGGCTTCCTCGTTGAATTGTTCCTTTTAGAAAGTGACCAGAGTTTTGTAGTAAAGACTGCTACGTTCAATGTATATTTGGAGTATTTGGCATTGATATTTGATATCTTGATACCCTAATGATAGATATCAAGTTAAAGTTCAGCAATACGCTTCATTACCCTAAAATAATAAGCTGTAGGCTACATAAAACTGATAAATTATGAGGTGTGTTTTTCTGAGCTTACTGTGATAACTGTATTGATGCTATCTGTGTTTTATTATACAGTAATTAAAACTCTACCAATTCGTTTGGATGTTACTGTATCATGACAAGAAATGACCTGGAGGAAAGATAATAATGCAAAACACTAACAGGCAAAAAAACAACAAAACTGCAGCAGCAAGTCACTCCAAAGTCTACAGCCAGGAATAAAAATCCACATGGTAACAGGCTAGCGAGCATCGAGTCGACTGTGATTCTGGTCCCGAAGCCCCCCAAGTGGTCCCTTTGGTGTTCTTCGGTGTACAGGCTGCAGTTTGTGGTATGTACAGAACGAGTGGAGGGCAGAAAGTATGTACGAGATCTGGTGTCGGCACCACACGAGTCTGGTCGAGACCAGTTTACAGGTTTATAGCACTGAACTTTTGAACTGGCAAAGGTATTTGTAGAAAATAAATGTTCTTTTTTGGCCAGCACGGTGAGTGTGTAGGTTTTAGGGGGATCTATGAGCAGAAATGGAATATAATATAAATAACTAGATTTAATCACCTGAAAATAAGAATCGTTGTGTTTTCCGATGAGACGTTTATGAGAGCAGGTTCTCTTCCAGGTTCTAGATAGAGCCATTTGTGTTTTTGCATGGGCAGTCTTCTAGTCCTACATGCTGGGCACACAGGAGAAGTTTCAGTTGGTTGTAATTAGTAACCTCACAGCTAGATGCCACTAAATCCTGAACACGGGACCTTTTAGTCCTTGAGGGAAAAGTCTGAGTTAAGCCGCATTGTGGAAATTGCCTTTATGGTCTGAATACTGACCATAAAAATTACACAACATTACAGCATTTCCCTTTATAATAACTTTTACACAACACTAAAGCGCAGCGACAATCAAACATTTATGTTGTAATTCTTTTTCTTTTTTTTTATCTGGGATTTTAGGTCAAAACATGAGCTTTTAATGTCTTTAACTTCTAAAGCCTCTGACATATTTTCCACACTAGATAGCTGTGAACAAGTAGCCTAGCGGTTGCAAGGAGGAGCGTGCGGTTCCATTCATATTTTCCGATCTACAGTTCCAGTTGGTAGCGGTGCTGCACCATAACGTTTTGCCGGAGTTAAATTCTATTTTGTATTGTTTGTATACGTTAAAAGCTAATTATATAAATGTTGGCAACGGTGGATCACATCACACAATCTCTATTTTTTTCTTGTCAAACCAGCTCGAGGTAGGCCACCAACTGGACTGGAGTGGCGAAAGAAACTGGAGCATGCGTAATCAGTCTTCAGAAAAACTTTTTGTTTCCAGGTAGAAATAAAATGACACAAAAACATGAGGAAATAGGGTCAGGGTTCAAAAATTACCAAAACAATAGTGTGTCACATATATAAAGGTATCCCTGATATGTAGTGTAGACATTAAGGATCAATGAAAACGGTGCGTTTCTCACCGGACAACCTGCAGTGTCCAGTTAAAAGCACAGTAATCCTCAAAGTCCCTCTCATTTTGACAAAGTATGTATAAAGAGATATTGAAAGACACTGTCATTGCACCATCCTGAGCAATTGCACGCATGACGCCCGTCGGGCCATTAGGTGGCCGCAGGTCTCCTCGACAGACGGCGAGATTACAGGCCAGATGTCGGCTTGTATACAACAAGAAGGCGGTGGACTGGGATTTGTTTGGGGAGTAGAAGAGACTCCTGTGTTTCTAAACCTGATACTTGCATGTAATACTCCATACAGCAACATTTGTGATTCAGAAGTGGGATAATAACGCCGCCATTCTGGGAACAGTTAAAAAAAAAAAAATCTTTATAGAGGAAAACAATTAATGTCTCCTCAGTGCGATGTGGGATTATTTCTGACATGTGTGGTTTCGCTGGGGGGGGATGTCAGACTGAAATGATGTTGCTCTTTCGAAACAATATTCGAAGTTCTAAGCAGCAGGAAACATTTAGCTTCTTTTTCGATTTTTTGCATTAATGCAGAGAAAACAAGGATGACTTTCTCCTCGTTTGCTACATGTGATTAGCGCCGTGTCTGGTGACTCAAAATGTTCTGTCCACTGGGATGAAATGCAGCCTGTTGGCGGTTGGATTGAAAACCACCGACATGCACCGAAGTAGAGACAGACCACTCAAACACCGGCCAGGTCATTTTATTAAAATCATGTCGTCGCCTTTTCATGTCTGACTCGGCATAAGTGACTAACATGCGACGCCACAATCAGCAGCATCAACAGCGGTGCAAATGAACATGATATTCACAACGTCGAATAATCCGCCATCCTGTCTCTCTCTCTCTCTCTCACCCCCAGTCTCTCCGTCTATACGTCTCCCTCTTTCTCTCCTCTCCCCCACTTCTCTCGCTCTCTCATTTTCCGTTGACAAGCTCTCTGAATCTTTGACCACACAGCCTGGAAAAATAGCACAGAGTCATGCTGCAAGGCAAGTCTATCCCTGACCCTGATTCCCTCTCACCACATTTCCATCAGCAGCGAAGTAAAACACATCTAATCATTTCAATTTTCCCCCTCCGTCGCAGTATTATTAACATTGTTAATTTTCTGAGGGTTGCAGCCCAGAGGGAATGTCAAGGGAAATGCATTATGGCGAGATATTCCATTGATCCACTATTATACACACTTACTTGGTTGCTGTAATGGCCTAATGATACCGAGAGGCCAATTTAAGAGCGATGTAGAAAACAGAAGGCCAGTCACCCAAAAGAAGGATGCATTAAAAGGACCGAGCATGTGATGTCGGACGCATGGACACGGCTTAACATCTGAAGCTGCGCTGCTTGTTTGTGCTGCTGCTGTGCTTTCCTGTGACCATCGAGATGAAATATCTGGCAAACCTTCAACTACTATTTTAAGAAAGGTGCCTGCTGGATGAACTTGCCTGTACCAGAGTGGACAAAACGGAGCTGCTGGGAGTCCGGCATGCCTGCAGTGCTTGAAAGTCTACTGTAATTTCGTACTCAAACAGCATAGTACTGTGCAATTGATGTCATTTTGAATGTTACGCAGTAGACTTCAGTAAAAATACTCAACATTTACTGGAAAGAAATATACAGTTAAGAGGCAGGACTGGGTATAATTTGAATGTTTTGTAATATCGGAGTTTTGGTACCACTTTAGACTAACTTATATTAAGAAGATTATAAAGATTTTTTCAACATTAATTTGACATAATACTCATTATAAACATAGCTGCATAACAATGTAAGATCCTACAAGCACGTTTCGTACTAAAGCTAAGAAAGAATCGTACTATAATTTATATACAATCCACGTAACTGTGAGCCAAAGGTGACGCAGTGTAGCAACAAAGTCCATGTAGGGAGGAGGTGGCTCAAACAAAAACAGGACTTTCACCCAGGGCACCTGTTGATGCGTACTTAAGTGACGCCGCTTCCGTACTTGTTTTAACCCAAAGCACGATCTTTTCCTAACCAAGGAAAGATATCGTATTAACCATTGACACATTGGTTTAATACAGTCTGAAATTAGCAAAAATATGCTTTTATTGTGAAATGCCTGCTCAAAGAACAACCAAACAAAGACCAAGCACTCATCACCACCAGACAGGGTTCAATACTAGGTTTTATGGATAAGGTACCCAGTCTGGTAAGACCTCTGTCTTCTTCTTCACTTTCACACTGGAGCGTCCTCGGCACACAAAGTCAAACAACTTGCTCCGCTTCAACTCTCAACACCACGTTTTCTTTCACTTGGTGGCAACAGCAATGGGTAGTCGGCAGAAGCAATAGAAGTCCATCTCCTCTGTAGAAAAACAAACTGCGCTCTCTCACTGCCTTCACTTCAATCAAACTTGTTATTGGGAGTGGTTACATTTTCTATAGAGTTGAGCAACCAAAAGAAGAAACCTCTGCCAGCGTGAAACAGCTCAACCAAGAAGGTTTGCACGGAAAAGTTGACCACTGGTGAACACGACGGAGACAGTCTACGTAGGAGACAGTCTTATTGCTTCCTGCTCTCTACCAAAGTCAAACACTTGCTGAAAACAAAAAAAAAAAGGCTAAAAATTCTGCCAGTGACAAAAACGCACAAGAAGTTGATGCCAAGGCTTTGGAATGCATTATAATTTATATTCAATTTATATTATAGCAAAAAAATCAGTCTGACAAATGGAAGAAAGCCTACACACACGATAAAGTCATTTCCATTATGTTTGTTTTTGTAAAGTCAGTAGCAATCTATAACTAAACAAAATGCATATTCAATATAAACTATGATATAAAAATATTCAATGAATAATCTCTTATTTTCTTGTGTATGCAGATATGCATTGTCTAATCATGGACAGGGTGATACAATATTAGGTAGCTTTCTCTTTAACTTTCAACCCAATAGCCAGAGTAACTAATTAGGCCGTAAAATCCAAAATATTAAATATATATATATATAATATATGGTTAACTAGTGTTCACTTGGAGCTGACCGTCGTGACGCCACTGTCGGAGGGCAACCAGCCACATGCTGTGAAAACGGTGCAACATGGGTTATATGTATGTTAGCTGAATCGGAAATAACTCAAAAGCTTATAGAAAAGTTGGAAAAACCTTTTTTCAATCACATGCCACTTGTTGCATTCAAAGGGACTGGGGCTAATGAGCTAGCAACGCTACAAACACCCTGGAACTACTAATACAACTGATAGCTGTCATATGGACAATCCGAAACATATAATCAGCCGTGGGGAACATAATCGTGCCCACCCAACGCCCCGAGCTTCATCAAGCCTGCAGTTCCTACTGTACCCCAAAATCTCAACCGCACAGAGGAGAAAATAGCAAATGGAGTGGAGAAAGCTTTTTGAAGAGGCTGTTAAGAGCTTAACGCATTCTCTAATTATAGATCCCACTCGCTCCCTTCTGAAGAGAACTGTAAATGGGAACACACCAAAGATTTAGATTACTACAAGTCTTATAAAAATGAGGAAAAAGCGGTGCGTTTGCGGACCACTCGTGCGACAGTATAGGGCCTTTCTACCTTCCCCTCTCATTTCATTTAAATGTAAAACATAAAGCATTAATGAACGCTAAGAAGAAAAGGAACACTTCACTTAAAGATTTACACCAGCAACGCACCATGTGTCAAATGAGAGGGGAGGGAAGAGCCGACAAAGTGTGAAAGGAGGTTGCCACGTATAGCACATGTATCTGGATGGAGACAGACAGACAGACAGAGAGACAGCTAGCGAGCGAGCTAGCTAGCTAGCGAGCTAGCTAGCTAGCTAGCGAGATAGCTAGATAGCTAGATAGCTAGATAGATAGATAGAAAGTTTGCCTTCTGTGACACTTTGCCCTCAGTGTGAGGTGAGGGTTATAGGTTTATATGACTGCTCCACTCAGTCCTGTAGGAGTGTGTGTGTGTGTGTGTGTGTGTGTGTGTGTGTGTGTGTGTGTGTGTGTGAGTAAAGGGCTTTGTTCTTCTGCTCACACCCCTTCTAGAATAAGAAAATAAAGGGATGAAGGTCAGTTGGGGAGCAGACTGCCAAATATAGCCGCTGTTCATGTGAGGGCCAGACTCTCCCGAACGACAAGCCCAGCTCTGACCATGCCCTGTAATTGAGGAGAAAATAAGGACAGAAATTATATGTTTATTTTTGACAACAATTTTAATCTTCTGTGCGCTCCTTCAGAAAAAAAAACGAGACGCCCACAAAAAGACGCTGAGAATCTGTCTCTCCCGCGACCGAACGCTAAGTTTCGGATTTTCTTTTTTGATATTCTAAAATGAACACGATTTTAAAATAATATACTATAATAATCAGTTTTATAATAGCATATTAAATCAAATGAATCCTTAAAAGTGTTTTTTTCTCAAGAAATACAGATTTGTTTAATTTCTTTAATAAATTATGCCTTTTCTCTCCTTCATGTATTCATTGTGACACCGATGTAACACTGTTTACCAATAAAGGTGTTTAAAATGAATGCAATTTGTGACTAGATTTTCAACTGCCTGTGAATATTTGATATATGTAAATTTATGCAATTAAAAAATGAGTCAGACCATTAAAAAAAAAGAGTTTGGAGGGTTTGTGTAATTCTTTGTGTCTGAAACAAAAAAGAAAAAAGATAATCCTTTTAGACAAACCTAAAAATGCATAATGAATCAGTATGGAATCGTTATTCTTGTCATCATTTTAAAATGGTTAACATTTAGTATATCAGAAAAAGCCAACCAATGCTCTTAGCATACGTTTAGTTTTCAGACAAAATGTATTTTAAGTAATTTACCAAAATGATGCATATAGTTTCCTGTGAAGGATTTCTTTACTTTACTAGAAAATCAATGACAGAAAGTTATTTGCACAATGAACTTTTTGACATTTTCAAAAGTTGTCAGCTTTGTTTTCATCAAACGCCTTACTCATCGTCTCACTCGAGGAAACAACCCTTGCCAGTCTTTTCCCCCCACTTGTGAATTTGCCGTTTGAATTCATTTTATTTGATGTGATAATCTCTTCTTTATTTTATTTAATGACATGATGCTTTCCTGCTTTGCTTGTCTCTGTAGTTCAGTCTCTTTAACCATCACAGTTAACGTCTCAAACGGCAGTTAACTGCGTTTAAGAATATTGGAAACAGAGGGAGGGTTGAAACCAGAATAATAAAATCTCGGATGGAAACCACAGACTTGGTCAGCTTAATTTTTTTATTTATGTGGGGCAGGCAGGCCAAGGCTACTTGTTCTTTTGTTATTCTTCCTCTCTCAGGAGGAAAACCAGTGGGAGCTTCAGTCGGGTTTTCACGTCTTATTTACGGTTCTCCTATAGTAATGTGTCTAACAGTCTGAATACACTTTACAGCACGTCTAAATCTGTCATCCGGCAAGATGCTTCTCTATGAGATGATGTTAAACTCTGCTTTTTTCCCCCTCAGACTCCACTGGACTTATCCCAGTGGAAAAAATAATGCCAGCGAAACTGAAATAATGTCCACATGGTGATTGATGAGTAACCCATTCATGCATTTATCTTGAAAATGATTCGACACTCTCCGTTTGGGGAGGTGGGATGTCCTCTTTCTATCCACCAATCTACTTGCAGCTTCCTCCATCTCTGGGGTTTGTGTTGCCTCTCAGCGAGTCTTCAAAGAGCCCGGAGCCTGTAATTAGGGGGCGGGCTCTCCGTGCCTCAAAACACTTCCCCGCGTGAGTGCCCAACTTCTTCCAAACTGTCCCGGGACTCCGAGCTGCGCTTCTCCCGCTCCCCCTCAGTTTCCTTAGGATTTTGTTTCTCAGGGATGGCCGCATCTATTCTGGAGGTAGGGAATGTAATTGTAAGTAGACTTTTTTCTTCTTCTTTTTTTGCCTTTAACACAAGCTCAACTTTTAGGATGTGAACGCTGTTGAAAGTTTATAATCAAGTCATTACGTTGTAAGTGGAAGTGGGGAAACCTACAGCACAGTTTGGTTCGTAGGCTGAAGGATTATATAGGACTGGTGATGAATCTATGACACAACAGGATGATGGCAACTTTAATGTGTGTTTATAAAAAGTCTTAATCGTAGGTGGTTAAAAGCAATTTAAGGGTGAGCTGCTGACAATTTGGCTCAGAACCACAAAACTTTTACAACTTTTAACCTCCGTTCTTCTTCGAATAAGCCTTGAATTTACATTTGGGCATAAACCATTCATCCTATACACAATAAAGATAATTTAATAAGGAGTTTTCTCACGTGGCCACGAGCGGTTCAGATGTCAGTGGCTGGAGCACAGCAGGGATCACAGGAGCAGTAAAAGACCTGAAAGTATGTAATGAAACGCATTTAACCTGAAAGGCTGGGCTGACCCCAGGGCAGTTAGGAGATGACCACTAATCACCTCGACTTAAAGGTGTGATAATATTCTACACTCTCTACACCAATGCAATGTTATAGGATTACAAGGAGATGCAGTGCACCCGGACTAAAAAAGGACAACTTCAGAACATATTTATTCCCCGTAGAAGTATCACAGCAGTCTTATATTTAAACCAAAGCAGGTAACATGCTATTTAAAGTACAATCCTATGTGATAGGACTAAAATAGTGATTTTTCATCAGTTATATCCACGTGTACAGTGAGGTTGCACAGAGAGACACACCACCTCTGATATGTTGTGCTACGGTGTTTAGTTACCTGCCCGAGGAAAAGGGAAACATTTAAAAAAGGTATAGTTTTAAGTGAAATTCCTTTAGTAGTGAAAAGTGGAAAATGTTTCATAAAAAGGGCGAATGAAGATTCTGAATGTTTATACGAAATATATGAAGCAAACAAACCGAATGGTACAAAATCTGTACGAAAATCAGACATACCGTGGCCTCTAAACTCCTCCACACCATGGCGATGACCAGCAAGAGGATATGTTTGCTATGAATGAGACACAGTTACAGTGACTGTTTATGTATGTTGGAGACTGCAAAGACAGGTGGAAAAGGTTTAAAGCAAACACGCATGCAGAATTAAGAATAGCTTGTGGTTTAAGTGAAACAAAAGACTGAGGGAATTCCTCACGCTGCTGAGCGGAGCAGAACCTCCGCGAGCGCAAACATTCGCCGCTCGAAATGTTGCCCCGACCGCTTTGAAAGCGGAGAGAGCAGGAAAAAGCCAGCGGTGGTCGTCTGACATGAGTTTTTTATTAGAGTTGACACTGACAGAAGCGGCGGCAGCAAGCAGCCATTTCCTGCAGACAGGCCCGTCTCATTTTCTCCCTTGTCTCCCCCCCCCCCCCCCCAGGAAGATGCACGCTATGGCTCCAGTCCTCTGGCTATGTTAACCGCTACCTGTAACAAGTTCGGCAGCACAAGCCCCGTCAGGGATTCAGCTACACCCGGTAAGATCGGCAGCGCTACTCCAGTAAAGAAGCCCTACATCATGACCTCCGACCTTCAGACAGCGAAGAACGGGCGGACCGCAGACGGAAGTGGCCTGGCGGACTCCTACACTGGCTCCTTCGCCACAGCTGGAGGAGGTGGAGGTGGCGGGCTGCTCACCCCCACTGGAAGCCCCCCTCCTTCCGCTGGAGGCTACGCTACAGAATATAACCCTTTCTCCCACTCCTTCCAAACCTCCATCTCCCAGGACCCGTCTCTTTTAGTGTCCAAGGCCCACGCCACGGCCGACTGCCTCACCAGTGTCTACACCTCGCTGGATATGACTCACCCCTACGGCTCCTGGTATAAAGCCGGTATCCACCCCGGCATCACTGCTGCTCCGGCTAACGCCACGTCCTCCTGGTGGGATGTCCACCCCAACTCCAACTGGCTGTCCTCAGGCCAGCCCCAGGCTGACGGAGGTCTCCAGGCCTCCCTGCAGCCTGTGGCACAACAGGCCTCCCTCAGCCCACAGTTACCCAGTTACAGCACCGACTTTACGCCACTCAACCCGGCCCCGTACCCGTCTGTGGGACTGGGCTCCTCCTCACACCTCCTCCAGCCCTCTCAGCACATGCTGCCCCAGGACATGTACAAGCCCAAGCCTGTGCCAAGCGCAGGGCTGATGGAGAGTCCCATGGGCCTAAAGCCCGCGAGAGGATCGGGCTACAGCGGAGGGGGCGCACCCACCAGGTCGTCATGTGACTGCCCCAACTGCCAGGAGCTGGAGAGGCTGGGGGCCTCGGCCGCATCCCTGAGGAAGAAGCCGGTCCACAGCTGCCACATCCCGGGCTGTGGGAAAGTCTACGGCAAGGCCTCCCACCTCAAGGCCCACCTGCGCTGGCACACCGGCGAGCGACCCTTTGTCTGCAACTGGCTGTTCTGCGGGAAGCGTTTCACCCGCTCGGACGAACTGGAGAGGCACGTGCGCACCCACACGCGCGAGAAGAAGTTCACCTGTCTACTGTGCAACAAGCGTTTCACGCGCAGCGACCACCTCTCCAAGCACCAGAAGACCCACGCGGACTCCGCCATGCAGGGCAAAGCCGTAGCCGTGGAGGGCGAGACGGATCCCCGGAGTGAGGAGACCACAGATCTCAACGCCGGCGTCGTCCCCACCAATCCCGTCGCCGACCAAATCACCAACGGAGACGAGAAGGTCGGCACGCCCAACGGAGTGGAGAACAGCAGTGGACTGTTGGAGATCTGACTTCACTTAGTCTTAGTACGATTTCAGACATGGTGGGTTTGTTTGTGAGGAAAAATTCACCTTTTAAATAAAAAGAAAAGACAGTATTTTGTTTCAGACACACAAGGATACAAAACGTTTTGTTGTTTGCAAAGACTTGATATGATATTTGAGCGAGTTGCAGGTAGCAATCACTTCGTTTTCTCTGGGCCACACACAATAATATGAGCCTGCAAACAAACACCAATGCACAAATGTATGCAGGCAGACAGAAAAAAACACACATAACTATGAAACCAAGTCATGATGTACATGGAAACAAATATGACACACATGTGCACATACACAAGCAGGAATAATATGAGCAAAATTGCAAGCATATATATAACACACACACACACGCAAGTAAACACAGTCATGCACACATTTTCTGCCTTTAAAATGAGACAAACCACTGGGGAAATTTAATCTGCGAAAGCAGAAGGAAAAGAGCTCTGAAGCCGCAAAAGGAAAGTCGTTTTAGAAGGAGACTTATGGTTAGGATGATAGAGTTGATGGAGCATTGCATGCCTGGAGAAAAATCTGATTTACAGCTGTACTTTGATACTTATTCATTATTCTTGAAACAATCAAAGGACAGTCTTACTTACTGCTTCTTGTTGCCAGAGACATTTTTGTGTTCAAGGTTTTTGCATTTGACTTTTTTGTTTGCTGTTTGCTTCATACGATGTCTAATTTAATTTCATATTTACATAAATAATCTAATTTATGTCTTAAATTATACACATGGGAGATTATCTTGCACCCTGCAGGAAATATAGTGCCTGAAATAAACGCAAGATGGTTAAAGTTGGCCAATAAGAAAATAAAATGCATTAAATTAAGACTTTTTTTCTTATTTATTCGTAATAACGTGGAGTTTGGGGCTATGTTTTTAAAGATTAATTTATAGATCTTGAAGTTAGATGTGCGTGTAAACTATTTCTATATAATCTTTTAATTGTGAAATCTTCCACACCTGGCAAAGTAATGATTAATAAGGGCTTTTCCTTGTGTGTACATACTATATATTTGCAACAATATATAGATATTGTTAGGTGTGTTATTTTTCTACTTTTTTTTATGTATTTTCTATATTTTGTGTAACTTTCCACGATGAACAAAATCTCTATCTATCTCATCGGTACAAAGAAACACAAGAGCTTAATTTTGCTCATTGAACTACCACTGTTTGCTGACTTGTTGTGAAATGAGTGTATATGATACTGTAAATAGTGATGAAGCATTAAACCTCATAAAGGTAAAAAAAAAAAAAAAAAATGTAAAATTTGTGGTGTGAAACCATGACCATTTTTTGGGTGCTTTCAAAAGTAAAGAAATTTCAAAAAGCCTCATCTCTGCTGGTGTTATTCATATCTAAAGGGGATTTAAAATGCATTGAATTCAAGAATGAAGCTCACCCCCCACATCTCTGCCCCTCCTCTCCTCCGTCACTGTCGTACTTTTCACATCTTACTGTATTTCCACTTCACCAAATACTTTCATTATCTTCACAGCGCAAACAAAGCCGTCCACTCAAGCGAAGTCTTAAGTCCACACAATGACCCCCTTTCAGAGCGCCACTGTAGTTACACTCAGGACAATTACTCCACTCTGCAGCTCGAGAGGGGTAATTACTTAGATCGATGCTCCGGCAAAGTCGGAGAGAGGAGAAGAGGGGATTAGGACATGGGAGTTGTGGTTGTATTGTTTATTGAGGGAGGCGGTGAAACAAAGGACCCCCAATTAAGGCAGGATGCAGGACGACAGACGTGATGTGGAGATACGACCGCGGAGGAGAAGCTGAGCTGATAGTGAGGTTTATTACAGTCTAAAAATCTCAGTTTTTCTAGATGACAACACAACAAGTGGAAGTCGTGTGTCTTTCTGCTCAGTCGGGTCATTCATGTTATACTGCAGACTAATTCGAACACTTGAGCTGGGTGGACTTCCCACTCTGCATTAAAGGAGCGATAGCCTCAGGTAAGATGAAGCCTGCAACAGATTTAAGAATTATTCGGAGAATTAATCTTTAGAATATGTTAATAACAAAAGTTCTTAACAGGTGATGGTTGAAAGAGATGGTTTGTATTAAAATCCTATTCCACAACCCAAACATCCTTCTAAACTACATGATTTTCCAGTTCTAAAAGACTGTTTAAAAACGAACAATATACTTTTTTTTAATATATATACATATAAAAGTAAAGAGTTTCATCATCAGAGAAGTGTAGACCTGGACAGCTGGAACCCCCTGAAGCTTCTGACTCTCCTGTTGTAACATTTACACTTCCCAGGCTGCATGGTTCCAATTTAGGGCTTCTAATGAGCTGTAGTTGAGGTCAATTTATATAAAACGTCCCGGGGCCGACTCTGTCATCATGGGCCGACATGTTTACGGTGGTCTGAAGTGGGCGCACGGTCGAGTCCACAACATAAAAGGCAAACAGGGAGAACGGGGTATATGGGTGGGGTGTGTCGGGCCAGCGAGGAGGAGGAGGGGGGGGTTAAGAAGATGGTCAGTGGCTTTTAAAACCTCTGCTACTGGTATTTTCTGCCCTTTTTTTAAAAATACACTCCCTTAGCAGCAGCGGTGGCGTACTGTTGCCTTAACGTTATTTTTACTTCTTTTATTTAGAAAGCCAGGAAACATTAAGTGTTGCTTCAAATAAGGTCATAAAAAGAAAAAATATACATGCAGTGACACATTGGGGGCAAAAAGAAGACGCTGCACAATCTCTTCCATATGTTTTTTTTGTCGGCTCGTGCCCCTGTACTCCCTTCACAGAAACATATCACGGCAGAACGCACTTGTTATAGATCTAAAAAAGGTTCTTCCAGAGGATCCCAGACACACAAGTTAAAGCCATCACACAGGCCATTTCCGACCCAGCTAACACGAAGGGGGCAATTTTAAAAACATTCGCCCAGAGCGGTGTTTAGTTTAGCCGTAAGTCTTGATGAGTTACATAAACTGGCTGCTTAATGAATTACACCAGCGAGCTTTAACTCACTGAGGTCACAGCTGTTTCCAATGAGAGAACAGCTCACTGCGAGGTGTTGAAGAAAATGCTAATGAATCCTCTTTTTCCTGTTATTATCTGGCCCTAACTGAATAGTGGGACACAACAATGGGACATAGCCACAGGCACATGGGAGTGCAGGGCGGGTGGGGGAGGGGGTTGTTGGGAGGCATGACTCGGGACAAAAGCACAGGTGTCTGCAGGTGTGACTGGGACTCTGTGGGCAGAGCGGAGGGGAAGGGAAGGGGGAAAAGGGGAAATAAATGTCAGCATGCCCAGAGGCTCGGCAGTCAGACCAGAAGTAAGGACAAGATAAGGGTCTTTTTTCTGGAAAAGGGGAACGGTATGCTGACCTGAGTGAACCATAACATGACCTGGTGAGGAGGAGAGGTCAGGCTAAACACAAGGGATTGGAGAGGAAAACATGACAGATAAGAGCAAGAGGTAAAAAGTTCAGCCTATCACAGGTGAGTCATCATTTACATTTGTTGGGAGAAGAAACAGCACCGTGTTACAGTTACTAAGTGCTTGTCTACATGCAGGAAGATGCTGTGGCGACGCGGGTTTCAGGTCCAGCTGATGCAACAATCTTGCATCTTGCAGCGCGGCTTCCCATCTCCGCTCGCCGAGTCGTTATTACGTCGGTGATGGAGGTTAGACCACCCTACTCACTGTGCGGCTTGCATCATCACGCTCGGGAGTGCTTCTTTTTTCATATCCCCCCCCCCCACTCTAATCACACAATGTCACGGCCCCTTTTAGTGTCGAAGCCCAGAAGTGCCTTTAAAGTTTAAAGGGAGTCCTCCCCTCGCTGCCCCCGATGCTCCAAATGCGGCACCAAATGAGGCCATTTTGTTTATAGGAACTGTGGGAGGGTTGTGGGTGACTCTGTGCCCCTTTAAAAAGATAATATGCTTCCCATTTAATGGCCTCCGGATGACAAATTGCTTCCAGGGGAAAATTAAGTTAAGAAAATTGCATGTGTGACACTTAAAGACATATCCACTCCACTCAAGATGTTTGACATCCATAATTCAATTATACGCAGCAGTAGGTACAGTTAGGTTTCTCTTAATAACCACATTGGCCCACAAGGCATGAATAGAGGGCATGCTTTGGCTCTTTATCGGTGATCACAACCATTTATCATTATGTTATATTAATGTGAGTATACTAATCATAAAGAACTATTCATTTTATGCATCGTTTTCAGATTACAGGTTGCTTAGGGGATCAAGAGTGAAGGCTTTTTTTTAGAAGAATAGCCTTACATCTATTTGAGATGGTTGATATCCAATTATGACTTAATAGCCAAATAAATATCTCTAAAGGACCCTTTAGAAAATTGCTTATGGTCTTGATTTGTATCCTGCCTGCCATCCAGCACCAAGCCGTTCTTGTTTGTGTTTTTCAAGCCACTAAATATTTCCTTGGAACATTTTAAGTGAAGGGATTTATGAGAGACGGTGCAGAAGTTGTGGATTTGTAAAAAAAAAAAAAACACACACACACACAAAACACTCAGGAGAAAAAAGGTAGAGAAAACCCAATTAGACGGACCTGCCACTAAGAGTACAATGGTGAGTGAGGAGAGAGAACACGGCCAAATAGAAAATGAATCTGGATTTGGATCAACTGAATTAGGAAACTAAGGAAGGGAAAAGAGTCAGGAGGGAGGAGAGAGAGAGAGAGACAGTAAGACAGACAGACAGAGAGAGAGAGAGTTAAATTGTAGAAAGAGAACCAAGTGATTTGGGTTGGAAGCGGGAACAGGGAGCCTGGGTTGGCAGGGTTTTGGTGGAGGAGTGTGGTGGTTCAGAAGTCCTCCAGCGCGAGGCGCCAGTGTGTCCGGCGGGGGCCCTGACCATGAGCTGCCTCACCCCCCCAGAGCCACGGCCACAAACCCCCTCTCCCCCTTCACCACCAGCACCGCCACCCATCCAACCCAAAACCCACTGGCAGCCAGCGCTTCACTGAAGCTGCTGCTGCTGCTGCTGCTGCTGCATGTTTATTTAATATTCTGAAGAAATTGAAATATCTTTGTGGGTTAACACACATACATACACAATTACATATCACTCACCCGCACACACACACACATGCACGCACGCATACGTTCACACACATCGCCGCCACAATATATAAATAAATAAAGTCGAGTAATAACGTTCTCTTGATCTGCGGCCAAGAATCGAGTCGAAGAAAATCTTTTTCAAATGGTGTTTTCAGAAGCGTAGAGGGAGGAGCGTGAATGTCTGACACTGCATGTTGCCTGAGCGTGGCGGCTGCTCGACTCCCACAGAGGAGAGAGAGAGAGAAGTACCAAAGTGGTTGACAAACAAGGAATATTTCCCATGTGACAGGAAGAAAATAAATAAGGTCAAACATTTGAACGGCGCTTGTCGACCCCCATCGTACATGAACGGTTCAATCTATAAAAAAAAAACGAAGCATTTCACATGTTAGGCAATTGAGCCCCTGAGTGTGTGGTCTGTGAATGAGAACATGTATATGAGGTGTTTGTGAAGTGCCAAATGAACAAATGTGCATGCCGTATCCATGCATTGGTGCACGTGCACACACACACACACACACACACACTCGGTCCCACAATTTCTGATCATTACAAAGCAATTCCTTCAGACAAAAATCCCTTAAACAGCCTCGGGTTTTTGGGGCTTTATGCTATCCCCTCCTGTCTCCTCTCTCCTCAACAGCCACCAACCACTGCTGCTGCCAAAAATAACACAGGAGCGCCACTCGAACCCGCGCCTCACCACAGCGCAGCTTGGCTGCAAGAGAAGGATCAAAACACACACAAAAAAGGAAACACATCATATTGTGGAAGGAGGCAGGGAGAGAGAGCATTCATACAGCTCCGTGCTTGAAGATATCTACTGATGATTTTGGCAACCAAAGAACCACACATACTAATGCGCCAGGCCAAGACAGGGGAAAGGAAAAGTGTGCTTTGTGGATGTGTGTGTGGATGCGTGCATACGTTTTGGGGGGTGTACTGTGACTGAGATCGGTATTCATTTCTGATCTCCTTCAGTCAGGGATTCAGCCACAAGCTCAATAAAAAAACACTTACATTATCACGTTATAGGTCAATAAATTTGGATTTCCATCCGACAAATGACGACCGGGGCGAACAAGAGGAATTAATGACGAAAGTATGAAAAATGAGCAGATGGGGGATGTTCTGATCACAGATAAATCATGGTTCTTTGATTGCAGGTTTGGGAGTTCAAACGGGAGACAGCTTTACTCATTGTCATGGCCGTTTCACTTTCGTGTTGCACTTGGCATAACACGCTGACGTGCCGATGCCAGCGAATGAAGCCATCAGCTCTATTTCAACGATGGCCAGCAAGGGGGTTTTGGGCTGTTTTTTTTTACGATCATACCATTAATTGTCGAGCCGCAGAAATAAAAGGAAGCGATGGAAAGGTGGAAAATGCAGTGAAATATTTTTATGGAAGTGCTGCTTTATTAGTTGGGCAGAAGGTTCTGAACTTGTGGGTACAAAGGATTAGGGTCCGCACGACTCCTCTGGGAATTCAGCAAGGAGGTCCAAACCAAGGAAAGAATCTGCACTAAAATTAGAATTGTCTGCCCTTAATCTTTTCTATATATACTATAAATAAACACACACTCCAAAAGGGGAAAAAAGCTTGGTTAAGCCATGCATAGATTCTTACTTGTTCCTGTTTAATTGGGTTGTATTTTGTTTTACAGTGTTGCAGCATGTGAAACACCTTGTACCTTTGTTTTGAAAGTGTATCTATTAAGTGTTTATTTTATTTAAGCTGAGGGTGGTCGGTCTACTACCAAACTAGTGGGATTCCCTTTGTTTCTCTGACAGGTGCCAGGCAAACCCAAGAGGCCCATGTGCACTCACAAAGCCCCCCCCCCCCCCCCCCCCCCCAGACATGGAGGCTTCCCACATGGGGCAGATCAGTGACTGACTGTCGCCCCCTTCTGGTTCCTTTTAGTCACAGCAAAATGATTGCACCGCGAGTCGGGATGCAATGAAAAAGTTGTCTTGCCAAACAAATGGTTGCTTCGTCGCCGTAGCCTATAATTGAGAGAGCCGTCCGTTTGTAACCTGCAGGATGACGACGTGCTCGCGCGCGCAACGGGAGGAGGCAGAAACAACCGACGTTTACTCAGGTACGGTTGGTTACTTACTTCAATACTTCCTGGTACTTTTTTTCCATCCAGTGCAGTAGTTTTCTTGACAGTTGCAGCTTTGAAGATTTCAGCTCGCTCGGCGGCTAGAAAACAAACCAAAAAAAAACTTTCACTTATTAGGCTTTTAATTCAGCAAATCCTGCACTTGCGTCAGTAAACCACCCTCATGGTGCCGTCTTTACGTTCACGCGTTCACTATAACGTTACTAGCCAGGCACGTGAAGTATACGTTTACTTAGTTCCACGCTCTGCATGTTTTTTGTAAATACATTTTTGATGCAACATGTCTTTTTATTTCCCCACCAATGCGAACTAAATTCTCCTGATTGTAAACGTTTATCGTACGTGACTGTTCACCTGTTTCTGATGTGATGAAACACTGGATATTTGTACCTTTAGCCTCTCCACGAGAAAAACTCCGCACTAAAGCCACGCATGGTGAGCAGCCATGTCGGTGTTTCCCGGTGTTTAAAGCGAACCAACCCGAGGCCTCCGCGGGCCAATGAGAACTCGGGATTCGCGGGACTCCGTCCAACGTCATATCTGTGCTCCAACCGGACCCCGCTCGCTGCGTTTTGTGTGTCGGGAGCGGAGGGGGTTCGTCTACTCTTCGCACGTCGTTGTCTCATCAGCTGTCTGGGGGGGAAATACCGTCTAATGAAAACGAGTGTCTTGTTTTTTTTGTGGGGGGATAAACCATCCGATACCGATCGGCTCTGTCTGCGTGAAATAGGGAATGAACGACGAGACAGCATCGGAAAGCTGGAAGAGAAACTCCGGGTGCTCCAGGTGCGAAGATGCACAGATGCTAAGCTAGCATAGCTAAAGCTAAAGCGAGGTTGACAGGCTGATCAAAAAAAGCTCATTTTAACCAATGCCACAAACAAAACTACTGCTTGACATTTAGGCTAACACTCCGACATGTTGTTAATATGAACTCTACTCAGCTAGCTTCGATCTAAGGTGTCATATGAGGGATTCAAAGAGGTCCAGTTGCCAACCTTAGTTTGCTGTCATCCGTTCATCTACAGACTGTAACCCAGTTTGGTCATTAATTAAAACACTGTTGATATCTGTGTGCTATTGGTTTAGTGGCCGGAGCCACAGATCATCTGTTAATAGCCCAACAAGAATACATTTTATTGGTATGGCACTTTTATAACATAAGATGTCTTTCACATCCCCCTATAAGGAATAAACAACATTTTAAGCAGCAGGCTGTTCTGATGACAGTTTATTTATATACTTAACTACAACTAAAGCAGCTTTTGTTATTTCTGCCTACCCTCATTGACAGAAGCAATGAAAACACCATATTATACCATCAATACCTCTCTAAAACTATATATACCATTTCCCCATAATTTCTACTTAAAATTTTTGTATGAATGATATAACCATGCTTATAATATTATTATTAGTGTGTCTTCACCTAAAATGAGCTCTCATTTATTGGCGTAAGTTTTGGGAGCTGAGCCGCTGAGATTTCCCACAATATGAAGTAGTTTATTGTTACTTCCACAGCGATTCTTATAGATTTGGGTTTGAAAATCAATTGTTTTTATATGCCGGGGTGGTGGCTTGGATATCTCCAAACCTTTTGTAATTTGTGTGAAGGAATCTTTAGTTAGATTAGCCTCAGTTCGGTGCAGCAATGACAGCATTCAATAGAAACGAGGACGAGAATCAAACAAACAACTGTGAATTGTTTCTTGAAAGGTACGAAGCCCTTTGTAAACTGCTGAAAAGTGGTTCCAACAGTTCTTTATAATGTCGGGCCTTTCTTTTATTCAGTATTGAGCAAATGCTGGCTGTGAATCCCGGAAAGACGCCCATCAGTCTGCTGCAGGAGTATGGAACGCGGATAGGCAAGACCCCAGTGTATGACCTGCTGAAGGCCGAGGGACAGGCCCACCAGCCCAACTTCACGTTCCGCGTCTCCGTCGGAGAGATCAGCTGCACCGGCCAAGGGCCCAGCAAGAAGGCAGCCAAGCACAAAGCAGCCGAGGCTGCTCTGAAGATGCTCAAGGGAGGGCTCGGAGTTCCCGTCGGAGTCGCTGTTGGGGGAGACGGGTTTATCGGGGTGGACGTGTCGACTGATGGAGACAGGTCAGCTTTTATTTAGACCTTTTAATTTCATTACATTGGTATACCTTGATACATAGACAGCCACATTAAGAGATCCATGTCCTAACATGAGTGTGGTTTCATTACTCCCTCTTCACCTTCTGTATAGCTCCCAGTCAGAGATGAAGACCTCGAGCAGTTCTCAGCAGTCTGAATGTAACCCTGTAGGAGCTCTACAGGTGAATACACAACATGTTGTATTTTGCTGTTTGGATGTCTACTTAGTCATGCTGTCATTTATGTTATTATCTGTATAGTTTATAGATTTTTAATTTTATTTGTCTGTGTACTTCTCTGCCAGGAGTTGGTGGTGCAGAAAGGATGGCGTTTGCCAGAGTACACGGTCACCCAGGAGTCTGGTCCAGCACACCGCAAGGAGTTCACCATGACCTGCAGGGTCGAGAGATTTGTGGAAATCGGTAAAGTTACATTTCCTGGAGATTGAAGAAGCCACTTTTTTTCCACATGTATATTTCTGTCGTCATGCCACACGTACACTGTCCTCATGATATTCTCACATATAGTTGGTCGTCAGTGATGAAACATTCAGGCACTAATGAAGTGATGCTGATAAAAATCAGCTGAAATTGAAGAAAATGATTTGTGTTAATATTACAGTTGTGCCGAGCAATTTCTGATTTTATTGGCGTTTACCCGCAACACCTGAATTACAAGAGCATTGAGAAGACCATGGCACGTCTCTGACAGCTGCATCTAATAGACGCCAATATTCACAGCAACATATAGATTAAGCTAAATGAGAGCAGGTATCAAGTGAACTCTCCAGTTGCTTATGCTTATTTGCAAAGTCTTACTTGAATTAATATCATCAGCAATCAGTGATCATGATTTGTGCAGCATCACTCAATCTTCTGCTCTTTTCAGGAAGTGGAACCTCCAAGAAGCTCGCCAAGAGAAACGCAGCAGCTAAGATGTTATCGCATATACACGACGTCCCAGTCGACCTGAGGACCAGCAATGAAGCTGACGTGGAAGAGGACACGTTCAACATGGTGAGAAACAAACAAATAAAATAAACGTTCTCTGTGCATCCATTGAAAAAGTTGATCCTGCATTTTAAATCATGCATAGTGCTTAATATTGCCAAAGTCCTTCAACTGTTATGCAGACTGGAATAAGTAACATTACATCTCCCCTTTTTTTACCATCTTTTTTTCCACAAGTCTTTCTAATGTTCATTAACTGTGAACTTCACCTCCCTGCACACACAGCACATGGGGAACAGAGCGGAGACGGGTAAAAGTAAAGGCTTTAGCTGCACGTGGGACTCTTTGCGTAACTCTGCCGGAGAGAAGATCCTCCAGCTTCGCAGTCACCCCCTGGGCATGCCCACCGACTCCAACTTCTGCTCCCTGCTGGGTGACCTGTCTGCGGAGCAGCGCTTCGACGTTAGCTACCTGGATCTAGGTGAGTTTGCAATCACAAACGATGGCTTTAGAAAAAAATGATGCTTCCTTTCCTGAGCATTCCTGTCTACATGCACAAAAAGTTACATTTTCGTTGGGAGCATGTCAATATAATTAATTAGTTGAGCTCACTCTCTGAATGTGATAGATCGTTAGGGTGCATATTTTTTGTCCTTACATCATCTGCACATCAGTTTTTCGCAACATTGTGGGGACATATTGACAGCTGCAGACCACAAATAAAATGCTGCGTAGTTACTATTTATATCCCCGGATATAGAGGAAGTAGCCTGCAGTTGCATGATGAACCGTCTAATTTGAGGACAGCACTTCACAGAAGGAGCAGAATTTTAAGCTTATATTATTTACATTTACATTTAGGTCATTTAGCAGACGCTTTTGTCCAAAGCAACTTATAATAAGTACATTTGTCAAAATGATCAGCTAGTATTTGTTATTTGTGCAGAATTTTAGGTCAACACACTTGTGCTATCTAATACGTATGTGTAGCAATGCATTTCCTGTTTTTTCCTTAGTTTTATAGCATGAAAACATGTGATGGGTAAATGTCATCAGAATGTATATGAAAATAATCAGTAATTCAATTCATGTTCAAACATTAAAATGATCCATCCCTAGGGTAAAGTAGGTATCTGGGTTACTGTATTATTATTATTATAATAAATGTAATCACTGACATATTATTGCTAAGTGTGAGTATGAATAAGGGTCATAACTGTCAACTCCCTAATCCGATGATATATAATGGAGATAATATCTGTCAGTGAAATGTGCTGTAGTGCTCTTTTCAAACTGATGAAGAGCGTGAAACACATCTTCATCAGCTACACTGAGAATAGTGTCTTAACTTCCAGAGTCAAAGCAGCTATGATGGTGGAAGTATCTGTTTAATAGTCAAAACCTTTCTGAACAAAAGCCTCAACACTGTTCTTGTTCCAGAGGAGCGCAGTCTGAGCGGCCTGTGCCAGTGTCTAGTGGAGCTCTCCACGCAGCCAATCACAGTGTGCCATGGCTTCGCCCCGTGCATAGATGCTGCTCGAGCCAACGCCGCCCACAATGCACTGCAGTACCTCAAAATCATGGCTGGCGGGAAGTGATGTCAGCTTCCTCCTCACAGACTCGAACTCGCCACCACACGATGCCGGGATCAATATTCTTCTTCGGGTGACGGAGGCACTTTTCTGATGAGTTCTTATGACCTGAATTACCTCAAATGTGGAAATGGAGACTTTTTTTCTGTCCCCCAAATTAATCCCCGGAGCATTTCTTTCCCCCCATGGTCGCATGGATTTCTTATCATCGCCACTGAAGATTAAGTTGCCTAAAAACTCATGTTCCCCTCTCCTTATTTTTTGCATATTTGTCACAAATCATTTTTTTTGTTTGCCCAGCATCCATATGCAGCAGTATTGTATCCTAAATGTCAAAAGTCTTTATTATAAATGGTGCTTTTTGCAGTGAACTCCCAAATAACTGCAGATAAATTATGATGTGACAAAAGAGTAGATAGATAGATATTGAGCTATGGAATCACCTACTATTGGCGCTTCGTTTAATCCCTGATCGTCGATGGATGAACGGAAGAAAAAAGAAAATCCAACCATGTGCCGAAACATGGAGAGAAAAGGACTCTGCTAAAAAGATAACAGAGGATAATCATTTTAAAGACTGTCCTGTTTTCAGATGAGCTCGGATGAGAAAATGTGGCTCGTTTGTTGTATAATAGTTTGAACCCTAAAACACTGTTGGCCTCTGTGGTGCTGTTAATGTTTGGCCATACAATTAGAATTTTGAAAACTTGCCATATTATCATTGTTTAAAATAATGAAGTCACAAGGTTTAAGATTTTGGAAATCCAGCCTTTCTCATGTTAGTCTTTGGCTTTCCTTACATTGAAATGCTGGGAAGGATCGGTAGACTCGGATAAGTTATTGATTGATGAATTGTGATTTGTTTGTGTCGTTGGCCGAGTAGTAATAGAGGCAGTACTTATACTGTGTCTTTTTAATTGTTAGGATCATTTGAATACACTCTACAATATGACAATTAAATTTAAAATCTAGTTATTGGTCCCCTATACTTGTGAAAATGCGAACAACAATTAAGTATCACAACTTTAAAACAAGCCATTTTTAATCCAAGTCTTTGCATGATGAGTAAATCAATTTCAGTAAAAGAGTAGTACTGTAGTAGTAGTACTTACTACTTCTGATAAAACATCGTTCTCATTATTTTTGAGTTTCAATATCAGACCTACAAACCGACCAGTTTCATTGGTTGTCTTGTACTGTTTCACTTCTAATTTAAACCCCTGTGATTTTTTTTGATCCCTTTAATGATTTTTGAAAATGTTTAATGGTGACTTTTCTTTATTATTTTTTTTGTTTATCATTTCCTCCAACAACCTGTAGTGTCTTGGTTTAAGTAACTGGAATAAGTATTGAAAACGACTTGAAGAGATCGTGTCCTTTGCACAGTGCAGGCTGAGGCTCCTCCCACTAGTTTTTAGCTGCTGACACCATTGAATCCACGCTGACATCCGTACATTGAAGACAGACTGATTTTGTTTTGGAAGTAGAAAATGTTGCCCAGTTTTAGAACTATGATGAACTAAGATGTGAGCTCCATTTGAAAATGACTTTGTTTCCAATAAAACGTTTTTGTACATTTTACCACCAACTGTTGTTGTAACTTGAACGTGGCTCAAATCCCCCATTGGATTAGCATTGAAATAAAATATGGTCCACGCAGTATTAGACTCAAACAGCTTTACTGTACTATTACTTATATATTAACAATGTTCTGTATCCGGAATGACCACAGGGAAGGAACACTCCTTTCAATGTGGTCTGTTTCCACTCATCTGCTTTGTGTTTGACGAGAGGCTGACTTCTTCGTCCGCGTAGCCGCTGCTGTCTGACTGCATGCTGTCGCCCCGAACCACCTCACCTGCACGAGGACACAAACTGGGTCAGGCAACAACTACACGCACACACACACACACACACACACACACACACACATGCAGCTGCAGTCTGACCTGAATACACCCATGCTCACACATCATTTCCTAAATTAATCCGTCTCAACTATTCAGTTCCACGTGTCATGACTGAATTCAAAAGAAAGAACTCACAATATTTATAGAAAATCATATTTAAATAATACTATCAGTCAAATTTATCTTTGATTACTGTGAGTGTTGGCCCTTTTTTGGCAAATGAATTCCACTCAACTGTACAAAAGCGTGATTTAAGAGGCACTGGATCATTTATGTGATATGTGTGTACGGTATGATTTTAATAATTTAATTTAAAATAATATCAGTCATCATTAATAGTGGAACTTTGTGACACCCCTAGTTGTGAAATGGGGTCAGAAACCACTTCTATAAAATATGAAGTACCACAGTTTCTAGTAGTAATATTAGTAACTACTATGTATAACCTGTGTTCACATAAAAAAAAATTTCATTCACACATATAATAAAACAAAATATATACCATTATACCTTTACATTGATGGTTTTTGGACAATGAGGAAGCTGCTGTTCTGGTAGTATCTGATTGTCCAAAATCTTCCTCTCCTGCACTATGCACCTATAAAGACATATGGATACATTATATACTGCTAAAACTTCCTATAGCCTGATGTAATTACATTGCGTTTACCGGTTTTTGCACACATGCTTACCCTGACGAACCAAAACCCTTCTAATAGTGGACAGTTTAGCACGAAAACAGGCAATTTTTGCATCTAATTTTATAAAACGCATCAAGAAGAAGGAAGAAACTGTGTAAAATAAATCTCTACTTTTAATTAAAACGTGGAGTTTTAACAGGCACTGTGGTGAGAGTGCTTTCCCACCGATGACACAACATGAGGCAACTCAATTAACTTATTGGATCATTACCCATAACACCACAACAAAGAGTCATGTATAATGAGGCAGAACCAAACACCATCCACTGAGGAATGAGTGTGTTCTGCTGGAATAACAAGGATGATGATGTTTGAGCTGCACAATATTAATATCAAACGTCCCGATTCTTGGCGTATTCTTTCATCATGCTGCTTGAACCCTTGAAGTACGTTTGTAATTCGTATCATTACAATCACAGTCGTTAACCTGGTTTGATGGGTGGGTTTTTAATGAAATTGAGTCAACCAGAATATATTTGTTCTATTTTCTGCTAAATCAACCTAATCCTTGAATTATTATTTCCATATAAATACTGTAAAAAGAAACTACTTTACCTCCTCCAGCTCGAAGGAGTTAACCTGCTGCAGGTTGTCGGAGTTGTGCCCCAGGCTTTGGTTTGACTGTGGGTTAAGGTAGTGCATTTTCCCCTCTTTAAATGACTCCTCACATGCCTGGACAGGTGAGACAGCACAAGTATGACTGGAATCTGGTGTGTCGGGGGAGCGTGGAGAGACGTTGTCCCCCTCCAAGACAGTCACAGCGATGCAGCACTGGGTGTAGTTACCGTCGGGGGCCGGGAGCGGAGGTGATCTGGATGCGCCCAGCGCTGTGGCGTGAGGCTCAGAGATGGCGGTTTGTGATCCCGGACATGATGCACGCGTGCTTCCTGTCTCGGAGGAGATAGTAGGCGTAGTGGTTGGTTTTGAAATGTCTACGTGCTGAGCGCAGAAAGGCGCCTGGTGTACGCTCTCCGTTATCTGCGGGCAGATTAGATCGTACGTAACCTTGGCGACTGATTTCAGATCAGCAGTCCTTGTGTCGCTTTGAGTCGAGTCAACAGGATGATCTGTTTCAACCACCGTTTCTCCCGACGACGACGTGAGAGATGTTCCTACACTGTGAGTCCAGCTGTGAAGGTCTGCTGGTTTGATGCTGGTTTCATCAGCGCTGCCTGTCTGTCTGCATCCCTGCGTCTCCTTATAAGCGACCTTATTTCTAATCCCAAGGATGCCGGTGTCCTCCGCCGCAGCCTGCTGCGTTTGTTCCTCTTTCCCATCGCAGTCCGTGACCAGCCTAACATCCGCAGCCGGATTACTCCCGTCACATTCCCCCAAATCCAGTTTCTTGTTCGCCCCAGTTTTGACTTTCTCCAGGACTATGTCCACTCCGCCGGGGAGGCTGGACCTCTTTCTGGGCGAGGGCTGCGGAGAGGTGGAGTCCGACCCGCGAGGAGAGCCCGTGTAGAGACACATCTTGGACACGGTGTCCTTCAGCCTCTCCACGGGAGAGCGCGGCTCGCTGCGGACGCTGCTCCGGAAGCGTTCAATCCTCTCAACGGGAGACGAGGAGAAGGTGAACTCTGGCGCGGCCAGTTTCTGCAGAGGGGTGCGGGACACATGTGAGTAGAGGGAGTAGAAAGCGTTGGCCATCGCTGTGAGCACCTGCACCTGTCTGAAACGACCTGGCAGGAAATAGAAGAGCTAGATTAAATCCAGTTTTATGGATATATCATCTGCTACAGATTTATTTATCACTATCAAACAGGAATTGAGATAATTCCTCTGCGGTCTTACTAGCAAGAGAGAGGCTGGGGTCTTCCTCCCGTATCCGCCGGAGCTGTGCGTCCAGGAAGAGGCGGAAGTTGATGCCCTGAGACAGAGAAGGGAAGGTGAAGAAGCGCGGAGGGATACGACAGGTGACCTGCGGCTCATCGCAGCCGAATCCCAACTCGTACAGCGTCTCCTCCGCATCCTCCGAACACATCCTCAGGACGTCTGATATACTGGTGTGCACGTGAGACAGAAAAAGGAAAGAGCAATACAGTTATAGATGCAATTCAAGCAAGTGTAATACGTATTAATAGTCACAAAGTGTTTCACAAAATAATGAAACATGGGACCAAATAATACAAAAACAAAAAAGGATGAAATATGATCAAATAAAATACATATACAAAAAAGGGTCATGTTAAGGAGGAACATTTGGAAACCTAAATTCCTAAAGAATAATACGTGTTGAGCTTCACCTTGATTTGGTTGTGCAGGTGGAGGAGGAGAGGAAGCTGGAGGCCATGCTCTGGCCCAACCTCAGTGACGGCAGATGTAGCTGCTGACGAGGGGTACTGTGAACACGACGGCAAAAGAACCAAGCGATCAACAAATAATCTTAATAATAACACAATACCTCAGTGAAAAATAGAAAAAGTCCTATGAAAATACAACTGTTTGCTCTCTTCTGTTCATTTTGTGAGTTGTCCACTGACCTGGTGAGTCTTTGTTTGACGGAAGGATGCCCTGCGACGCTTCATGAGAAGAAAAACCATGACAGTCCATTCTTTAGTACATTCAAACGTATTCATCAAGTAATACATGATCTCATCTAAACCTCTGAATTACTCCAATAGAAACACCCTCGGTAAGCACGGGTGTAACCAGCACCTTAATATGTCAGTAAAGGATATGGGGAGTTAAAGTCATTAAGCATTTTGGACAGGAAGTGTGTCACATGCCTCTAAATCTGTCTAAATGTGAGAAACATCAAAGAGGGCTCTCTCTCATCTCTCTCCTAAATGAATTATGGTCTTGTGCGGTAAAACATATGAATAAAAAGCACACATTCCTGGTTTCTGATGTTTCATTGAGTGCAGCGATAAGAGTTATGTTTCTACTCACCCATCTGAAATCTCTCCATCGTTTAACAAAGAAGCTGAAACAAGAAAGGAGTCATGTCAGAATAAAAAAGTAATACGTAGATGCGCTGCTGTTGCAATTTGTTGCATATTGTTATTTTTTTGTATCATATTAAACTTAAAGGCACTAAGCAACAACATTACAGGCATTGTTGATGCATTATGTTAGATTTTAGTCCGACTTCTAAATGTTGCATTAAAATAGCAGAACCTTAAAAAAACAATTCTCATTATTTTCTAATGTAAATACTACTACTGATATGTGAGGTTACATTTCATATAAAAAAACACAAATATTTTATGAATTGTTCACTTTTGAGAGTGAAAAATTCTCAAAACTTACCCTTTTACCCTTCTCAATTAAGATTGCATAAGACTGGGCATTTGTTTGGGCGAGACTCTCAACGCGATTACAAACGGAACAAACATGAGCTTCAGCAGAGAACAAACACACATATCATGATGCACACATTTTCCAATAAGGGCATTTCCTGCATTGTCACTTTCCTTTGTCTCTGTGTGTGTGTGTGTGTGTGTGTGTGTGTGTGTGTACTTACCATCAGCACCGAGACTCAGCTCATCATCAACATAGCTGGCTTTGAGCACCGACTCTGAAGAAAAGACGCACAGTCAGTAATTTAAGTTATTGTACAGATAGATGGACATTTTCTTCATTTTCTGAAAAATAGATGAATTCCTGTATTGAAATCTTGCTCATATGTGTCACTGATGAGTAAGTACTTTATTATCCAACAACAATTCAGAGGCAAATGCTTTTTATTCCACTGTGGTTATATGACAGCTTTGAATACAGATTAAGATTTTACATCCAAATTGAAATATTGAATATGACGCCCAATTTGCATTTACCACATGCAACAGTCAATATGGGCATCATCGCAGATTTGATAAATTGGTACATTTATGACTTTGTTTAAGTTCATTCTCACCAAAACTCTGCTGACCGGTCTTCTCTGAGCAGGCCTCCGGACTGTAAGATCAAATATTGACAGCATGAACACACACACACACACACACACACACACACACACACACAGTGTCATTTGCATGCTTCTTCTGTGAAATTAGTAATAATAACAGCGTTTGCATAGATTGCTGCATCTGGAGTATGACGGCGGTGCACACTTGTGACACGGCCGCACTAATTAGCTCTCAGCCGGCAGCGACCTCTTCTCAACTTCCTCCTGTAGAAATGTTTTCACGCTGAGCGGCACGAAGGTCAACACCTCCAAACCCATCTGGCCATTTTCACGTTCGAGTCCTCGGGACGAGTAAACCATCAGTAAAATGGATGCATGGCGTACGTCTGATATCTTGCCATAATGTAACGTTAAACAGTCATTTTCATAACAGGAAGAAGGAAATGTCATTCTAGTTATATAATAATCTTTCTATAAACTACAGGGACCTTTTGGAGGATATGTTGTAATGTTTGCATCTATATCCTGACAGTGACGGCGTTTTTTGGGGGGGGTTTTTATCACAGTAAAATGTTGTCTGCATCACATCATGGCCCTATAAGACGTCTGATGTGGCAGATCTCAGTTCAGAGCACTAAACGCTGAGGTTGTAATGAACTAAAATAAGCGTATTTCTTTTTCCAAACTGAGCTGTAAAAAAATACCTCAAGGCCATTGTGGCCAAAACAATACCGCGGCTACCTTACCGCGCCATCTTACTGGAACGCCTCACCTCAGAGACTTTCCACTTACTGTACTGTTGGTTCAACCAGTTTCCAATGACTGACACTCCAAAAAAAAAAACATCATCTAACACAAAAAAAAAGTAGTAAAGCGAGCGTACTCACCCACAACCCAGGAGCCAGTTCTCAATCTTTCCTGTGAAGCATCCTGTGGAAATCACATATGTTCAACGCTGACGCTTCATGAGTCATTTTCTTTCAACAAACAACTCTTCCTATGTTTTAACTCTATTTCACGTTTGGCTTATTTTTTATGTTTGTTAAACAAACATGAATATTGTTGTTATGAATAAGTGGAACCTCTAATTTTACTGGAAGAATGCATCTTTTGCTATTTCTAAAAGTCCATTTATATTCACTTTTCAGTTGGGCCATTTTCTTTTATGTATTTGCAATTACAGAAACAACAGTGACAATAAGCTGGACACAAACTCCCCGACTCCTTCCACAAAAGGAGGCGTCCTCGAGCTGAATTCATCAGTATAGACACTGAAGTTTGGACCTACCATCAGAGAAGACATCATCGTCTGCTATAGAGGCAGAGGGCAGGTTGCACAGCGACCCCTCTGGGTCCTGCTCCTCCAGCGTGGGCCGCAGCCGGCTGCTGTTGATCCAGGCTCGCCGCCTCACCGTGGACGACGGCCTCTCCATCGCCGCTGCTCGCTGACAGCACTGTTGGGTCAAAGCAACAGAGACACAACGATGGGACAAAACGTTTCATTTATTTCCTCTGATGTTCATCTAAGAGTGAAAACATTTCACACTGAAGTTCATAATACTCACTGTTTTGTACATGAAGGAATTACTCCATTACTGCTTTTAAATGAATAGTTTCCATGGGAACACATCACGAAGCAATTAATCAAGTTTAACTTAAAAATACAGGTCAAATTTAATTAAATATTGCTGGCATTTCTTCTTTCTAGTAGTGCATGAAAAAATAGAAAAATGCATAGAAAAGATGGTACACTGTATATATAGTTAAAGCTATAGAAAATAACAATGAACATGTAAGGTGACACTGCAGGTCCACCCAAATCTATTCAAATTAAAACGTATATAAATACATATTACATCATGTTACTGAAGGCCGATGTGAAGGTCAAGTCATAAAGTTGATGAATAGATAACATGTATTATATAATAGGATCTAAATTATTTATACGGATTATGAATCTAAAGAGAATATGTTTATTTGATTGTTTTATAAGAGTTTGTATGCCTATTGTAAGCCACGAACTTTCTCTCCAGAATATGCGAGGGAAAAGTGTATCTCGTTATTAGTCAAATTAAGTCCTGCTGGTTGTTTTCCAGACTCATGTTTTAAAACAACAACAGCGAACAAAGTTGAGGGAAGAAAAGCCGCGTTTACCTCTCGGTGGACGGCAGGATTTCACTTGTTTCAGCGACGCTCTTCCTCTCGCTTCCTGTTGCTCAGATATCTGAAACTGATCTGCAAACTCTCAAAAGTGCGTTCAGCCCGCTCTGCTTTTCAACGGCGACGATGACGAGTTTAACTGGTCGTCTCCTCGTATTGGCCCGCGTGCGTGCGTGCTCGTGCGTGCTCGTGCGTGCAGCGGATCGGTGCAGGTTTGACTGTAGGAAGTGACTTTGCATGTCATCGGTTTTATCAGCGCGGCGCGCAGCGGTGACACATCCTGCAGAAACTGAAGCAGATGTACTCGGAGTCGGTTTCTGGAGATGTCAGTAAAGCTGAGCTTAACTGTTTCAACAGGAGCGATTATGATCATTATGGTAATGCAGTTATGCAAATTAGGACCGACAACACACTGAGCAGCTCATCCCACATGACATGTATTATTATTTTTTTTATTTTTTTTTATATGAAATCATTGTCCATTTAAGATATTCAAGCTATTTTTTTAATCTTTTTTTTTAATTTAAAAGTATACCTTATAATGTTAATAATGGTTAAATAAGGATTAATTAATGATTTATAGAAGCTAGACGACTTTTCGTTGTCAGGTTTAAATGCTCTTTTATATCACATCCTTCTGGGCTTATTAATGAGAAACTCTTAACCATCTATTAGCCTTATTATTGATTAAAGGCACTATTGACAACATTGATAACATCCAGCCACTAGATGTCGCACTCGCACGCTCGCAGCTGTTGGTTTGTGTGTTCTCTTGCCTCTGAAGAAAAGAAAGTGATATATTTTCTTTTGGAACAAAACCAATTGTATTTTTTTAATGAAAGTAATAAAATTAAACATAAATATACTCTATACATCTACTTATCAATCATTAATTTTACCATTTATTTAAAGGTAGGGCTGCAGTAGCAGAGCCATTGTTAATGTTATTTCTGACATCTCTGCTTCAAAATATGATACTGTATTATATACTTAGCTACCCAACAATGTAAAAATATATGAAGATGTACAGTTTCTTCTTTAATTAATATTGTAGTTGTATATGCCTCTCATAATTTTATCTTATTTCTGCTGCAACACCTGCATTTCTGCGCCACGAGGCCTACGCTGCTCACCCTCCTGATACCTTATACATGGTAGGTATGTTGATCATATCATACTTTTACATAAGTAACGTTAAAAATGTAGGACTTAAAGTATTTGCATTATGATAGGCCTATTATTACTTTCCCTAAAAGATAAGGATTAAAATACTTCACTGCTGAAGGTAGTTAATGAATGGTGCACTAGTGGCCAGATGCATTACACCTATTGGCCTACTGATACAATACGTTGTTTGACCTATTTGTGTGTGTGTGTGTGTGTGTGTGTTTGTGACACAATCATATCTGTATAACTGTAGTAATGTCTGTGTTTGACAGCTGGGTGGATGCAGGCTTGGCCTGAGGATGGACTCCACCCTCTGTCCTGTTTACATGGGCACATGTGCTGCTTCACTGACAGCCCCCTCGCACATCTCAATAATAAAAGCCCTCCTACAAGCGAGCCATTTTCTCCTCCCCGCGCGGTTACAGCCAGTGTTTGACTGTGATGGGGTCTCGTCTCCTCCACCCTGACGGGCTCCTCCCGCCTCCATGCTGTTTCCCAGCCCACAGGGCGCCACCAGGGAGTGGCCACCGGCCACGGAGGCAAGACTTAAATACCCAGTCCGCCTTCCTCCTTCCGAACCCCCCCGTGTTTAAAGAAAGATGATGAGCCAGTGCACCCTTTCACTGTCGAATAATAATACAGTATCACAGAACGAGAAAGGAGAAATATCAACATTTACGAGAACATGTTTACTCATGCCGCCATTTCAGCGGAAAACAGATAACCTAACGTCAATCATACTCAGTGGTACAACCGAACATGGGTTCGTCCCGCCCAATTCTCTTCTTGCGCCAATTACATTTGCTGGTTGATTCTAGTTGGCGGAAACGACCGTTATCATTGGAGGAAAGCAGCAATCCGTCGCACGGAGCTCCCACAGGGGTGCGCTTCTTTTCATCATTGGGACAGTGCCATAGTACAGTAGTAAAAAAAAAAAAAAAAAGAACAATCGAGGTGAACGTTTGAATGCAGTTTGCTATTATGGAAGTCGGTTTTCGCTACTGTTGTTGTAACTCCAACTGGAAATCAGTGCTAAATTGAAGTCAAACGACATAATACAAATCACCTTAAAAGGCTTTAATGTAATTGTATGCCTTACGATAAACTACATCCGTGGGTGAGGATTGTGATATGTGGTTGAAAGCTCGGAACATCTAGTAAGTGGGCCTTGAGAGCCAATGTTATTTTGACAAACTGTAACGTCAACGTTTAAAATGTAAACGTGTAAAAGCAATTTGCTGTTACACGTTCGAATAATGTGGCTGAACGGGTTCTTAAATCGAACGCACCCGCCTTTCTCCTTCATAGAGGGAACCCGTCAAGTTTGTGTGAAGTTGTGAAAAGTTGTCAACCCGAAAAAAGAGCAGAGAAACTCCTCCCGTCTTCAAATTATGAGCAGTAAGTGAACTTTTTCAACTCACTGACTACTTGTGAACGCAGCGTTACGTTAACAGTAAGGAGTAGAAATTAACGTACATGTTTTAAATGGATTCACCGGTGTGGGTATTATATTGAATTGTTTTCAAGCTAGCGTCCCAAGCTGTTTAAAAGTGACCAAGTACTTAACTGCTAATTGTCGGTACTTAGCGTTAGCGAACAATATTTAGCCAACCAAGTAGAGCTAGCTAACTATGTTAACAGTAACCTAACTTCTGTTCTTAATTAACGCGAACGTACGTGGTTACACAATGGTTTAACTTTGTCAAATGGATGTGAACTAGCTACGATGTGTGTTGTAGTGCAGTTGAAACCATGTCGCGCTCTTTAGCTAACGTTAAAACTAGGCTTTTTTTTTGCTCAACATTACTTGTGGTGAGTCCGTGTTAGCTTAGCTAATAGGCTAGCTGGCTCCTTTCGAGCACTTGTGGCATGGATTTCTATGCATTTCTTGCTTTAATTGTTTCACGTCAGACCCTTTCCGAAAGTTAAGCTGTTTTTTTGTGAGGTCGACCGGTGCGTATGACGTTACTGTGTGCTTTTCCCCCATCAGTGGACGCAGCGTTAACAGTTTGATGGTCCCACTGGTTCTAATGCAGCTACTTTTTTTTAGTAGAAGTGATCTTACAAACTCTTCTTCCGCAGATCAGCAGCAGGGTGAAATGGCCGCTGTGGAGAGCGGCGGAGGCTACAGTCAAAAGCGAAACACAAATTCACAAGTAGGTTACCCTGACTTTTGACTGTTGCCCAAGCCAGATGATTATAAACCGAGAATCATAAACTATACTCCGCACTGTCCCTGTTGTTTATTTCATATGAGTTGGCTTTGTTTTTGTCCTTCGTCTCTGTGTCGGGACGGTTGTTGATTTTCTCTCCAGAGCACATGTCACCGGGGTGGGGAATGGGCAGGTAAATTTCGCCCACACGGGGTGTTCCCGTCAAACCCCGGCACTTCGTGTGCATTTCGCTCGGCCCATTTGGCTGGCCTTGGAGGGGGTGGCTAGAGGAGTGTGTCAGTTTATAGGGCAAAATAAATTGTGGGAGGGAGATGGGTGGGTTTGGGGGGAGGGGAAGCCGAGCCCGCCGCTTCTCTGGAAAAAAATGTGATCCCTCCCATACTCTCCCACCACTGCTTCCCCTCAGACTTTTTACTACATCCTCACTCTGCGTGAAGTGCTGTGCAGAGACTTCCATGACAAACACATGTTTAATGATATGAATGGCGTTTTGGAAGTGTGGCAACACGGTTAGCATGGATAGATTGGCATTTACAAAGCCAGCCACATTTTTTTTTATCTAAATCTAAACTCTCATGAATTGGACATCTTTTTAGTTTTAAATCCTCATATGGCTTTTTAAGTTCAGGCCCAACTTTTTAAATCACTTGTTTTTGATAAATGTTTGATTATTCTGCTTTATTCATTCAAATCATATTTTAATCTGCTTTTTTTGTTGGATAGCATTGTTTGTTGTTCTTGTGAGGTTTTAATATCTATCTTTATTATGTAAATTCCTTCTTTTTCTATCATGTTTTCTCCTTGCAGGACTCACAGCAGCCATCCCCTCTTGCCTTGTTGGCAGCCACATGTAGTCGAATTGACACCCCTGGGGAGAGCGATTCACCTGCAGACCAACAACAAAACCAGCAGCAACAGCTGGACCTTAACCAGGGTGTTTTCACCTCCAGTGCCAATGGCTGGCAGGTCATACCTCTTAGCGTTCAAACAACCTCAGGCACTAACACTATCACCACTGACTCCTCGGGGGTGATGACCATAGGAGACATGGGCAAGAGCAGACAGGTGCTTTCCCCATCAGCTGTTGTGAGCACTCAGGGACAGCAGCAACAGCCACAGCAATACATAGTAGCTCAGGCTCCATCAATGCAGGGTCAGCAGGTGCTTACCACCATATCGGGTATGATGCCCAACATTCAGTACCAGGTTATTCCCCAGTTTCAAACAGTAGATGGCCAGCCACTGCAGCTGGCACATACTCAGCAGGATTCTGCTGTACCTGCCACTGCAGCACAAGGCCAGCAGTTTCAGATAGTGTCATCTCCTAATGGCCAGCAGATCTTAGCTGCAACCAATAGAGCGGGTGCAGCCGGAAACATCATAACAATGCCCAGTCTCCTTCAGGGAGCTATCCCCATACAAAATATAAGCTTAGGCAATGGCATGTTACAAAACCAGCCTCAGTTCCTGGCAAATATGCCCGTGTCACTAAATGGAAACATCACTTTGTTGCCGGTCAGCACTGGAGCAAGCGGAGGGGGAGATGCGAATGGTGGAGGGGATACAGGGGTAAACCAACTAATACAGCAACTTCCAGTGTCCAGCGCGGCAGGGTACATGACAAGTGCGCCTACCACCACCACACAGACCGCCTCCTCTTATGGAATGACACAAGCACAGAACAGCAATGGAGTATTGACGGGCACATTCCAGCAAAACGCAGCATCTTCTCTGGGTGTCCCAATCCAGCCAGACAACAGAGAAGTGCAGCAGCAGCAGCCACAACAGATCCTTATCCAACCTCAGCAGGTTATCCAAGGTGGAACGCAACTCCAGACCATCCAGGCTGGTACCGTTGCGACCGCTGGGGGTCAGGTATTTGCGACTCCGACACTCAGCCAGGAAGGGCTTCAAAATCTTCAAATTATGCCAAACGCAGGCCCCATCCTCCTGCGCACTGTAGGCCCCAATGGCCAGGTGAGCTGGCAGACCATTCAGATCCAGAGTCCGACTGGCCCACAGATCACACTGGCCCCAATGCAGTCTCTCCCCCAACTGGGCCAAGCTCAGGGTGCTGCAGGAGGAGTATCTGTCAACACAGTGCAGATCCCAGGCATCCAGACCATAAATCTCAACACACTTGGAGGCTCCGGGCTGCAGATGCACCAGCTGCAGACTGTTCCCATCACCATTGCTAGCACAGCAGGTCAGTCAGTAGCCTGTTTTCTAGGAATGATTGATGTTCAGTGTCATAAGTATTTGGCAAACGCTTTGCATTTATATTTTAAAAAGTGACCTACATGTCCAAATAGTATATTGAATTAATAGTTGTTTCAAACAGTGTGTAGAAGGACTTTGTACTAAATTATGCAACTTTCATGCAGGAATGTATCTATATTTTTTATATTGCATTGGCTTGTTATTTTGACTTTGCAATTTCTCTTTTTTTGTCTGTAATCAAAATAACTGAGGTGGAAATGGACCTTTTTAATTTAAGGCAAGACCAAACATCTAGTATCATACAGATTGTTTGGCGTAAATTTGCTAAGTAGTCTTAGAAAATTAAGTCTACTTGCTGTATTAACATTTTTCTGACAGAAGGTAATGCAATATATCTTGTATCTCTGGATTTGATCTCTTTTGCGTGTTAAGTGCAGAAATACTGGTTTAACCAGTTCCGCTGGCCCAGTGTATCCCTGAGCTCTTTACTGCACTGCATGTGTTCTCTTTGAAATTCTTACTTCGTGACACTTCATCGCCTCAAACAATGGCCACATTACAGCACCGTAGTTAAGGGTTGGCAACTTGGCCAGTACTTCTGTGCCATAGTAGGGGTGTAACTTGACCCCTCCCATTTTGCAGCAACCGTTATCATGTCTAAACCATTTCTTAGTTCTGTTACTGGTAGCCCATCACATTGTCTTAAGTTTTAGTCTGTTTGTGACATTGTTGAGGAAGCACTGGGTCTGTAGTTCACGTAATTTGCTCTTTTATTATAATCATGTGCTTCCCATCAGTTATGTACGGAATGGGGGATTTTACTACACATCAGTGTCTCTGTTGAGATAGCAAACATTTACTTTAGTTTAGTGGTTATAGGCTGGAGGGCTCAGACTAGCTGGCTTTTGACTGTTTAGTCTCAAGGCACTTATAATATTAGTCGTTTTAAAGTGGTATGTCTCACTGTGACTTACACTGCTAGACAAACCTACATGAACACACTGGGTTTAGTATTGATTGATTACTATTGTAAATGCTCTGGAATTAGTAAATATCTGAAATTCTTGACTTTGTCATTGGAAATGACTTGTAGTAGATGTTACCAGAAATGTCATAGATCTGAGTTGCAGCCAGAAGTAAACATAACGTGCCATTTTTTTTAAAGCAGTAATTGAGACCCTGTGTTTGTCATTTCTATAGACTCTTTAATATAAGTAAGTTGTAATCTCTCTGTGGAATCTAATGGATGTTCTTACAGGAAAGATTGCAGAAAAACTTAATGTATGAAGTAATTGGAGTTTGTTCTGAAAATGATTGATGACATATGGATAAACACAAACAAGCTGGACAACATTGTTGTTAATAGATAGATAGATAGATAGATAGATAGATAGATAGATAGATAGATAAGCTTTATTTCGGTGTCACTCCACAACACACAATAAAAATCCAGAGACAATATAAAAATACAGTATTGATTACAAAATGACCCGTTCCCCCTTGACAAAATTAAAAGTGTTGGGGACCACTCAAAAAGAGAGTTGTGAGACACCAACTAATAAAAACATGAATAGAATATTTTATGAACTGGAACTCATAAGAGACAGTCTTCTATTGAGGATGAGGTGGCAGGCTTTGGCACATTCATTAATACAATGTTTACCAGCTAAAATGACACAATTTATTCATATCATCAAAATCATTAAAATTAAAATAAAACTTCGAAAGTGTACTAAATAGATCAGCACGAATGTCCGTATAAGTAACACAGTGCAAAAGAACATGGGCTTCTGATTCAATGGAGCCAGAATCACATAAAATACAGTAACGTCTCTCCAATGGGGTGTTTGTGTATCTACCGGTTTCTATCGCTAAAGGAGCGACTCCACATCTAAATTTAGCAAGGGAACTTCTATGTTGTCTTGAAAGTATATTCTTTACATAATGCTCTGTCTCAAATGTACCCTTAAATAGGCAGTAGGTGCGTAATTTATTCCCTTCTGGTTTATTTATTAACTGTAGCCATGAGTCCTCATCTGCCTTTGACACAGCCACATCAAAACATTTAAGGTTGTTACTAGAATAAACCATATCTGTACAAGCAAGATGAGGTAAATTCATAGTACTGAAAAAGGTTTTTACCGTTTGCATATAATTTTTTACATTTGTCAAATGAGCCGCTCACTGAAAAACACGTTTACATAATCGACTGTCAGACATTCCACAGAGTCTTTGCCAGTTTTTAAAAATACAGGACCACTGATGTTGCCATGGGGTTTTCCAGCCCATGTCACCTTGTATAGCAGCATTTGGGGTGTATTTACCCACACCTAGATAGAATCTACATGCTCTATTAAACACAGCATTAATAGGAGAATAACTTTTGTATCCCCAGACAGCAGCAGCGTAGGTCAAAATAGGCAGGACCAAGGATTCAAACAATTTAGTATAGCATTTAAAAGGAAAACCACCCATACATTTACACTTAGCTATGATTGCACCTAGGGCTCTATTCGCATGCATTGCTAAATTCTTGACAGTTTCATTATAATCTAGAAATTCTGTTAACATCAAACCCAGATATTTATACTCTTTAGCTGTTGTCAAAGTAAACGAGCCACAGGAGAAACTAAACTCAGACAGGGGCATTGATGGATTTCTAAAGTGCACCACCTTGGTTTTATCAGGATTTACATTCAATTTCCAGTCCTGACACCAACTATGAACAAAATTAAGCATCTCCTGAAGCCCCTCCTCATGTATATGTAAATGTATATTTTCTGTTCACGACAGGAGAACATACTTTACAGACAGGTGGAGAAAGTTTAGATGATAGCACAGCTCTGGATGATGAGGATATAAGCCCACCACCTCAAGGACGCCGTAACCGCAGGGAAGCCTGTACCTGCCCATTCTGCAAGGATGGAGAAGGACGGTATGTCATTGCACCACTTTGTTACGTACACCTATGTAGGCCATTGCAATCCAAGACAAGAACCCTGCTGGAAAGTCTCCTCATAGGTTGCCTATAATGTTCAGCCAATTATGACTCTGAATTCAGTAAACATTAATAAGCCTCTTACTCTTATGTTCTCTTCATCAAACAGGGACCCGACTAAAAAGAAGCAGCACATTTGTCACATCTCTGGCTGTGGGAAGATCTACGGAAAGACATCCCACCTAAGGGCCCACCTGCGTTGGCACACAGGAGAACGACCCTTCGTCTGCGGCTGGTCTTTCTGTGGCAAACGATTCACCCGTTCAGATGAGCTTCAGCGCCATAAGAGGACGCACACAGGTGAGGGTTAATTTACTTTGACATTTTGCAGTTGTAAAACATAACTTTTGATCATTTTTTGTGCAGCAGGATTACATTTTTAATTGACAGAATTCAAATTAATTGGCAACTATCTTTGGATTAAATAGTTGATGCTTTGTTTTTTTCTTCAATAATCAAGTAAATAATTTTGGATTTGAATACGTCAGTTTAGGGCTTCAGGAAGTATCTATTTAATCGGGAGAATGATAAATGGTGATGATAATGAGTAGAATAATGAAAGTAAGTTAGTTGCTGCTCTAGGATTACTTATCCGCTTGAATCTTGCATATCATCATATATTGCATTTTTATTTTCAACCCAAATATTAAAATGTATTCTACACTGCTGTACAGTGCATTGCTCCGTCACAAACTCAATGTAATGCCAGCTGCAGTTATTTTTATATATTGATTATTTTTTAATTATTTCTCTCTCCTTTTCAGGTGAAAAAAGGTTTGTTTGTCCAGAGTGTCCCAAACGCTTCATGCGCAGCGATCACCTCTCCAAACACATCAAAACCCACACAAACAAGAAAGCAGTGGCCACCAGCAGCGCTGCAGTCTCAACTGAGGCTGCGTCCCCGACAGCAGGAACGAAAGTTGGCACAGTAGCAGCCAGTGACCAGCACACCATTGTCACCATGGAAACCTTATCTGCAGAGAGCATAGCTCGATTAGCCAGCAGCGGGATCAACATGATGCAAGTGGACCTTCACCAAATGAATGGCAACAGCTACTAAGGACAGTGGAGGAGAACGCAGACGGGCTTTGGTGGATGTTGCTTTCGGACATTTGGGGTTAAAAAGGGCACGTTTGACTGCAGACATGAAACCTCTCAAAGGCTTCAGGCAGGAGAGACGCTCACAGATGCAACACAACACACTATTGAATTTGAGGACTGAAGCAGGAGTATGAATGTCCATCTTGTATTAGACACCTGTGGCATGGAAGGGTCAGAGTTGGATGCAAATGTCATGACTAGAAGAATTATTATAAAATCGTATTTCCCCTGAATGGAAATGGCACGACACTAACATCTGTCCCACAGAAAGACTCGGTCTTACTTCGTAGTGGGATTGCAATAACACACAGACCTAGACCGGCACTGTTGACGTTACATTGGTAGCTAGTCATATCCTCTCTACTAGCTTCTACTCTTCACCTAGGGTATTTCCAGCCCCTCCCACCTTAACTGGCCTATAATACTAAATGCACCCCTAAAATTTAATTCTAACGAGAGCAGCAATCGTGTTGCAGTTTTCACATCTGTGTGGTGTGATGGTTAGGAGAATGGGCTCACAAGCGAACAATCCCATTATCATAGGAACGATAAGTGTCGGGGTGAACCGTTTAGGAGGACTGAAATACGCGAAGGTCACCAGAGCCAAACGCACTAATCAGTGTGAGGACGTAGGTGTGTCAGGGCACTGAAATCCTGAGAATAACTATTTAACCTCCTTATATAGGTACACACATTCAAGCCATCATGCGTTGATATGTTTATCATAGCAAAACATTTTTGATTTTTTTTTAATGTATATATATATATATTTTTTGGTAATGTAAAGGCTACAGAAATTCTTAGCATAGGCAGGATCATCTTACATGATTGCAAGAGATTGCCTTTCAGTTGTATGAACCTCTCATGCACAATCAATCTTAATCTTATGTTATTACTTTTATATATATGTATGTAGATGAAATGTTTAAATTTAAGAGCCTTTCTGTCATAGAATAATGTATTCTATACAGTCCAGATCTTCCCAATACTTTTTTTTCCCCCTCCTGCGGTATACTCATTATCTTTGCCTTGCAGTTAATGACAGTTTGTTTTCTCTTTTGGTGGAAAACCTTTTAGTTATATTGGGTCAGAGTATTTTGTAATAATGTCCAGACAGCATAAATATGTAAGCTCAAAACCAAAGGTTCATATTCATTTTATAAGCAAAACTAGCAAATCTGTTTGGTCCATGAACTTTCTATTAATTTTTACTTGTGTAATGCATATGTTAAAGTTCTAACTGGAAAAGATCTAGCTTGAGGCAAGCACAGGACGCACATCCCATTGTTGTCCAAATAAATAAGTTGCAAACTGTATTAAGAGTCTGTCTTTTCTGAAAAGATGCTTCTTACTCATGTAGAACTGGCTTCAGAATCCTGCTTTATTTGGCAAAGATGACCTACTGTAACTTGTTTAAAAGCTCTCCTTTGAAACTCTAGACCAAGTTCAGACAGCAAGTGCTCTTATCCCCCCCCCCCCCCCCCCTTGAAATAAGGGATTTTATATTGTGTGCGTGTATACAATTACTGCAAACTGCCAACAGCTGGATTAAAACTATAAACATACTTGTCTCTTTTCTTTTCAAACTTGTCTCAGTCTCTCAAACACAACAATCAGCTTGATCAAAGGAAATGCTTTATTAGTGTAAAATCACAGGCTGTGTATATTTAAAAACCACCTGACAACAAAAATAAGAACAATTGCTCCACCTAGTGTTATCACACCTCAGCATCACTCTTCCTCACTCTTCAGTTTGTGACGGAGGCTGTAAGGAGAGAAACGAGACACTGTAGCGGTTTTGTCAATTTCATCAGTCAATCTTTAATGTTGATCAAACAGTATATTAATTCAGGTCCTGAATACTGAATGACATTACTCCTATACACACACGGGTATTTTCCTTTTTTGTAAAGCGGTTGTTAGAGTATACAAGCAGTGTAGTTTCCCACCTGCTGAGGTAGGAGTGAACGTCAGAGAAGCCGTGGTACTGAGCGAGGGGGAACAGGATGCCGGTTGGGCAGCGACCATCACGTTGCCGGCAGAAGCTGCAGTTGCAAATTCCACGACAGGGAGGGCACTTCCAACCCTGAAGAGATAAGAGAACAGTTAAACACAAATGACTGAAATCAGAAAGAAAAAAGGTCAAGAATGTAAAGTATTTATCTTTACAATGCAGGTGCTACTGAAGAGATGTATGCCTGCTGGGTTGCTTACTTAAAAGGAGGCAAAGGCTGTGTACAACTCTGTCCTTAGATAAGTATTGTTAATCAAGTTCACTCTTTGTCTTGCCAATTAATGAAGAGTTGCTAGTATGAGTGCTGAGCAACCATAGGGCTGTAGGGTGTTGGTTAGTGGCAACCTACGCACACTAAAAAAAAAATCCAAAAAAGAAACATCGTTTGAAAACCATAAATCCAAATTCAAAGTTAAAAGAAGTTGTCACATTATGCACCAGGAACTCAAGTGTAGGCTCAGCTTAGATCAAGCATGGATTCATCCCAGGGGGAAAGTGTACCATTAAAACATCTTAACATAAGCAGTAGCCATGTTGCTCATGCAACAAATAAGATGAAGACTTAGATGGAAAGTGTGAAATGCTTTTTCAGGCCTGAGAGAGTAATCTTTTGTAAATGTACACAGGTGTAGAGCATGTGCTGAAGTGTCAGCAGGCTGACCGGATCAAGCAGCGCCTTCTTGACATCCTCTCCGTATCTGTTCCTCAAACATGGCCCACAGAACTGACCCTGAATCCCACGACAGTCCTCACTACGACAGAAAGTCTTAGTGTCAACGGTTTTCTGACGGCACTGATGACACGTGGAGCCCTGAAAGTACAAAAGAAACCTCAACAAGACATGGTGGACATGTACACTGACATTTTATAATTTCATTACATCCTGTCATACCGAGGTGGAACATTACTTTTTGCTTCATCAGTTTTTCCCTGAATATCAGGACACAGTGATTTGGTTAGTGGTCTCATGTGGATGCACAGAGAAGTCATTCTGATCTGGATTACTATTCTCAGACCTACAGTATATGTGCTAGCAAACCGAATACAACTGCATTTGCAAATTATCCTTTGGTCCTTGAATATTGGAACACAAATGTAAATATTGTATCATTCCCATATAAATCTAAAAAAAAAAAAAACAACAACTTGCAGGCAGAGTCCGTCTGAGAACTCACCGTGATGCTGTTGTAGACTTTCTCAGTCATGTTGTCTGCAACCAGCTGAATCTCGTCTTCTGTGATGTCCTCCACAGGACGGATACAATGAGGTTTGGACCTATTAGGCCTCGGGGCGCCACGCCGTCGTGGGGATCGTCGTACCTGGAATGCAAAGATAATAAAAAATGAGCTAGACAGAAATTGACCAGATTCAGACAAATACATGACAATATGATTACAGTACATATAATAACAACAACCCTGTCCCCTAAAAACATACGTTCCCATAAAACAACATTTCACACTCCTTTGTAAATGCTTGTATATGGTTGCTAAGGAACAATGCAACAGCCACACACAGAAACCCACAATCCTAATGCAGATTTTATACAGTGAACAATGCTTTTCAAAAACATTTTCAACTGGTCCTTGATAAACGACAGAGCTGACCTCCAGCAGCTCCTCCAAGCTGAGCTCCAGTTCTTCCTCCTTCGCAGCTGAAGGCTCCTCACCTGCCCCCATAGAGCGGGTCAGCCTGCGAGACGCCCGCTCTGGGTTCTTCCTGGACTCTCCTCCAGCGGCTCCAGAGCGAGGTGGACGCTGCAGACCATGGTGGATAAATCACCTCAGTACATGGGTCTATTTAGATATACTATTAGTAAAGAGGAGGATGGTAGCCACCGCGTTAGCTGTATAAGTCTGTAGATTTGTTAGCAAAATATGGGGGAAGTTCATCTCAGTCCACCATCGACTTTTTTTTAAACTCACAGAAATTTTGTCTTTTGTCTTCTGTTTGCCTGCTTGTTCTTTCAGAATCGCTGCACCTCCCGGCATCTTCTGCAGGTCTGCCATCAGCCGAGCCAACTGTAAGAAAACAGGGATGATAAAGAGGATTAGAGGCACGGCAAAGTGACAAACCCTCTAATCTAGCGGGGCACATTTTTTTAAGGACTTGAAATTTGCTTAACTTTTTCCTCTCACTTTTTTTTTTAAAATCAAAGTCATGTGGTCTGTGTCATTATCTCTGCATCACATTGTCCATTTCTACTGTATTTAAACGAGTATTAATAAAGTGGATCAATAATGAGAACTACTCTCTTTGGGGTAACATGTGATGAATATGTGAGTGAACTTTAATTTCTTGGGAACGCTGGGTATTCTTGAGGGAGCTTTTTAAAGACATTGTTAGACCAGTCTGTCTGCTGTCCACATAGTACAATACTGCATATGGTTCTGTGTTTCGGGTTCACCATTGCTTTGTTGGCCTTGATGTTCTCGTCTCTCTTGGACAGGAAAGAAGACGATACATCTTCTGCTGAGTCGGATCCACACTCTTTAGAAGGCGATGACTGAGTCACAGCTTTCTCTTCATCTTCAAATTTAACACGTCTCTTCCTCTTTGCCCGACTGGTCTTTCCTGCCCACTTCATCCCTCTCTTTTTGGTCGTCTTTTCTTCCTCGTCTATCTCCTCCTCCTCCTCCTCCTCCTCCTCCTCATCATCATCAGTGTGCTGCTTGGTAGAGGAAGTGGAGCGGAAGGCCACCCTCAGCGTGAAGGTTCGGACACCAGAAACAGGTTTGGACTTGGCTTTCTGCTCCTCATCTTCATCATCCACATTTGATTCCTGGTGAACATAAATATGATGATTTATCACGTGGATAGTGATTTAGATCTTGCACCTTAGCTTCACAGTGAAAAGTTGTTGTTGTTGTTGTTGTTGTTACAGCAGAACATAAAAAGCACAGTATGTCAGCTGGATCCCAGTATGACAAATCCAAACAGGGCAACATTCCTGATTTGACAGCTGCTAATGTGAAGGTCTTTAATTCAAACCAGATTACTCACCTTATCACAGGTGTCGCTGTTCTCACTGTCAGAAAAGCCGTAAAACGTTCGCTCATTTTCAGACTCGTCTGCAAAAACATCGGCTAACGTTAGCTTGTTTGGAACGGAGGTCATTTCTAAAACGCCTGACTGAAAAGCGACACAAAAACGAGCTTGGCTAAAAAAAAAAGAGAGAAAAAATAGTTTGAAAAAGGTGTATTGTACGTGATAAGTCCGACAGTTAGGACCTATTAAGTTACTTTAGCGTTTTATTCATGAAAGGCAGCGCCATTAGCTTGTGAACTTTAACTAGGCCCGCCCGCGCGCACGTTACGTGACCTATTCAATTTATCTGATTGAGGGTTCAGGTCACGTGGCTGCTTGGTTCGAGCTCAGAGCAGCACAAATGCGTAGAAATGTCCGACTGGAGCGCAGCGTTTAGGCTCCGCCTCCTGCTGCTCCGCCTGCTCTCGTCTACTTTACAGGCGAGGCGCAGTTCATCTCGAACTAGCCTGTTAGCTCCGAACCATGTCGTTTATAAACTCCGCCCTCCAGGAGTGAACGGTATACTAAAACACGCAACCCTTCCAGACACAAAAATAGAGCCAGTTTCTTTTAAAACGACCCTAACGTTTTACGTTATTACCGGTCATAGTCTAAATTAAATACACAGTCAAATAATGCTTCGTAACGTCTGAAAAGAAGCATGACTCGAGACTCACAGGTGAGTTTGTTTGAGTGATTTAAAACTATGTTTCTATGTCACAATGTAGACATTTTCAATAAAGTTTTGTTAACTCAAAAGAAAACTTCACACAGACAGGAACACTGCTTGGCATTAGCTAAACAACAAAACCTTTGTCCATGCCCATCTATATACAGTCTATGTTGCCCATAGATATATGTTAACAATAATGTATGTCAATATAATATATGTTAGTTAATATAAAGCACAAAGTATATGTAAAATAGCTAGAGCAACTTGCGTGTAGAGGAAAAATGACATATTGTTCCTGCACATTGGTTCAATGGGGGCTCCAACCATTGTCATCAGTTTTACAGGTATTGATCATAAATATTGACCTAATGATAACCTGATGATCATTTTACAGTTATCTGGACTTACTATCTTGCAATGTTGACTCAAAAAGTGAATTTAATTGGAAAAGGTCATGATGTTGATTCAGTTTGTTTTGGAATAAAATATAAAATTACGTTTTTTCAGTTTTTTCTTTATAATATAACTTAGGGGCCTATAATAAACTGGGGCAACAAAACAATCACTGAATGTTGTTACTAAGCTAAAGGCCATCATTCTATGGATTTGTATCAAATCTCTTTGCATATTTGAGTTACAGAACTGTGTTAGCTGAAAAACAACACACCACTTCAGAGCAGGTGATTTTCCTTGATATTGTGCTGTTAAATCTCCTGTATTCCCACAGTCCGTTGTATGGCATGCAGTATATGTTGTCCATGCAGGTGTTTGGCAGTGGGAGTCATGCTGGGAAACGTGGGAAACTCCTCTCACATTCCCAGGACTGATAAATACGCACTCCCTGCTTTGCTGGTCCTGGCGCAGAGCGACCATGGTCCTGCAAAATCGGTGGCTGGTCTTGGCTGTGGGTGAGTGAACTTACTATCAAAAAAACAAACTCTTCCATCTCTTAAACTCTATGTGTCTAACTTTTTCTCTGTCTGTTTGTTTTCCATGTGATTTTTTATATGCCTGCTGTAAGTCCTAACCTTAGTAAAAAAAATAAACATCCTATAAACCCTTATTAGATTAATTAATTAAGTATTTAATATTATCGTAACCCCTTCATTAGATGCAGTGCCAGTTTTCAATCAGGCAGGGAAACTGTAGTTACAGGTCTACCTCCTTTGAGCCTTGTTTTTTGCTTGTAGTTCATGCTGCATAGGTCAATAAATGCTCCCAGTGTATACCCTGTAACTACAGTACAAAACGCTTTAAATGTTCCTAGAAAGAGTGTTTCTTAGTGAATCATATCACCTGCATCAGCAAGCATCAGGGAGACAGAACTCCTGGTTTCTCTAAGCTTAATGATGTAGTTGCTGTACTACTCGCTGTACCCAGCAGTTAAATGTTTGCATTAAACAGGCATTTAGACAATGTTGTTAGCCAGAAAGACAAACACTGCGTGCAACAGTTGACAATAAGCCTAGATTCTTAATTTACTTGCATTATAGTGTACAAGAATCACCATAGAATCCAGATCACAATTCGTACTGTTGATATCCAGAGAGAAACGACCTTATTAAACCACATCTACAGCTGTCGTTTGTCCTTCTTTCATCCTCAAGAATGCATCTTTGTCTGCATCTCCGGACAGTCGTTTCCTCAGAAGAGACAGTGTGCTTTCCAAGTAACTCCTCAGAACGACAAATACACAACTGCTGGCAATGTGAGTGGATCGGTGCAGTTCTGTGAGAACACCCGGTGCTGCGTGGGCTATTTTCTGATCATAGATGGGCAGCCACAGGTTGATGTTCTTGGTAAGAAACTATCTCATCAAATTAAAGCCTCAAACCCATACAGCATCACAAAACCTCGGACTAATCATAGCGGCTTAGTATGGTTCTCGTGATTTTTCTGTTGCAGCTTGTGATATGGCTGAAAAGACTTGCCCAGATGCGACCTGCAAGGCACAAACGCGCTTCAACGGTCGCCTCATTTTGTGCGTGTGCAACACAGACCTCTGCAATAGCAACATTACTTGGACCCCAGAGCTGGAAGACCCTCGACCCACCTCTAATATTGAAGGTATGATAACGATAAGGTGACTTATTGTTGAATATCACTTGAAAACAACTTTGTGATGCCTCCAGATAAATCACCTTCTACTTCCCCTTGAATTTGACACTTGGGAGATCCCTTGTCCTTTCTACTCACGTTATAATATCATATGTAAAGTTATGAATACACTCGATTGACTCAAATGTGGTGTCATTCACTTTTCTCCTACAGTTATCTTCTTCGATAAAATCTTGAAAGCCACTGTGACAATTCTGACTTTGCTAGTCCTGTGTTTCCTGCTGATCATCGCAGCCAAATGGAGAAGCCTATTTAAAAAGAAAAGTAAGATCTTTTTTGTTTTCAACATCCAGATTTAAATGTTAACTAGAATGAATAGGATACCTTTACATTGAGTTAACTGTCAATGTTTCCAAACGTTGACACATTCAAGAGATGACTTTATTGTCTTGATCCCTCAGAATTAAATACCAAACTTTATTTAAAAACACTCACACGTTCCTGCTCATCATGGGAAAGTGGAGTTAAGATTCCAGCTCCTGAATTATCACATTCATTGTCTTAGAATTGTGCACACAAAAAGGTAAAAATGTGTTGTTTCTGTCAAATATCTTCACTGCTTCTCAAAGGATTAGGGGAAACATTCTTCAGTTATGTTTCTACATTTTCTAAACTCACATTCAGTTCTCGTGATGTCTTTGTTTGACCTTGTAACTGTTTCATTCTCTCTGCTAGACTGACCTTGTTGTTTCGCTGCTATAACACTCCCTTTTACCTCTGTTCTTTGTTACACTTCAAACAGATTTCTGCAGCTATTCTATTAGTTTACAGTCAATAGTAACTTTATTGTCCTTTCAATGTGTTAACTACAATACCTGTCACTTTTCATTATTTTAGAGGATAATCCACCCTCCCTTGATGATTACAGTGTCTCACAAATGTGTTCCTGCCAAGCAACAAAAACCTCTGAGATTGATATCGCTGACATTGAACTACAGCAAGTAAGCCCAGCTATCACATGGATTTATCTTGTCCGGACAGCAGTGATTTTGATGAACCATCCAGTCCGGTCGTGTATCTTACCTTGTAGCATTATTCTTACCTGGATATTTTTCAGATTGTGGGCCGTGGGCATTTTGCAACTGTTTGGCAGGGGAAATACCAGGCATCCGTGGTGGCTGTGAAAGTTTTCGCTGCAGGCTGTAAACAGAAATTTACTGCAGAAAAGGAGGTCTATGAGCTGCCACTGATGAATCACACCAGGATTGTCCACTTCCTTGGCTCTGGGAGGAAACCGCTTGGAGGCAGTTGGTTCATTGTCCTGCAGTTTGCTGAATGTGTGAGTTTGAATTTCTGTTGTCCATTACCTGGAGATCAAAGGAGATCTTCCAAGGAAGCGGTGGATATATAATTACACAACTAAAACACTATCACTTTTTCTCATACTGTCTTTATTGTACAAATGAAGCCATTGTGTGTAAATATTCACGTTCTTGGAAATAATTAACTGGTGTCCCTTTGATTTCAGGGTTCTCTCCACTCATATCTGTGTAAACACACCACCAACTGGATGTTGTCACTGAAGTTGTGCCAGACTTTATCTCAGGGGCTTTCCTATCTCCACTCTGACCTTCACAGACATGGTATTGTTCAGAAAATGAATGTGAACAGGCTTGGTGAATGAAGTGCGATTCTCCCTTAGTTCATTAAGTCCACTGCAGTTTAATACATTTTCCACTAAATGGTTGTTCACGTACCTTTTCTTGCAGATATGCATAAACCTCCTGTGGCCCACAGAGACTTAAGCAGCTCCAATGTGCTGGTGAGAGTTGATGGCACCTGTGTCTTGTGTGATTTTGGATGCTCAGCCATCCTGCGTTCTTGTTCAGGACTTCGTCACTGGCAGAGCCACGTGACAAACATGGAGGTGAGACCCAGGTGGAGCCATGGCTGCTTCTGCGGTCATTAAAATGTCTCCTAGAATAAAAGAAAACATTCAGAGGGATAACATCCAGTACAACAACCGATTGACATTCCCATCCATCTGCAGGGTCGTGTTCAGGTGGGCACACTGCGCTACATGCCTCCTGAGATGCTGGAAGGCTCTGTCAACCTAAGCAGTAGCCGGTGTCTCATGCAGGGGGACGTCTATGCGTTGGGACTGCTGCTGTGGGAGATCTGGATGCGCTGCTCTGACTTATTTGAAGGTAAACTTCATTGAGCTGGGTGTCCAATTCTCCCCACCCTTACTGCTGTAATCCACAGAAACTGTGTGCTTCATTTAGCCTTAACCATTCTGAATGTTGTTCGTTTGTACTTTTGAAAGATCGATGTGTAATGACATGTAATTTTTCAGTTAAAGATTGCCACACATCATAATAATGAATCAAAAGCTGATTAACTTCACTTTCCTTTGAGGTTGATCTGTGTAATCCGCTTCATCTTAAATCCATGCATATGTCTCCATCTGCAGGCGGCCTTGCTCCGCAGCATCTGTTGCCTTATGAATCTGAGTTGGGAGCCAATGTGACGCGGGACAGGCTGGTCCAGTATGTCTTCCACATGGAAAAGAGGCCCTCCATACCCAAACATTGGGAGCTGCTTCCACAGGTATTCCTACACAGGTGCATGTTACTTCAACATATAGGGTTTTTTGTTTTTGACTGAAGTTCCCCAACTTTCAGGGATCTGTGCTGCAGGAGCTCCTGACAGACTGTTGGGACTGTGACCCGGATGCTCGTTTGACCTCTCAGTGTGTTGTGAACAGACTAGTTTCTCTCCAGGCTTGTTACTCTCCATGATATTTTGTAATTTGGGGGCCAGGTGGTTGACTTGTTGTGATCTACATATCAAGCATTTGCACTGTTCTTTTTGTGTCATCAGTAGCTCCTTTTTTAAAGTAGTCTTCATCTTTTTATTATTCCTGATGGACTTGTGTTCCCATTACTCTATTTCTTTCTATTACATACTCTGGATTAATGAGTTGTAATCCAGGTACATTCTGTAAAATTAAAAAATTGCCATGATGGCATAATGGAAAATATTGTTTTTAAGAAAGAACAAATAGAAATGTTAGTCCTTCAGTCTCAGTAATAGGTTTGTTTGTGTTGTTTTGCTTTTTGTGTTTAAATAATAATGATCAAAACAATAAAGATAGTTACACTTTAAGGAATAGGCTTTTTTTCACAGAGAAGATTTTGACCTGTCGTGGGAGAAATAACTCGGGTGGAGCTAATACCATTATTGATGGATCTGTTACATTTATTTGACCAGCAGGCCTCTTTTAATTTATGTATTCTTTACTGAAAACATTCCCACATGCCACAGTAGAAAAGGCACAATTAATTTAATGATAACGGAATTCCATGATGCTGCTTTGATTCTGTGACATTGTGCTTTGCTGACTCTCTGGCACACTGTGATGATTTACTGGGATATTTGATTTGATCAGAACCATTAATGTTATTCGTGTTTCCTACTACTTTCATCAAATTGCATGCTGTGGAGACAAAGGGCCTTTACCTTGAACCCTGAACACCTACATCGAACACAGCCATCATTGTTGTTATGTGCTTTTCTCTCATGACATGTAAACATGTCTGGTGTAAAAAAAAAAAAATACTGTTTCTATTTGAAATAAATAAATTTTTGTCATATATTAAAGCTAAAGAACTGTTTATACAACTGTTGATCCATGATGTCATGCGACTGTGAAGCATGAGTCAGACATTTCAAGTCAGGTGTGTGCGCGTGTGTGTGTGCGCGCGCGCGTCACACCCAAAACCCTACCTGGGTCCTCCGTTTCTAGTCTGCCATTCACAGTGGTTGGGAGAGCATCATGACTCAGCATTATTGTTTGTACGACAGAAACACGTTCATCAACTTCCCATCCAAAAGCTTGCTGGACTTTCGCCATGACGTAATGACGTGCGTGGCCTTTTAAGGGCGTGGCTTCCTGCTGCATGTTGTTGCTGCCTCCGCGGCGCTCAATGCGGAAGACAAACGGGGAGCGCAGAATTTCTTGATAAAACGGCACCTGAGGAAAGTTTCTAAGGTAAACCTGTGACCTTGATAGTTCTGAGTATAAGCGGCGTGTACGGAAGAAAAACAAAGCGTAGCAGCCTGGTGATTTAGACCTATCGTTTGTGATTTCTGTCATGTCATACCTTTGATCTAGAGTTAAATGTAAATACAAGTGTTGTAGTTGAAGCATGAGACCACGATTTGTCTGAGTCACACCCATGATCTGTGATGAGTGCATTTATGTGTCTGAAAGTAACTTAATAATGTGAGACGAGGTAGTAGTATTTTTTTTGCTCAGGTATTTAGTTAATAGTTGTTATAAAGTTTCAAAACAAAGCTCAACTTCCGTGAAGGTAACATGCATGGCATGCCCGTTTAAGTGTTCACTGCGGTTGTTTAAAGTGGGTTATATCAATTTAGGGCAAATCGTAATCATGTTGATAATTGATAAGTTGTTTATTAAGATTATATCATTGTAAGTTGAATAGATTTTTTGGTTTTGAACTCTTTTGGAAAAAACAAGCAATTCGTAGACATCTCGACCTTTGATGCTGTAAGATAAGTAGAGTACAGAGTATATGTACATCCATTACATTACATCCTATTGACAAAAGGTGTCGGAGTTTTGGTTGAGTATTTTTTCACATGATACAAAGCAGATATAACAACCAGATGTGGTGACAAACAGAGGTCATCCTCTCAAATCAGAAACTACAGAACTACATTGTTTGGAGAAAAAAAATCAATGTGTGGTGATTTTATTTGATTTGGATTGAATCAACACCCACATACTACTTAACATACAGTGTACACTGCATTGTGTTACACTCTTATAATAACTGTTAATTTTGACTTGTAATGAAATAGTAATTGTATTTACTTTGTCATTGTTTCTGCAGGATTTGTATTTGGGACCTTAAGTGTTTGACTTGTCAGGTCAAACATCCCAACGATGTGGCCAAATCAAGGTGAGATATCATATTATGCAATACCACATATTATTATATTGTCTGTTGATGGGTGTTCTGAATAGAATCAGAATAATGTGTGTTTTTATATATATCAGGTCCTCCCCCTCCATTGGGCCCACCAAACCCAGCCTACCCTCCTGCCTATAACCCTGCACTTCCTGTTGCACCTCAATCAGGACTCTTCCCCCAACCTCCACATACAGGGTACCCTGGGCAACACCCAGCAGGGCCATACCCAGCAGGGCAATACCCAGCGGGCATGAACCCAGCCATGGTACCCCCAGGGGCAATGCCTTATGGAGCTCAAGGAGTTCATCCTTATCCTATGGCTCCAGGTGGATATCCAGGAGTCCCTCCTGCAGGTGCTCACCCAGGTCCATACCCACACTCTCCAAAAGGGTGTCACCAAAAGGGCCACAAAAGTCACCACAAGGGTGACCACAAAGGCCACCACAAAGGTCATCACCATGGAGGGTTATATCCCATGGGTGGAGCATGCGCTGGAGGATTGGCTGGAATGGGAATGGGGATGGTCGGACATAAAGCCCACAAAAAGATGAAGAAGATGAAGAAGATGAAAGGACATAAGGCGCACAAACACGGCAAGGTGAGATTACGTTTAAAGATAGGCCACGGAGGAGTCGTTTAAATGGCTCCTCCTGTATGTGTAGTATTAATACCAATGCTAATTTACAAGATGAAACTTGAACTGGTTTACATGCCTCACCCCGAGGCCTGCAACATCGAGCAATGTAAATGATGACTCGAGTTCAAAGTGCGGCACATCTAAAGAGACACAATACTGTTGGGAGTCAACATGGTTTACATTATACATGAAGCTTGCCATGCCACACCCAAATAAATTATGAACACTAACTTCATTTTATTTTTAAATGTGAGGATGGCTTGTATATGCACAGACAAAACACTAAAACACTTTTTTTCACTCAACCATTCGCTGGTAAATAAAACGCAACGACAGATTATTGACAGATTATTTTTTATTCTTGAGTAATCTGGGCAATGCTTTACTGAATTAATGAAATGATTGGTGTATAAGATGTTAGAAAAGAGTGAAGATTTTCCATCACAGGTTCCTGGGGCCCAAGGTGACTCGTATTTTGCATTTGGAAAATGCAGTTTTAATGAAACGAAATATTTGAATATAAAACTATAATTTAGAATGATTCATTGAAATATGAATAGATTTTTTTCTTCTTCTCCACAGTCCTCCAGCAGTAGCAGCAGTAGTAGCAGCAGCAGTAGCAGCAGCGACTGAGGCCACCAATTCAAGACGAGGCTTTTCAAGAAATGTTGCCTTACAAACTAAATATTAACACTAAATACACAATTAATATCTTGTATGGGCTATTTCAACTGGAAAGGCATTGTTAAAGGTTGGCTGTATTTGCATTCCATCATGTCTTGTATCTCCATTTTTTGGAAGTTAAGTGATGTTTATCTCAAATGTTCCACTACATATACATGTTTGTTGGTGTATAATCATATTTAAATGCTTTGGAGAGGGACTGCAGAAATGTTTTTTTTTTTTTTTTTTTAGAAAATCTAACACTGTAATAATTTTTTCACTAATTTTGTAATCACTACAACACATGGCTGCAGACAATGTTATTCTGCATTGCATTGTATCTGCTCGAATTAAAAACACTGGTTGTAAAGGGTCTTCAAGTAATCCTGCTTAATAAAGGCATTTAAATGTCTGGACTGGTTATCCACTGAGATGCAATACACTTTACGGCCACTAGTGTCTATACATAATATTTTATTGAAGTTTGTAAATAACATGTTGGAAACATTGCCAATGCCCTTTTTGATAATGACATGTGAAATCATGTAAAACACGTGGACCATTGCTTAATCTCTACAAACATGTTTACTGGTGTAACATTTTAAATCAGTGCAACAATGTTTCTATTGTGCATAAGTTATTTTTTTTAAACATTTAACTCCTAAATTGTATCCTCATATCTCCCTAAAAATCTGCTACATTAACTTTTTTTTTCTTAATTGACGTGATTTTGGGGCATCTCCGGGTCAACCTCGGGATGGGGGTTTGGTTTGGGTGAAAGGGGAAAGTTCAGGGGTTATAATTGTGTTGTCTTTGTGTAAAGGAGTGGAGCTCGATCTCACATCACTCTTCCCTCTTCCCCGAGTCCTTTCTAAACTCTCCCCCGGGTTTCTACCCTCCCAAACCTCTCCCCTTCTACCCTTACAACCCCAACCCTCCCCCCGACCAGGTACCAGCACACGTATCAGGTGAGTTATATTCTCATATTTGATCGGGTTTTGGATGTATATATATATATTCTGTTAGAACGAGAAGTAGCGGAAAGAAATCGCGCCCAGAAGCTAGCTAGCTAGCAGGCTAGCAGACGCTTGTCCAGCATGCTAACAGGCCGCGCCGTGATGAGCACGCAATCTCACCGTACAGAATTACTGGGCTAGCTTAGCTAGCCACGAAGAAGTTTGGTTTAAATGTTGCTTTAAAACACCGCTCTCCGCTGTTTAATCCCGGTGCCTGAGCAGAAGACGACCCAACCAACGCGCCGCAAAGGCTGCCGATATTTGGTCAGCTATTAAAAACGTTGACTGATGATGCTAAGCAGCTAGCTTTGCCAAGTAGCGCACACATGCTCCATTCATTTCGCCAGCACGGCGAGCAACCAACGTGCTAAACGGCTAACAGACTCACAAGAAGCGTCAGTAGTTAACGGACTTACTTTAAACTAAACAACACACTTGTCGTAAGCAATTCCATTGTCCGATTGTGATTCTGAACTTTCTCGTGAGTGTATTTACGAAATACAGGTCTAACTGTAGCGACGTTAACGTGGGAGGAATCGTCCGCACATTTGTTGATAAACTTGGTTCATCGCTAACGTGCGAGCCAAATGTTTTTCCAGTTAGCATCAGCTGGCTCTAATGTTGATTTACTTGTTCGGAGTCCGATAACTTGGTCGCAGCAGGAATCGGATGTTTGAATCATATATTTGCACCAAACTAGCAGCGTGTAGTCGGCGCGGTGGAAGTGGGTCTCGGGCTATTTCGTATGATCCGTCGTAATACGCATCGGTTTTCCATAAGCAATAACGTTAGCATGAGCTGTGCCACGGTTCGATATCTATATTCTCTTTTTGCGTTCATTAAGGAGACCGTTTCTAATGGGAAACCAGGTATAGCCATCGTATATTTGTAGATTGGCGTTAGACACAACACATTTAGCCAAAAGTGTGTCACATGGTCTGGTTAACTGAATGTTTTAGTTTGGCAAAAATGATTATGGTGATTTGGGTAGATGGGCCTTTTAAATCCTTCATGTAAGCTGACATTTAAATGTGACCATAGAGTAACATAATGTGTGCCGAGGACAGGAATTCTTAAGAAATCTGAATAGGTCAGGAAATTGTATATTGGCCAGTGCTATAATGTAAATACCATGAACTGTACTGTTTCCTCAGAGATATTTGTTATTTACTACTTGTGTTGACTACATGCAAGTCAGTGTTAACATGCGTAGAATTAGTCACACCACATGTCTTACTATTGTTAACCCTACTCTGCATCCATATTATGTTTGTTTATTTTTCTTTTACTGAGTTGCAGTTCAGTCACATGACATCACCACCCTTGCAATGTAATAGCCTGTCTGCTTGTCTTGTCTGCTATGTCCCTCTTTTAGATCCATCTCGCTGACTGAAGAACCCAGTTTCGTACGGACGCCCAGGTTGCAGTTATGGACTCCGGTGTGATTGAAGGAGGGCTCAATGTCACCCTTACCATTAGGCTGCTCATGCATGGCAAGGTGAGGTCACCCATGAGCTGCTGTTGTCGGCACTCTAATAGTCTATGACGTTATATTCATAGAAATGAAGCTCCCCTGGAATGAATAAAGGGCAGGGACTTTGTGGTGAACGAGGGGACTTGGTGGCAGAAAAGTGAAGTGGAAGTGGTGGTTTTGGCATGTTATTTTGTTTACCTTGTCATTGCCTCATCGTCTAAAATAGTTAAGTTAGTTATTTCGGGAAAAAATGCCTATTTAACAGAGTTTAAATCGTCACCCTGTCGAATCAGCCTCAGCTTGAACGATTAAATTATATCATGAACATTGGGCACATGGCAAAAATGTACAACCAGGAGGCATGACAGGCGTTTGGCTGTTTTCACTAAACCATCTAGGTTTACAACAGCATAGCAACACACTTGTTGCATCTTTGAGTCTCACAGTGGCCTGTTGTTGTTGTGGTTTCGAAAGATGGGATGCCACGTGGCATGAAGCGGCTGCTCAAAATCTGACATGTCGTTGTCTGCTGTAGACATACCAATCTTTAATGCATAAAAAAAACCCTCCAAAAGCTGTGGTAGCTCATAGCCACCTTAAACCGACCCCAGCACCAGCTAGCCATTAGCAGCCTACAGGTACTCTCTGCTTGACTGCATGCTGGATCTCACTGTGGTCAACAACACCATCTTGAGTCTGTGTGGGTTTAGACAGAAACAGAAACTGCCTGTGATTGAGAGCTGGGGATACACGATGGAAGAGGCTGTTTGATGTTTACATTGCTTACGGTGACAACTGTTCTTATTGGGGAAACCATTATAGCTTTATTTGTTGAAGGTGTTTCAATGCCTGAGGAGCTGTAGTTGGAGAGCTTAGATGAGTCCAATTCAAGAAGTGAGTAATGATGGGTTTAAAAAGATGATAAATCAGCCTAATGGAACCATATCTCTCTTCCTATTTTAGGAAGTCGGAAGTATAATTGGAAAGGTAAGCTGCTCTTTAATACAACTGATATTTTGGTTGTCATGTATTTGAAGATCTGTGTGTTTTAAGTGCTAATTGGCCCGACTTTGATTCTCTGTTAATAGAAAGGTGAATCTGTGAAGAAGATGAGAGAAGAGGTGAGTTCTTATGTCTTTATTCTAGTTATTATAATTAATAAATGTAATAACTAAGAGGCCACATATTTGTCTAATCGTGGAAAGCCTCCCATATTTCTTCTTTTAATTCCCTGCTTGTTTCTCTGTTTGTAGAGTGGGGCACGCATCAACATCTCTGAGGGCAATTGTCCTGAGAGGATCATTACTTTGGCAGGTCCAACCACCGCCATCTTTAAAGCATTCTCCATGATCATTGAAAAACTGGAAGAGGTAGGTCACAGTTTATGCTGACTAAAGGATTCAACGGTCAGCAGCAACCAGCCCAAACGCAAGCTTGATTAACCTTTGTCTTCATATTTTTTTTTTACCAGGACATTAGCAGTTCAATGACAAACAGCACAGCTACCAGCAAGCCCCCGGTGACTCTACGCATTGTGGTGCCTGCCAGCCAGTGTGGCTCCCTCATCGGGAAAGGTGGCTGCAAGATCAAGGAAATTCGAGAAGTATGCATAGAGAAGAAGATGTTTTACGAAACCATGCAAGCCCCAATCTTTAGCACAAGCTGACTGTCACCTTTCCACCTGTGGATGTAGTGCATCGAACACTCGAACAGGTCTTGAATTCTCATCTCATTTTCCTCTGTGTGTTCCAGTCAACTGGTGCTCAGGTACAAGTGGCAGGAGACATGCTCCCCAACTCCACAGAGCGAGCGATCACCATTGCTGGTACTCCTCAGTCGATAATTGAATGTGTGAAGCAGATCTGTGTGGTCATGCTTGAGGTAAGTAGAATAATGAAAGCCACGAAGCAAATCAAGTGGCAGCTGTTGACCTGTAACTGAATGATGTGAAACCCTGCTATCTCTGTTCTTTTGGCTGCTGCATTGGGTTAGGACCAGGGATGTCTAGTAATCGTTGGGGTTGACTATATTGGCTTTATACTTAGAATCCCAAACGGTTGATTATAGCAAACTTTACAGATCTCTAAAAAGCTGCACTAATTCGTTGTACCAACACCAGTATCAGAAATGCCTCTGATATATCTTTAAATGCTGGATCAGGTACGAGTGAGCATGTGAGTCTATGGTCTCATCTGATCTTCACATCATGTGATTCATCATTTGTATATTTATGCTACACAAGAACAACACCTGTCACTCGTTAGCTGATCTTTACTTGCTGCCAGATCAGTACTAGTACACACTGAACCCTTTCCCCTAATAATTCTACGTTGTAAACAACATCCATGTTGAAAACCTGCAGGATGATAAAACCGCTGAATCCCATAGTAAAATATAATCATCAGATCGAGTCTCCATGTTGGCAGACACTCAAAGTGTGGTGGTTGGGATTGGGGAAATGAAACAAACTAAATCAAGGCATCCCTAGTATAGAGCTGTGTTTTTATTAAATGTACTTTCATGTTGCTTTAAGTAGAAATGATTGTTAGTAAAAGCAGTGGTGTAGTACATTTGTAATTTAAAACTTAATTGTACCACTAGATGTTTTAACAACAATTTATGATCAAATTGTTTGTAATGTGATTATTCAACCCACCCTTCTTTGTCTCCTCTACAGTCTCCCCCTAAGGGGGTCACTATTCCCTACCGACCCAAACCTTCAGGATCCCCCGTTATCTTCGCAGGCGGACAGGTAAACACACCACGAGATACTAGCTTTTTATACACAATGTTTTAGGTTCAGTTTCCTGTCATTTTGTCTTGTATCAGGAAATGTTGCTTATTTATGCAGACTATTTTATGCTTGGAAATCTTGATGCTCGATGCAAGAATATAATCACTTTATTAATATTCTAATAGTTATGTTTAGAGCAACATTTAATAGCAACTGCAGAGGTTGTTTAAGTGGAGAAAAGAGTTGCAACCAAAGCTGCTTTTGCTAACTGTTTGAAGAGTGTGAGAATGGCTTTTAGTAGTCCATAAACATTTCCCCTAGAGGCAGTTTGTTGTAGGACTTCTCTGTAGCTTTCCTCTAAATGTTTCATATTGTTTGAGAAGTATGGTGGCCTATTTTCCCACTATTGTTGGTTAGAACCAATACACTATCTGGTGATTGTTGTCCTTGCATTACCAGGTTTTAATCTTGCTATATAACCCTTTTTATTGTTTGAAAATAAGAAAAAATCCCATTACAATGTCTCTATAAAGATTCCCCAGAAATGCAGAGACTTTGGGCAAGACATATGTGATATTTATAAATGATATTGGTTAAGAATATGCTTTGATGTGTTGCTCTTCAAGAAATAGAGGAGAGCTGGAGAGGTAGCCTGAGCAAAATCAAAATCAGAATCAGATGTGAGTGATATGAAAGCATTGTTTTCATTTGTTGCAGGCATATGCCGTACAAGGACAGCACGCGATTCCTCAGCCAGATGTAAGTGCAGTAGACATTTTTATACCCCCCACCCCCCCACCCCATCACTCCAACCATAATTACTACTGTCTTTTTCCAAAATGTGCAACCCACATATGCCTCATTTTACAGCCTGTAACTGTAGCACAACTTGCCCCTACTTTCTTTTTTACCTACTATTATCAGATTGTGTTACCATTTAGAACATTGTGAGTACTTCATATGTGTATAGTTCATCATTTGACTGGAAGTCAGTTGTTAATTAAACTGACATTTGTTGTTTGTCCAGACTCTCCACTGTTCCATGAATAATAATCTGTTCCTGCTGCTCACTTTCTTCTGTTTTTTTTTTTTTTTTTCTCTTTTTGTTCCGTCTTGTTTAACGTGCCTCATTCATTAGTGTGTCCCAGATAAATGTCTCTCTCCCCCACACTTTATTAACCCTTCATTATTACTGCACACTTGTCTCAACTTAATTAGTCTTTCTCTCGTTTCTAATGAGCTCCAGTGTTTCATGAGGGGCGCTGGATGTGATAGACTGTATATTATTAGTCTTACTTGCCACTGAATATTGGCAACAGCACAAAGCAATACCAGTCGGATATAAAGCATGGTGACATTTCTATGTAATATATAATTAGTTTCTCGGTCAATGGTCAACAGTCAATGTCACATAGATGTGATGTACCTCAGCTGAATGCTGGTAACGGGAAGATTAATTTGAAATGCAGATTGGCAGTATGCGCCACGTTGTTCTATTTATAAATGAGAATAATTAATGAATAATCTTAATTATGAAGGTGCAAAAAGGGCTCAGAACATTAAGATTGAAGTATATGATGGCTACACCCCTGCTCACTTATGTCTCATAAGTTTTTGCAGCAATGTTGGGGTTTATACCATTTATTGCACAGATTTTATGCTAAAAAATTTGACATTTCTGAAAGACTTGCGCTTCTGTTTTGGAAACTGTTCACAAACCCCTTTGTTGCCAATCTACCTGGGAAAATCATACCTCCTCTGAATGTCCTAAGTCTCTCGTTTGTAATGTGATTTGTATGTAAGTTTATACTACTTTGGAGACTAACGCCATCACCACACATTAATGAAATGGGGCTCATAGGATTCATGAGAATCTCAGCTTTCCATTAATGCCCACCAATTCCATCACTGTTTAGGGACCCATGATGCAGGAATATTCAAATACACAATTTAGGAATAGGAGAACATACATTTATTCTGCATGCCAAAACTGCATGAAAATGGTTCTTTGGATCCCTAAGAGTGTCATTTTATAGACATGCCCAGTTTATGCTGAAGAACCCAGTTTCGTTACCCATATATTGGTGTGAGAAGTCAACAGATCTAAATTCTGATGAATGAAAACTGGCATGGCGATTTTCAAACTGTAAAGTGTGATGCTGAGTTATCTCAGTTAACGTTTAGGACTTGTATTGGTGATGATTAGCACATCACCTGCATATTGAGAGCTCCCCTCCCTTGTGTACCGTGACTTTGCCTTTGGTCCCGAAGACTGCAAGAAAGCATTAGATGCAAGGGATGGAGCCTGCACATTGGCCGGAATACCAACAGGCTAACCCATATAGACGAGTCACGAAACGCAGTGATTTTCAGACACCCGAGCAGAGTTTTGTGAAAGGATAAGAGATTCACACACCACAGTATTTTTATGTGGAGCTTCTTTGTGTAGCTGTCTGTACTGACTGTGATTTGTTTTGTTCTGTTTTTCCCTCTTCCTGTGTTCTCCATTTCCTCCATTTTCTCTCCCTGTCTTCTCTCTCACTCTCACAGTCTTCCTCTGCTGCTATCTCTCCACAGCTCACCAAGCTTCACCAGCTGGCGATGCAGCAGAGCCCCTTCCCCATTGCCCAAAGCAACCAGGGATTCACTGGTACGCAGAACGCCGCCCATAGGCTATCAATGCAACATGTCAACCAATCGGCCACAAGTCATTTTTGTTATAAGGACAATACCATTTACGCTCAAACACATTTGAAGAAAACTCTGATTCGGGAGCACCGTTACAGATGCCCTGATCAAAATGTCGCAATAACTCTAATTCAGGTTCTACGCACACTGTTTTGTTGGTAATTCTTGTCTCTTTTCTCAGGGATAGATGCTTCTGCTCAAACCAGTTCCCATGAGATGACCATTCCAAATGATGTAAGTGCACAACTTGACCAGAGGCTTGTGCCCATTGTGTTGTTCAGGTTCCATTAAGCATTCTTACGCCTCGACTTCTCCTGCTCTTCTCACCACAGCTTATTGGGTGCATCATCGGCCGCCAAGGAGCCAAGATCAACGAGATCAGGCAAATGTCAGGCGCCCAGATCAAGATTGCGAATCCAGTGGATGGATCAACTGATCGCCAGGTCACCATCACAGGCTCGCCTGCCAGCATTAGTCTGGCGGAGTACCTCATCAATGCCAGGTGAGATAATTGCTTTTATATACGTCATTCAGTCACAGACAATAAAAAACAAACAAAACATTAAATGTGCTTTAATGATAGAAAATTACATTTCCTTGGCCTACCTGATCCAATTTCTCCTGTCACAATACTACAGTAATCCACGAAAGAATCAAATAGTTTAAGTACCATATGTAAATACATAACTGGTCTACCTGGTGCATCAACTTTTCAAGTGTGGATTTGTGTTCAAACCAAATAATTTGGTCAATGGTATGTTTTGGCAACTGCTAATCATCGCCTTGGTGTTGCTCTGTCAGCTCACTTGTGCCTTTTCCCTTATTCTACCCTTAACTTGGCTTCACATTGATCCATCACTAGAGATGTGATTCTTTTTTATTCTCTTTTTTTCCTTTTTGGATTGACATTCATATCTAATGAAGCTTTTTGTCTCGTTTTGATCACATCCCTGAGCGATCCCCCTCCCTACACACCTCCCTCACCCTTCCTCCTACCGTTACCCTCCCCCCCCCCTACCCATTGCTCACCAGCCTGCCCTGTGACCCATCCCGACTGTGTTGTCCCTCTCTCCTTGTCTCTCTTTCTACAGTGTAGAGTCCTCTAAACCTCCTCCCTCCTCCTCCTCCTTGAACCCTGAACAGACGAGCCTGTGCTCTCCCTCCACCTCTACTACTACCACCACTACTACTACTACTACTACCACCACCTCCTCTGCTGCTATCTCTTCCTCCTCCTCCTCCTCTTCCTCCTGTGTGGTGCCCCCCTCAGCCTCCATCCCTCTGTCCTTGTTGGCTCCAGGGCCGCCTCTTCCCTCCTCTTCCTCCTCCTCCTCTTCCTCTACTGATTCCCTGCTCCCCAGCTCTCCTGCCTGTGTGTCAAGTCTCCTCAGTCTCAAGCCCCTCCCTCTCCTGGCCCTCCATGTTGTCAGCGGGGCCAGTAACCCCACAAACCCAATACCCGCTGAGCCCAAAATCGCCCCAGAGCTGAGCTCCAAGTCTAAAAGGCGTAGGCTTTCCCCTTACTAATGAAGGAAACACAAGTCATCTACTACTAAAGTACTGACAGTGCGCTCTGTTGTCTGTACCTGCACTTGCTTTTGTATCTGGCTGTGCCACACCACGCTTACGACAGAAAACACACACACACACACACACACACACGTGTTTAACAGCCCAGACAGTTGGCTGCTGCCATATTTATAAAAAGGATATATGTAGCTTGATTTGGCCTGTCTCTTAAGGATATGACATGTTGAGTGCATTATATTTTTAAATGACTTTGAACATAGCATGGACGGTGAGTTCCTTCACTGGTTTTACTGAAGCATTTCTCTCTTTGTGTACGCTCTGCTCAGGTAGCGGCTCTCTTTAAGATGTCACATTGTATTAATGGGAATAGTATTCTTGTAGTGAATTTTAAGTGACTATTGTAGGCTGATTATAATGGAGAGTTTGTGTAACATGATTATTTTATTTGTGCTTGTATAAGAAGCAAATGTAATATCAATTTGAATCCATCTGCCCTCAGGTATCAAAGGCATCAAACCACCCTTTTAATTTGGTCTTTTTTTTTGGGATGTGAAAAATACAAAGAGTAAGCAGTTGAGCTTAGTTTTAAAGGAATAGTTTGGCACTTTGGGACGTGCATATCTGCTTTTAAGTTGAAAGTTAGATGAGGAAATTAATATCATTCATGGTGTTAACAAATACTGGAAATGGGGTAAAGAGATAGCCTGGCTCTGTCTGAGGGTAACCGTAATCAATATATTCTGTCTCCTTTTTGTTAAATCCGATCAAAAGATCAACACATTATGGTTTTGCACTTCCTGGAGTCTCAGCTGGTTGCCTGGCAACCCTACAGTTAAGACGAGACTTCAGGAAGTAACCGATTTGTTCAGGTTTTTTTTAAACAAACCGGATGCAGTGTTTTAAGTGGTGAGCATTAAAAGTGATGGTAGTTGTTTGGACAGAATCCGGCTACCGTTTCCATTTCTTTATGCTAAGCTAATTGGCTGCTATCTTAATTCTTGCCAACAATTCAAGTAAACGTTGTTTCTCTTGAACACAGCTCTATTAAAACCACAAAACCACTTGGTAACAGTTTGAGATCTGACTCAACAGATGTAACCGTTGGCAACGGTAACCACCAAACTGAACTCATTGTCCGTTTATATCAGAGCATACATTTCCTTCAATCAGTTTATTAATAAACCATATCTAGCATTTTATTCTAATGTAATGTTTTGTAAATGACATTTATCCTGTCTGTCTGATTGCATGCCTTACTCTCTCTCCCTCCCTGGTCTCCGGGTGTCTGTCTGTCTGTCTGTCTCTCCAGGCTTTCCTCTGAGGCCACAGGACTGGCAGCCAACTGATAGACACTGCATCTGCACTAAATCTCACTTTCATATCATCGGCCTCCATAAAGCAGTCAATGCAACTATCCAACTTAAGAGTTTATATATTATGCCGCCTCTTCCTCATTTGATGTCAACTGCCACTGATTTGATCTGCTGAGTTCATTATTTATTTAATTTGTTTTGGTTTTAGTCAAAAGAAGCAAACGATTAGGTTTTTAATTCCCCTTTAGAGTCGAGTTGGAGGTTTTAATGATTTGTTACGACTTTCTTTTTCTTTTTTTTTATTTTGATGGATCCCCCCCTATCTTCCCCTTTTCTTTCCTTGCCATCACAGCGGAGTATAGTTGGGAAACTACATAGGCATATAGATTTAGTTATGGTCAGTCGTTTTCTTTTTTTTCTTTAAAAAGGAAAAGACAAAAACAGAAAAACAAAAAAAGTATCAAAAATAAGAATAGTGACTTTTATTCTGTTTATATATACACCCCCCCTCCCCCCTTTGTCACCCATTTCCACCAAGTCGGTCTGTCTATTTTATGTCCATACTCGCTTTAAATATACACATCATTCTCCCCCTTTGTCACCTTTCAACTTGAAGTGCTTGTAACATGGATTACACGTGTCACTGAGGGGAATACGTAGCTGTACAATGCACTGTCACCAATTTACATTTGGTTATGAAGACAAATGTTCTAACAGTTGTGATTGAATTTATCCAGATAATTTAAAATGTGTATAACTACGCATGTCACCCCCCCACCCCCAACATGTCATTCCTGTTTTTCCCCCTCTCCTAGTCCGGAGACCATGTGTTGATATTTCGCCGGGATGGGAGGTTTTTGGGGAATGTGGGCTTGGCTCTAGGGATCGGAAGCAGAGGGTTCTCCTCGCTTTTTTTGTAAAGACTGATATATACTAAAAAAAAATGTTGGAATATTTGTTTTAAATGGAGGAAATATTTTTTTTTAAACTACCAAAGGGGGATTAACTCCTGGACACTTGAGTGAACTGTCTATTAGATGTGATGAGGCTGAGAGCTGAGATGATTGAAGCTCTGACAAAGAAAGGGTTGTGAGTTAACACTAGTTTCCTGCTCTTTGCTTTGCTCAAGTCAGAAAATTATTTTATTTTTTATTTGCAGGAAAGAAAAAACTTTTGTGCACGTTTTGAGACTGTAGACCTGGGTGCCACAACATTGTTTAAAAAAATGAAATAAAGATGTGAAATGCTCAAACCACAACTTGTCTTGAGAATTTTGTCACCAGCTGAAATATAGTGAACACACACACGTTGAGATTTAACAGGTTTTATTTTAAATTGTTTCTTAAATATATTTATTGTACAGTTACAATAGTATAAAAAGCAAACGTTTCATACAGGGTTTTTTTTTTCTTCAATCTGCATCAAGGGAAATGCGTACCTCTACAATCGAGACACTAGAGGGCAGTAGTTTTGCTTTTTGGCAACATCTTATCCTGCAGGAGGATTTCTAGCTTTAAATCTTGGGGGCACATTCTGTTTAAAATGCTCTACAAATTGGAATTGAAAACTTTACACCAGATTTAAAAAAAACAACAGAAGCTGCCATTACTAGCTTATTGAGGAGGACCTGATCATTCATAAATGAGTGGAACAGGATGCAATGTGCTGTTGTACAGTCAGATTGAACCGCATTCACGCAAGAAGGCTTGTCAGGGGACACAAGTGCATCAAAATCAGATTTTTATATATAATGCTGTCTGTTAAGAAGGAGCCCTTGCACATAACTGAAAAATTACCATCTATTAGCCAAAACGTCAGCTGGTGAGGAGTCTGACCATGTCAGAGTGACCTTTCTGAAGACCGGTGAACCATACTATGGGCTTTCAAAGCTAAAATCTAAAATAATCTGCTATGTTTTGGGGAAGTAATAGTGGCTAAATTATGAAATGTTTCATTTTTAGGTGCATACTGATGTTATGAACAGACAGAAAAACTACTAAATTGGGTTCCAAATTACTGAGTAAGTTAATGGTAAATCCTGTCATACTTACTGATACAGATCAGCCTGTGATTTACTGACAAAAACAATACTAGAATCAAAAGTATGTTCGACTAAATGAGCCACATTGTTTCACAAACCGATGAAAAACTCTAATCATCATCTCTCTTCGGTGCTGGTACACTGCAAACAGTGTGGCCACGAAAACAAACTGAGTGAAAGCAACAAAAAAAAAACATGAAGGTAACATCATATTCTGCAGGTCTTCTGAGATCTACTTTGGTGTTTGTGTCCCTGTCATCCATATGCCTTCAGTCATTAAATCTGCAGTTTAAATTGATTTCTCTATGGATGGATCTAATATTTCACTGACCAGTGACCAACGGGCCATCCATACTTTATCACAAGCATGCGTTTCTGATGCTATATACACCCCTAGATGCTCTGAATGGGGTTTTCAAACTGGTATTGCATTTTTAATACGGTAAACACTGCAATACTAATGAAGAAAGCCCATCTGCCCTGAATGAACTCAGCTGTGGTTCTTCTGACCTGTGACATAACAGGACATACTAGTACCAGAGCAGATATATTGCTTTTTCTTTGTTCACATGTTCCTCTTTTATATGTGTTCTGATGCTTGGACATGAAACAGCGGCTACAGTACATTCTACTACCATAAGCATTTTTGAGGTTCAAATAGAGTAGCGCCACGTAATTAGAAACATCAGCACCTTTAAATGATACAATCTTACATTTTTAAAAATTTGTTCATTTTACAAGATCACATATTTACATAGATATTAAAACACAGGAGTAGAAAACATGGAAACGTAATCCGTGACACAAATATAAATAATAAAAAAAAATGTAAACAACAAAAATTAAAAATGTAAACATTGTGTTTTTTTTTTTTCCAGAACGTCAATGAATTCACTGTAAAGTAATAAATTAGTCAGTGCATAACGAGGGAATGCGATATGACACGATGATCGTGAGGAAATCAGTACATTTCGTAAATCAAGTGCAAGCAGCAACCTCAGTGGCTGTCCCAGTGAAGTTGACAGTAGAAACATTAAAAAATAATAACACCCTGATAGGATCTTATCATGTTGTCTCGTGACAGCATGTGAAATAACATGACACCTTTTTCTGACGGAGCTAAAAATACAAATGAATAGACGTCAACAGACAGTCGTGTGGATGGCTTCTTTGAGGCCTCTGTTGCTGAGGTGTTTTTTGCAGAAGCTGATCTTAGGCCGGTTGCTATGGCGGCCACTGCGCCGTCAGCTCGGCTACTGCCCCAATTCAATTTCATCACTGTGACGCATTTATCTCGAATGAAATGGGATTTTCTGTTTTTTTTTTGTTTTTTTTTGCCCCCGCCCCCCCCAGGACATGAGGTTCTGAGAACACGCAGTTTTGTTTTGTGTTCTGCTTGTCAGACATCCTGCCTCTCTGCAATGTCCTTGATCGTGACTGTGTGTGTGTGTGTGTGAAGGTCTGTTCGAGTAAAAGAAGCCTTCACGGCACAGATCTACAGGATTGTGAGTGGGTTGAGGTGTCAGATTTTCACCAGTTGGCTGGGGGTTGGCTGGGCTCTGCGCTGCCTGAATGGTCCAGCTCTGCACTGTCACAGTCCGAGTCATCATACAGGCCCTGGTGAGACGGAAAAACACGATTTATCAGAGTTAGAGCAGCAACAGACTCTTTAACGTTGACCACAAAATCAGATTATGACCCATTATACACATCTTAGTATCCGTCAGCCATAACCTCTATATACAGTATCATGCATCCTCATTTTATTCACGGTCTGCTGCCTACCTCATAATTATGATCATTACTAGCAAGCTGGGTCTTGACTTGTCGAAGTATAGCTTCCTTCTCGGACAACCCGTCGGAGCCCAGCTGGGTCGAGTCGGACGGGTCGGCGGGAATTTCCGATCCCTGAGACAGCAGGTCGTCGCTCTTGTCGTCCAGGCGCTCGTCGGTGTTGGTGCTGACCACGTCCGGTGTGCCGCTGTGGGAGTGGTCGGTGGTGTTTCCTTCCTCACCGTCCGAGACCGACAAGTTCTCTGAGCTGAAGGTGGACAAGGACTGGCACTTGCTCATGCTCACGTGGCGCCTAAGGATAGGAAAGAATAGAAGTTGCATAAGTAACTTTACAGTAGAGAAGAATCATGGGTAAAAAAAGAAAAAAATAATTTTAAAAATGTGACAACATTCATGTGAGAATGTCAAAGACTAATTTTGTCACATTGTGGCTAAATATAAGGATCACATGTGAATAATTGTTTTTTTCTTGCTAATACGACAACTCTTACCGTCTCCTTGGCAACTCCACTTCACTGTCCACTTCTCCTTCCTCCTCCTCTGACGACACTCCACGTCTCTGCAGAGGAAATGAACAGGATGTATGAAACCACAGTGATTCCATGTCTCAATGGACATTAATCACCACTGATTCCTGTCTGGACTCCTGGAGCCGTCTGGTAACACATGACCTCGACGACACCCTTTCAGAGAGCCAAAGTGATGGATGTTTTGGATGATTGAATCATCCAATGTGTTTTTGTTGATAATGCATATTCATTACACACATCTAACCTGTGAAACACACAAATAACCCAGAGGTGAAAGTAACCAATTAGGCCTACAATTACGCTCCTCACATTACTGTAATTGAGTAGCTTTTTTTTTGTTGTTCAAACCCATACTTAAGTAAGTTTTAACAGAAGTAACGTAATCTGTTACATACGTACACCCATCCATTACTGAGTAAATTATGTATTTATGTTTTAAAATGATCAACGAATATTGTGAGCTCCAAAAAGACTGACTTGGCCAGACAACAGTTAAACGTATCCCATCAAAAGCTGAAATACCACCTGAGAGAGAGTCTGACTTATAATGAGGTCGCAAATGCCACATCTTTCACATTAGTTCCATATAAACACAGAAAGGCAACAGTGTTGTAATAATGTGACTCATGGGCGTCGCCCCGTTTCTGAATTCTGCGTCGAACTTTCGGAAACACGTAAAAGTAAGACGCCTTTTAGCATCGTTAGCCGCTAACGTTAGCTAAAAAAATGACCGGGCCTGTGCAACGGGAAACACTACGATGTGGGCACGTAATGTTTTTAATTTTTTTTAAATTAGTTACGTTATGTGTTATGTGAGGCTTCTTGTGTTGGTAAACAAATTACGAAGCGATGAGTTGTGCTTTTTTGTTTTGTTTGACCGGAAACAGTTAAAGAGCTTTTCTTCAAGGCCACCAGACTCCATTAGAAAAACAGTCATTTTAGCTGTTGGTCAACTGCTGCTTCGTCACACGTTATTTCAGCTATTATTTACCAGTTTGAACACACCAGTTTTACACGACATGAATGAACCTCATCTAGGAAGCGGTACTGAACAACTCCTGTCTTCTACTGCAAGGTTAAAATGTCAGTATTTGCCAGGTTATATGTGTCAGAAGATACGTAATTAAAATCTGCTACTAAATGCTTCTAATTCAAATATCTCTCTTAATTGTTCTGTTCATAACATGAGATGTATGCTATATGTAAGAACAGTGGCAAGATTTAGATATAGTATTCTTCAATTGAGCTACTTTTTACTTGTACTTGGGTCATTTTTACTGAAGTTTTTCTAGTCTTACTTAAGGACAATTTAAATTAAGTAACTGACGGTACTTCTTCTACTGGAGGGGGAAATTCCAGTACTGGTCATTCCTACACTTCCTACACTTCCTACAAGTCTCAACTATTTCTGACAAATGCATGTGGCAGTAATTAACTCCTAGAATATAGTCTTTCCACCACACTCTGTGATTCCTCAGTTATCATAATTTGTAGCATGGCATCTATAAAAAAAAAAAGTGAATGAGGATTGTACTGTCAAGTGATGGCAATTATATCCGGCAAAAAGGTTTTCATTATCTGGATGTTTCAATGTCAATTATGACCGCAAAACAATTAAATCTCTACAGCAAGGCAGCATTTTTTTTGTTTGACATCTCAAAAGATGCTGATATGTGAAGACCGTTGAAGCAAAGATGCAGTGAATAAAGGCAGTAATCTGTTGCTTTGCTGGCAACAAATAAAATGAAAAATGCATTACATTTGCCCATAGCAAATCTTGGCTCCCTTTTATAAAGGCAGAAGTCAAAAGGATTTTGTCAAACAATTACACAATGCTTTGTCCAATTTGTCAAAGTCTCACCTGACTGCGTGTGACTGCCGCCCTATAGAGCAGTGCTGCAGGAGTGAGGCGTTGACTTCTGGGTGAGCGTGTGATCACTGCCCCGTCCTCCTTCTCTTCACCCTCGTGCGAAACACGGGGGTTCCCGAGCACAGACGGCCTCCCTGCAGCTGCCCCCCTGCCGCAAGGCGAGTCGGGGCTACTGGAGAACGGAATGGAAGCCGCATCCTCGCTGGGCGTGTCACTGCGTGGAGGTGTTCCTCCCAGGTCATCGGTCCCTACACCCACATCCGGCCCCTCCTCAGGCGCTCCACTACTTCTGCTCTCCCCCAGCCCGGCTGAGGCGCTCTGGCTGCCCGCTCTGTCCAGCCCCGGCCTAACTTGCCCCTTCCTCCGGTTTTCAGCCTCCAAGGTGGTTGAAATAAGGTCCGGGCTGGAGGAGTACATCTTCTTGAGCAGCAGATCGTGCTGCAGACCCCTGAGGGCTGCACTTGGGTCTAAATGCTGCTTGCTGCTGGGAACAGATGAGGTGGCGTTGACCATGGCTAATGAAGAGGAGAGGGTGGCTTTCAGCTGAGCCAAGTCCCCACTGCTGCCTTTACCAGCCTTCCTGTAGCGGGGTTTTCCTCGGCGTGAGCGGCCGGGGGAGGTAGAGCCCTTGTTGGGGATAGTGACCTGGGTCATGGAAGAGTCCAGTTTGGGGAGGATGACCTCTGACTTTAGTAAGTCTGGCCTGAAAAGGACAGGGATGGAATACATTTTAAAATACAGGGTAAGAATTTTCTTTTTAAATGCTAGAAAGAAATGTGTTTATCTTGTACATTATTCACTGTTTTAGTTGAAGGATAAGGCTGGTGATATTCTCACCTTTTACTGTATGAAGGCAGCTTCTGAGGTACGTTGCGTTTCTTCATCAGTTTCTCCATGGAGTTGGAGGAGGCCGACTGTCTGGAGCTGTGGTGTTTGAAGCAGCCTGGGTACTTCTTGTCCAGTGACTGCTCCCTCCTGATTATTTTTTTAAACACAAAGCCGATACTCGTTTAATGCATGTCAATGGATACTCAGCAAGGCATAAGAGAGCACTTTGTTACACGCAATGTCCCTGTGTGACGCGACGTAATGGCCCTTCACTTTACGATACAGATGACCTTTTCCATGCTCTTTCATTACAAAAACACTGCTTAACCACCGTTGATGGATGAAGCTATAATACAAGTATAATATAAGTATATGAATAATTATCCTCGTTGTCATATTGTTATATTGTGATACATTTTGAAAATGATATACTGCCAACGGTCTACTATATTTCTTTGGCTTAATTTTAGAAAAGGCTTTTCAATCACAATCCCACTGCAATGTGACATAAAATGTGCAGAGCTGATCAAGCTATCCACGCTATCGCAAGGCTGGTTTTCCTGCCAAGGGTGCGTCTACTAAACATTGACTTATGGAAACAAGTATTTTATGTCTTTAATTAATTTAGAACACTTTGTGGAGACCTGTTTTTACTTTGACTTTGAAGGGTTCGTTAATCAGCACATTAGAATCCCTTTAATTCAATATTTTGCAACAATAAAACATTAAACACTTAAAAAAGGGTGAATACTCTTTTTTTAAAATTTAAATGTAAATCAATGGCATTTTTCATACTTGTGCAGTTCTTTCTCTTTGATCTCCAGCTGCAGCATGATGGCGTTGAGCTCCATGTACAGATTGTTGGCTCTCTCCAGTTTCCTCTCGTAGTGCTCCCGGATGTCCAGTGCATGTCTGTAGAAAGATAAATGGGGACTTTAATACTATTATCTGCTACTAACATAATTGGGTTTCTCAGTAGTTTGCTTATCCTTATGTCTTTGTTATTGGTGTGTGTGTGTGTCTATATATATAGATATATAGACACACACACATTACAGTTGCTTTGCTAACCTGAGTTCTTCTCTGCGCCGTTTGATCAGCTCCTCATCCAGCCTGTGAAGACACGTCCCCTCAGACTTGATCTTTTCAAAGTGGTGCCTCACCTCATCCCTCCACTCCGCCTGGTGAAACGCAAAAAACAACACCATCCATCAGGGCAGGTATTAATGAGTTACTGTAACTGAATGTATCACCATTTTACAGCTAAAAAAAATCATTATTAAAACACGTTTCTGTGGTTAAAAGGGTTCATATAAGTTTAAATTACAACTGGTGTACTCTCCATCTTTTTATATTGTTACTACCACCACTAATACTATGATCAATGCTTCCTCTCCCAGTAGTGTGATTACTCTCTCTGTAGCTGCCAGTGGAGATACAGCAGAGACCAATCAGGTAACTGCTTCATCATATATCCAGCAATTCATATTTTGGCAGCTTATTCCTTCAAGCTGCAACACTTTCTAAGCACTTGTTTTGAATTTCTTATTATTATTTTTACACTTTTCCTGTTTTTTTCCCCCCATTGGGATGATTAAATATGACTTAATTTAGATTATAATATTGATAACATATATCAATATGAAGAATACACTTCAGTGCACCTTTATCTAGAAAGAAAAGCTCTTAATTTTGCAGAGAGGGTTCACGTGTATCATCAAACAAAACCCATTAAGCTGTCGGATGATAATCAATAGACGGGGATCAAAACTGAACATGAACTGAACATGACATGAGCACAAAAAAGAGATGCAGAGTGTGTATTTTTTTTGCACACAGTGGAGCGCGACAGCTGTTATCTGATACCTGTCATATCAAAGGACAAAGGCAGTCTGATATATGATTGTGTGCACGTATATGCATGTGCACGTGCACCACGTGTGTGTATTTCTGGTTGGCATGAGTGATGCTCTTCTTATTAAGCTAATGGACTCTTGTGCGCACTCTTCTATATCTCCAGTCCCCTCTTTCTCCTCTCACTTTGCTCTCTGCGCCCCACCATTAAAGCGATCAATACACTCCAGCAGCAAATACTTCTTTCTAACGTCACAAGAAAAATCCATTATGGGGCAGAGAGGAGAGCAACCGCGGAGGGTTGCAGCAGGGGGAAGGGCAGCGGGGAGAAATAAAGGATCAAGGCTACGCGGAGAGATTGAAGGAGGTTTGTATTTTTGCTTCATGAGATATGAAAGGAGGAGGCAGATGGTTGCTGCGAAGAGGAAATTCAATCGTTTTCATTTTGTGTGTTTGTGCGCATGAGTGCGCCTTACAATAATGCATGCTCGAGTTATAAACGGATCTGTGGTTCTGCATGGCTGAGTAAAGAAATATCTTCCACACAATTATACTATTCTGTCTCCTGTCCTACATCTGTTTGGGTCCACAGTGGTCGAACACGTGTCACTGCATGGCCACCCATCCCCCACCCTATCACAGACCTCCTTCCCCATCACACTTTGATATGATGGGTGGATGAAACGTGTGACAAGGAACAAAAGAGCAAGGAACCAACAATAATCTGTTGTGATTGAAAGGACCAGTCTTAATAGCTAGTGCTCCAGAGGGCCTCCAGTGAAGCTGCACTGCTTGTGGTTACAAGCATTTGTTCTGCAGCAGACTGGAAACAAATTACACGAGTTGACAGCAAAATTACTATTAGAGATATTGGCTGTTGTTGACAGGAGGTTTTCCATTAAGAGACATACAGAGCTCCTCTAATGTCTAGTTATTTATATTTATCTGACAAGGGAGAGTGTGATTTAAGATATGATGCTTCTCAATTCTATTTTCCCTTCATTGACTGCTGACAGAGATAAAGGAAGCTTACCTGAGACTGAAAGTAGGTTTCTTGTGGAGTCGACAGGATATCGGCCGAGGCGATGTCCAGATGCAGGAGAATCTGTCGGAAGGAAGGTCTGTTTCTTGGCTTGCAGTTCCTGTGCAACACACACAGAAATGCAAGAAACGTGGGTCATACTCTCATTATTTAGACCAATCTGTGTCAAATGTGTCCGCGTCTCTCAGCCTTCTTAAAGCTTCCAACTTCATATTATTCTTCTTAGTGCTGAATGCCTATTCTTCATCTTCTTCCTTTCCATCTCTGCCTACTTCGTCCCCCTCCATCCACTCACCAGCATTGCCTCAGGAGCAGTTTGAAGCTGTCTGGGCAGCTGTCAGGTACGGGCAGATGTAGACTGTTGTTCCCCACTCCCCAGATGATAGCGGAGGAGTCCACGTCCTTATAGGGCACCTCTCCCGTTAGCATCTCCCACAGCACGACACCGAATGACCTGCAGAGAGACGTGGAATATTGATCATGTATCATTGGAATCATGTTAACGGATGGAACAGGTAGACTGGTAGAAGCCAAAATAATGCACAGTAAAGTTAGGATTCCTTTCTATGTATATGTTTTACTAATCTTCATGGCGTCAATTTGATTATTTCACTACAGTCCATTGATGAGCTCCTTCTCTCCCTCTGTTTTGGTTAGAGAGAGCAAGAGAGCGCGCCCATGGGGAGGGTAACTAAGGAAAGTCTGTTGTTGGTTGGTGACTCCCTCTGTTGCCACGGTGACCATGTAACGTATCCAAGGTGCCAATAGCATCACACACAGCATGGAGGAGGTATGTGATGTGTTTACATGTGTATTTTTAGAGTCTCTTCACCTCCTCGTTTAATAAGAAGAAGATATACTTGCTTTCAAACCTATGCATGTATTTTTTAACCACCAGGTTAACTACAAGCTGTGAATCAGATGTGTTGTTTATTTCTAAAGAGTGTAATATCATTCAGTAATTTAGTGAATGGCCAATTTGCAGTGTGGCTTATCTTAAATAGAAACATGGAACAATATGCCATTAAAAATGAAAGGGAATTAATTGGACTGAAAATAAAACTGCACTCCCTGCCTGTTACAGCAATTTGTATTTAAAATGAGAGAAATGGAAAATCACCATGGTGCTTTAAAATGATTTTACACAATACAATACAGCATGAAGCCAGTCAATATATAGTTTGTATATGTATTAGAAATCTATATTTGTTTCCCAGTTCCTCATATAGGTTTTAGCTTCTAGTCTTCTAGCCTGTTGTTAGCTTTGTGATTAACAGGATTTTTTCTCTCTCCTGTTTATTGTGTGTTCATTTGTTGACCTTGAGACGAGCTGCTGCATGCAATTGACCTTGAAGCAAATATTGTTGGGTTGAATCTCCGTTCAGAAAAGCTATATTTTGTGTGTTCATTTGTACCACCTTAAAATGTGATTATGTCAAAGTCTACCTCTGGCTACCTTCGTATAGTCCTTATGTAAAGGAACATGTTGTTCCAGCTTTTAAAGTATGTCCGCGCAAAAGGGAAAACTGAACTCATGCAACAAAGTACCTTTCGCTCTTTTGGTGGTATTAACTACTACATACTCTACATACATTTTAAACCATTACTACAGCATACACCCATGCCTTGCTGCATGAAAAGCTTTCTAATCCTATTTTCACTTCTCTGCTAATGCACTGCTGGCCCTGGGCCAAACCATCCACAGGCTTGGAAGGTTATTCCAGCCTCTCCTGAGCACTGCAGCATCTGGCAAATCAATTATTAAATTAGCCCGCGTTCCTTTCAGGACGAAGAGGAAGAGTGATGGAGGGATGCAGGATGGGAGAGAAAAGGGGGAGGACGTATTGGGGGAGATCAGGGCTTAACACAGGCCAAGCCATCAGACATGGCCAAGGCCCTATAGAATTTCATGTAATGAGATATCGTACATAATACCCAATAGATTTTTTTGGAAATAGGATCCTGCGCTCCATACTGTAGTAGGCTGTAACTAATGAGATTTTATGTCGATTCAGTGACAGATAAGACAAACCATAAGGGGGAACTACGGAGATTCACCAGTGTAAAAGGACAACATAAAAGGGTTACGACACCCACCAAATATCCACTTTTTCTGAGACGGGTTCGTTGCGTATGACCTCAGGAGCCATCCAGGCCACCGTCCCGGCAAAGGACATCTTAGTGCTCTTGTCGCTGAGCTCCTTGGACGTGCCGAAATCAGAAATCTTCACTGCGTCGTCGTAAGTGATCAGCATGCTGGAATGAAACGTGAGTATATATGTGAGTTCATCTGTTTACGAAAATGTAAGAAAAAATGTCTAAGTTAAATCCGCTGTTATTAAAAGGTTTACTAAATGTATACAAATTCAAACCCATTACAGATTCAGTGTCAAACGTTACATGCATTACATTTCATTTGGTGGTGGGGTCGTTAAGGGATTGCACAGTTAGAAATGTGCCCATTAATCATAGCATCTAAATTTGGCTAATCAGTGCAATGTTTAAGTCAAAGGCCCCCACGGCAGGTCACAAGATATATGAGGATTTGCTAGGAAGGAGTTCACAGCTTTACAAAATTTGATTTTTTACTATAATCTTTGCTTTTTCTTTAACTTTAACCGCTTTAGGGACTTGTTTGCTTAACATGATCATTTATGCATGAATTACAGGGCGTTAACCCCATAATTCATTTTCACCATTCAACAGAACTCACTTTGGTGACTTGAGGTCTCTGTGGATGATCTTGTGGAGGTGGAGATAGTTCATGCCCCCGGCGATGCCCATGGCCCAGTCCATGAGCAGGGATGGATGAATCTTCCTGCCTGCTCTCAGCACCTCATACAGCTGTCCCTGGGCACAGTACTCCATGATGATGCAGTAACATGGAGCCTGGGTACAAATACCTCTGAAAGTGTGGAGAAGTATGTGAACATATTATGCAATGCCGGGAATGAATGTAAAACTTTTAATGTTGTGAGGCATTTTACTGCAATGCAAACGTTGCAACTAACTTGAAAGTGATGATGTTGGGGTGCTTGAGCTTGCGCAGGTGCTTGATGTCTGTCTCTTTGATGTTCCGCACTTTTTTAACGGCCACTTCCTGTCCGTGCAGTTTCCCCAGGAAGACGGCGCCCTGGGCTCCGCTGCCCACCCACTGCAGGTCGGATATCTCCTCGAAGGGGATCTCCCACGCCTCTGAGGTGGGCGGGGGAAAAGATGGAGACAAAGTAGTTGGTGAGTTGTTCATTATGGCAAGAGCAGAGTGATGATCGTCATAGTAACCTGTACTGATTACAGGTTATTTTCACCTGCAAACTCATATTCTTAACATAACCAAACAGCAGACAGTTATTAAACACTGCACCTTTGACGAGTAAATAAATGTAATTTATATTATTTATTTGATGTTGTGATAACTCATATTGCTTTATTACAGCTTGACTTTTACTGAAATAGGCTTGTTTGCTTTCTTAGCTTAGCATAACGAATATAAACAGGAGGAAACCACTAGCTTTGTGCTAGCAAAGGTAACAGAATCTGCCTAGCAGAACCTTTAAACCTCATTAAATAACATATTGTAATTTAATGGGTTTATCCATAAAAAAAGTGTAAAACTGACACATTATGGGTGCCGTAACTTTTTGAATTATCCACTGGTTGCCTGGCAACTTCAAGAAATGGTGGTAGTGGTAGCTTCTTATTATTTCCCGTACTCATCTAACCAGCGAGAAAGCAAATACGCTTATTCCTGTAAACGTCAAACTATTCCATGAATGTCAACATGTTTAAATGTTATGCACATAAAAAAAATAAAAAAAATTCATGTTTAGTTGTTGCATACATTCCAAATCTGTATCAAAACTATTAAAGCAAGACAGAAAACAACACTTCAAGAAGCCTGCATGTGAAACGTAAGTGAGTAGCAGGGAGCATTCGGCACCACAGACAGGCTGTGCTGTTTTACAAATATAGGTTGGACCTGTAACGATAAAACCTGTTGTAAGCCATGACTCTTCAAGTGAATGCAGAGCCCAAGTAGATGTCTTTGTGGTTGTTGAACCTCACCTTAACCTAAGACTCAGGGTGTTTCAGGCAGACAGACAGGGAGCTCTAATCGCATGTGGGTAATTCTCCCTCAGCCTCCTAAATCCTCCTTAGTGCCATTGTGGGGCTGACGCAAAAGGGGGGCCCGATGGGGTCCGATGGGAGGGGGGGTTGAGAACCTAATGCGGATGCACGGTGGAGAGGGAGGTGGACGGGTAGTGAGGGTAGTGGTGGGGGATTCCCCACGGGTCGGAAGGGGTCCGTGTGGCCGTGACAGATTATTAATACAGAGAAAATATACAGCCTGCTCTGCTGCTCTTCTTAACTAGTGAAAAGAAGATTTAGACACATTTATCATATTAATAAGGATGATATGAATGATTAATGCTCTCCTGATAGATTGAAGATTTGGTCTCTAATGAGCGCCTCAAATGTACCACAGTAAAGACATAAGGCCACATCTGACACACAGGAACACTGCCAGGTCTGCTTTGTTTGAGCTGGCACATCGAGGAGCATTTGGAGCACCCCACAGTCCTTCACAATCAATAAAGGGCAGCTCATTTCTAATGCTTTCTATTGTGCTTCATTGTGCCATCCAATCAAAGTGTAAGAATAGAGCATTGTGATATGGACGACAGGCATTGAGTTGCAGAACCCCTATTTATGTCACTTTTGTAATATCCGTTTTGCTCTTGTGAACGTGTGTGTGTGTGTGTGACTCCCTGTGATGCTGCACGGAGGAGGGGAGCAGCGAGGTGCAGATGGGCTGGGAGTGATAACAGCACAGGATGAAAAGAAGAGGGAAGGAGACAATGAGTGAGGGAAGGAGGAGGGGAGTGGAGGCAAGATGTGGAAGTCAAACGGGTGATAAAATATCAGAAGGCTCTAAAGACATGGAGACGTATAAATCTGCCACCTTCAAGCCTGATTTAGTCATTCTATCAAGTTTGGTATGTGATATTAAGTGTTTTTATTTGTGGTTGTGTTTATGTGCGCGTGCTTCCTTGGGCTCTCATTCGTGTGTGTGTGTGTGTGTGTGTGTGCGCGCGCATGACACCATGTGTCAGTTTTGCGTTAATAGAGATGAGAGCAGAGGCGCAGGGTCGGAGCGTGGTCATGCATAATTCATGGAGCAGATTGAGCAGAGGAGTCCCAGGGGAGTTCTGCGCTATTGTAGTGGCTGCAGACATAAACAACACAGCGTCACAGGGAGCTAGTTTCATTGGGGGGTGGGACTGGGGAGGAGGCGGGGTGGGCACGAGCAGGCGAAGGGATCGGGGGAAAATAAGCTCTTTGCAGCTTTGATAGAGTCTCTCTCTCTCTCTCTCTCTCTCTCTCTCTCTCTCTCTCTCTCTCTCCTGGCTGCAGCTCTTTCAAGTCAAAGAATGTGTTTGTTTACAACATTTTTCTACCAACTGCTTAATGTAATTAAAAAGGGGGGGATAAGATAATGAATTAGCATATCAAAGCTTCAGACTGGAATGAATTGGGAACTGGTGCTTGTCTTATTGGAAAGCTACAGTGAAATGGATTTTAATGCTAGACTTACCGTCCAGTCCGTGTTTGTGCTCCGTGGAGTAAGCTTTGCCAATCATAGTCCAGACAGGCCGCAGACACCCAAACAAGCCCTCCAGAAACCCTCCTCCCCCTCCGTTTGACTGGCACTGTAGCCGGGCGTCGCCTGCCTGGCTCCTGACCGCACTGCTGTCCATCTCCTGCCCTTCTCCCTCCGTCCTTCCTGGACTCCCATCGTGCTCGTGGAGCTTCAGGACACTGTTGGCAAAGTGCTCTTGCTGTTCCTCGCCAGGGGTCTGGTTGTGCCCCGCAGTCTGCCCCTCTCCTCCTCCACCCCCGGGCTCCACGGCACCTCCGGTGTCTATGGAGAGGACGTTGCGAAGGACGCACTGGGTCGGGGTAAGGTCCATTTCTGGGGTGCACGGCGTTTCGGCATCGAGGCGGCGAAAGGATGGAGGATCAGAGAGGGGTGAGTTGAAACCGGAGAGAGAAGGCGACGGGGCACGAGATTCATGGATGAGCGCCATGAGGGCCTTTGGTCATCAGAACAACTCGAGAAGTGGGAGCCTTGATGAGACCAAACACAGAGGAGGGAAATTATTAGAAATCAAGAGTGTGAGAGTGTCACCTCTGGAAGGTGATTATTCAGGCCTCCTATGAGGAGGACCTTGAGCTATAAGTTATCTGAAGTAGCCGAGGAACTCCGTGGAATGACTTTTCCGTCTTTATCTGCAAATGGAGGATCCAGCTCCCTAAAGCTGTCATCAATATCAAGGAAATGCACACTCATAGTTTATGCTCCTCTGGTTTGAGTGAATGTTTTGTTCTGTATGACCCAGAAAGTATGCAGCTTTATGAAAAAGGGACTTTGTTGACTGTGGTGAGACTACACAACAACAGTGGAAAAAACATGCAATTTCAGTAAGAATTGTCCATCGTCAGCATAGAAACAAACATCACACTAAATTCAGAACGTCAGGCGTTTTTGGTATTTCCCAAACCTCAGAAATAACAATGTATTGCTTGGAATTTGAAGATGTGAAGATGAGAGTACAGGGGTTGTCACTGCATCCACCTAGTGATCAAAGAAATGTAATTAATATGACTCACGATGTCTGAGATCTGAAGATATGAACTCAATGTGAGAATGTGAAACAGGACGTTTGGATGAAGGACAAAAAGGCAGCCTGTCTAGACCATAAATCAGAGGAGGCCTCAGTTCAGCATACCCTTGATGAAGTGCACATCAAATACTATCAGACCACCTCTCTAAGTCCAACTTGGCAACCTCCCATAGGTGCCACAGCGTCGCAGAACCTCCATTAACAAATGTCCTTACATCTTACAGAATATAGCATTCAATCGCTTTCGGTTTAGCATGTTCATGAATAAGGAATCCAACGGTGCCACAGCTAGTTATTTACATCCTACTGGAGCATCACCACCGGTGTATTTAAAAAGCAGGAGATCAAATGCTTGTATAATGTATAATAACGAGAGGGATTCTGCAAAGCCTCTTCAAAGCTTGTCATTTCTCCAAGGAGAACAGCGCATTCATGCTCGACGGAGGATGAAAATGCATGATTTCCTGTCGTGGCCTTCTCAAGTGAACCACTCCTCCTCCTCCGCCTGCTCTGACAAGCGCGGCTATGAGGTGACAGGCTACACCTGCGTTGTAAAAATAATGATACAAACCGGTACGTGGCTTCATTATGCTGCTGTTTTATGGCATATGACCCAAAAACAGAAAAAACCCAAACATGGAGCTTCATCAGTTTCCAGGTTAGTCATTGAGGGGAACTTCAAGGCTATCCAATTTGAGTCAAATTACAAAGCCTAAATGAAGCCCATTAACATGCCTCTACAACCCTGCTGTAACAATTTTGGTTCCAAGACCTATAGCTGTATTTCACCATCCATAATTCATAAAATATGGAAATAGAAATCATGTAGATGGTTGAAAACAAGAGCCTGGAGGACACATGGAAAAAAAACCCCACCAGAACCATAAAGCTCAAAGTCATTATAATCTCCTGCACATAAGGGGAGAAACCAAACCACCGAGACACATCTGGTGTCTGAAATCTGGAATAATCATTCACATCCGACTGATCCTGCCTGCTAATAGTGCTGCTCGGCTCTCGCTTGATTTATTCCGAGGTATCAGCTGCTGGGAGCTGCGGTTAGCAGGCTCGCGGGTCCGTTACAGGCCAGCGCATTGTGGATGTGTCGGAGGGGTTTCTTGTGCGCATCGCCGCTTCGCCCCGCACCATCCCCGCTGCGGCTACGATCCCCGGCGCACCAGCGGAGCATCACTGACAGCACTGCACTTATACACGCAAACATCCCACCTTATATTTGAATAATAAACGACAGGCTGCCTTATCGGGGGGGTAAAAAAAAGAAAGAAAAAGAAAAATCATATGCAGATCACCTCCCTTCTCCCACCTGCTCACCCAGCGTAAAAGCAACGTTTCCTACCTCAGTGCCGACAGCTGAACTCCATCGCTGGTGAAAAAAAAGAAGCTTATTCCACTTTGTAGTTTGATAGTCGATCCTATACAACCACTTTATAATTCTCCCTTGCTGGGTTTGTCGGAATAATCAGCATCCACGCTCACTCCTCCTCCTCTTCCTCTTCCTCCTCCTCTTCCTCTCCGCATCCACCGAGCTTCCTCTCCGCCCTGGATGACTGGAAGTCTGCGTCTTCTCCCAGTGAGCTGTAACACGGCTTTGATAACACGACTGCTCTCGCTTGTTTTTCCCCTTTTTTCCTCGCTCCTCCTTACACCTCCTCCATTCTCCTCTGAGGATGCGTTCTGCGCACACGCAGGAATTTATACGGCCCGTCTCACCTCTGCTAGTAAACACGACGGCGGCGGAGGAGGAGGAGGAGAGGGTGGGAGGCATGCAGCGTCCGCGTCCTCCTATCAGAGGAGCGGTGCGCTATGACGAGCTCGGTCCGGTGGGACACGGGACAGCAACCGCAGGTAAACGGGTTTATGAGCGAGTGAGGCTACTCTTAGGCAGGGAGGTAGGGGAGGTAGGGGGGTCAGCCCGGTGTGTGAGGTGACCGAAATGATGTCATCCCCAAAGCACGCTGTATTTGACTGGACAGCGATGGAATAATCCCTTCAAACCCTATTAACGCCGTCTGTATGGGGTGTAATTGGTGCATAATCTGTGAGCACTAGTCTGCCACAGAGGGGACACTAAGGAAGGACGGCAGGTCGCTTTTTTTTTTTTTTTTACATTTTCTTTTTATCATCTTCTCCAATCTGACCCATTTCTCTGAGATAGGATGAGTGGGACATCACAAGACCTAAATGGGACTTTCCCCAGGCGTGATTTGTTTCCCTCAGCGACTTTAATTAACCTGAATGAAATAAAATATCACGCTCATTTCAACAACTGTCATTTTTCAGCGCAAATCAAAAGTTGTGTTTGAAAGTTCCACCTGGTCCTCATTGCATAAAGATGCCTATTTAGAGGTAGTCATTATAAGTCTTTATTGTTGTGCCACGCATAAAACAATGCATGCATGGGTTAACAAGACACACCAACGTCATATAAACCAGATTTGGAATGCTGATATGAAACATCCCAAAACACCAGAATCAACCAATCAGATTTTAAGAACTTCAGGTAATTAAATAAGTAATTTTCTCAGCTTTAAAGACAAAACATTTGCCCTTAAACACATTCAATAAGCATTTGTTAAATATAAAGAAAAGGGACCTCGCCTGTCCCAAACCCCACAGCTCACACATTAACCCAGAGGAATCCTGGATGAACGGATGCCAGGTTGGCTGTACGGGGCCAGATGGGAGATCATGAAATCACTGTAAACACGGGAGAATCTTCCAAGAGTCAAACTATTTGGCTGACACAGAGGAAGATGTGCGTTTGGGGAACAGCTGGGGATCCCATGTCTGAGCTGTGTGCTTACTGTGACGGCCCAAATGATTGTAGCAACATGACCCTTTTTGTGTGCTAAATCCAAATCCGGCCTTATCGCCCAGATTAAGCTCGTGTTGGGCTTAAACCCTAACGATGACCTCATCGCGCCACTCTCAGACAGAGGGGGGGAAACCCTGACTAGTGCACGGACCCGGCCAACCATGGGAGACTGACAAACCTATACAATAAACACATATTCAAAGCCCCATGTTCTCTGCAGAGCTTTATGAAAACCTGATTGAGTTTGATACATCCACTGAAATTACCGTCAGGAGAAATTGATTGCTTCTGTCTTCATTTGTTCATCTCTAGTCGCGTTCACATGAAGCCTTGCCAAATGAAAATTACATTTCTGAGTACTTTGTATTGTGTTTCTCTGTTGTGACACAGAATCACAATAACATGAGTTTTTTTTTTTTTTAAATAATCATTTCAGACCCAACAAGGGGAAACAGGTTGCACCAGCAACACAATAGAGGCTCTGTTTTATTCAAGTAATGAAATGTTCGACATTCTTTTACAGCTTATTCTAACAGCCCTCTAAACGGGAAGCTGTCAGATAATTGTAGCGTTTCTAAAATTAATTTTGACAGCGGACTTGACGCTTGTAATTTAATTCCATAATCTAATAGAACATTATCTTAATAGTGAATGAACCCCTTGCCAAAAATGTGGTGAATGTTTAACGTTGGTTTTAATATCGCATGGAAAAGAAATAGTGTGCAAAAAAAAAAAAAAAAATCCGCAGCTTTAATCATTCCTGCTATTTCTTTTTTATTCCACATCTAGAATTCTGTCTTAAGGCGGTCTGAATGGAGCAGCACATCCTCTGTTCTATTTCTATCTGTTTCTGAAAACTTTGTTCATGATTTATTTATTGGTCATGGATGTTCAGTCCTCCGAGGGTGCTGCTGCCTCTGATGTCCGCTAACACAGCTCCTGCTTCTGTTGTGGTTCCTCCAGCATAAATAAGCACAGCCTGAACGCTGCAGTGTATCACACCTCACCTACAGAGTGACATATATATGTGTATATATAAATTGTGGGACTCCAATTGATTTCAAACACCGCACTCTGTGGTATCCGAGTGAATGGCTGATGTAAAATGCTGCATTGTTTGGCAACATGCATCATAATCTGTAGGAGGGAATTAACAGAAGCCTGCAGTGAAGGATGTCAAGAGGAATGCCGTGTGTGTGTGTGTGTGTGTGTGTGTACACACACACATGACTTTGCCTATGACTGTACACTATGCTGCGAGAGGCCCCGTGCCAAATGGTCACAGATTGTCCCCGTCCGGCTCAGGGGGAAGGTAGAGGTATGTGTGTGTGGTTGGATGTGGAGGGAGAGGAGGGGGGGGACTACTTTCTGGCTTCTGTGGAGAGCCTATTTATGGATCCTCATCGAGAGCCCTTCGTGTTACTCATTGTCACTTTCACTCACACACCCCGCTGAATAGGTGGCCAATCATCAAATCCACTCAACTCTGTTTCTACGACGTGCGTGAACAAAAGGAGCGAAGGTAATTGGCTCTCTGCTCCCAACATAATATTGACTGAAAACCAAACGGCAGCCATTCTCTTTTCGTGTGTCTATATCTGTGTGCACTTATGCGTGTCTGTGTGAGTGTAGACGCCGGGGCGATCCCTTCCTGTCTGTCTGGGGGGGAAGCTGATATTGGACAGTATTGTCATCAATCAGGTTGCTACTACTTTGCTTTTTGCCCACTGATGGGATTCATTAAGATTGGCGCCGACCAGTATTGGCGGGCTGGTAAAGGAGGTTGATGGGGGGGGGGATTCTCCATTTCAAAGATGATCTCACCTCCTGTCTGCAGCTCAGGAAGAACAGTTTTCATTCATAAAGTTCATCCATTCACACACACACACACACACACAAACACACACACATCAACATATCTCCCAACGGGATGCTGAGGAGACAGATGAGCCAATCAGGTGAGATCATTGCCGAATACCAAGGTTCCTCTTCCCGTTTCAAAACTCTATAAAGTACATTTGGTGCCTTTAATCGGTTGACCTACCGTATTCGTGGAACAAAGACGTCATGATAGAGGTAAACAAATGAGTGCATATATACCGGCCATGTGCACATTAACAATTAAATGAAGCTGTGCTTTTAAGATGATGTGGTGAACATCAGGTAAACACGGAACAAAATGAGGATTCATTTGGAGTGGCAATGCTGGCTATGCTATTAGTCTTAGTTAAATATTCACTCCCGCTTTAGCTGTCTCTAGCAGCTCCTGAGGGAAATATCCGGCTCTTTAGCTGCTAAATGTTACGCCATGTTCACCAGTTAGTCACTAACTGTCTCTGTCCTGCTGTTTGATGCTGTAGAATAGTGTTTTATTTAGAGCTTTTTCTTCTGGAAATAGCTGCGTTGGCAGAACACGACCAGACTGGTAAATTTGTGGAGCATTAAACCAAAAGCTGAAAGCCAATATACAACTGTAGAGCCGAGGGGAACCTCCGACTTGTGGGTGTCACTTGTCACTACCAGCAAAAAAAACGTTTCATACACGTAGACGTGATGCGTCAATATGAAAATATTGACACTTCTCAATCTCTCTTTGACAGCCACACGATGTGTCGAAGACAACTGAAGAAGCGTATTGATTCGTTCCACCGTGCTCTATATGCAAATCCAACATTTAGATCAAGCGCTGCTTTGATCTTCCAGGGAGATTAGCCATGCGTCTGATTTCCCTTTGAAACCTCTGAGAGGCGAGCAGCCAGCCAGGCCGCCTGCTGTGGAGAGCAGCGCTCCGGGGCAGCGCTCCGGTCAGGAGAGGGTTAATACCAATAAAGGGGAGGTTGGAGAAGCCTTCCTGAAAGTCACATGGTTCGTGCCGGGAAGCGGGGAGGGGGTGAAGGAGTCGAGGGGGGGAGGGAGGGGGAGCCGGAGGAGGAGTCAGGAGCGTGTTGCCGTAGAAACAGAATCCTCAGTTGGCTGATGTGAAGTCAGAGGCGTAATATTAGGCGGTGACTGCAGTTAGATGCTGCTGGTGGTGTGAGGTGGGTGGATGAGTGGGGAAGGGGAAAGGGAAGGTGGTGACTCACACTGGAGGACGCACTCTGCATTCTAATGGATGGACCCACATGTGCACACACACACACACACACACACACACACACCTTCATCGGCCACATCACCCACTGTCCCTTCCTTATGTTAGTCTCCCGTTTCTCTCCACTACATATCTACTACTGTGCAGCACGGCCCGGCATTATCCTGCACCACTCTGCTTCACAACATATAATTAATTCATTATGCCAGTGGAAGATCCATTAGTGTTTGTCCTGATGACTTCACTTGCATGCGTTGATAAAGGGCATCTATTAGAGGGAACCAAATGCTCAGGCAGGCTGGTAAACTATAGCCATGTAATTGGTGACGGCATAATTGCACGGCACACGTAGCAATTAAAGCGATAATATGTGTAAACCATGCTCAAGATTATCATTGGATTAACTACACTTCCTAAATGCCCTTGAGTGTGGAGGATCACCAGCTGTTTCTGGGGTAGTGTTCATAATTATGCGGATGATTTTTTTTTTTTTTTAGGGGTATTGTTTGGAGGGTCTTTCCATTTGACTGCAGGGTGACGTTTTTTTTTTTTTATCTCACAGTAGTCCGTGTTAATGAACTCTTTCTTTCAGGGTGGGACAACAAAGCATTTTCTCTGACACACAAATGTGAATCCATTAAAAAAAAAAAAAAAAAAAAAAATAGAAAGAAAAGTGATGCTCCAGGGTTGACAGCGGCGATTCATTATAACGGCCGACACACTTGGTGGTGAGGATGAGTTGACCAAAATGTGTGAAATTGTGTTCATGGATTCTTTTAACTCATGTGATACTAACATCTTAATGATCTAATACTGTGATATAACATGTATAGGCAATGAAAGTGAATCTTAAGGGATGAAGTCACAGAGGCTGGCATCATTTTGTTCATTTTATGGTCATGAATGATTAATTTCATGATGTAAACATAATTTGGAAGGATATAGATTAACATCATTTATTTTTTTACTATTTTAATTACTGGGGTTCGGGATTTTCTAGCAATAAAGATTTCTCTAATTTGTGTAATCATTAACGTAATCAATATCCAGTGATGAGAAATTAATGTACAGCTTGAGCACAAGTAATGAAAAGCTTTGAACACTACTTAAATTAATCATTTCTCACACAAACATAATCTTCATTTTCTGTTTCCCAGTTTCTCTGACGCTCGACATATACCTTCTGCAGTTCAAAGCAGCCGCTGCTATGTTAGAACTCAGGGGAATGTGACGTACACATGCCCTATAGCAAATAATTGACTTTTTGATTGAACGCCGCTCTGCCTTTCCTTTTAAGGAAAGCCAGGGCAGGTTCATTTCCCATCAATGCTGCGTGTAAAACCGGCAGCAGCAGGGAAAATCACAGGCGGTGTGACGTTTTCTCGGTCACCACCCACAACTGTATCTGATGGTTTGGGGCGAACCAATGAGGGGGGTCGGGCTGCGTGGCTGTCTGATACAGTGCTGGCTGGTCAGCGATGAACATTATCTTCAGACTAGTTTATTTCACTTTGCCTGCGATCATGACTCATTCAATTCTGGGGGGGAAAGGGGGCGGTACCACCCAAGGCAAAACAAAAAGAAACTGGATATATCCTGATTCTTATGAGCAGTTCAGCCAAAAAGTGATTTTTCCTTCTCTAGTATTTGATTTGAAGGATTATTACATGCCCGAAACCATAACAGAGATACACATAATTCACAATAAAACCTCATAAAAATTACAACAGTCCATGTATGTTCAAATTAACCTACTAATTTATATAAGTAACAAGTTATTGATGAGGGATGAAGACTGTAAAAGAAGTGGCTTATTGAGATGACCTTTTTCTTATTTGCCTAATTTATTCAGAATAACAAGAGATACTCCATTTGTTTCCTACATTTGTATTCTGGAGGTATACCACTTACCAATTATACAGTTATGCTAATTACCCACTTGACTGGATCACATATTACCCGTATCAAGAGTCATTAATTCATTTGTAGTAAAGAGGGCAATTATCATCTGTTACAAAACTGTGATGGAAGTGATAGAGCATTTAGAATATGATATAAATAGCAAGTGAAAATGACTATTGTTCCCTCAAAAACAAGAAGCTGGCATCATAGAGACCATGGTGGCAGGTTTAGCCTGTTGTTTCCAGCAGTGCGCTGTCCATGGTGCTGATCAGGGCTATAAGGCTAAAGCTGATGTATTCACTTATTGAACCAGGGGGATGAAGATGGTGGGAAGCTGGAATTAATTGTTTCAGTTTTAGTTAGTTTTAATCTTAACAATCTTATTATTCTGTATTTTGTTCCTGACCTAAATTACCCATTTTAGAAGAAGTGATATTTCATGATTTAAAAATCCACTCTAAACAGGGTTTTTTTTACCAGCATGCAAACCTGGAACACCTTTTCTCTATCTATTGGCACATTTGGGCTTTTAAGCCTCAATACAAGACTAAAGATTGTTCATCTCCTGCAGTACACCAATTCAAACTATTACTAATATATATTCACTATATAGGTGATTTTTCCAAGAGAAACACCGTCACAGTCTAAGGAAACTTGAAGCCCACTCAGATCAATGTTTATCGATTTAATTAAGTTGGAATGAAGAGTTGTCGACGAACAAGGCCGAGACGTTCAGCAGAATGATTGACTCACAGCGCCACCTGGTTGTTGTAAATGTAACCTACATCGCATCAAATGTTTTACAACTAGATTTACCGATTCAGATCGAGTGGCCTCGAAGACCCCCTACTGTCCCGAAAGAAAGTCATATCATATCCTCTTTTTCTTTGCACTATTGCATCAGATTAGTTAATTAAACCCCCTACCTTGAGCGGGCTCGTTGTAGTTGATTGCAGCGACGCACTGGACTGTTTGGTTGTCCACGCGAGAAAACCACGGTGCCACTCTTCAGCCGGACTTCTATAGGGGTCCCATCTGGTTAATTCTAAATTGCCTTGTCAATAAACCTTGAAGGTAATACCGCGAGAACGAGAGTTGGGGGTGAAAACGCTCATCACCCTACTTAATAATCCCGATCCAATTCCAAAAATAATTATCATAATCATTTATGAAAAACTAGAATTTTACACATGGCCTCTAGATAAGGTAAACATTGCGAGACCACCCTGAATGCCTTCTTTGTAATTGCAGTATATTTTTTGGCTTTAGTAATGGCTTATTAAACAAATATGTTGCCCAATTTGCCCATTTAGTAATACGGCCAATAAAAGATCGTCTGTTAATAATGATTTAAGCCCAATTTACTTTATAAAAAGTGATATATAGCCTAAATAAAACAAAAATAACATCAGGACTTTATTTGGTTTGGTTCTGTAGTGACATGTATACAGTATATTACTATCTATTAGTTGTGTACTGTTTAACTATTTAGATATTGTACAAAAAAATGTTCAAATATAACATGTAACAATAACAGCAAATGTATGGAGTTGTGTTTCACTGCCTTCAGCGCCCTCTACTGTTAGCATTGGGATATGACATTCTAATAAACGAATATATTATAATCATTCTATTATTATTATTATATTATCTCTGTCGTAGATGACAGTTCAATTGTGATATTACTGCCCCAGGTAGGAATACAAAATCCACAAAAGCAAACAAACAAATCCCCGGGTTTCTTCCCGGTTCCCAAACGAGGCGCACCGTCCATTTCCGGTCCGTCTGCCAAATCTGTCCGTCACTCACCACCTTGTGAAGTCTCGTGTACAGTCGTGTTTTGAATGTGGCGTTTGTGCGCGGGAGTACGTCATTTAACAAACACGTTCCAAATACACTTTGGCAAACCGGCGAGTGTTTTACGACAGCGGACTTCCGAAGCTAACCGCCGCTGTTTGGTCTCCGTGGACGTTTCTCGCGTTTCTCACCGATACATGTCAACTGCACCGAAGAGACCGCGCGCTGAAAACATGACCGTGAAGATCGGAACTCACAACGGCAGCTTCCACTGTGACGAAGTTCTCGCCTGTTTCATCCTCCGGCAGCTTCCCACGTACAAGGTAGGCTCAGCCTGCTGCGACATGGCGGGAGTCTGTATTGTTCCTTTAACTGCTGCTGTTAAAACTTATGTCGATACTACTTCCGTTTAAACCATGTTTATGAAACTGGCCTTTAAACGCGTCAATTCAGTTTGCATTCTGGCTTATTCTGGGGCACGTTTTTATTTTATGCTTCTGTCACACATTTGGTGTAGTTCTCTAACACTCCACGCGGGGGCGCTGATGTACAGATAAAATGAGCTCACAGCTATGACATACAGATCTATAATAATAATAATAATTCTAGTGTGATCATTGTTTACATTTTAGGAGAAAATGCCACAGCAAAAGGTCAGTCAAATAAGCATAAAGCGTGGTAAACACCTGGTATTGTGACTTATTTACACTGACTTTATTTATTATCTTAACGTGCATTAATGGTGTAAAAATGAGAGAAATACAGCATCAGTTAAGAAATGAACCTTAATGAAACCTTTTAGCATGAATCAGGTGTTTCCATTTTTTATCGATGGCTCCCAAATGTAAACCAAGCTTAAGTACTGTGTGACCCTGAGTAGGTGATAAAATCCTCTGTCACAGGATGTGTAATTTCATGTACTTATATTCATATATACAGCACGTTGCTAAGTTTCCAGTTTCTTTTACTACTGATACAGAGGTAACTTTGTCTCTTTCTCCCTTTTTCATTAGTCAGTCTGGTAAGACAGTCCTTTTTCTTCATGTATAAAACATACGTTTTGCAAAGCCTTGATTTACAAAGTAACATACTGCCCTTTTAGAGCCCATTCTACAACCTAAAAGTATGAAAGACCATTTCAAATAAAGACTGGATCTCTCAGCCAACTGACTGTACTTTACTTAAGTTTACGGTATGTGGGAAAACTATGGATTGTGCCGAACCCCTTAGAGCGCAAAACCTGTTACAGGCATGTGGGGGGTTAAACTCATATTGTAATTTACTGGGTTGGTAGAATTAATTTACATGCATTTGGCTCATGGATTGAAAAAGTTAAGAATACCTTAATGAGGCCTGTACATGATGACATTTAATTCCTGAAACTCTACCAGATGCTTGATGATAAAAGGTCACAGACTTAAAAAAAATTTGTTCATTGCACAGGATGCTGAGATCATCCGAACCAGGGACCCGGCTCAGCTGGCAGAGTGTGACATCGTTGTAGATGTGGGAGGAGAGTTTGACCCAAAGAGGCATCGCTATGACCATCATCAGAGGTACAACTTTCAAATCTATTCTTTCAGTAGGTGTTTGGACTACAAAATTCTGGTAATCACATTGTGGGTTTATGTTAATATGATGAATCATGATACAGTGTTGTATCCTACATTTAAGAATGTAATTACCTAAGTTTCTCACAGAGTAATTATTTTAATTCCTGCTGAAAGTGACGGTTCAAGCTTGACTTTAAATGACCATATAGTCCAGTGTGGTGGACGTAATGAGGAAGAACTTATTCTTTTATAAACCGTAAGTTAAAGTAATTTTGAGTAAGATGTGCATATCATATTTTTAAATCAGCCAACATCTATAAGAAGGTAAAAGAAATGCACTTTAAAATATGCACTTTTCATAATCATGGGACTTTATTCACTATTTATAGACAAAATCAAGAAAATAATCAACAGATTATTCTGTAGTAAAAACAAAAACAGTCCAATCATTTTTGTTTCGATCTATCAATTGAGATTATAAATTGCCGATTCATCATTAATGCATATGATCTTTTGTTGCAGCCCCATAATCAACTTGTATGTAGACGGTTAATTAAGCTTATAATCCAGTGTCAGACTCTATTTAGTTTTGTTTTCACAGGCGAGTTGGCAAGGTCAATTAAGCTGTAAATGTAAATGTGTGTTCAAAAGGTATTGATGCACACATCAGCTCCTATAGAGCGAGCTATATGTTCTAATACTCTAATTACCCCCGTCATGGCGCTCTGAACTCCAGATCAGAAATCAGACTGGATTTCAGACTCTTTAGCTCATTTCTTTTTGTTGTCCAGAAACCAGAAGTGTGATGAATCATATCCTCATTATCTGGGTTCCAAGAGGTGTATTACTCTGTGTCTTCTGTCCTGACTTCCTTGAAGGAGCACACTTGATGTTCTCCGCTAAATTACCTGACAAATCTCCCTCCGAATGATTGCATTCCCTCGACGTCTCATCACGTTGAGTAATCAGCCTATTCCAGTTGTCTTGTCGGCTTAATGTCCTGATGGTAATCAGAGATGGCTTTTATGACCACGGTGATAAAGATATGCTAGGGCTCTCTTCCTGGCAGGTGGTTAGTGATAATTAGCGCTCTTTCAATTGAACGCCCCCCCGCTGTCGGATCACGAGGCACCGAGGCTGCCACGCCGCCGTCAGGGGCCGCGGGAGAATGTGGCTGTCGCTCACGTGCGCCGAAGGGGGGCGATGATGGTTGTGATGGGTGGGATGGATGCACGTGGGCTCGGGTGCTGGAGGAAGTCGGAGGACAATTAGAAGCTTAATTTCAATTTAAAAACAGTAACAGTAATTAGTTCACAGCAATATCGATACATCACCGCGATGCTTGTAAGAGTCTGAGATTGAACGTTTCGGGGAATACACTTATTTGCTTTCTTGTGGAGTTAAATGGGGAGATTGATGCCACTCTCATACTTGTTACCTTAGCTTAGCATCAGCAATGGAAACAGGAGGAAACAGGACTAGTAAAGCTAGTAAAACTATTTCATCATAGCCTATAAATACCTAAAAATATCCCCCTTTATTTTAGTGCAAAGACATAATTGATTAAACTCTGAAAACATTCAAAATTGATGAACAATCCATTTTCTGGTCTGTCGCCTCCATTTATTTTCTCTGTTTTCAGTTGTCCTTGCATGAGTCTAATAGTGGCAAACAGAATGACACCTCCTCAAGATGTCTTTAAATTAATCCATAATGTAAATAAATCACTAGGTCGGCCTGTTGTGCCCGATACGTGATCCTGCATCAGACTGATATCGTTATCGGTGCATCTCTAGTGCAGCTTGACAGTAGCGTGTCACGTAGCCTGGAAAATGAATGAATGACCTCTCACCTATTTTCACACTTCTCAAAGACATCCAGTTTGCCCGATTCTACCCTTTTTTTGGAGGGGGGGGGCATATGTGTGACACCCCTGTCCCAGATTCTTGTTGTCACAGTGAGGTGGTTGTCAAGCAACCAGCTGAGACTCCAGGAAGTAACTACGTCTTGCCGGGAAAAGGTCCTGTATGTAATAACTGATGTAAAACAGGAAATTGTGAACCAGGTTAGCCCTTTTTCAGTCTTTATAAACTGAGATAAACTGGCTGCTGGATCCAGTTTGATATTAAACCGACAAATCAGAGCGTCATATTAATCTTCTCATCAGCCAAAAAGCGAGGGTGTTTCCCAAAATAAATGGAGAACTATTCCTTTAAATGCAGGGTCTTGGTTTATAGGGGATCTTTGCTTGTCTTTCATCCAAACGTTGGAACAGACAATATAGACTAGGGTTATAAATACTTTGAACTTCAATTGAAGCCTAAAGACAAACAGAACATCTGTTAATATATATTTATATATATATATATATATATATATATATATATATATATATATATATATATATATATATATATATATATATATATATATATATATATATAAATCTTTGTCTTTGATGTGTCTTAAGCAATGTCTGCAGGAGTTGGAGGCATGAGAAATGCTCTCCAAAAGCTGACTGAAGGTTAATAAAGCACACCAGATTAGATCTGGCAGGGATTACGTGTGGCTGCTCACACTAGACATGCTTCACTGCTTCCACTTGACAAAGAAATAAAAGCAGAGATATTTTTGCATTTATCTTTGACTAATTGCACAGCACCTAATAGATAAACTGCTTTTGTGCTGCTTTGTATTGTGATGTACGTTTAGTTTCAGTGGCTTCTGTTGCTTCCATTTAAATAAAGATTCACGTACACATGCAAGCTGTTTTCACCAAAAATATATAATGCATAAACATGGACGCAATTCATTTAAAGTTTTCTGTTGGTGATCAACACGTACTCTACGTATCCTCGACCTCAACACGTGCGCACACTGACGACTAATACAGGCAGAGATGAATTCTTCTTTGGGAAATTGGATGCAAAATGTTTAATTTCTAATCTTGCAAAAAAATCATTGTCCCAGAAAGGAGGGGATTAAACCAGCAATGAGCTGGAGATCATTACATTTCCTGGAGTGCTCTTATAAAGTGATTTATTCTACAGTGCTGAAGGTTACAGTGAGCTCTAAATGGATGAATCCCCGACATTTAGCTCTAAAAGAATGATGCGAGTAATCACATTTGAAATTTCTCCCTTTTTTGTGTGTTTTTCAGTCTGAACGATAGTTGAAGACGAGTCGGTAACTGGCAGGATCCAGTACAGGTTGTTTGACTGCTGAGAGAAAAACCTCAGCAGTCAGAAGCAGAGATGATGGGAAAAATAAGATGTTCTCACTGAATGACATAAATAACATCCAAGGTCACTGTGACAGGAGCGATGAATTGAAGTTGAAGAGCCTTTTTGTGATATTGAAATGTCAGATTTTTAAGCGAATACAGCATCCGTCTGTCTGCAAGCCAAATTTCCCATCATTAAATGGACTTCTGCATTATCGGAAATTACTGGCAACTAATATTTATCTCGTAAGTGCTTGAGTTTCTGTTGTGATGCTTTTCAGAAAGTCATGAATCATAATTTTGCACACAGTAAAGTAAATAAAAGATGATGACTTCTCTTGGGTAAGCTGGTAATCTTTTTTTTTTTTTTTTTTTCTCCAGACATTTTCTATTTCACCCTCTCATTTTCCTCTCGCTCATTTACTCTCATCTCCTAGTAATCGGCATAGAAATGCCTCAGCTTGGCCAATTAGTCCGTCTAATGGCTGTGATTACCCCCTGCTTCCCTAGCATGTCACTCATTCATTTGACGGTCTGTTTTCCGCTGTGCCGCAGCCCAAGCATCCTAATTAAGCCTGAATTAAATGACCAGCGGTGGCCGGGTGCTGGAGCCCACCCATCTCAGCACGTGGCTGAGGATGGACCTCCGGTGGCTTCTATTCATGTGTGCTCACGCTTACACGCTTTCTCTTTAAAAATGCAAACTCGCTCTCTGAAGCAGAGCAGAATATTCAGGATGCAAGTGCCTTTCATAGCGTACAGCATCCGGATACAGCAGACGTTGTACTGAAGAGGCCAGTTATTGGAAAATAATGTGAATATGATGTTTAATCTCCCGAGCCTTGGTTTTAGTATTGTTGGAGAGATGCAATACAAGAGTACTGCTGTGACGCATGTCCTCAAACGAGTTCAATAATTTGATTTCATTCAATATTCAAAAGCAAAGCAACGATCAGAAATTGATCTACACTACTCAATCTGTTAAGGAGGAAATAGGTTTCTGATTATTAGCATTGATTAGACGCATAAACTTGACACTCAATAATCCAAGAATATTGAGTTTACATGTTTTTCTTTTAAATCAGGTGATTACTTCATCAGTTAAAGAATAATCACGTTATCAATCTGATAAACCACGTCTGTATTGACCAATCACATACAGCATAGGCTGATACATAGAGCTAGCATCTTTGCCAAAACATTATATATATGGAACAAGCTACAAACTGTTTTTATATTTTATTTTATATATTGTTAGCGTTAAATGGCCACTTCTATTTCTGTTGCAGCCAGCCAACGTAATGTCTGCCCTCTATCTCCAGGACCTTCACGGAGACCTTTCACAGCCTGTGTCCCGAGAAGCCATGGGTGACCAAGCTCAGCTCAGCGGGTCTGGTCTACCTCCACTTCGGTCGTCAGCTGCTGGCCCAGCTGACGGAGCTGAAGGAGGGCGACCGGCAGCTGGAGGTGCTCTACGACAAGGTGAGAGGAGGACGACGACAGATTTATGGCGGCCAGTGGATTAGCAACCATTGTGTTTCATTCACCGTACAAACACTCTCTGTTGGAAACACATGTTTTTCCTCCCGCCTCGATCGTATCAAAGACGGTGCCTTGGCTAATGAATTCAACCCCGAATTAGGATTTTGGTGCAATAAGTGGGATAATGTATAGGTCATTACTTTGTAAAGTACATCACTGTACATTAGAGCCCGACCGATATATCGGCGGGCCGATATTAGGCATTTTCCAAACTATCGGTATCGTCATTTATAATGGCCGATAAATGAAGATTTTATAAATAAAATAAAAACGTACGAAAAAAACATGTTCCTCTGTTCCGTTGTGACAATACAATTTATTTTTAAACTGCATTATCATATTATTTTAGTGAAGACTCATGAATAACTACAAATAACTAATGTTAGGGAAATCTGTTGTTTTGTTACGCGTTTCTGAAATAATAAAAAAATATGTATATCGGCCGATATATTGGATTTTTATCAACAAACATTTGTATCGGTATCGGCCTTTAAAATCCTTTATCGGTCGGGCTCTGCTGTACATAATCCCGTACTTAGTTTATGTCATCAGAGAGTTGTCAGTTGAGCTAATTATAGATAAAAACTAACAAAAGTTCCTTTGCCAGGCACACTAAAGTTATACTGAGTGTCTTTTAGGGAGCCAGCAGGAGGCCTCAGCACACAGAACATTTTGATGGCCAGTGACTTTAAGCCAGGCAAATCTTAGGTCAACCATGAATATTAGCACTTAACCCATATCATCATTGGCCTTTTGATGTGTCAGTTTGTTTCAAGCCCCAAATAATCCCTTTTACTAGCGTCTGGGGCTTTATTTATTTTAGGATGCTATGTGTCTCATCCTCAGCCAGATCAGACAAACCACATCTCTATTTTTGCCCTAAAACTTAGTTCCACTTGTAAAATGTCAACTGTTGTCATTGACCTTCCGATGTAATGAGGAGGAGTTGACTTTCCAGCCGTTAATACGTCTCTCCTGCTCCGCTCCTCTTCCACTTCTCCCTGCATTTTAGCCCATTGCGCCGTTCAAAAGCAGCAGAGTGTCTCTTCCCTTTTGCTTCAACGATCTAGCCGTGCACTTTAGCCCTCAATAACTGCCCACACACTGTGACCAAATTCATTTCCATCACAATAACGTGCTCCCAGTGCATTGCTTTCTGCTGAAAGTCCTGCTTTTTCTTAACTTCCCTGGCTTGAAGAAGGGACGTAATGTCAAATTCTTCAAAATTAGCATAAGCACAAAACGGCCATGCCATTACGGAGTCCAACTCTCTCCTGTCATGTTTCTCTTTCAATTCCTTGCAGTTGTACGAGAACTTTGTGGAGGAGGTGGATGCTGTTGACAACGGCATTTCACAGTGTGATGGGGAGGCCCGCTACTCCATCTCCACCACGCTGAGTGCACGTGTCGGCCACCTGAATCCCCGCTGGAACAGCAAGAGCCAGGACACCGAGGTGAGGGGCGGCACGAGTGCAAATGCATGCTCCCGCTTAGCACACACGCCGCGCTGATGCAGCACTTTTATTCTACATCTCCTTCTAAACAATGGTCACAGATTACATTGAATGTGTTTGGGTCTTTATCTGTGATCCATGATTTTAAAGGAAGATGTAAAAGTCTCATAGTTTTTATTTAAAGGCCTTTAATTTCCTTGACTTTACAAGGAATGTAATAATAGGAAAATGTGCCTAAAATTGCAAATATTTCCTATTTCTTTTTGGATTTCAGGATTACGGGGTTAAGGATGGGTTTTGTCGTGAGGGTTAATGTGAGGACATTATTGTACCTACACACAGAACAGAAAGGTTAATGTCAAATATCAAGCAACTACTCAACAGCAACAGGCTTGTATTTATGCCTGTGCTCTGTGGATGGAGTTTTTCCTGGGTTTCTACATTATTATTCACATTATTCCCAGGGCATAAACAGAATGGCTGTTTCTTCTCGTTTTGCTCTGCAGGATGATATTTTTAAAATATTGATTTATTTGTGGAAGACTCGTGAAATCCAGGGGAAATCATGTTGCATGGCTCCAACTGCCAAATATGTTGCACAGACAATAACAAAACATTTTTTACAAACAAATCCAAAATGCTCAAATACAACAATAAAACATTTTATCTTATTATCGTATTGATGTGTCAGAGAAGCTGTGTTTCACCATGGAAAAGCCCTGACCTTTTTAACACCTTGCTATTAAACAGCAGGGCCCGGATATATATATATAAAAATAGGCTTTTAGTTGCATCATGCAGTCTGTGTTCAGAGGATGTTTTTAGAGCCGCGCTGAAACAAGAGGTCCAGAAAGTGAGAAATATTTGTATTGAAAAATGATTGTCAGACGACTTGGTGACTCCTAACATGATGCTGATTATTCAAAATCTAATGGAAGTGTTGTATCTTCTCCATCCACGTCCGTTAAAAATGTCGGGACTCCACAGCTCCCACATGCAGATAAGACTTCTGCCTGACAAACGATGAAAAGTGTTTCTTTGTGCCTCGTCTTTCCTTCTCATTTCGCTCTTGAGCTTCTGCTCGGGAGCCTACGAGGGGATCTCAGACGGGGTTTTGTGAGGTACATGATTGGAAGCTGATGAAGGAGGGCTGCGAGTATTAGAGTGGAGATGGTGGGCTTATCCGGCCCACAGTCTCGCTTAAAGTATTTGACATCGAACTATATTGGAATTCAGACGCCTGTTGTACGTCTAGTAGAGACAGAAGGATTTTGATCCATGAACAGTTCTTTTATTTTTCTCATGTATTACTCTCACATTCTTGCAGTGTATTTGATGTGTGTGTGTGTGTGTGTGTGTGTGTGTGTGTGTGTGTGTGTGTGTGTGTGTGTGTGTGTGTGTGTGTGTGTGTGTGTGTGTGTGTGTGTGTGTGTGTGTGTGTGTGTGTGTACATGTTTTTACCAGGAGGGTTTCAGAACGGCTATGAAGATGGTTGGGGAGGAGTTCCTGGACCGTCTGGAGTTCTTCCAGTCCTCCTGGCTGCCGGCTCGCGTGGTGGTGGAGGAGGCCGTTAAAGGGAGGCATCAGGTACAAGTCTGATCTAATGTCTGCATTTGTGGTTTTTATCTTCTCTTGTCCTTTGAACACTGCAACGTGGCACTTGGGTCCTGAGAAAATACATTTCTGAAACACTGTTCTGGGATGTCGTGGAGGGACACCGGCTGTATGATTTCCATATTTGATCCCTGTGTTGTTGTTGTTTTTTTAAAGTCCTTTACACAAACTTTTTTCTGTCACATTTCAAGTTTTATTTAATGCCAATGTTTCCTCCTTCAGTTCAAGTTTTCAGATTGTATTTTCTATCCCCAAAATCTGATCTGGCTCCATAATTGCTACTATTATCTATAATGATGTTGAGAAACGTGATTCTAAAGCTGCAAAAAGCAGGCATTGTTTGTTGTCTCTCTGCCGACCTTTTATCGTGCACATTAGTAACTAGTAATTAGTAGTAGTAGAATTTTCTGGTTCTCGTTTCCAGGTAGATCCCAGCGGGGAGGTGGTGGTGTTCTCCCAGGGCGGGTGTCCTTGGAAGGAGCATCTGTTTTCCCTGGAGAAGGAGCTGAAGGTGGAGACGACCATCAAGTTTGTCCTTTACTCCGACCAGAATGGACAATGGAGGGTCCAGTGTGTCCCTGCTGGGCTCAACACCTTCCAGAACAGGTGATTTTCTAAAAAATAACAACAAAAAAGTGCGCTATCCTTGGTTAGATTTTATTAAAGATTATTTAAATGCCATTTCTGCTTCACAATGTTCAGCTTTTAATCTCTTATGTGGAAGGAGCTCCTTGAGTTACTAGAAATTAAACATCCAGAACTCGCAGGGATGTTGTGACACTCATTCACACCTGAGAAGTTCTCCCAGACTTTTAAAAACAATGGTGGAAAAGAAAAAAGCCCACAGTGACAGGAACGGCTCCAGAGTTTCTCCAGACGTGTTGAAATAAGTGGAGCTCTGGTGACGGAGACAAATCATGATGTGCGATTTAACTTTCATGCTTTTTTTCGGACACTTTGACAACTGCTCGCTGAGGATCGACATGCCATCCAGTAGGAGACTAACTCCTGCCTGGACGCCATCACTTGTTTGTGGGATGACATTTACTCTCGGTAGAGGCGGTGGTTTTGTTCTCACTTCTCTCTCTCGGGAGTTGAAAGGATGTAAACACATTCAGCGCCTCAACACCTGAGCCCTTTCTCCACGCAGGTGTTTTTATTTCCCTCATGTGTAGCACAGCCTCAGATAGAGCAAGCTGGCAGACACAGGCTGGATTTAACAGGCGCTTTTATATACAGCTAATTACTTAATACTCGCATACTCCATAAACAACAGTCAAATTTATAGACCCTCGCATGATATGAATATGAAAAAGGCCACTCAGAAGTTACAAAAGGTTATCATAGGGTGTTAAACTTCCCATTGAATCTCTACATAACAGCACTTAACCAATAGCGGGTGGTTAATCAAAAAATGCAGCATCGTGGCTCTGTGGGAACTTTGGCCTAAAAGCTACATCACAGCATGATGTAGTGTAGCATCCTAGCATGCTAACATTCGTTTGCACTAATTACAAAGTACAGCTGACGCCGATGATGATGTGAAGGATCTGACAGACCTGATAATGACATCTGATGAAACGTTACAGCAACACTAAAGTTATCACTGTTGATCCTGATGGGAACATGGAATTTTATGACAGAAGATTGTCCACACGTCTGGACTATTACCGCTGTGGCTTGTTCAACCACCCACAACACTGCTGGTCAGGTTCTTACTAAAGTTCTCACCTGTGTGTCCAAGTATTGACTTTAAGATACTTTTACTTTGTTTATAAAGTCTTCAATTGATTTGGACCAAATGGATTATTATTTCATGTCTGTTCGTCTGCTTTATGAAACATTCTTTATGGTGCAGCAGTATTATATAAATATATATAAACATCCTGAATATCGGAGTTCAACTCCAAAGGCTTTTAAATGGATGTGTTTGCCATTTCTTTTATCATTTATTTCTAAAACTGCACTCCTTTTATTCTCTTGTCTATCACTTTATTTCCCTTCCTTTCATGGTATCCTTTTTGCTTTTAACCTCTTTAATGCATTTTCTGCCGTTTACCCTGTAAAAAACTTTGAAGTGTTGCCTTTCTGTGCCTTGAGCTCCAGTCACTGCTTCTGTTGTTATGGAGCATTTCTGCATCTTTTAGCAATAATGAGGTCCCTCAAAACCCTCAAGCCCCTACACTTAAGGGAAAGGTGACACCTCTATGCTCATTAAATCGTATTAGTATTCTTGCCTTGCCACTCTGTACATAATGACAGTGATAACCAGACGACTGCGTGAGTTTGTCGGATGGTTCGCACCTATGAAGTCTGTTTGTTAGTTGTGGGGAAAGGTTACCTGAGGAACCTCCAACCCACAACGCTGCTCTGGTGACGTCATCGCGATCCCCACGGGAGTCCTGTCGTCTGTGTGGTGGTTGATTGCATCCTAGCATACAGTTCATATTATGGATGTGGCCACGGAAACAGTCCTGCATCTTCTGTGGACTCACTTTTCTTTACAGCATTCAACACCTTTGTAACCCGCAGTAACACATTTTCACTTAGATTTTTCACTTACTGCTGAGCTGTTATAGAACGCATCCTTTTACATTTTGCTGCAGGAAATCACGTCAGCAGCTGTGTTGCTTGATGTTATGTTCATGCCGGTTTTGGAGAACTAAACCCTCATGGGGAAATAAACAGAAGCCATCGAGCTGTGTGATGGTTGTCCCTGCGTTTGACAGCAGTGAGTTGTCGCCATGCGGCCGAGGTGGAAGGGTATTGTAGTGAGCAGAGATGAACAACGTTGCCTACGGAGGCGTTCTGATGGCTGCTTTTATTTCGGATGAAGGATCATTTCAGAACTAAATGAATTCATCCTGGCACTGACCGTTCTTTGGTCGATTCAATTTCTTTTTAGTCTCTTTCTCTCTTTTTCTGTTGCGTTTTTTTGTTATTTTATTTATGCGTTGTGCCACACTGGCCTCACACTGACCCCTCTATCCACTTACCCACGTAAAGGATTATAAAATAATCTTAGCATTTTTTGCGTTCAATATGTCTGCAATCTTTCAGGGTCATTCAGTTCTTTAGTAATTTAATTTTGAATTGACCTTTACACTACATAAAAAAAAAAATCCTACCTGATTGTGTGACGTCATTGTTTTTATTACTTATATTCCCACCGAGCACAAATCGCACACATATTCTTTGTAATCGTTATTGCTACTTCGATCTTATGTATCTGTCCCGCGCCCCACATCTGGATGATTTTATGGAGCACTTTTCCTTCACATGAAATTCAAATTCACCCAGAGGGAAAATAACATAGAAGATGTGATGGATCTTCTTTATTAAGTGCCGAGGAGAAGAAATGTAAACGGGTATTTGGCTGATGTCATCGAATTTAATTAAAAACGGTGACGCAGAATTCAATTAATTTATTTTTTCCTGTTAATCCCTCGTGGAATTATAATCCCGTTCATGATTGGTAGACTCCGCCACTAACGATGAAAACTGATATATGGACAGCTAAATATATTGCATGGCTAATAGTCAAAACGTGTTTTGATTCCATGTAAATGTAAGGGTCATAACTCTAATCCTGTTTCTCCACACAGTCATTTTAACTGCTTCTGTCTGCTTTGTGGCATCTATAATCTATAATCTATAATCTTGCTCTTCCTGAGGTTTTTATTTTGTTTAAACGTTTTTTGTCTGGTGAATTCTCCCTATTTGGTCGTATGTTGTGGAGATTGCCAAGCTCTCTGAGATAAAAGTGTGATTTTTTTTTTGCTCTATATAAATCAAATGGACTTTACAGATGCGATATCTCAGATTACTCCACGCTTGAGACCTGGCTATCACAGCGGCTGATCTCTAAGCCACTATCCCATCACTTTCTTTAAACGTCTCCTAACCTCTGACGGCGAATGTGCCCGGATGCTTTCATCCTGGTTGGGCTCGTCTCATTATTGCTGCACCGTGGGTTGCCCAAAGACAAAAGAAGAGGGAGGGATAGTGTTGATATTCAACCCCAATGTCTCTTACATGCTTCTTTTTCATCTCTTCCGATGAGAACCCCGTGCTCTTGGCTCTCCCATTAGTGTTTCTTTTCTGTCTCTCATGTACACTATTTCTGTCCCCGTCATATAATCACACTCTACGATTCTCTTACCTGCTCTCTTCCCATTAATCCTATTTCTCCAGCCCTATCTCACTGTCTCACCTTTCACCCCCCCCCCCCCCCCCCCCTCCACATCCCTTCCTTACTACTGTTATACTTTTTCCTTTTTCCACTCTACTGCAGAATCTCATCAGGCGGCTTTCAACTGAAAAGACAGGCCTATGCTAATGGTGGCGAAGCACTTCAAAGATTGGATTTAAAAACAAACATGGGGGGTTGGTGTGGCGCTACATGAGAACAATGGCTCGCGATACGGATAAAACAACATAGCTCCAGATGGCTCTTTCTCTGGGTGGCCTGCTTCCTCCCAGCGGGCATGTGCCGACTCTGCGAAAGGGGTGTCGTTATCACCTGTGTCCCTGCTTCTGCACCTGGGGGGGGGGGGAAATGTCTATTTTTATCACATTGCTAAGGAAATGTGAGCCAGGAGTGGAAGCAGTCCTTCCTCTGAGATGTTACTGTATGGGATAATACTGTAGGGTGACAGCGATACCGGCTGAACCAGAACATATTTCTGTGGAAAAACCCCACCTGCTGCTGTCACACGTATCTGCTGTCCACCTGTGAATAAGGCTGCAACTAACGTTTCTTTTCTGGATTATGTTATTGTCTTTTCATCTCAATCGTTGGCAATAAAATCATCATTAACCGTCACTATTGTTCGACAGCCCCGAGGCGACATCGACAAATGTCTGACGAACAGTCCCAGAGCTAGAGATAATCAATTAACTCTCGCACGAGTGAAAGAAAAGCTGGAAATCCTCACGAATGACAAGCTGGAACGAGAAAATGATTGATTTTCAAAATAATAGCACATTATTATTTTTTTATCTATTAAATGTCTTAAAACTAATTTGAATGACGTCGTAAATTAAAGATGGTTGTCGTATTTCTGGCTTGAAGAAGTTGAGAATTTACAGTTTAGTGAGGAAGTGATAACATTTTCCTTCAAAATAATGCCTTTTTATCCGCCCACTTTGGCCTGTATGGCCCATGTTTAAAGGAATAATGTGATGGTGGTGTGAACAAGTAAGGTGTCTTATTTCCTTTTAAAGCACTATTTCCCAGTGACTTGTTGTGGATTAGTAAAGGACTTGACAAGGGCTTGAGAGGTTAATTTGCTAATTGTGGTCTTTAATTTTAGACCGGTCATCTTGAGAATCGGAGCTTCCTGGCCTGTCATAACAACAAGCCGTCCCCCTCCTACTCCTTCTCTCATTACCAGCCCTGTTGACCTTTTCCTCTCCAGCTTGTTTTCCAGCCGTACTGTGGAGCTATCGATTGGTTGCTTCATTTTACAGGGATTAGGAGACTGCCTTGCCTTTCTCCCCGGGTCGCACCACGACGACCTTAATAGGCATAACATCGTGTAGACGTGGCGTTTCAGTGCACACGCATATGCAAATGGCTTGACCTTACGGAGCGCGAATGAAGCTCCTCGCTCTCTTGATTATTACAGTTTTTAGAGTATGTTCTATAGAATGGCAATAAATATTCAACAGGAAGAAGAGGGTTCTGGGAAATGGCGCTTTGAAATCGAGAACAAAAGGCTTTTTCAAATGCAGCATGTTGGACAACCAAGTCGGACTCCATAATTCATCAAGCGTGTGACAAGAGTGGAACCTGAGGTTGAAAAAAAAAAAAGTAATAATGCTATTGGTAGTTTTAAGCAGGTTTTAGATTGGAGGGACAAGACGCGATGAGCCGGAATCAAACCACAATCATTGCTGAATATGTCAATACTTTGAGAAGAACAGTGGTAATGGAGATAATAACCCCATCAGAGCAAGAACGACACACACACACACGGCTGATAATGTGTTTTAAATGACGTGCCAGGCTGCAGACAGAGGTGGATGCCACATGCAGTGGGTGGTAAATGAGCTGCTCTACATTTTTATGAATTCTCATCCTCCGAATGTCACATCCAGAGACACTTTGCGGAGGTCAGCCCGTAAACCCTCACAGAGCCAATCTTTTTTTTTCAGCGTGAGATTGCCTCATGACTCCGCTGCCGTCGTATGGCTCATATGTGCCCATCTGTGATTTTAAACATTACTGGAGAAGCATGAAGCTGATTTCTTTGTCTGCTGCTTGAAATGGTGCTTTTTGATGGTGGCGGTTCACCTCAGGTCAGAAAAGTCTGAAATTACTGTCTGAGTAATCGGAGTCTTTGTGCAAAGCCACACTGAAAGGCATAAAGACAATTTTGCCCAAGTAGGTGATTTAATAGAATGTCAGGAAATGGTGACGTTTCTTGTCTTGTCAACTAAAACCAAATATGTTCAATTTATTTAATATAAAGCAAAGAAAAGAAACAAATCCTCAAATTTGAGAAGCAGTAAATGTTTGGTATGTTTACTTAAAAAGTGACTCATGGGATGAAGTTGGTTGTCTAAGTCTCGCTAGTTTTATTTGGTTTAATTCTGTTCTCCTACTGATATTCTGTTGTTGTTCATCGGCCTTTTAATCAGCGTTTCTCTGGCTGTGCAGCACAGTGTGTTGCCGACACGAAGCGAGCATCTGACCACAGAAGAGTCCATCTGTAAGCCAACTTGCCCTTCTGTCTTCCTGTCCCAGGCTGTCCCTGCTAGAAGAGTGGCGCGGCGTTCGCGACGACGCCCTGTCGGAGCTCAGCGGGATCGAGGGCTGCGTCTTCGTCCACGCCGGAGGCTTTATTGGCGGCAACAAGACCCAGGAAGGAGCCCTGGAGATGGCCCGGAGGACCCTGCAGGCCGCCGCCAAGGCCCCCGCAAACGGAAGCAGCTGAGGGTTCGGAGAAGATGGCCAACATTCTGTTGTCAAGGTCGGTCCCCAAAGACGATGGCAAGGATTAAAATGTTTGTCTGCACCTTGTTTGTCCCAGCTATCCAGGGCTAACAGGGTTTTTTTTTTTTGCTCTTGCCACAGGGGATTGTGGGAAAAGCAGCCAAATAATCTTGGCTCACTTCCTTAAATGCCTGTATTCCAACACAGGCTGAATCATAATACTGACTTATGTTGTGGGAATGTTTTGTTGTTCATTTGCAATAAAAAACTCTTTGGATTACATCCTGGTTGTTTTGTAAGCATTTCAGTATTTAGTTAAATCCAACATTAAAGTGATTGTTTTTCCAATTCTTTTGAATTTAACCATCAAGGAAATAAGAACCGGGCAGTCTGGCCGACCAGCGATGTCTTCAAAGCCTGTTGATGCCACGGCTTTACCTTTTTCAAGGGTCGATTTCCATAGATGCCTGGCCAGTGGTTTCACCCTTTCATTCCCAGCACGGTGACATTAACTGGAGCACCACAAAGAGACACAGAGGCCACTTCCGCTGGCTGCCAGATCAAAGCGTTAATAATGAGGCCTGATTAATTCTGAGAAATTAAATTAGCAAACGCCACAAATAGGTGCTCCTTATGGCAGCCGGCGTCGTGACAAGGTTACCGGCAGTAGGACGAGTCGTACAGTCGATTCCCTCGTAATAAAGTCCTGGGATACACCTTGAGTTTTCTCATTAAAACTCCAGGTTTTCTCCCCCACCTCCCCCCCCTCCCCCTTATCTCTACCTGTTACTCATCCCTTATTGCATTCTCCACAAGGCTGCCCTTCTGCTGCTCTTGCCCTGCGCAACATATTGTTCTGTAATTTCATTGCCGTGCCTTGTATTTCCATCAGTGTCTTCGCTGCAAAATGCAGGCAAACAAAATTAATTCACCTGTTGTTGTTGTTGTGTACAGCTGCACGTTGCTCTGCTTCTTTTTTATTTATTTTTGATATTCATGGTGTTCAGTGGTGCAGACGGTTAATCTTCCGCTGACGACACCCGTTTTATTGTCTTTCTTTGCCGCCGATAATCGAAACGGAATATCAGGGAGGATGCTGCTCAGAAATACAAACATTTGACATTTACACAGATAACACATGGTGCGTTGACTATTTTAATAGCTTTGGAAATGCACTCCTGCTCTTGATCTGATTTTCCACACTATCTTTGACACACACACACACACTTTAGCGTTATTACTCTGCTCTCTATTGTGCTGGACCCGAGCCAAGGTCTCAATCCAATCCATACACGTTTGTGACAGCCTTTTTCAGTTGCGTGGTCTGTATTGTAATCTCTGCCATCTCTGTGTCGTTTTGGGACAGAAGAGAAGCCTTTTCCCCACAGATTACACCTCCACTATTAAAAAGACAGCGAAGGTAAATTCACCACAGCCGTGTAATTGCATCCACTTTGAGAGAAACGCGGAGAAAGGAGGACAAAAGCCGACTCCTATCATAATATGTATTGATTTGAGTTTCCGGCCACTGCTTCACCCTTGCAAGCATCATTCCAAGTGTATTCATGATGTCGTGGCTGATTGTTGACTGGAAATCGAAAGATACTCTGACTGTATTTTCCTGTTTGATTTACACTTTTCATGCCTTCTCGTTAGTTTTAGCCGATGCTCCTGCAAACTTGCCAACACTATGTCCTTTCCCGTCACCCAAAAGACCTACAAAGCATAATATTTTTTTAATACTACCATGTTGTCAGCAAGGAGGATTTTTTTTTTTCCGTCTGCGTTGTGGTTTCTAACAAGGCAACAGACCTTTTGTATCCGTCCTCAGTCGTAAGCAGTTTTAGACGACTGCGAGTCCCGGTTGGCCTTGCTGTGGAAAAATGGCTACTGAGAGCCTCAGCAGAAAAACCTGCCCCCAGCCTGACCTGTTGTTAGTGGACTCAATCCCGAGAGGACGGCAGGCTGGTTACAAGAAACGCTCCGCCGCTTTCTCTCTCTCCCACTCCATCAGGCACACTTGACATGCAGCCAGGACGGCAGTGTTTGTCTTTCCTTCTTCACACAGACGCAGATGACGGACAAAATCATAACCGTGTCTGCGCTGTGGGTCTTGGAGGAGCAGACTTCCGCCGCAGGTTGCCAGCCCGTTTCCACCTCCTCTTATCTGTGTACAGATTTGTGTAAGGTTCAGTCTTGGAGGACGGCAGCCGAACCCACAGATGTTTAAGACAAACTGCTTCAATTCTCCCAAGTCGGGTCTCTTTCCCCCACTAGATTTAACATCGCCATCAACAGTGCACGTCTTTTTCGGTCTGCTTCCTCCCAAAAACATGATACATAAACTCCCTCAACTCATTTTATTCCCATTTCTGTTATTCTTTCCGTAAATTGAACTTCTCACTCATGCCATTCACTCTCAGCTCAGGGACCTTGAAACTGTGTGTAATGCTAATTTTTGAAGCGAGGGAGAATTTCTCTCTGTCATCATGTGCTTTCTCATTATTCGCTCCCTTTTGTCATTTTTTTTTTGTTTTATATCTGAGAAAAGCACAAAAATCAACAGGGAGACAATCAACCCATCAAGGGCAACACATTCACAGAAATGCAGCTGTAAATTATCAGCGTTCTTCCTCTATTCCCCCGCTGACCTTTCTCCTTCTCCTAGTCCTCCTCTTCCTCCTCCTCCTCAGCATCATAATACTCCTGTCAGTGTTTATTCCGCTTGGGTGTGTTTGCAAAGAGAGACGGAGAGTCACATTTTCCGGAAACAAAAACAACGTAGAATTTGCAGCTGACAAATGGTTTTGTGTCTTCTTTGTCAGCAGTGGAAATGTCATAGTGTTGAGCCGTTAAACAGGACAAGCTGCGGAGGAAGAGGAGGGATACAAGGTGCCATCGTGGCTGTCAGACATGTCCTTTCTCCCCCCGAGGGCTCTTCTCTCCATTGGCAGAAGGAATCATATTTTTTTAAACACAGGCTACAATGTGTGTCACTGTGTTATTTATATGGAAATGTGTGACCTTGGTGTAAGTGCGAGTGAGTCACAAGGTTACCACAAATCCAACCTTATACATTTCAGGCCAAGGACCCCCAAGACTGATAGTGACCCGATGGAGAGACCCCCTGTTACATATCGTATAACACGTGTTCCTTATTAAACCGGGCCAGTAATATATGTAGTGCAGCTTATAGTGCCATGTATAACAGTACTTTGTAATGATGTATATAATGCTAAAACATTACAATTGTTGACAGATTAATACATCAATTCTATTTTGGCATTTCTAAATTTCACAGCATAATATAAACAGGAAGATTTATATGCTTAAAATAGGTTGTATCCGTGTTAAGGTGTGTTTTCTACGGAAGAGGATTAGGGCCACATGCGTTTTTTTTCAGTTCTAACTTTAAAATCAGAATTCTGAGATTAAAGTCAGAATTCTGACTTTATTCTCAGAATTCTAACTTTAAAGATTAAAGAATAAAGTCAGAATTCTGACTTTTAAAGTCAGAATTCTGACTTTATTCTCCGAATTCTGACTTTAATCTCAGAATTCTGACTTTAAAAATCAGAATTCTGACTTTAAAGATTAAAGAATAAAGTCAGAATTCGGACTTTGATCTCAGAATTCTGAATTTATTCTCAGAATTCTGACTTTAAAAATCAGAATTCTGACTTTAATCTCAGAATTCTGACTTAAATCTCAGAATTCTGACTTTAACATTTACATTTACATTTTTGGAAGAAAAAAAAAGTTTGGGATGAAATCATTTCGGGCCCCCCCCCCTGCTGTAACTCTGCGGACCCCATAGGGGTCCCGGACGCCCCGGTTGAAGGTCTCTGGTTTAGGGGAATCACCTAAATGTTGAGCATCTTCCCTTTAATGCGGTTAGGAAGGCACGTTGAGTTCATATCTGCAGCTGAAACATGTCTTGAACCCGAGAGACGGATCTATCTAGTAAGGAAGGACTCACATGGAGCCACACCTCACGTGTGTCACACGCACGCACGCACGCGCACTCAGAGAGAGAGAGAGGGATGGAGAGAGAGAGAGAGGGGGGAGTTTGCCTCACATCTTTGTTGCTATAACTAGCCTCCGTTACGACAGACAGTGATGAAGCCGTCTGCCGGCGACAACCCACGGATCCTCCAGCACCGACGCGCGTCACGTAGTTAGAGGAGACGCTGAAGTCCAGTCCGACGCATCCGAGGACGAAGTGTCCGCGGAGTCTAAAGAGAAATCAACTGTCCGCTTTCTGGATCTCCAACTTCACAAGAAACAATTTCACAGGTAAGTTTTCATACACAGCTCCTCATGCCCAAATATAAATAATGTTAGAATAATAAGTGTTTTGCTTCTGTCGGTGTATTTGTTAATTTTAAAAATGTGCAACTTTTTAATAGAACAGAAATATTTTTTTATTTTATTTTTAACTTTAATGATTCAAAAGTTGTCAAAAAGATGGATGTTTGTTGTCTGAAATGTGCTCGTAAAAAAATGTCATGAGGTTGATCTTATAATATCCTGCAGAAGAAGCGAGCGACTCCCTGTAGGCCTATTATCTGCTCATTTAAACGACGGCCCGTACTTCAACAAATAAAAGAGGGATATTAAAAGAAAGAATTAAACACGGGGGACAATTAGCTGTAACCTCGCTGCCATCTGTGTTTGCTTTGGGAGTCCACTCCGTCCCCTGTCTTTCAACCTCGCCTCATTCTCATTCACAATTATGGAGCCGATGATTATTATTTTATTTTTTTCCTAATTGGAGATTTGCATGCATCTGCATTCGGTATGTTAATAATGGAGCGGTTAATGGTGGATGACTAAATCCTCCTTTCTCTCACACACACACACACACACACACACACACACACACACACACACTCTGGGCTAGTAGATGACATGGCTGACAGCCAATCACTTTAATCAACCAAATCTAGGCCACTCTTAGTATCTGCTGCCTGTCCTGGAGATGGAGACGCTCAGGGAGCAGAAAGTGCTTGACATTTAAGAGGATGATCTTTTAATCAAATCCAAGCGAGTGGATTTATGAGTTCTGTCTTGGATGGAGAACAATCATACTCGTCTCAACAACAGAAATGTCCTAAAAACACCTGATTGGATTGAGATTGACACCATTTAGAGAATGACACGGATGAATAAAAGCCAGGCAGATGATGCATCATGTACTGTATTCTCCTGTGGGTTTTTTTTTGTTGTTGTGGTGGATGTGGAGTCTAGCCTCCGCCCTGCAGGACGACCGTCCTGATGCTAACACCCGAACCACTGCTGGCTCATTTCTGCCACTTATTGTCACCCTGGGACACGGGCAGGATTGATGCTGTTCCCGTTAATAGTGTAGCATGTATACTCGGGCTATCGATCCCCACCCCCCTTTTCTGTCCTCCACCCCTACAGTGCGTTCCATCTCCACCTCACAATATGATTAAGGGGCTGTGGCATCATGGGAAAAATAAATAGACGTGATGGATGAGATGAACACGTATCGATGAGTCTAATGTGATGCTTTCCTTCTGGTTGTGAATTGGAGATGTATGAAGGGAGGAGAAGGGATCACGACGATAATACAATTATTTATGTCATTTTACTGCAGAAATACGACGTGTTTCTGTCATATTAGATGAATTAAACTCTCAAAATGCTTTTCGGACACAGAAATGGTCGTCATCTCACGTGTTGAGGTACTTTTTGTATGACAGCGTCTCCCCATGCAGCAGCGTATTTCCCGATAAACAGTTTAATCCTATTTCTGATCTCTTTTTACCCTTTTCTCCCCCTCCTCAACATGATAATCTCTCCTGTTCATTCTGGTTCCATGTTTGTAAAGAGAGCGACAGAGAGAGAGAGAGACTCATCTTTGACCCCTTTTCTCTCAATCTGTCAGATCCTGCTGGTGGGAGAGTGTGTGTGTGTGTGTGTGTGTGTGAGATTGGGACCTGGTGTGTGTCGGGAGGCTATGGTGAGGCGATGTGCACCAGCGCCAGTGGAGGCAGACGGAGAGGTAAAGGGCTGGATCTTCAATCGTGGCTTCACATCTCGCTCTTGTTCTCGGCCGTGTGGGGCCAAGTGGCCCCTCAGTGCCCCGACGGCTGCCACTGCGCCTGGGACACGGCCACGGTGCTGTGCTCCGACGCCGGGCTCCGAGAGATCCCGGAGGGCATCCCGCTGGAAACCGTCTCCCTCCACCTGGAGCGCAACTACATCCGGAACGTCCCCGAGAGGGCCTTCAGTGACCTGGTCCACCTGCGGGACCTGTACCTGTCCCACAACCGCATCGACTCGCTGGCCTCGGGGGCCCTGCGGCACCTGGGGCCCGAGCTGCGCCTGCTGGACCTCTCGCACAACCAGCTGAGGCAGGCCAGCAGGGAGGAGTTCGGCTCCACCCGAGCCAAGACGCGCCTCTACCACAACCCGTGGCACTGCGACTGCGCCCTGCAGGAGCTGATGGAGACTCTGAACCTGGAGCCCGAAACGGTGAACGGGATCGTGTGTGAGAGCTCGGTGCGGGGGATGGGCGAGGGGAGCAGGTGGGAGGACCCGGGGTCGCAGGGCGAGCACGCGGGTCAGCCGCTCGTCAAACTGTTGGACTCCGGGGTGAACTTCTGCAGCATGCAGAGGAAAACCACCGACGTGGCGATGCTGGTGACCATGTTCGTGTGGTTCTTCATGGTCATCGTGTACGTGGTGTACTACGTGAGGCAGAACCAGGCCGAGGCTCGCAGGCATCTGGAGTACCTGAAGAGTTTGCCGAGCCCACGCAAGACCCCCACGGAGACAGACACTCTAAGCACTGGTTTCTGAACTCCTTCCTCGGCTTGCAATTCAAATGGAATAACCAGCAAATGGCATGTTTTTATGGAGGACAACCGACGAACTTCAAAAAAACGCTCCGTGGAGTTACTGGAAGATGTTGATCCAAAGGAAAAGAAACCTTTTGCAGCTGTGTTTTTTTGTGATTGTAATATTTCTTTATATTTGTACAACTGAGTCCCGTATTTTTCTCAATTTAATGAAACACATATTTGTGTACATTGGACCATGTGCACTGAGAGAAAGGAGCGGAAACTGAAAAGTGCAGCAGAAGCCGAAACACTGAAACGATTTGAACTTTATAACCTTCCATCTCCGTCTGTAGCCCCTCTTTCCTCCTCCTTCCTTCTCTCCACGCTGTGGTCTTTTATCTTTCATTAAGCTCTAATGAGTCTTTGACCAGCTGACCCTTAATGAAGACATGGAAGCCACTAATCAGCTGGAGTGTGTGTGTTTGTGTGTGTGTGTGTGTGTGTGTTAAAAAGGAGAACTCCAATGTGTGTCCTCATCTAATTGCCTGTTTCATTCGCGTGTATGCTCATGTGGAGTTTTTGTGTGTTTTAAATTGTCTTTTTTTATTATTATTATTATTGAAGCCTTTTTCCAAATCCGCGGCACACAAAGCCGGCGGTGTCTGCGCCGCTGGAGATCCACTGATCTAAATTTACTGCCATGGAGCCATTAGAGCAGGAGGTGAACTGTTTTGTCTCCGAGCAGCAGCAATCAGCTTCAAGATATCTGGACGGCCGAGTGTACTCAGAGCACCGAGTGTCACTGATTGGCACAAAGAAATTCCAGCCAGATAGAAATGGATCAATGTCATAAATTAGATTAGGGTAGCCATTTGTCCTGAGAGAAGCTGTTAGTTTAGCTTTAATTAATCTCTTGAGTCCTGCTTTTCAGTCCTCTCTGCACTGATTGCCACATACAAATCCTCCTGTCTCCCATTTACCGCATTGGCTTCATCGTAATTGATTTTCTATATCAAGCTGCTGTAAAAATAAGCAAAAACAAAATGAAATATTCGTTTCTTCACATTTCATGCCTGGAATATTAAGATTAATGGAATTCCATTTCATTTTTTAAAATTTCACTCAAGTTTACAATATGGCGATACGTTTAGCATTGTATGGCGAATGTATGAGTCATCTATAATGTGTATTTGTCATTCTTCCCTATTATATATGGAAACTTAAAGGCCTCTTAACGTGACAGTCAGCAACACAGTGGTTCCCAACATGAGGTTGCAAATTTCATCTAAGGGTTCCTGAGTTTATTGATATTAAAGCAGACGATAGGTTCACACTTTCAGCCTTTCTTGGCCTCCTTAAAAATGATCGGTAACTTTCTATACTTTATATTCGGTAACCGTAAGGTTGGGAATCACTGGTGTAACAGCACGTTTTAGGCCATGTCTATTGAATGGATTATGATGAAATGTGCTACAGACATTAACTTTGGTGACCCCTTTTGTTTTTCCTTTAGCACCATCATCAGGTCAAAATGTGCATTTGTCCAAAGCTTTGGTTCATGCAACGCTAATAACATTCCCATCCACCTCAACCTGGGTGTTTAGATGTTAGCATGCTAACACGTTGGCCTCCTGTCACTGTGAGCAAAGCTGGCGTTAGCATTTAGCTGAAAGCACCACCGTGCCTAAGTTATTACGTCTTTAATCTGTGACGGATTAAAGTGTACAGTCACAACCTCCTAAGTGTTCATGGATGTAATGCAACGTTGCCGTGCCCCGTTTAATCTGACAACTGGATTGGAAAAATGGGCGAGAGCCTCGAATAAAACATCTCTCCGTGTACCGTGACGTGCTAAATGTGATGTGCTGACTGGTTTCAAGTTTGTGTCGTCGTTCAAGGATGAAGAAGTTCTGTGAATTAGAGTTAGAATCAGTCAAACTTTGGGTAGAACAATGTCAATGTTGTTACGGTAACCGGTCCATGTTAAACCCCCGGGTCTCGGTTGGTAGACCACGGGCTGAAGGATTGGAATAAGAAGATTGGTATTGGTCCTGCCCGTTTGGTAGCCTTGTGAAGCACCGTTGTGTATCTTTAGAATATTTCTTGAATGTTACCCATCTGTCACAAATCATGCATTTCATGTTGAAGTGTCAGAGTTCAGTTTCCCCAAATGCATCTCTGTTCAGGAAAACGATTAACAACCAACTTTGGGTCGATACGGTGCAATGATGCTGAATGCTAAAACTCACGCATGCCCTCTGTGTTTTTTCCCTGTAGGTCCTTTTTTTAATTTATTGGTGATGTATCGCTGGCCTAGTGATGTTCTGTTTGTTTGTATGCCAATAATGATGTCATAGATCGGAAACCAGTACATGAATGATCAATAACTGATATATCAAGTGATTTTAGGGGGAAAAAACCCAACAATGAAATCATAAAAAAATAAAACAAACATTGCTCTACTTATTTAATAGAAATGCTTCTACTTTTTATTGTGACTTTAGTTTAAAAAGGCAGGAAGAAGAACAGGAAGTCCGTGGTGTTACATTTCTACTCAGCTTTAAAAGTGAAGGAAATTACTGGAAAAAATATTTTACATAAATAATAGGACATGATATTATCATTTGCCAACTCCACTTTTCAAGCTTCTTTTTGTCAAAATGACCACATTCATTGCTCCTCTGCCTTTTCTTGAAATCTGAGTTTCTGATATATATATTATTATAAACATCACCACTAAAACACACAGTGGCAGCCGGGCACAGTGAAATGTTAGATGTAACTGTTGTAAGTGACTTCCTGACGGGGGGGAAGAAAAACAAACCAGGATATGAATAAAAAAAAAAAGCAACTTCAGCCTCTCACTTGGTTTTGTCTTTTATTTCCAATTTACATTAATTAAAACGTAACAAAAACAAGTCATGATCATAATAATAATATAATAATGCTATTATTATTAATAATAATACTATTATTAATAATACAAAAATATACACAACCTCACACAAACGAGCCCTCTGCGCTGGCTGTAGACCTGGAGTCACAAAGTCAAACACACCCTGGATCCCTCCGACTACGTGTGTGTGTGTGTAAATGTGTACGCCGAGGCAGAAGGCACGTCTGTGTGAGGGCACTGATGGGAAGAAGTAGAGCGGGATGGTGGTCAAAGGGGGAGGGGGGGCAGAAGACCGGGGTTTCATGACCAAACGTCTATCGGTCAAGTTAATATAAAAATCTGATTTGAGAGATTTTTTTTCGTGGGTGAGGTAGCTTGCCTAAAACGTGCCTTGTTTTATGATGGGTGTGTTTGTTTACATATGGGGGGTTAAAGCAAGAGGGTGGGTCGGGAGGGGGGGGGGGGTGCTCTCTCTGAGAAACTGTATATATGTATACACACATACATACTGTATTTATACATATATACAAGTCACTACATTTGCGTATCTGGTTGTTTAAAAAAAAAATACAGACTGTTTTACAACAATAGCACCATTGACTTTTATTATAATACAAAGTAGCATTTTGATACACACTGCGGTGGTAGAAATAGGAGCACCCTGTTCTATATAGCAAGATTTTTTTATTTGGTTTCAAAGAGATTTGTGTGCTTTAGTGGATATGATCCAGGAGTGATGGAGGGGGGGGGGGGGGGGGGGGGGGATTAGAAAAGAGGAGGAAGTTGGTGGATGTGGTTGTTTTATGCGTAAGTGGGTTTTTTTTATTACTTAACAACAAACTCAGTCCGACCACACCTGGGACCCAAACCTAAACAATAAATAAATAACACCATCACGTTTTTCTCTCTCTAGTTCCCTGGTATGTTCCCGTACTCCTCGTACTTCCTCCATCTTGTTCACAATGTGGGGTATAGGTGGTGTGGCGGTGGAGTTGATGTTCACCCACGGGGATGTGGGGCTTTTTGGGAGGGAGGGGGGGGGGGGCTGGGTGTCCATAGGGGAGAAAAATTGGGGGAGGCAATGCTGGATGAATCACAGATGACAGTTGCTGGTGCCATTCAGTGCAGATATCCTACGAAGTTCGACTTGAAAAAAGCACTTTTTACTTAGAAAAAAAGTCCCATTTTAAAAAAAGTGTCTTGATTTTTCTTTTTCTCTCCTCCTTTTTTTTAAAATCTGAAGTGTGCTCCTCTTTCACGTAATTTCTTTCAGATTTCCACTTTTTTTCTTTTCTTTTTTCTTTCTCTCTTCTTGTTCGATCGCTCCTCCTTTACAAGAAGCAGACTGCCCCGACCTCGACTCCAAACTCCTGGTCCGCTCCTCCAATATCCATAGGGGCAATGTCTACAATGGGCAGACGAGAGGTCTTCTGCGATCTGTATTCCATCACCGTCTTGCCCCACTGGCCCGTGTGTTTCTGTGCGGAGAGAAAAAAGGCTATTAAACCACCTGTGATTTTCTCCAAAATGGCAGAGAATGAGATTGGCTCAGTGAATGGAGGTTAAGAGAATGTCATGATGGGAAAGCGATTTTAATATCCCTCTTTTAGAGCTTCATTGTATTCTGATTCAGCACATGTGCGTGTATACAGTCCATTAATCTGTCTTACCGTGCAGCCGTCCTCCATCACGCTGTAGGTGAAGCGGCTGTTGCCCTCGGCTCTGATCTCCACGTCGTTGGAGCCCTGCAGCAGCACGGCCTTCTTCAGGTTGCCCGTTGAGGCGTCCATGTAGGCCACGCTGTTCTTGCAGTGGTAGGTGAGGTTCTGAGAAGCCTCGGTGGACAGCAGTCTCAGGAAGGTCATCTGAATGGCAGCAGTGTTGGCTGCCAGGCTGTCATCGCCGTAGCTGAACTGCATTGGGTCGCAGGTAAGGAAGTGTTAAATAATTCATTTCTGTTATTATGACTTTTGCAAGTCTTTTGCAAGAAACATTTATCTACAGCCGCTTATCCCAACACACACCGGTCATCAAACATTCCCTGATTTGTTTTTTAACCATATTTCCAATAAAATCCGAATATTATAACTTATACGTCTGTGATGACATTACATCACTCATAGTAGTTGGTGTCACTCACGTGGAATCCTCCGTTCATGGTCTCTCCGAACCAGACGTGTTTGCGGTCCTTGCTCTTGCTGGACCACCAGTTCTTGCGAGGGATGCTGGCGGGCTTAGATTTCACGCAGGACTCTCCGGTCTCCATGTTGCAGAAGACCTTGATTGCGTCGATGGTGCATCCCTGATTGGGATCAATCCAGTAATCTCCTGCAGGATAAAAAAAACCACAAAAATACATCAGTTTCACATTATTTGTACACAGTATTTGGCTGCGGCTCATAATCGTTGAAATGTATTTGTATTATATTATGGGATATTGTGAAATCCTCAGCCACATCCAAATGATCCCAGACTACACGAACACATTCTGACATAAAATGCCGCCTTCCTTCATTCATTCAATTTGACTCAATTCCCCTCGCTGTCACTCACCGCTCTTCCAGTCAGGATGGCAGAGCTTCAGGTCTCTGCAGGTGCGAGCTGGGTTCTTCCTGGAACCCTCCGGGCTGCGGATGTTCTCAATCTGGTTGTTGAGAGATTTGAGAGTGGCGTCGACCTCGGCGTCGTGCTGACGGAGGTTTCCGGAAGCCTGGTCGGCCCTCATGTACCTGAGAGGATCGGGGGACTTTTCGGTTTGACCCAGACCAGCGAAGGCGGACATGTCAATGCCAGGGCCAGGAGGGCCAGGAGGACCAGGGGGTCCAGAGTTTCCGGGGGGACCCTGAGAGGAAAAGAAGATAGAGGGTTACATTTGCTGGCTTTTTTTTTTTAGCTTGTTTAATTTTCAGAGGAAGATCAATGCAGAGGTTTTCATGGTTACTCACAGAAGGACCGGTCTCTCCACTGCGACCACGAGGTCCAGGGGGTCCAATGGGTCCTGGCAGACCGTTTCCACCATCCTTTCCACCAGGGCCAACAGGTCCAGGTGGTCCCTACATACACATATGGAGATGTTGAGGTTAAGCACTAAAGATGCCTACTTCATTAGTCTGAATCATATTCCACAAGATTTGTTTTAATAAAAACCTAGTATTTTGGCAGGATTAGCACTCACTCTTTGTCCAGAAGGTCCAGCAGGTCCAGTAGCACCCTGGTCTCCAGATTGACCCTAAACAGATAAACAGAGAATCATCATTTCTGTCCTGAAGGTCTAGATGTAGATACATTTACACTCAGTCTGAATGCTCACCGGAGGTCCGGGCAGACCCTGCAGACCGGTGAAGCCTCTGTGTCCCTTCTGTCCTCGCTCACCAGACTCTCCAGCCTCACCCTTGTCACCGCGGGGTCCTTGGGGTCCCTGAGAACAAGTGGACAACAACCTACTTAGGAAAAATGTAGTGATGTATACAGACATTCATCAAACAATTTTGTCTGAGAAAATAATTGTGGGTCCTAATTTTCAGTGGAAACAGTGATTTTGTTTGATGTTGTGATGGAAGTAACTCAAAGCTGTGCAGGTCTGCGTGTCCATGTTTGGAAAGATACTTACAGGCATCCCTCTGGCTCCAGCAGGTCCTGAAGATCCAGCAGGTCCTTGTGCACCCTGTGAAAGAAAAGTAAAAGAATCACTGCTATGAACAGATGGAACCCTTTTAATTTCATATCTGTTAACATTAATTGTTACCATCATTTCTTTTTTTTAAACTGTATTAATAGTGGCATCATCTACCTCTATCACTATCAAGTACAACTGTATCTTATAAAGGAAGAAGAAGAGGGCAACTTTCCAAAAGCATTCAGGTAACCCTTGAGGTCAAATGTGTCTTTTGTGATACAATTGAGCTACTTTTATAATAAGGTGCATTTAAGGACCAAGTACTTCTACAATAAAGATGTCACTACTCACAGACTCTCCTCTGTCTCCCTGTTTGCCGGTGGGACCAACTGGGCCGGAAACACCAGGAGCGCCCGGAGCACCAGGGGCACCAGCAGGACCAGTGTTACCACGATCACCCTGCAGCAGAAAGGTCAGTCACAGGAGGAAAATTCATCCCCATCGTGCACGTACTCAGTATGTGAGTTCAGATGTCTAATGAATATGAAACTACAATTTCTAGTGGGTGTTTGAATAAAAAGGTTTCTGCAATACCAAGTCAGAGATTCTACAGGCAGTTTCAGAAAGATCCTGATTGGCTTTGTGCACAAAATAAACACGAATATTCAACCCATGTGGGGAAACTAGGAGCAATACACTGAAGGGAACCCTCCGTACAGCAGGTTTCCTTGATTTTAATTAAATGATGAAGTGGGGTTCAAATATAATGCTGTTACTAACGCAACACATTTAGAATAAAAGCATAATCCCTATCCTATTATATATTGAAATATTATATTTGAGTACTGTACAGGTCCCACAACAGGGTGTGTTGTGGATCATGTGTTTTTCTCACCTTGATTCCAGTAGCACCATCTCTACCTGGAGGTCCATCAGATCCAGCGTTACCCTGTCGGACGACAATATTAAGTTTTGATAGCTTCCACCTCCACCAAGCCAGATGTCCTCTTGAGTACTGATCAGCTGCATAATGAATCCTTCTCCAACAAAACCCACCGATGATACAATGCAAATGTAAACATGATGCAAATAGTGGTGAATTTTAATCAACTGGGCCTGAAGTCATAGGATCTGAAGATCTGAAAACACACACACACACACACACACACATGCACTCTCTGACCTCTCTGCCAGGCTCTCCGGAAGGTCCGGTGAGTCCAGGTGGTCCAACAGGTCCAGGGGGTCCACGGTCTCCGCTGCCACCAGGAGCTCCCTGCTTGCCGGGCTCACCCTGAGAGGAGAGAAAAACCAGGACTCATTACTGCACATAGATGAACTAAATTAGATAAAATACCCGGAGATATAATTAATTGTCTAATTTATCCACTATCAACGAACAGCAGAGTCCAGATCACTGATAACCCACTGACTGAGACTGATAGTAGCCTTGAAGACTAAATCAGATATCCTGGGTCCTCAGATGGAGACGTGGACACATTTTTATTTAAAACTTTTCATTTGTTGAAATCAGCAGGGAATCCCCACCGTAAAGATGTATAATAAAACTTGAATATGACGGCTCGAAAATCTGATGTTCTAAATCTATCTCAGTTTCTTCCCCCTTGAGAAAATTAGAAAATTCAAGGATAAAAAAAATATAGCCTCACTCGAAAAATACTGGTGTAAGCGCAGGCTCAAACTGCCGAACGTCACATTAAGTGAATCTGCAGTTCAATTAAAAGCATCATTCTCTGCCAGAAGCATCCTGGGTCCCAGCATCCCTCTCATGTGCACTGATGAATAATGAACGGCGAGGACATGCCCACTGGGATGCTGTAAGTCGGGGAACGCGCCTCATGTCACATATCAAATGGTGTGAGATGTAAGCGGAGGAGCCGTCTTGTCAAACGTCATACTGTACATCACATAAGACCAGTTCTCCGGGAGGAAAAGTCCCGGCTGACGTGACGCGACTGTGATCCAATTAGGCCACAGCAGACCAACCAGAGCCTGGATGTGTCGTCTCTCTCTTGGCTGAGTGACAGGGCAGCAGGTTTTGTGCTCTTAGGGCAGATTCACGAGTTTGTATTTAAGCTAACAGCCTCTTTTGTTATTTAAGGTGAGGAATTGTTGTATGAAAACTCTGCAGCAGTCATCTGATGTTTAATAATCCTCCCTTCAACCAGTAGACATTGCAGTAAGACTCATAGTACTTATCTCCTGTACTGGATCACTTTTGACAGAAATATAATAGCAGAAATGTTGGTCATTGGTTAGTCTTCATGCCATATTTCCTCCATCTTGACTTTTTTCACATGACATAGAGAAACACGGCATATATACACAATTAAGTAGAAACTCTATCAGACGTCAATCAATCCATCATCAAATATCAAGAATCAATATTCTGTCCCTTCGGTTGCTTGCATCAATATGGTATTAATTCATTTTCAGCTCTATTATTGGAGTGAATTGAATATGTTATATGATAGTATAAGTATGATACTTACAGAAGGTCCGGGCAGACCGGGGAAACCTCTCTCCCCACGCTGTCCGGGCAGACCGACGATACCACGCTGACCACCCAAACCCTGAGGCCCTGAAGGACCGAGGGGACCCTGAAGGACAAGAAATAAAAAAGAGATTCAATGTGTATCATGTGTATCGGGAAAATAATTTGGTATTGTTCATTTTATAAAATAATAACCATAATATCTAATAATTAGTTTATAAAATATATCATAGCTGATAAAAGACTGAACAATTCCATTCTGATGCCATTAGTAAATGATTTACTACGTTTATTGTAGCTTAGCTTAGCATAAATACTGAAACAACAATTTAGACGTAACAAAATCCACCGCACAAAAGCTAAAATGCACTAATAATAACTTGTGGTTTTGAGGTTTAAAGTGCCAGAATATTTCTAGGACGGGAGCAGTGACTTCCTGGAATTTGTTGCTCGTTAAAGTATCACCAAGTATTATCGTCGACGTGCACAACACAGCACTGCCATCTTCCTCGTGCTTCAGCAGTTTTTTACTTTACGCAATTCTGCTCCTTTCCCTTCTGCTTCTTTACTCGAGGCTCTGACTGGGATTTCATAACTCCCAGGTGCAGCAGCAGCACGGTATCAACATGGATCCCTTCGTCCGCACCATCACAGTCCACCCTCCACATGTCCTGCAGCGCCACGCTGAAGAAGCTCCCCTAACCACCCAGACAATAAACTCTAAGCGACACCTGAGACCCGATCGTTCAGCCGACACGGATTCCGACGTGTTGATGTATGGTTCCAAATGTCTTATATGTCATTTATAGATGAGGAAGAGTGTCAACACGGCAGCTATGCAGTCAGCAGTGATGTGTCATTATCTTGACAGGGCTCTCCGTGTGTGTGTGTGTGTGTGTGTGAGAGAGACGCTGAGTATAGGTAGGGTAAAAGCCCGGGGTCCTGTCATTAGTCCGTCACCGAGCTTGTGCTGCCCTGTGCTGTCATATGTCTTGGTCTGCTATTACAGTGGGTGATGGACACTGACAGCTCTCTCTATTATTGGAGAGTGTGCTCTGCTGCTGTCCATTACTGATGAAATTGGCTCTTCGGGCCGAGCTGCGTGGAAGTTGCCGGAAAAAAACAAACACATTTAAAAAAAATGTTTCTTATATAATGGACACCTGTGTTGTTCACCTTGATGGTGTTCAAGGTGATGTGCGGACTGCAGAGGAAAAGGAAAGAGAGGCTAAATGTGTGCTGGAGGGACCGGAGTGGAGTTTCAAGCGCTACAAGGTCAAGAAGTTAAAATCTAAAGCCCAAAATTGTCTTATGGACGGAATATGATTAAGGTATGACAAATACTCACAGGAGGACCATCCTCTCCAGCATCTCCTTTCTCTCCAGAAGCCCCAGCAGGACCACGAAGCCCGGCATCACCTTGTCTGCCTGGGGGTCCACCGTCTCCCCTCACACCCTTGGGTCCATCTTTACCGGAGGCGCCAGCAGGACCGGCAGGTCCAGGGTTACCCTAGAACACGTGAGGAACATGACTTAACACACAGGAAACGGCATGCATGATACTGCATTTTAATACATCAATGATAATCTACACACACACACACACACACACATATATTTATATATAAACACACTCATGCTTGTTCTTCCCAATGTGTTGCACCTCCTTTTGGCAGGTTTTAAAAAACAATATTCCAAACTAACAACAACAACTCCCACTGTGTCAGACAGACTGTTTTGGTAATGTGAAGGTGCTGAAACTGCAAGAATAAAATCTTTAAATAGGTGCAAATTAAAAATCTGTTCTGCTGCACCTTGCATGGAAAACATGAATTAAGCCCATTTGTCTTCTTCTTAACTATAATGTTGAATATAATGTATTTATTCTATTCTGAAATATGGTAGACTGCAAATTTTGAAAATATGTAACACTATCAGTGTCCTCTCTATTTGTATTGGTTATGGACTCAGGTGTAGTTGTGACCTTACATTGGGACCAGGGGGTCCGACTCGGCCAGCAGCTCCAGGGAAACCAGTAGCACCCTGAAAGAGAAAGATTAGGTGAGACAAAAGCCAAAAATATTCTGACATAATATGCATGTGACAATAGTGAAAACACTGATAAAATCATTTTTAAAAAGTCACTTACAGGAGGTCCCTGAGCACCACGAGCACCTTTAGGTCCAAAAACACCGGTTGGACCCTGGAAAAGCAAAAAGACTGGATCTTAATATCATGTAGTTTATGTTTTAGAAATAACTCATCCAAAACGCTTTTTGGATGCTTTGAAACGTCAAACTTCTGCCTGCTACGTTTTATTCTGCCTGGCGTGGCGTAATCACTGTAAGACATTCTGACTTGATAATGACGCCACGTCAAACGTTCAACAACGGGGAAAAACAGAATTTTCTGCCACTCTGAGCATAGATACATACAGATAACACATTTGGTTTTTCCTGTTATATAAAGACACCCATGCTTCTTGATATAACATATAATTATTTAGTGCTTAGGCAAAGTCCAGACAAAAACACCCACTGCAGGTCCAGGGGCACCAGAGGGTCCTTGGGGTCCAGGGGCACCAGCATCACCCTTCTGTCCAGATTCTCCCTGCTCTCCCTTGATTCCAGGCTGACCATCAGAACCCTGAGATAAAAGATAGAAACAGTTGAATTAGTAAAATATGTCAACATTTTTGACTCCCTAAAAAACATTTGGTTGAAGGGGGAACCACCGATTTTACACAAAGGCCAGTCTAATAATCATAGTTAGTCCTCAACCTGTGAAAAACAATATAACATCTTCTGTGTTCACTGGAAAGATGTTATGGAGTAGCATTGTAGGAAATGTCGGATCCAGTGTTTTTGGAGCTTGACCTTTACTAAGAAAAACTAAAAGACAGTTCCTCTTTTTCCTCTTAATTCAATTGTTTTAATGTTATCTTTAAATTGTTGTATAGCCTGAAGCCATTTTATTGAGTAACCTTTGAGTGGATTTCAGCTCCCTCTGGTAAACAGTTATGTGTACTGTATACTATAAATGTGTAGGGCTTTTATTTTGAAAGGTAAGATAGCAAGGAGTAGATCGTTTATGTTCTGCTTTTGTCAAAAAAAATAGTTTACAGCATCAACGTCTAGAAGTGTGACAAAACACATCATGTGAGCTGCTGATGTTTTATGAAGCATGTTTCTATTTCCAGTCCGTATGGTGATAAGCTGTGATGTCTGTGAGCTGTGAACCAAAAAAAGATCTAGACACCTTCGTTGTGTTATTCATCCTGACATAAATTCAATAATTAATCATAGCGCAACCCAGACAAAAAAAAGGTATGATACATTGTGTTGTTCCAAAAGGTATTAATGAAAATCCATCAGGAAGGATGCGGCTTATTAAAAACATTTATTTGATATCTGCCTGGAGTATTTGTGAGGAACAAAATGGATGAGTGACACAAATACTTCCAACTGTCTGTACGGACTAATTTCTCTCCACAGAATGATACACTGAGGTGTACGAGTGATACGTCACAAGGCGCCTAAAACGGAGGTGAAGACAATAACATGTGATTCAAGTGTTTCCAGATAAAAGTAAAAGACAAGAGGATTCAAATCAGAAAAGCTGTGCTGAGGGTGTTTTGTTTTTATAATATGAAATAACCATATTTCAACTTGATTTGATTATTTTCAAGGTGGTTATCTGTTGTCTGTCATCTACTGTGCATTAATCGAATCCTTTATTTTGTATTTTCAATACTGGAAAAGTTAATAATGGCCATGATTAATATTATCCGGACTAACTTTGTGTTTCTAGCTTGTGTTCTACTTTTTGTACTTTTAGATTCTGTTTATGTAAATGTGATGTAACTGAATTTACACTACATATACTACATGCTATTTAACAGTATTTCTTATTGTTTGTCCTTCACATAGTTTCACTTAAAGATAACAAAAGATGAGGTGGTTGACGATTTGTGCCCTACTTTCTCAACTTTAGCATATCTAGCATGCATGCTAAAGTTGCTAGCATGTCCAGACCTAGCATAAGACTACAAGGCCGTAGACTACATGTCCCAATGTTATGGCCCTGGAGTCATGCTCTTTAGACCTCTGCAGAGCTACTGAACATACTGGTCTGTGTTTTTATTGTTACTTACAGGAGGTCCAGCAAATCCAGCAGGTCCAGGAGGTCCAGTCTCACCCCTGTCACCCTGAAAGAGGAAGGGAGAAAGACAACACACTCAGAGGACAGTCTGCAATGCTGACATAGACAGCTACTTTATTCAGATTTTTAAATGAAAGAATACTGGTTTACTGTGACACTTACAGGAGCACCGCGGGTACCAGGAGCCCCAGAAGGACCAGCAGGACCAGATTCACCCTAGTAAGGAAACACAGGAACATCAGCAACACACCCTGACCTGTAATCAGTGGGCTCAAACCGACGTGCAGCCTCAATAATTTAAAATGATCTACAGCCAGACATTTAAATGAATCACCATGTGATTAATAATTATAGAGTTGTTATTAAAACGATATAATTCTCACCTTCTCGCCATTGGGGCCACCAGGACCAGGAGGACCGATGGGACCAGTCAGACCCTGTGATGGGAAACAGCCAAGACTTGTAAAAATGACACTTCCATTTGGAAGAACAAAGCATTTACATTATTAAGATTTAAAATGACAGAATATTTATGATGCAGTGTTGCCACGGAGACAAATTATCGTTGATCAACAATGACAATCACTCACTCGACCACCATCTTTGCCGGGAGCACCTTCGGGTCCTTTCTCTCCAAGATCACCCTATGGGAATATAAGTAAAGATATGATTAATTCTAATAAGTCAGTCATGTGACAGGGGCATAGGCAAACTTCAAATTCTAAATATTAAATGTATAAATATTAAATATTATTATTAATTAAAATAGTATTTGTTAAAATATCAATATAAATATATGTATTTTTAATGCATTTCATTTGAATTAAAATCAATAAAAAGTCATGGCGTACTCTGTCTCCTTTGGGTCCGGGAACGCCAGCACCTCCTCTCTCTCCAGGCATACCCTGCAGGCCGGGGGGTCCCTGAGCTCCAGCAGCACCACCAGGTCCGATGGCTCCCTATTATGGAGCAAAAAGAAAGGAGGAGGATGTCATGCAGAGACGGCAGACAGAAAAAGGTCTTTTGTCTTCTGAATAACTGTATGTAAGCAGCTCCTGCAGATGTGCGATGGTGCCATACTGTTTCCAAATGTTGCTATTTATACAAGAGTGAGAAGACTTCTACTTATTCAACAAAAGATACACCACCGTCGTTCAGACCCTTTTAAGGAGGGTTGAAATAATAAAAAACATTTAACGTTGGACATAAAATCAAATACATCCAATCTCAGCTACAACTTTTGATCTGACATGGGGTTCTGTGTGTTTAGCACAATGAGACTTTTATCAAAACCAAATCTGTATTCCACATATCAAAGCCAAGATAATGGAGGGAAACGCAGGCTTTGATTTATTTTTAAGTGGCTCCACCAGGCCCAGGCATGCTCAGACTTGTTGTCAGATTATGAGCAGTCGACTGCAGCCTCAGACTCTGAAACTCCCTCTCAGCTGCTTTTCTACAGTCATTAAGCTGCAACCACAGGGCTCAGACAGCCTCCATGGTGGCTGCGATGCATTCACAGTCAACATCGAAGCTGTATTATTAGACAATGAATTATTTATAAATCCTTATTAAACTGGATTTTAACTGAAGGGGGAAAATGTACAATTTGTTTTTCGTTCTCTGCTCTTGCTCAGATTTGAGTTTCACAAACTGTTTGCCCCCCCCCTCGCCATCACCATGACGTCAGCTCGATAATCCCCATCCTCTCCTGTCAGACTTTTAGGGGAGAAAACCTATGAACTGGGATTAAAATCTGACCAGATAACGGACCATGAGGAGAAATTGCAGCCGCTGTTAGCTCTTCCTTTCCTCAAAGTGCAGTTGTGACGACTTTCTGCAGCGACTGGAATTTGTTGGTGGCTAATAAGCAAGTGACTGTCTCGCTTTCTTGGAAATATGCTGAGCTTCCGGTTGCTTATTGTTGTAGAATTTGAATGCAAGGAGTAAATGCAGATCCTAAAAATAATTTTCCCATGCTCAGTAGGAAGCAGATCATTGAGGATGTCCTCTTGTCTGTCTTGGATTGTGGTGATTTAACTTTACCTGCACTCTTCAAACCCTACATTCAGTTTCTCTAAAATGTTTTATTATACTCATCATACCACATTTATACCTACAGGTTCATTTGAAATCATGATTACAATCTCTGCTCTCGGATCTAACTGTTTTTATCCGTCTCCTGTTGATGTCTGGTTGTTTTCTCGTTAATTATTACCAGCTGTGACAATGATGTTGTTTTTGTTTTCACCAGGTGAGTGTGTGTGTGTGTGTGTGTGTGTGGTGTGTGTGTGTGTGTGTGTGTGTGTGTGTGTGGTGTGTGTGTGTGTGTGTGGGTGTCTGTGTGCGCCTCTATATGGGTGTGTGTGTGTGTGTGTGTGTGTGTGTGTGTGTGTGGTGTGTGTGTGTGTGTGTGTGTCTGTGTGCGCCTCTATATGGGAGTGTGTGTGTGTGTGTGTGTGTGTGTGTGTGTGTGTGTGTGTGTGTGTGTGTGTGTGTCTGTGTGCGCCTATATGGAGTGTGTGTGTGTGTGTGTGTGTGTGTGGTGTGTGTGTGTGTGTGTGTGTGTGTGGGTGTCTGTGTGCGCCTCTATATGGGAGTGTGTGTGTGTGTGTGTGGGTGTGTGTGTGTGTGTGAGTCATCGGGGCCCGATGTGGTCCTGGAGACACCTGCTGCAGTATGACAGAGGTTTTGTCCATTGATCCACTTTACACCCTTGGTCTGGTTTGGCAGCACGTCTGGTGTCTTCCATGGCAAGTTTTTGTGCATTTATTATGTTTTAATTACACTCAACATCATTTTTCAAGGTTTATTTTGGGGCATTTTATGCCTTTATTGGATAGTGACAGAGATAGGAAATGTGGGGAAAAAATATGACTTGGCAGCATCGAACTGGGGACATTTAAGTTCACGATCGGCGACCTCAAACAGAGCACCTGTCACACGTTGTCTATTGGTTGTAACCAGTTCAACATAATAGTGTATCTAGTCGAGTAAAGTAGGGTAAGTTAGTAAGACTGAAAAGAATACCTTCTTATTATGAACTCACGTTGCTGCTCCACTAGATAATCAGAATGTAACGGCGGTAGAACCACAGTACGGTATTTGTGCACCTCAGTCGGTACCTTGTTTGAAAAATCGGTCTCTTTCTGCTTTTAGACCAAAACGCTGGACTCACCTTGGGCCCGTCGGTTCCGGGAGTTCCAGGCAGACCTCGAGGTCCCTGCAGACCCTGAGGGCCGGCAGCTCCTCTCTCTCCGGGGAAACCACGTTCTCCCTGAATGATGACAACGGCGATAATCAGAGGAACGTCTGACAATCAGTAAGACAAGCGGCAGCAACGTTAAATACACACTGTCAACTTACTCTGGGTCCGGTAGCACCAGCAGCCCCACCCTCTCCAGGAACACCCTGAAAGGAGGGAAGGACGGGTTCAGAGAACGGACAGGATCGGTGTTTGACAAATCAGGACACATACGCTTGAAAGGAAGAACTTCTGAGTCTGGACTGGGTTACAACAGTTGCCAAGCTAAAAGTAAAAGAAAAAAAAGGTGCACTCACCTGGTCTCCAGGCTTGCCTCCCTCTCCAGGGGGACCAGGAGGTCCAGGTAGACCCTGAGCACGGGAGAAACATAAAAGATGTGAGCCAAACATGAACACTGAGTCAGAAATAGAAATAGAAATGCATTCATGTCCGTGATCTTGTCAGAGAGACTCACCTGGAAACCTGAAGGACCGGGCTGTCCTTGTTCTCCTCTCTCTCCAGCAGGGCCCTAAACATATCATTCAGAATCACAATCAACTTCTATCATAAACTTCATTTAACTTCAGTGTTCAAGACGCTGGGAACATTTTGCTAAATTTGCCGTTTATGTATCTCTGATGTCCGTGCAGAACATTGATTGATCTATTTACAGATGATGTTAAACAGGCTTTGTTTTATTGAGCACACTGAAACACAAACAAGCTGAAAGCCTGTGTCTCATTGATGCCATCTAACAATGTCCCTGCATTTGTGTCGAGGACTTTTTTTTTTTTTTTTTTTTGACTTCTAGACAGAGCTATCGTCTTCAAGGCAGTCTGGGAAATGGAGATACCGAAGGTTGCTTCTCAGTGCAGACGGAGAAAAGGGGGAAAGATAATATCAGTGTTGAAGCTATATGGAGTGGGATGGTGGAGATAGAGATACATACGGATGGGCCGGGGGGTCCAGCAGGGCCAGTTTCTCCATCTTTGCCAGGCAGACCCTGAGGAAAGGGAGGGAAGGAGGGAGGAGGGAGGAAGGAGGGGGGCAGAGACATAGATAGATATCAAGTTAAGCCAAAAGTGATGCTTTTAACTAGATAGACATCAGGGATCATATTCATAAAGCTTCCTCCCACAAAGATTTGCTCCTATAGTGATGAAATCCTAAGAAACCTTAGAGTTATGACGTTTTCCAAGACTTTCCCCTGACAGTTAAAAAAATAAATATACATTCACAAAGCGTTTTAGCCCCATAAGACCGCTGCTAAAGTGAAATATTCTCCACACGCTGAATAACAGTGAGTTAATTAGCCAGAGAATACAAAACAACCTCCCGAAAAACCAATAAAAATGAATCTGTTTAATCATTTGGACATCACAATAATCCTAAACACTGATGTAAGATCCATTTGGAGGCAGAAAACAACTTACCCTCAGACCAGGAGCTCCACCCAGTCCTTTCTCTCCAGACTTGCCAGGCTCACCCTAATCACAGCAGAAACAGAATGTGAGTGAGTGATCATGAACATGACATTACATCAAATGACATGAAGCTCCAGGTGTGGAGTTTCTATTCTTGATTTCGGGGACTTTAAGAGAGTGCAGATCAAATAAAACAACGAGTATTAAGACCAAGACTCACGGTCGCTCCCTTGGGTCCGGGGAATCCCATGACACCAGGCTGTCCACGGGCTCCCTGTGGGCCGGGGGGTCCTGGGCGACCGTCCTCACCAGGAGCTCCCTGGTAAAGGTAAGTGAATGTATTTACAGACCAACAAGTGATGACCAAAAATCCAATTACATCATCTAAATAGAATTAGAATTAAGCAATCATGTGGTCATGAGCATTTGTGAAAAGTAATAAGCAGCTGTAAAAAAAAGATGAGTCTGATTCCTGCTTGTGATGTGGAATGGAGCCCGGGGACAGGAAACAGATACTCAATCTGTGGAAATGTTCATTACTCCTTAATAAATAGATATTAAAAAATTAATCCTGCAAGCGTAAAATGAGAACGCTGGGAAGCAAAGTAATAACGGATAAATTTGATCCCTCAATCATAATCAGTCTGATCATATTCCAGCCCCTCAGTCAGTCATGATGTCTGAATGGAAGCTAATCACAGTAAAGGTGCAACATGTACTAAAATATGTGAGGTTGCACTGCATGATGGGTAACATGGCGACTGTCTACACGAGGAGCCAGTTGATTTAAAATAATTCTGTTCATGGAGAAATCTACAATCAATCTACAGCTGAGCTTATTGGGAACACAAACTACACCGGGGATGAAGCTGGTGGATAACAGGCAAATAAATCTCCTGCAATTCAATAGGATGAAACCACTTATGAGTCATTACGTTAGGAGAGCACATTTCGTCTAATTACAAGTCTCCCCCTGATTGTTCAGAATGTGATATTTAAAAAAAAAAAAACATACAACCCATAATGCTGAGTGACGGCTGAGTGGGATTATTTTTTTATTGATTTGCAAAGACAAAAAAGGTGCACTTACAGACGGTCCAACTTTGCCTTGAGGGCCAGCATCACCAGGGCGCCCAGTCAGGCCCTGTGGGAGAAAGAGAATAGAAGAACGTGAGTCATCAGACCCCTCTACGCAGGCTGGAGGTGGGAACATATGGCACCGTGGGAAACTGTATTTACACCTCTGATTGGCCGCCGTATGCAACCAGCAACAGTTCAACACCTACTGATGGAAATGTAAAATATGAATGAGAGCATTTTTAAGGTAGCTGAGGTTAATGGGCTCGGTTCCCCAGAGGTGCTTTTTCTTTTCAAGCTCAGTCTGTGGTGATTGCACACGAATATTAACCACCTTGTGCCGCTGTTGGGAAATGGAATGACTCCAGGGAGTAGTGCAAACGCTGTCCAGTGGAAACCTTTCATGACTGTTTTCTCAGGGTTATCTCAGCTTCGGTTTAGAGATTTCAAGGGACTAAAAAACGCAGGACGCCTGGGCCTCTGCTGATTCAATTCTGACACTTTCTCATAATCTGTTCTGACCTTACCAACTCTAAGGAAGTGCAATACTAAATCACCGGTAGGCCTCTTTAAAAAAAGGTGCAACATACAGGATTCAGAGCATTAATATAGTCGTAGTCCCAATAATGTAGAAAGCACCTTTAAATGTTCATTTCTGATATGCTCCTTAAGATAAATTAACAACACCGTTTTAAAAGCCTATGGATTAAATATCGAAGAAAGCAGAAAATGGAACTCATGAAAATTGTCTGCTGAAAATTAAAATACAGCAACAAGTTAGGACTAGCCCAGATCTTCAGCCAGATAATAATTAATAAATCAATTATTACGACACTGAAATCATTGATTATTTCCTGGTTTCTGTATGTTGTAAAGCACATTTCTGCAGGTCCATATCTGTGGGACTACAAGTAAGAAGAGCTTACTCTAGCACCGGGAAGACCAGATTCTCCGGGACGGCCAGGGTCACCGTTGGCACCCTTGGGACCACTGGCACCAGAGGGCCCACGCTCGCCAGGGGCTCCCTGTGTGAGGAGAGAGAGAATAACACGGGTTGTCACTCATTGGATCACTTCAATTCTCAAACCAGGTTTCCATAGTAACAGTGTGAAGGACTTTCATTGACCTGTTGGAAATGGGAAGATTAAAATCGGACAGATTTGTCTGGGGAAGATAATGTCAAATGTGAGGCTGCCTTTGGCAATTATGGGACTATGTATGATGGGGTCCTGAACTCTGCTGCCATCTTGTGGCCAAGTGGTGGAGTTACAAGTGTTGCTGCAGCTTGTAAATGAGCTTCGAACTGGTGAAGAAACAGGAGAGCTGATAAATTTCACTGATTGCTTCACTTATGCGCCTCAACACACATCATATCAAACCTTTGTGCGGTTCGGTTGATTTCGAGTTAAATTGGTGATTTATGATTGATGATTGGAGACATTTTGCTGAGTTTGTCTTAAATTGGTGGTTTGGTCAGTTGCACACCATCAACTGCAACTCACCCTGTTCTGCAGAGGAATGAATTGTGCGGAATTGTATTAATTTGAATGTGTTTATTTTTTTTAAAAGAGGGAGAACCTGTTTACAGGCCAGGTTGAACCCTAAAAGAGTGATGACTCTCTGCTGTCTTCAACCTGCTGCAGATGAATCATGTGAATTCTCATATTCTGAGGATTTAAAATGTACATTATGATGACGCTTCACTATTCTACAGGGCTACAATAGTGATTCCTCACCTTGGCTCGATTTGAAGCTTACTGGGTGAAATTGAATTACACTCCATGATGATGTGATGATGTGTCAGGGATGTTATTTTATCACCGCAATGATTGAAAACAAATAGAAAACCAATGACAATATTGGAACGAGGCATTGTCAAGTGCAAATTTGAAATGCAACATGCAGCAGTTTGAATATATTAATGATCAGTTTCACAGATTTACACCTGTGACTATTGGTAAGCTGTGAAATTGTCCTTATTTCTTCCTTCCTCTACCAGGTCTGTTTCCTCTCAACATACTTGTGTACACCTTCTCTTTCAGAGCAGATTCTCTGTTCCAACAGCAATAATAATGAGACATCTCAGGAGCAAGTACAACTGTGGCGATACTAACCTTGGGGCCAGCCAGACCGTCTTGACCAGGGAAACCACGGTTACCGGGGGATCCCTACACAGGAAACATGAAACCCAAGTCAGGGTAATGGTTATAAAAACAGCTTCCCAGGCAGTGAGCAACAAAATAAGCTTTTATTTTATTCAAATTTTCATTTGATTGAAACTGTCCTCATTAAAAATGCAGAAACACAGCAAAGCAATTTATCAGTGATTCAACGACAACAAAAACGTTCTCAATTTTGTTTTGCAAAACTTTGTTAAAAGGAGCCACTATGTGTGTATATTCAGAAATATCTAACTTAACTTTACTTATTGATTGAGTGTTTACAACCAGCTAGGTGGTACTCACTCTCTCTCCAGGTGGTCCAAGTGGTCCAGCAGCACCTGCCTCACCCCTTGGTCCTCTCTTGCCTTCTTCTCCTTGTGGGCCATGAAGTCCCTGCATACCAACTGGTCCCTGGAAAACACATCCACAACAGACCACGTTATTTCAGGAAGAAAACAAGGGGATAAGTATTTCAGCAAAACTAAAAGATAAGCACATTACTTTGTGTTTATTATGTTGTTTTATGTTTTGTGTTCAAACTTAAAAACATATTATCCACACTTATTATTTGGCTAGATCCTGTGTCTGCAGCAAATATCAATGTCTGGATTGTGTTGAATACGTGAAAAATCAAATATAATACGGGGACAAGTAAAAGAAGAGAAAACTCACGAATTCTCCTTTAGGTCCAGCCTCTCCCTTGAACCCTGGGATACCTGGGTCTCCCTACACCATAATGGACAGACAGACAGACAGATGGACAGAAAGACAACACAAATAGACAGAGACTGAGAAAGCAGCAGGTTGTTGTGCCATGTCATTATTCGGTGTATGAAATGAACGTTTGCTGGTTTTTGAATGATTCACTGAGTACATACAGATGTTCCTTTGGGCCCGAGAGGTCCAGTTGCTCCCTGAGGCCCAGGAGGCCCACGGGGTCCGGGGAAACCAGGAGCGCCAGCAATACCAGGAGCACCCTGCAGAGGAAGAGACATTAAGTCTACTCAACCATCTATCTGAATGGTTAATATGCAAAACATACCACTGATTTCGCTGATACATGTAGGCTATATGTAACTGTCATCGATGCAATATATTTATATCTGCACCATTAAGACTGTGGCTCAGAAGTCTAATTGTGTCCTTGGGCAAGATACTGAACCACCATTGGTATTTGGATTCTGCTCTGAAAATAATGCAATTTATACTTGTGGGTGAATACTCGAATCTGATTGGCTGAAGACCCTGCAGCGCAGGGTGTCCATTCATTCCTGTTAATGGGCACTTTTAAGTAGTTCCAGTGAAACGGTCTATTTACAGTTCTAAATCAATGCGCTGGCAGAATGAGAATGTTTTAATCACAACCCTAAAGGCCTGATTATGCTTCCGCGTAGTGATCACGCAACGGCAACGCAACGGCAACGCAGTTGCTTGGAGACCGTGATGGTTCTGCGTTGGGTTTACGTGTCGAAATGCAATTCAATGCCACACCGGTAAAGGGCGCTATGTTTTTTGTAAAGACTGACCGACCGACCGAGACTCTTGACGTATATCGTCGTTAGCCTCGTTATAGCGTATTTGTTTACTTTCCGGCTTTAAACATCCACTATTTTTCAGAACTTGGTGTTTTATTTCTTTGTGCAAAAGCGACAAGGTGCAAACAATAAAACGAGGTGAAAACAATTAAAGTAGCCTTTTAAAAGTTTAAATGGCGGTGTTTATGAATGGAAACCGGATAGCAGTCTCCAGCGGATGTAGTTAGCGGACCAATCACAGCCGATGCCGCTGCGTTGGTGTTGCGTTGGCGTTGCGTCGCCTCGACGCGCGTCGAGGATTTTTGGGAGGCACACGTCAGGCCCTTGCGTTGACGCAAGGGGGGTCCGCAAGGACGTAAGGGGTCCGCAAGCTCCCTTGCGTTGTGTCGACGCGGAAGCATAATCCAGCCTTAAACGGTTGGTCTTTCAGTTCCTTATCTGCTGAACACCACAGTGTGGCGACTGTAACACAAAACCTGCAAAAAAAAAAAGTAAGTCACACTAGTCTCACATCCAACTGTCCAACTTCGGCCGACAGCCGGCGACAAATACCTCTTATTTCTTCGTGAAACTCTAGATATCGATTTTGACATAATATCATGGCTGAATATCTAGCGACTCTCACTGTGAACCGCCGCAAAGTCATCTTTAACGTTACCGTTTTCAACCGTAGCCGACGCATAATCTTGCTAGCGTGACGTTAGCTTTATGCTAGCGTTACGTTTCGTAAAAAATGCGATATAAATTCGTGAACAATGGCATTGCTGGCTAGCGTTTACCCACATGTCTTGTTGTTAATATATACTGTCGAATAATATGTAATGTTTGTCGACCGTACGCTTTGTTATTGACTTTGAATCTTGCTAGCATCACATTAGCTTTCTGGCTCGTGAGTGGACTAGAAATGTATCGGTCCGATCTATTTGCTGGAACAACGTTTGCATGTTATTAGACCCTTATGGCGTGGTATTGTTGTTCCAGGTGTTAGCAAAGCCTCAGGTGTTTTCAGTGAAAAAAACGTTACCCTTTGGGTGCAAAACGATGCTTCTCCTGACAATAGTTAAATAGGTAAAGACAGTGGTTGTCAGCAGACAAGTTGAGGATGTTTAAACTTACAGCTGATCCCTTGGATCCGGGGATACCATCTGTACCAGGGTTTCCCTGTGGATAAAAAGAGACAATAATCATAACAGGCTCAGATTCACTCATTATTCTGGGAGTGATTATTCTGATTGATGTTTGAAAATGTTGTCAGTGCATTAAAATGATCCATCACCTGCACATTAAAACTTTTATAGTATTCTAAAGCCTCAACATACTGTGGATCATGAAATCTAGACGACAACAGGCATTTAAGTAATGCTTTGCTGAAGTTAATATACCAATGCGTTTATAGCATCACTTACAGAAGCGCCAGAAGGTCCGGATGATCCGGGAGTCCCAGACTCTCCACGGGGTCCCTGAGCACCCTCAGGTCCACGAGCACCAGTAGGACCAGCTTCTCCCTGGTTGGCAAAAGACAGGAAAGAATTGATAACATTGAATTAATTTGTAAGCAGAGATCGTGGGAAGTTTAAGTATGTGCATAATAATCATTGCAGTCAGATCAAAACAAACACATCTGCAGAAAACAAGCTGGAAACTTGGTGTCAATCATGCAATAGAGGGAGGACTCCATGTTAAGGCAAATATACACAACCCAGAGTAGAAATATGTAGAAATATAAATGTTTAAAATTGAAGTTACAAAACATTGCTGCATTGTCCCGCCCCTTGGTCCTGACAGACACAGAGAGAGCAGACAGGCCACAGCAAGATAAAGCATGCTTTGGCTGCATTCATTCAAAATCCAGCACCTTTCTGCAGAATTGTTAGGAGGTTTTGATGTGTTCATTTGTGCTTTAGAATGTAACTGCTGTGAAACAATCAGATAATAACGTGTTATTCTTCTGATTCATGGCTTTTCATTCAATAATGCCAGTACTAAATCGGATATAAACATAAGCATTTATGCTTTATGCTAACTGCTGCTGCAACTGTTCATATAGCATTTCACAAGCAAGCCAGTGCAACCCAGTCCAGCCATAATTTGAGGGGAAATAATAATGTTTCCTGCTGTGGCACCGACTCCGTTCTCACATTTGCTATGAACTCTAAATGTTTTTCCAAGCAGGTTATGGGAAAAGGGGCACGCATATCGACGGGGTACCAAACACGTTACACAAATCGACACCACACCGGAAACTGAGTTTCTGTCTCTTTGTTGACAGTTTGTGGAAGCTTCAACTTTGACCAGATGCTTTACTCTCCATGGAGATCTCTGCTTCACTCCACCAGGCTAAGTAATGTGATTTTCTGTTTCTCGTAAATGTTCATGACATGGTGAGTCGATGTTTGTTGGCTTTGCGTTTCTGGCTGCAGATTATACTTTTATGGGACTGCTTCTGCTACTGGCTGCTAAATTCTGATCTTATTTGCCTGTCATCTAATGAAGTAGTAATAGTGGATGTATTCCTCATGGTTGATGAGCTCATTTTTCTTTTTGCTGCTGTTGTGTTGTTTGAATGTTGAAGGCTGCATTTGTTTTGGGCATGTTCCCTCCTTGTTGCTGTTGTTTTGGGGACTTTAACATCACATAACCATCTATATACTAGATAATAGATTATAATGGATTAAGGTCCATCTACATTCACTAAGTATTGTATTGATGTCAGAGCATATACACCAAATATGGAAACTCTATTCATGCCCTATTCACATAATAATTCTATGAAAGGTCTGTATAAATAAATTAATAAATTGCATAATTTGAGAATTAATTTGAGAAAAATGGAAACAAAACATTGTTCCAAGAGTTTACTGGTTATGCATTAGTAACATTTAAATGAACAAAATAATCTTTTGTCCTCCTTTTAATGCTATTAAAAGTGTACTATCCAAAGCCAGGTGCATAATGTGTAGCAGACTTTCTGGTTCAATATTAAAGACTGACATAACCCATGTGCACGAGCCAGAGGTTTTACCACACAGGTGGTTTGCAGCTTTTTCAGAATGCAGAATGAATTCCTATGCTATTGCTGCACATTGTAGACTTACGACTCAATAGTAAGACATAAGAGAGTGTTTGCGAAAAATGGTGATGTTGCGTATTGCATTTTTCTTTTCCCAAAGCCCAACGTCAAGGCTAATATTTTACTGGCCCTGAAACTAAGGTGAAAACGGGGGCGAAGGAAGGAAGCTCTACTGTACATCTGCCAGATTTATGAAAAGTTATGGAAAAGGTCTCAGCATTTTAGAGGCAATAGTTTGGCTCTTATGAATAAAACAATGGTGAAAATAAACTGCAGCTGGTTAAAAAGTTGTCTTTATAATCAGGAGTTTGTTCAATCGAGGGTCATATGAGTTTTATTTTTTTGTTTGTCTGTCTAGCTAGCTTTTAATTGTGAAAGTCTTGGGACCATTTTAACTGCCATCCCTTGCTCATAATACTCACAGAGGAAAAAACTAAAATGAGGCTGCGTTTCATGAGCTCTCAGGCTCCTGAAGGTATCATAATACAAGATTTTTTTTGAGCATTCCTCACCATGGGACACTTCCTAGAATATTAAAAAGTCACACAAAGACACACAGATTCACAGACTCGCCTGCAGACAAACAGGTTTATGGATGTGAATTGATACGATATGTAAACAAACAAACACACAGACAGACACACACACACACACACACACACACACATTTTGACATCTTGAGCCTAGCTTGCCTTGATTACTTTGAGGGAAACTCCAGTATTTTGTAAAGAGATACTCCGTTTGTAATTCCTAAAAGATTTCCAAAACTATCAAGGGGCTTGAAGAAAGCAAACCACCGGCACCGGGGCCTGGAGCACAGAGCTGAGCCTGTCTGCTATGCAAGAGGAATAAATCAGTTGCAAAGCAGAGAGCAAAAAGAAGAAAAGGTGGAAGAGGGGGTGAGAGAGGGAGAATAACACTTTTAACCCCCCCCTCCTCCCTTATTTTCCACACAGATGGAGGCTTAAAGCACGTTTAAACGCAGAGCAGCCTTCTCACATTTCACTTAAGCATTTCAACTTGCCCTCACAAAATCCTCCCTGAGCTGTGTGCAGCCATTTTTGGAGATATTAACTTTTATATTATTTTGTTGAGGAAAAGTCTTATGTCCTCACAGAGGGTTCACAAACCCAATCTATTTGCATCTGCTATACTTTGTTTGTGTTGAAAATTAAGAGGTTAGAAGTAAGGTTGGTTAGTTATTTTCATAGGAAGGAAGGGACATAGTTACACACACTCATTGACAGAATAAACAACACAAAGGTGAAGCCGAAAGAGGAGGAGGGGGAACTACTTGGGTAAAGTGTGGCTTACCTTTGAACCAGGAGAGCCAGGGAAGCCTGGAGCTCCAGAGGGACCGACAGGGCCCTACAGAGAGGGAAAGACAGTCTGTCAGTTCAGCTTTTAATAACTGACACATCCAGCTTTATGGGCTAATATCTTAGTGGAGTTATCTTTGGAGCAGTGGGGATGGATATCACATGCGGTGTTTCTTACTAAATCTCAAACCAAATGATGAAAATGAATGAAATGAGAATAAAAAATGACACTTACAGGGGGACCAGCAGGACCGGACAAGCCATCATTTCCACGTGCTCCCTGAAATAGACAATACGTTATCAGTTCATGTCTTCAAAAATAATGTTTTATTAATTTATTACACAAACTACTCAAATTGGGCAACTGGTGCAGCGGTGCCTAACTCTGTAGTAGACAGTAATGCAGCAAAGTGAAGCACCTAACCCATCTGTTGTGAATCAGATGATGAGGTTTATTAAAAAAAAAAGACACTCACAGCAACTCCGCTGGGTCCAGGACGGCCTCTCTCACCAGGCAAACCGCGAGGTCCCTGTGTAGGTGAGGGAGAGGAGAAGATAACCCTTACAAGCTGTTCACCATTATGACTGAGACTGGATTTGCACGGTTATTATTTTTCACATGTTGCTTTTGTGATGTCCAGAATTACACACCATTGGTCCGGGAGCGCCATTCTCTCCGGAAGCACCAGACTCTCCCTAGAGAGAAACAGGAATATGTGGCTGTTAGTTCAGCAAGGCAACCTTGAATTAAAAGTCTATTAAGTATCTTAGCAACAACTACTCTTCCTGTAATCGTGATATTGATAAAAAATATATCTCTCATCTCATATACTGATGTTATATGCTGTATATGTATTTCTCTGGTCACCACCGTCAACAGAAAATAAAAATCTCACCTTAGAACCAACAGATCCAGTCTCCCCTTTGCACCATCCATTCCTGAATAACCCTTAAAAAAAAAGAACAGAGAGACAATAAGGAAAAATGATAAACAACCACCTAAATTTCCTGGAAATCATTAATAGATGACCGACACACTCACTCTGTGTCCCTTGATGCCAGGCAGGCCAGGAGTTCCTGGGAATCCACGAGCTCCCTATGATGCAAGACGAGAGAGGATGCAGGAGATTAATATACAGTAGAGCAAGGGTCGGACGCCCTTTTCAGTTGAGAAATATATTTTTTTTCCGTCTTGGGAATCAGTTAAAGTTCAAGGTTAACATTAAGTTTAATTATAAAAACGCATGAAAATCTAAATCGCTAACAGATATGTAATTGTATTCCATCTACATAGGCAATGTGCATAGCAACATTAAAACAAAGATAATCTTTTTGTTAATAATGGGTATATTATAATAATACATGAGAGTATACGCTATCAACCTTCAACCAATCTTGTTCAGCAGCAATGAACTTAACAAATTAAGCCAATCGGAGGCAGAGTGGGGTGAGTTTCACATAATGCTGCTGGGGAAATTAATCTAAATAACAGACTGCAAAACTGGCTATGAAAGGGGTTATTTGGCATGTGGATGAGAGGGCACTTCAACATTTCCAAAAAAACACATCTTGCACACTTATTGCTAGTGTGCTATTGGTGGCAAGTGTGCCTGAGGTTGCCTACCACCCTGCAGTAAAACAAAAAGATGAAGCGTACAGAATAATGTTGATTTCCCCGACTAGGTCGGCCCCACAGGGACAGACTACATCAGGATAGATTTCCCACCACACGTTTCAAAGCAATTATTTCCATTAGGTTATCTATTAAAATTAACTTTTAACGTCCAGTTTTGGCTCCAACTAGTATTGGCCACATGGGACCTTCAGACCAAAAAGAAAAAAAAGTGCTCTGATTCTTGGCTTGATGATGAATGACCCCATCTGTAACTCATATAGTAATTTACAGATATGAACTCTAAACTCACAATCTAGCTCATAATATGCATTGAGTCATCATTAATGTCAGTAATGGTAAGAGGAGAGCTGCTCTATTTTAATAAATGTTAAGTGAAATGGAAGTAAAAGTGCAGTCAGTTTGGTTTAATTATGTTATTCTGATGTGATTAATACATGACAGCATCACTATAACTGTATGTGATGTCCATTAGAGTATAAATGCCCACAAATGGGGCCCATTAACAGTCTGGTAACAGACCACCAGAGAGACAAACGCAATAAAACCTTACACTATGTGTGAATACCTAGAGAATCCTCTGTACTAAATTGCTCAACAGTCAGAGTAAATCTCACCTGAGGTCCAGCAGGTCCACGATCTCCTGATTTTCCAGGTTTTCCAGCCTCACCCTAAAACAGAATCACAGAGGAAACCTTATTGAAAAAAATATTGAATTGAATTCATGCAAATGGTAAAATAGAAATCTGGTGCTGTATATTTAATTTAGTCAATGTGTTGGTGAGAGTGAGCACTCCTAGTGGACACATTGTGACATGTCATGCTTGCTGCCATCATGTGGCTAAAAGTAGGAATTACGTTTTACTTTTCAGGTGTAGCATAACGCTGGCTGACTGAGGATCCCTTCCCAGATTAAAAGAAGCAATTAATATAAATTCCAGTAAAAGATGTTGAAGCATCCAGCCATAGTTTCTATGTCTGACTGATAAAGTCTGGTAATCAATATAGCTTCACTGTATAATTCAATGAATACGGTAAAGGCCTATATGTATGGATTAATGGTATACATGTTATGTCTTAACCCAGTATTGCCAAATTCATGGGCTGTTCATTTTTTGACAGTATAATACTATGGAAAAGTATTTTCTTTAATAGTATTGCAGTAATTCAGATACAAAATGGTAGGGCAGTTAAATAGAATAATAGACGTGTTTGTACAAATACTACATGACAGCCAATATCATAATTTCATAATGAGGACACTGTTATTTGTACTTTGCATAATTCACCTACAGTATGGTAATCATGAATGACACAGTATTTCTGTAGATGGAGTCACAAAAGGCCACGAGAGCATTTCTTTCTATCTTTTAGGTCAAATTTCGGACATTAAGCAGAGTCATTGACCCAGATGATATGAGGACAGTGACTAACTAAGCTTCACGACGTGTCAGCCTGGTCAGAGTTCCTGCTTGTAGATTATATTTTTACATTTTTATGAAGTTGTGACAGACACACTTACATCATCTCCAGGTTTTCCAGAAGGTCCAGAGGGGCCACGGGGACCCATGGGGCCCTATAAGTAAAGAGAAAACAGGAAAAGGTGAGACACAAGTTCCCATTCATAGCCAACAGAGGACAACATCACATAGTTTAGACTGTAGAGTGTATATAAGAAGTGGACGTGGTCTCCACCCATTGGTTTGTGGATACGGGTTTGAATCCTCGAGTTCGGGTCGAGATAATAAATCAAGTGAGAAGTAGGGTCATAGACTTCCATGCAGACTTATTTGTATCCGGAGGAGTCGCCCCCTGATGGCCAGTAGAGAGAATGCAAGTTTAAGGCACTTCTGATTTGGCCTCACTTTTCACTATCATTAAGCAAAATCAGCCGTGGCAGTTGAGGTTCCCATTAATACATGTTATAATATCTTGCTGATCTGACACCTTGTTTTCTTTTTCTAATTGTTTGCCTCTGTATAAAAGCACATCAAAGTAATTACATTCCAAGACAGTAATTACAATATTATGGTTCTTAATGACAGTATGTTTCACAGATCAGAAATCAGCAGGATTTCTAGGTAAAATTAGATAAGAAAAAATAAGAAATGTATTAATACAATTGTTTACATCTTTTCCTTGTTGGTCCAGTGACTACTTTTCCATCTAAACACTTTTCTATCTCTTTTCTCTGCATGATTCCTTGACTAAGCAAGAAGCAAAGAAAAACGGTGAAGAATAAACATCGACCCGCAACAGTATAAGAGATGTAATAATACAAATCCAACTCAGGCAATTAAAAACACCTTGGTGGTAATTTTCTGCTTCACAAACACTCCTGTGACCCGTCTACAGCTGCCAAGTTATTTTCTGGAAGGGAGCTTGATTTTAATCACATATAATGGTCATAATGCAGCGGCTGCATATCTGAACTCCACAGGAGCAGATTAACGCAGCAGTGGGGAGACCCGGCCTGCATTGTCTGCTTGCTGAGGGAACGGGACGGACAGGGGAAGGTGAGCAGAATGACTTCTGGGAGCTCAGAGAGGGGGAAGAGCTGGGACAGCAAGGAGGGAGGAAATTAAAAGTAAGGAGAGGTACAACAAACACCGGATGCTGCCAGTGAAAAGATGGGTGAAGAAAGCAAAAGAAAGTCCTGAGACAACTGCAGATCTGCTCCCCACAAAGTAGGGAGCACAACCGCAGAAGGCCAGCTTATGCTTCAAGCAGATTTGGTTTTAGAGACGTGAGGACTGTATGCATTTGACATGAGCGGGTTGTAAATGTTGAAATTGAAGGAGCCGGCTGGTCGAATAGAGAAGCATATAGAAGTTAGTGGTGAGCAATGAAAGATTAGAAAGTGTCTGGAGACTTTATGGAAATGTCATTTGGCGACCGTTCGGTAACAGTAATTTTCACATGGAGAAGAAAGGGAAAGGCGAAGATTAAAAAAGGAGAGATTTATAGGCTGAGAGCAAGTATTTATAATAAACCATGAAGCGAGGACTAGATGGACTGGTACTGTGTGGGATACTTACAGACTGTCCGGGCTCTCCAGCCTCTCCTGGGTTACCTTGGAAACCTTGTGGGCCCTGGGATATAGAAAGAAGAGAGAGGCTGTTTGTTGAGAGTGAAACTTTTTTTTATATGCAGTACCTGAGAATTACTGAATGTAGATCTATTAATCAATTTATATCTTGATTCATTTTGAATACCAAAGAATTCACTGTTCTACCTTCTCAAGTGATATTTTCTGCTGGTTTTATTCCTCATCTCTAATAGTAAACAGAATCATTTTGGGTTTTTTTTAACTGTTGCTTGGCATAATCAAACCATAACCAAAGATCTTATATACCAAACAATAAACTAATGATCAATTAATAAAAAAGAAGCCCTGACAACAACAACTTGTTCTAAAAGCCTTTAGTTTAACAGAAATTATCATTAGTTATATGATGGCTATTTTACAGATTAGTTATACAGTAAATTCATTTGATTATCTTAGCAAAATAATTTACATACACCTGCAGCAGTAACAAGTAAAACTACACCAATAATGATTAAAAAGGACTTTCTTTATAGTATCTGTAGCAGTGTATCTCTGTCTGTCAACGTTGTCGTACTGGAGCTTCTCAACGTTACACTTCATCCCTACAAATGTCGAGTCATCTCTTGTGTGAAAGTCTTCGCTGTTTGAATCCTATATAAAAGCAGTCAAAGGCGTCCGAGGAGAAAATCTGTCTCTCCAAATGTGGGTTCAGGGTGATTAAACCATCAAGTTGAGGCACGTCATCTGGCATCGCCTACAACTTAATAGCTTTAAGTCGGGAGGCTGGGAGGGCTCAAAGGGCTACAGGTAGATCTGGGTTTGCGGGCGAGAGCAGAGTGAGGCGGGGTGTAAACCCAGTAGACTCTGTGAAAGGTGACTCGTCAGATAGTCTACAGTTTGCCTGTTTAGCCTGCAGCTGTGAGACTATGTGAGAGTATTCTCCGTGTGTAAACATTGATCTCTGACAGCCTGTGGTGTTTTTGCAAAATCACTGGTCGTTTTGGGGTCATGACTGTTATTACTCACACTCAGGGGAAGTAGACAGTGAGGCATGTACACAGCATGGAGCACATTACTATTATGAGATTTAGTCTGTCGGTGGCTGAACGCAGCATCTAGTCTGCAGGTGGATGCGGCTTGTGTGTGTGTGTGTGTGTGTGGGGGGGGGCATACAGGATGTACTTACAGGTGATCCGGTGGGGCCAGGTGGTCCTCTGGGACCCATAGGGCCCTGAGGGAGAGAAGAGAGACAGCACAACATCAGGCTAACGACACATAATCACATCCTGTAGCAATACACACTGTTTAACTACACAAACACATAAAAGTGTGTGTTTGTGTGTGTTGTGGGGAAAGGACTCATTTTTGTCTATTTGAATTCTGTCAGAAGCTTAAAAAAAACAATATCACCTGCTTTGCCCTGAAGCTACACAAAGCTCAACGGCTCCACTTGTCAAATCCATAAATCGTTTGAAATTCCTCAGCTGCATTTGGACTTTCTTTCGCCCGCTGACGTTCTTTTTTTTTACTGTCTGTGCCCCCCTCCTTCTCACCCTCGGCTCCCTTTCCCACCTGTTGCGTGTCTCTACAGTTCAAAGATTACCGGTGGTAGCTCTGTACAGTGCTGCTTTGAACTCTACGTGACTTCTTTTCCACTTTGACACTGAATGAAAAATAACACAAAACTGAGCTGTTGAGATTTCAGGCATCAAAACAGGAGGCGAGGTCTCCTCCACTAACTTCTCTCTGACTGAATCCTTAATCTGCTCCGTGGGGGCTTCTGGCTGGGGTCACACGCCAAAGTGATTTCTACTTCAGCGTCACGCATCGCTGCTCAAACAAGGGAAAAATCACATTCTGTGGAGGTGATGAGTCAGATCTCATACGAATATACGCAAAGGAAATCAGCTGTTCGAGGAATAAATGGACTGTAAACGTTGGTGTCAATAAGGCTTCACAAAAATTCAAAGTTCTTTGGTGGAAAAAAAAAAAAAAGAGGCTTGATCCTGATCACTTGTGGCAGCTTTTCCTGTCGGATAAAAACATATTCCTTTCAGTAGAATTGCTTTTACAGACCCGCATTTTAGCGTTGTGGTTATACTTTATAAAATTAGGGACAGCAGCCAATGAAAATGCCACAACGCGCGCGGCACAGTGGTCCTCAGAAAACGAATGAATTCACCTTTCAGTGGGTGTGGGACGTCTTTAACCTCAGCCGGTAGAAGCTAATCAATGGGGCTCTATATCTTCGGGACTTTCTGAATGTGTATTTGAGGGGCAGGCGTGCTTATGCGTGCATACATCTCAGTGGGAGCGTTGTTTGAGGGTTTGGTATGTAGGTGTACGGATATAAGTTGGGTCTATAAGGGGTTATAAGCCTAACTGTGATTTAACATCACAGTCTTTTCATTCACTGCTCCCCCCCTCCGTCCCCCAGCAGGCTGGCAAACGCCAAAGTAAACCTGGGCTGGCCTCAAAAGGGCCCAGTATTGTGGTGAGCTCTCAGACAGACATGTGGAAGGACAGTCAGTAGGAGTGAAGCCACACAGACTGCTGCTGGCTGTGGGCATCTGATCCCCCCCCCACTTCCTGGCTTCCTCCTCTGGGCTGAGACTGCCAAGCTGCTCTGCGGATATCTAAACCAAAATAGCTCCCAGTGTGCTCCTTGCTCCGTATCAGGAAAGGTGCCATGCCAAACCCCGGCAGCAGAGGTTTTTCATGGGCTTGATATATAAAGATGATCAATGGCTGTCCCTTCGCTTTATAAAGTGACCCCACTGTACTCCATGCAAAGTGTTTGTTTTCCATCAGGACCCAGAACTTTGTAGTTTCTTGTCTTTTTAAAATCTCTTTTTCTCCCAAAACCAGAAAGGAGGGGAAAACATGAAGCTACCAATCACTGGGATTTTTCTTGAATCGTATTCCTCTCGTCCTTGATGATTTTCAATCCTACATGGGTATCTCCTCTCCAGGTGGTGTGAATGATGTCCATCTTGTCGTTTTCATATTTGACAACCACATGACGCTTCTCGGGATCATATAAGGAAGTTGTTTCTGCTCCTCCAGAAAGGTAAAAGTGCAGGAGGATTGTGTCAAAGACGATTCAGAAGGGCAGATGCTTGCCAGCATCGATCTTTAACCCGAGGCCTTCAGGCGGAGAGACATGCTGCCTAATCATTTTTCCTCTCTCCTGACCCCTCCGAGACCGCAGCATCCAGGCCGATACATCGACTGTGAAAAGAACAACAACATAGGAGCGGCAGCAGGTCACATCAGCGCTCGCTCACCATTGGTCCTTGCATCACGCCCATCTGCGCGCCGCCGGCCTTCTCGTCGAAACCGCCAGCCATCTGAGCAGCAAAGTTCTAGAAATGGGAAAAAAAAAAGAAATACATTTATGTTTTTTGTCAAGCTATATGAAGGTTTTTTGTGTCCCTTCTTTATACATTTATGACATCTCAGTCCAGATGTCACATTGACCGCAGGGTAAAGCATCTGGTTGGAATATATGAAAGGCCAAATAAATAAAACCTGAACAAGGAGGAATACTTCAGACTGCATCAACTTTAAAATATTGGTTTGAGTCGCTATGATGCAAAATTCAAACATTCATGTCGGGAGCCAAATGCGTGGAGGATGCTGTGTCAGGCAGACGAGAGGATCAGCTTTTAATAGACTGTGAGCAGCAGAGCTTATTATGTGAATCCAGATCCAGACAGAGGAGAGACATGGGGCATGTGAACAGTTTTCATCTCTCCTTCACAAAGAGTCTCCTTGCCCCCCTACCCTCTTCCCCTCCTCAAGTCTACCATCCTTCCACCCCCACAACCCTCAATCCACCTCCTCCCTCCTTTTTCTCTTACAAAGAATGAGAGGCATTCGATCTATTCTTTCTCTCTCTCTGCATCTACTTGCTGTTGTCTTTCTGCCTCCTCCCAACGCCGGCAAAGTCCCACATCTTTTGTGCTCTTGGATTCTCTCCTCGCCCTATTTCTCCATTCTCGATGCTCATTCCACCCAGTCAGAGTGAGCCCATTGTTGGCCCCGCATCAGTGTCCAACCTGTCAGCTCCTACGTCTGCACTGAATGCTTACCGGCCCCCGACTTGTCATGGGATACTTACTCCGCCAAGGCCAGGGGGTCCGTTAGGTCCTGGAGGTCCAGGGGGGCCAGGGTTTCCGGGGGTTCCAGGCTCACCATCTCTGCCGCGGGGACCAGTGTTTCCCTGAAATAGATAATTATAAGAAAATAAAGCTATGACTCTGCAAGCTGTTAAAATGTAAAATCCACATATAAAATGCGAGGAAGTAAAAAAACAAAACAAAAACAATACATAACAATATATTGACCTACGTTTTTAAGCTTTTTTATAAGCTTTAATAGTTTTCATAGTTGTTCTGTTAATCAACTCATCGATAAATCTTTTAATAATCATCACTCAACTCAAATATGCAGCTTATATTTAGTTTTTATGTGATTTTTGACAACTCAAACCATCAACTTTATATGAAATGAACATGTATCATTGAGAAATAATCATCCTGTATTGTTATAATCTTATTACTTTATTTACTTGAAACACACAAAGACAAATACCACTGACTTTTTGGTATATGATAGTACAGGGAAATGTTAAATAGTCATTTCAAGTCACCATTGATTGATTTTTGAGGCTCTTGTGCCAATAATCGAACTGAGTAGTATTTTAGAAAAATCATTACACAGTTGCTGGCAGACGACACACTACCGGACTACGTTTGTCAGAAACCGGCAGAATCTTAATGCTCAGTTGAACCTTCTCCAAACAGCACTGATGATCTACAAAGATCCTTCATGACTGAAGTTTGTCTACTCAAACTGATCCAAACCAGACATTTCAAGGATAAAAAAACCTAAAAAAAGAGTTTTACTATCACAGCGCCAAGATACAAGGATTGTAGGTAGACTGTGTTGATTTATCAGAGTGAATCAGACTAGCTGGCATACCTCTGCATGTAGTGACAAATTACCCTGCAAGGGGATCCTGAGCAAAGAATGTGCTGAACACCTAAAAGGCTGCTCAGCCTGTGCTAGCCAAAACACAACTCGCTTTGTGCTCAAATCTGCATAAACAAGATAACTACGAGATGTAAACTCCTCGCCTGCAGCCGTGATCACAGTGTTGCTACGTAAATGTGTTGATCAAAGCCCCGGCGAGTGCGGCGACGCAGAGTTCCCACACTGACTGACTCGGGGCCTCGGAGAGCAGCAGAGGTTTACATTATAAGTCTCCTACAGTCCCACATCTGTTAAACAACCCAGACGTCGGCGAACCACACCGCCTAATGGAAACGACACATGACTAGTTAGACTGAGCTGCTCAATGAAAGGCCACCATTCTGCAAACCTGCGAGCTGTAGCAGATACTCCATCCACCCACCTCACCCCCCAAAGACCTGCAGCGATCCCATTGAATAGGACAAACTGTACTTCTTAAAGGAGCCGAGTGCCGGCCTTTTGGTCTGAAAATGACAAGAGGGGGAGTGATTTCTTTTTCCCCCTTTTTTTGACTGACCTTTTCTCCCTTATCTCCTCTTGATCCACGGGGTCCTTGCTCTCCTGGTGGGCCCTGGTGAACGGGAGACAGTGAAGCAGTCGGTGACTTCAGGTGTTACCTCATGTGCACGTGAGCTGCAGAAGCAGCTGTGAACTCTGCTACTGTTACGTCAGATCAGACTTCCTGTCACGGCAAGTGGCGACTGAATGTAGCCCTAATTCTCTACACATAAAGCATATTTGCAAAAGCTTTCAAAGGAAATGTAGAAAGGCAGAAATCGGTGCATACCATTGGGCCACTTGGTCCTCTTGGTCCTACAACCTGGAGAAGGAAAGGAAAGAGAATCTTTAAATTTAGGCCCACTACTGAAGCTGACATTCACCAGATGTATTTGGACACGTGAGGTTTCAAACTCTTTGCACACGGAAGGGAAACATTATCTTCCTTCCATCAGAGCAGAGCCTGTTAACGGCTAATCTCTTCGGGCAAAGCGTTATAAGAAACATACAATAAACAATGCCTTCTTATTTCCTGCCATGAACTTCAATTCCCTGGAAGGGGCAAAGCATTTCCAGGTGCAGCGCTACAGCAGGGAGTTTACTCTTACTCTATGCTGGCCTAGGGGACTCTTTATGGAGGATTGTATGAAGGTCTTATTGTGATTGGCTGTCTTCCTGACGAGTGGGCTAACGGACCTTCCTCCTCTCTCTGTCTCTCTGACTCAACGTTCTTTCTTTCTTATGCTGGAGGTATAAACGCAAAATTAGATGAGTATTTCTCTAAATACTGACAACTATTCATGCATGCAGCCACAGCCAGAGATAATACGCTACCAGCAGTGGTGGAATGTAACCAAGCACATCTGAGGTACTTAACTTCATGCTGCTTGATACTTCTACACCACTACACTTCAGAAGGGAATATGGTACTTTGTACTGTCAATACATCTGTTTGATTTTGCAGATTAAAATTTTCACACACAAATAAATATGATTAATACATAATCTGACGCACTGGTATAGATTATACTGCCCAACAGTGTTTTAAATACTTCAAATTAACACTTACATTAGGAATAATAAGTTAATATTTGGTCAAATTACCTGAAATACTTTTACCTATGATACTCAAAGTATATTTAGCTTATAATAGAACATACATACTTTTACTCATGTGACTTTTCAATGAGGGACTTTTTTCCTGTTGTGGTGTATTATTATATTATCTGAATACTTTCTCCACCACTGGCTACCATTAAGGAGTTGTATGTTGTTGAGTTCATGTGAGGTTGAAAAAACTTCTACAACAGATTGAAAACTTCGAAACAATTGACAAAGAACATTTTCAAATGAAAAGAATGTCGAGCTGCACTCTTGTACCGTGTGGCGTCAACTTACATCGGTAATGTCTCCTGGTTCACCTTTCTGGCCCTGATGTTGAAAAAATAAAGCATAAAAACAGCAATTTGGATCAGAACTATGATTATATTTTCAAATCTTTTTCAGCTACCTGACATTCCTCACACATGTTATTACCCTGCCCCTAAGAGATTATATGGAAAGTGCATCCGGAACTTATCAACAGCATATAAGAAACAGAAAATGAGTTTCCCCTACAGTATCATTACACACATAAATATGGCACACAGTGTCGAGGAGGAAATAACTATTGGCAAAGCTCTTTCACATCAAAATCTCCTCTAAATCAATAAATGTCAGGGAAGTCCTGCAGCGGTATGAGTCTGGGATAGTTTCAGATTTAATTGCAGGTGCTGGAGATCTTCCTTTCTCTCTCTCTCTCTCTCTCTCTCTCTCTCTCTCTCTCTCTCTCTCTCTCGCACACACACGCATCATGTTCACACAGACATATCCACACACACAGAGAGCATCTTAATATCCGACAGGGTCTCACCTTAGCTCCAGGGGCTCCTGTTATGTGGTCAAGTGGATTAGAGGGGACAAACAGATCACAGTTAGTGAACAGATTACACACAGAAACAACCCATGAGGGCAACACCAACCCCAGTAAGTCTGCCTGCTCATAGCCGATTGTACTTCCCTAGATTAAACGACTCTAAACGACCACAACCAAATCATATTTGTGGCCCCCAAAGAGCCCATCAGGATTGAAACAGTGTTGGTTGAATCACCATCTTAAGCGCTTGAAGCAGAAGCAAAGCAGCTGCGGGTTAAAGGGAATGGTAGGAAGCAAAAATAATAGGCCATTTTCAGAACATTAAATCTGATGTAGGCCGTTCTAATGAGCATTGTTAAGTAGCAATAATGATAAATTATGAGTTTGCATATTTTCTTAAGGTGGGGCTGGGTATCACTGAGAATAATTTTCGATTATTATTACCTACTTTAAACTATTGATACCTTACTTTTAGGGGAAAAAATGTATAAAAAACACTATTTTAATGTAACAAAAGAAGCCAAATTTCTGAAGTTAAATGTTGATGAAATTCAAGAAGCCGTCCAAGCCTTTTGCCTCCATAAAGTAAGCAAAAATTTAAAAAAAATGTAGATTTCAATAACTATAAAGTCACAAAATAAGTTAACAAGATCATGAAAGCAGATGTTCAATGCTACGTACAAAAAAAATAACATATTGTGTTCTGATAGCCAGCCATATTTAGGTGGTTAACTGAAAATTATGTTGTACATGTTACATACTTCTTAATAAGCACTAAATTGTTGCCTTTAATGGAAGATAAGCATTTCATAAAGCATTTTAATCCACAAGCATGCATTGCAAACAGCGACACTTCTGATTTCCTGTATGCTCCTCAACTGTTTGCATTTCCATAGCTGACCCTGTTTATCAGGAGAAGATGGCAGTTTGAAACGTGGTGAATAGCTCTTTCAGTAGAGTGTCACCGTTTTTCTTGCCATCAGATCTGCAGAAATCCTCCGAGAGGATACAGAGTAGAAATGTGAAGCCGTGTCTGCTTGACTGAGGTATTTCCTTAATGACTCCCACATGTTCACATCATACTCAAGAAGGGGAGAGTATTCAAACAAGATGGGGGCCAAGGTGAGCCAGCTATGGAAAAATGACGTTGAGGTAGCATTTCACTGAAATCTGCTCAGATGTGTCACTGTTGCCCTTCATTTCATCATTTGTTTGCTTTGGGGATAGAAAAATGTATTCAAATCAAAGGTATAGCGTAGGCCTAATTGATTCCATTATTCCGTTAACGGCCAACCTTTGATTAATACCAACTGTCGGTTAGTTTTCTCCCCAGAATAAACAACATGATCTCGTAGAGTAATTTATTTATGAGAGGTGTGAGATAAATAAATTACGACCAATGGGTGGAGACTGCTCAGCGGCACAGATGGGGCAACACTCTCCGAATGGGATTTCGGGTTTGGGGCAGTCTTTTAGCTCCTCGCAGACAATTTCATCACACAGGACGCTTCCGGTGTCACACACACAGATGCGACAAGGCTCTGGTTTCCAGACGTCCTTGTCGCTATAGCGCTGTCCATCTTGTATACAGCTAGAAACATCCTCCTCTGTGTGTGAGGTCATGGTGGAGGACAAACACAGGTAGATAGTGGGAGGGAGAAAGGAGATTATGCATCAGATATGAAAAGCAGTCTTATTATGAACAACATTGCTTGTATTTACTGTAAGTTATAGCATGTTTATCAGATATAAAACAAAGAAATGTGTAAAACGTTGACATTCGATTGAGCTGGTTATGATAAATGTTTCCTTCAGTGGCAACAAAGAGACTTGAAGTCTGATCATCTACCTTCATCATGGACGAATATTTGACCACAAAAACATCCTTTGGGGTGTCACGGTCTACATTAGTCTACATTACACTAAAATAACAATTACATTCATTATATCTGCCATATATCTTCTTGATTAATTGTTTTTGAAGTATCAGCAAATATAGTGCCAAATACCCCTTATTATATCTTGCAGCAGAAGGTGTTGTAAAATCCCAGGTAGATTCAGTTTACCGAGAAAATATCACATTTGAGAATCTAGAACCAGCAAACTTTTGACGCTTTTGCTTCACAATAACTATAAGAATGGATTGATTATCAAAATAGCTGCTGATTAATGTTTCCATAATTGACTAATCAACTAAATGTTGTAGCCCTTGTTTGCAAGCCAACCCTATTTCCTGTACAGTTTCTGTCTCCCAATCAGCTACACACTATTAAATAAAGGCTAAAAATATCTTGTGCCATCTGTGCCATTTATCAATAACCAATTCTGAGTCGAGCTATTGAATTATCACACCAACAACCTCTGAAACGGCCACTGGGTGGCAGTGTAACATCACAGAATCACAGCAGTAAGACCTGCAGGAAACCTCCGAGAACTTCATAGGAGCTGGAGACCATGTGCCTAAATTCCTCCCCAAGTTAAATATAGGGCTAGTTTACATTGCAGAAGACACCCTAAACAGACTTTGCATTCAGTAAATGAAACATGTTTGCATTTTCTGTTTTTTTTTTTCAGACCACAGCTTGAGACAACATAGCTGAACGTGGGGGAGGTGGGGCATGATACAATACAGGTACTGTACTTGATCTAAATGACACCACTCAGGTAGTCTGACAATGGACTCAGTAATTAGCCATATCCCTGTTCATTTTCCAGTCTGAAGGCTTCCTAGAAAAGTCAACAGAAGGCCAAACAGTTGCTCAAAGAAATGCTCTGATTAGAGTCACTGAACCTTCCCTGAGGGGTGAATGTGGTCAACCCACCAAAATAAAAGCTTCAAGGTTCGACCTGCTGAGTAGTGTGAGAGGAGAAGGAGCAAGTACAGTAGCTATATTTACCTTTGAGCACTGCTTAAATCTAGGTAACCTGACGGACCTCAGCCACCAATGAATGAGGTCTTTTGGAACCGGACAGAGTGGGCAATTCACAAACGATTGCCTTGTATAAACATGGGGCACATTTTAAACCCCATCTGGAAGCCATAGCTGTGTCAGATGCCAATTCAAATACGCCAGAGGAAAAAAAAAAGGTCTGTTTTCATGCACATACCTTGCACGTTTTTACGGGCCTGGGTACGCTGTCAAAAGACTGCACCTGTCCTCTCATTGGCCCAAATATGAAAGATTATCCTGATATCCTGGGACAAGGGCTGCTCTGTATACTGCACAGTTGAGAGAGAAAAGCTGGCTTTTCGTCACTGAGGATCATTTCTAAGTCTCCTCTCCCATATGTTGGCAGCCATGCTGTTTTCCAGGGTAAAAATGAACGATGAAAATTTTAAAGTGAACCCAGGTGTACTTCGAGGACGGCAAAGTCAACTCGGGTTTTCACCATATTTTTCACTGTAACTTCCTGAAATCCCTTCTACTGCCCCATCTGATTAATTTTATGGGGTCCTCCGCATGAACGCTCAGTCAGTGGCCACAAAATTGAGACCTAAGAGTCTGACCCTTGTCCCATCTCAGTGACTTGGGGGCATTGAGCCCCGCTGTGCTGAGGTCACAATCGGACCTCTTTACCACTTCAGCGTCTCCCAGATACATTTCTGCCTCCAGTTAACGCTGAGGAAAGAAGGGCATTATATCCAGAGGGACTCTGAAAGGGTAACCTGAGACCTGCAATGGCTTTGGGTATTTTCCCTTTTTTTCTCCTGCTCTCTTCTTGGAAAATACACATTTTCTTTGCTTTAAAAATGTGACATTTTTTTTCATTCTGGGAATAAAGTTCCTCATATTTCTTTTCCGATCACCTATCTCCTGGCCCTTGGCTCCGTTTCTCTCTGGGCTGACTGTCACAGCTTATGGGTAATCTATTTTGCAGATGGAAATCCTGAAATCATATGGAACATTATTTCTGGCTCCAATCTGCTGGCAAACCTTCACTTTCAAGTGTCCCTTGTGGATACTAAAATCAATAATGATGAGGAATAACCCCGCTCCAGTTTTCTTAAAAAAACTGAGACAGTAGAACGTCTGCAGGTAAGAAGAATGATTTAATGACTATTAGATTCTTAATGGAGAGAATATTCAAATAATCACTTTATATTGAACTTTCGGTTCATTAGCCCACCTTTCGGCCCCAACAAGCCAGGATTCGCCTGGATGCCCTCTGACAGCAATGGAATGTGAACACTTTACCAAAGGCCCTTGAGCCTGACCACCTTTCACTTTTTGCCCATCCCCTCCCCCTCCCCCCTCCACATTAAGTGAATCTGCAGCTAAATGGAGAGCCTGTCAAGGCCGCTGAAGCACCCGCAGGTGTCTTGCAGCTAAACTTAAGAAAGAAGGGGGATCAACATCAGAATCTTTATGATCTCCCCCTCTCCATAATGTACATTTCAGTGAGAATAAACCACTACTGTAACAACAGATAAATAACCCCTTAGAATAAAAAAACAAACACATCCTGCGTTTTTTTTGCTCAACTCGCCACATCTCTCCATCCATATCATTACTTTTACGCACGTCTACAACTCTGATAAGTTGCGCGTTATCACACCTGGCAGGTACAGTGAGATCAGCGCTCTTGGTTCACAGACGGTCCACAACCACCATCAATCATATAACGTTGCATGCAACAGATTATATCCAGACAATCGTGAACTTTCTGTGCGTAAAAAGGTGCGAGAATAAAAAAAAAAACAAATCTCTCCAAGCTCTAACACAAGCTCAGGTGCTTTGCTTAGAAATAAACCTGTTGCAGAAGAATATGCACCTTGTGACAGCCTTAGCTTTTTTTTCTTCGTCATACATCTTTCATTGAAATAAAACGATCACTTACGTTCATCCTCTTGACATCTTACAACGGCTAATAGACAGGCTTGCGTTGCTACGAGTAGCAGTACAGTCCTGGAATCCATAAAGCTGAACATGTCTAAATATTAGACATGCAGGGCCCGTGAGGGGGAAAGGAAAAAGGTGCGAAGATACCGCAGGTCGTCTCTCAGTATTTAGTGTGTGTCCCCAGTTACAAAAGCTGAACCATTCGACATTCACAAGTTCCCAAAAAAAAAAACAAATAGTGGGGGGAATCCAGCGGCAGGACCCGGACCTGCAGCAGAAAATCAGCACCGACCGCTTCGGGCCAGACGCTGTAGTTTTATGTCCCCGTTGCCTTCAATGAATCTTCGTATATTCCCAAATATCAGTCCGGCCCCTTACCCCCCGTCGGTCTGAAATCTGAGCCCCGTTTCCCTCCCATTCTGTCTCCCAGGTTCCATTATTCCAGTCCCAGACCACTCCTTTCTCCACGTGCTGCTACTGATCCCAAAAACCCCTGAAACTCCCCCCTGACTCCGGTGCCATCCCCCTTCTCTCCCCCGCCTGGTTCATTCACAGCATGTCATAACTTCGTTAAGCTAATTGAAGGCGCTTCTTCATTTCGTTCATTAAAAAAAAAAAAAAATAGTTGCCTGTTGAATTATATTTAAGTTAGCTGTGTGTTGGTCAGGCAACTCCAAGGCAACTCCATCTGACAGTGTCCTTAGGATGTGGAGATTCAATACAATAAAAAAATGAAATGATTATAAGGGGGAGATCCAAGGAAGGGGAGATTAAACCACTTTTCCATTTTAGGCTAAGGATATACAATTCACGTTGAATATTGTAATGCATAATGCAAGGTTTTCTTCATGATAAAATGTGGATATTAATAAATGTTGAGGGCATTTTTTTACTGACTATAAACACCTAATGGTCCATGAAGTTATGGCGGTTACTTCTTTTATGTGAAATGTAATATTGAGCCGTAAGAGTTTATGACATTCTGCACGATGGAGTTTGGAGTCATTTTATTAATTGAATGCAAATTAATCTGCAACTTTTTTAACAGTTGATAAATGTTTTGGGCATTTGTTCAGAAAAGCTAACACAATGTGGACGTTGTCGTCATGACGTCACTTTATGGACGATTGGTTCATAGTTATGAAGCCTTGAGTTCGCCATTTCGATGGAAAGTTGAAATGTGATCTAATGCCGGGTACAGTGGCATCGCTGGGAGGACTGTGGGGAAAAGAAGGGATGATTCTGGTTGAGGTCGAGGGACTGCAGCATGCAGACTGTCACACGACGCAGACCGTATTATCACCTTTACCTAACGTGGTGAGATGGATGCTGATGAAAGCTGATAATGTTGAGGGGATTGTGGCATCGTCAAAGCTCTACATGTGACGACTTCTTCTTCTTCTCTGTGACCTTCCGAGACTCAAACGGCTTTGTCACATTTTCTCTCAGTGTCATCTTCAAGAGGCTGACTGTGTGTCTTATTGTCTGTTTTTCACCCGTCACCATGGCAACGAGGTTGTGTTATGGCTCAGGTGTCAGATTGGATTTGCCTCTGTGATCGAAAATCAGTGTGTGGCGTCAGTGTGAGAAACTTTCTCTTCTAACGTGCCATGTTTGACCTCTGCTCATCTTGTTTTAATGGAAATGAAACAATAGATTGTGAAAACACTTGAGGAAGATAGATATTGTTCGTTTAACAGCAGGTTATCATTGATGGGTGAGTTTATGAATCCAGTTTGATAAACTTTTGGGATTAAAAGACTTTTATTTTGATAGCCTGTACCTCTAAAACAAGTGTTTTTAAGAAAGGCAGCCTCGCTACTCATGATCAGGTGTAATAGCATCAAAGAATATGCCCATGCATCTTGTTAAAGGTACTTTATGGACTGTCTGGTATTAATACTGCGAACCATAATCCCGGCTGTGCTATCATGACCATACACAACTTGTCAGGCTCTATTGCAGCTTTAAGTACACTGAGTACTTAGTTAGTCTCCACCATTGATCATCATTCTCCTGGTTCACTTCCTCTAAATGCCATAGAGCAGCAACACACTATTCTATATGATAATCTCCAGGACCACTTCTGTCCACTCTGCAGCTACAACTCTATATATACATGTTCAGGGACAGTTTGGTTGCATCACTGATGCAGGGTCCTTTTCGGCAGGTTGTGACCTGTGAGCTTTGACCTTCGACCCCCCCCTCACGCTTTATTGGAAACGGGAGCAGCTGGTGCATCCTGAGTGTGCAGCATTAGTGCTATTCTCTACCGCTCGGCTGTCTAAGGAGAAGCTGTGGTTGTCTGGCGGGTCAGAGAATCCCAAATGCATGTTAGTTTGTTTTGTGAGAGCCACTTATTGAGTCCAGGTTCAAGATGAGTAACGGCTAATTGCTATTCAGTGGAATGAACACACGCTAATCACTGACACTTGCAGGTAGGCATCGCAAGTTCCTGCATAAGAGCAAAAGTGGTGGAATAGAAAAAACAATTTGACTTGTATGTGTTTAAATGTGGTCCAAAGTGAAACTGAGTCACATTTCACCCAATCATAAAATCTTACATCATTGTCCCTCAGAGTTTTGTTTCCCATGTAAGCCCTACTACATGAAACGTGTTCACCTTGTCATTTTGCATAGTTTCAGACATTTTCAACATGTCTGACTATGTTTAACAAAGTTCCATGCAAATTATAATTGTTTTCCTTGTGTGATCTTGTGACGTGCCCATAAACCCTGTGCAACCCTCGGATCAAAGACTTTGGATCACTGAACTACCAATTATCTATTTATAGGAAGAAGACCTAAAATCAACTTCCTTATTGCTGGTAGAAGCAGGCAGTGTGGCTAAATCAGCTGCTGCGTTGTGGACTGAAAATGCTCTCAGTGCATGAATGGGGGAGATGTTGGGAGGTTTTGTGCTGTATGTGTGTATGATCTCTTTCAGTAAGCCTTGTGAAGACAAACCCTTTGAAGACTTTCAGAAATGACGCCCCTCGTCCACGAGAAGTTGTGAGACTTTGTGCTGCTCAGCTCCGTGTCTGTGAGAGTGCACGTATGGTTTAAGTATTAAGAATCTCTGTCAATGACTCAGGACAAGACCGTGCTTTGTTTCAGACCTGCAAACCTCAATTATGTCTTGAAAGGAGACGGACTGCAGCGTCCTGTGGCCAGATTTTGATTACTTCTTCAAAGCTCCCCTGTGCTGAATTGACAGACATGTCCCCCTCCAACGGGGTGAGGGGTTAGGGGTCCCAGATGCATCAGAAAGTATGAGAAAATATACCCTGGCACTTGAGGTATCAAGTTATGTTTGTCATGCAAGCACCCGAGCCCCGGAGATTCATAATTACTCCTGCCAACATGAGGACTTTATAAGAACTTCAGCATATAATTTAGGATATATTGCAATGGCACATTGCATACATATATTTCTTTAATGAACACTCATCATCGTCCAATAACTTGCGAGAGGCTAGTAAGTGAAACATTTTGTCTGTGAATTTATGTTATCGGTGACAAGTTACAGCTGCAGGAAGTTCAGTCCGCTGTGTCTCTTACAATTCACGCTGTGGACCGTTAAAAGAGGCAGGAAATGATGGGAAGAGTCAGTGAATATAGGTCTGAAGTTGTTTAGGAATTAAGTCTGTCTGGAAAGATAATCAGAGAGAGAGAGAGAGAGAGAGAGAGAGAGAGAGAGGTGTCGCAAAAAAATAGAAAATAAAGGGAGAGAGTGCGAGGTAAGGTGGGTGGGAATGATGGAATGCACGAGTGAGGGAGGGGACAGCTGAAAGGGGAGGAGAGGGTGGGACGCCCAGAGTGGGACGGAGATTGAAGATGGAGAGGGAGGGAGGGAGAGAGAGGTGCACGCAGCAGGAGAGCTTTAACTGAGGCCATGTGAGAGTGCTACTGAAATAACAAAAGCTATGACGTCACCAGCTGGGCTGGCTGTGAAAGAAGGCCCTGTCAGAACTACCTATAGCCATAATAGCATTACTTCCAATTGCCTGGTTTGTACTGCGGGGCCAAATGGAATTTATTTCCCACATTCTGTTGTCCAGCATTCCCCAAATATTACTCCTGTTAAACATCAAGGCAGGGAATATTCTGCATCGTAGAAAAATCACATGAAACGATCCACACAGATATATGGTTTCATTCAGAGCTGAAAGGATTCACTTGGAAATTTTTCTGAAACTATTTAAAGCAAAAATGCCAAACCATTTATGGCTTGGAGCCACTCATAATCTGTTTTTATACATAACTGCATATCTTCAGTTTTTTGGAGAACAATTTGAAGATGTCACCTTGGACTCTTGGACACCTGGGAGAGTTATTTTCCACTATTTTCTGTGCCTTTTATATGATTAAACGAGAAATATTAATTGTACTTTCAGGTGTAGCACTAGCTTCTTTTTTTTAAACAGCTGGGCTCTGTAAGCTTTAGCAAACATTACTGAAACAGCGCAGTTGTTGGGACTATTTTCAGCTGTGGATTCAGTGTATTTACAGCAGTAGGATGGTGTTTTTTTGGGATTGACTCAAATGAAACTACAGTGTTCATCATAATGAAAGAAAATGTCACCCAGTGCAACAGTGTGACTCATCTAATGGCACAAATGAATAAAAGCAGGCGTCCAGAAAACCCCGCGGAGTATGATTGGAATATCACCACATAACACATATCCTCAACACTTTAAATCATCCCCTTCTGTTGGCCGTTTACGACACAAATTACATCATGTCTAAATGAGCCAGCACCCCCTGAATTAGCGGCAATAAAATCTGATAAAATATGAGCTTAGTTGTTTATTGATGGAGCATGAAAAAGAGACTGGGAACCAGCAGTCTTGTAGTTTTCCAGCTTGGCTAAATAAACTGAATCCAGAAAATAAACTGGTCTATTGATGCCAAGCATCAAGCAGTGACTTAAAGCCCAACGGGTTAATTATATTTGTAAGTAGCGATGGTTTCGCTTTGTGTGTTCTTAGTGTTTTCCTGTTTTGCACAGGATGTTGAAATCCTTCTTTCTCTTTGATACAGATATTACCATGTATCTCCCCTAAATCATGTGAATACAGACTTCTATGGTCTCCTCGGTGTACCTGATCACTCAGACTGAGAGACCCCCGTCTGTCTGGTCCAGAGCACATCGGTCAACAACAGAGCCCAAATCCTGTTTGCCTAAGTCAGTGACGGTCTCGCACAAAGCCCACTATTTGAATTGACAGCACTTGACACCAACGTGTGATGTTACAGTAAAAACTCCTTCTACCTCATGTACTGGAGGGAAGAAATATATTTCAAAAGAAAGCGGACAGGTTGACCACATGATCGGTGCAGATGAGTTCCAAAGACAAAGTCAGAATATGGGAGGAAAATCGAGGAAAGCAGCAGAATGTGGCAGCTAATGTGGAAAACTCTTCAAGAAGTCGGGGGTGGGGAGCGCTCTGAAATAGTCCAAATCTCTGGAAGAGCTTGGCTTCAGTGGTCCGGGCATGTGTTTTGTGAGAGAGAGAGAGAGGAGCGATGATGATGAGGGAGAACGGTGCGGGGCAGTGGAAACTTCATGAGTGTTTGTGAATGCTGACGTACACATTACTGAACTGCTTCACATATTTTCAAAAGTAGGATGAAGTATTTTTGAAGTAAAGTGTTGAATAATACCTCCAAGAACTGATGATGAAATAATGCGCATAAAGAGAAGTAGTCACGGTGGGGCTTCTGTGTGTCTGGAAGCAAGCAAACGCTGACAGACGTTAGAAACACCTCAGGTATGAGAGAAAAATATAGTTTCAACTGAAAGAGAAACTTTGATTAATGTTTTTCTCTTCTTTTTCTTCTTCAGCGTCACTTGTTTTTCTTTCTCCTCGCTCCCTTTCTTGGTTTCTCTGAACGTGTCTGGTTTGTCTATCAGTGTGACCAGTGTTCCCACCTCTCCATCGGGCCCAGCTTCGGGATATGGAAAAGGTTTTTCTTTCTCTGCAGGACGTTCAGGTTTCCTGCTAGCTGTTTGTGATACTTCACACACAGTGTATACTAGTTGATACCATCGGCCAAAGATAACCGACATGCTCAAGGCATTTAATGAATGCTTTTTTCAAATTTATTTTAGGGCATTTCATTGGAAAGTCTACAGTAAATACTTACTGGTTATCACATTTAAAAGGTGACAACAGCTTTTGTGGGATGATGTGTTTAGGAACCAATATGGCGGATGGTATTTGAAGACATGGTGAAAGACGAGACAGTTTAGTGCCCATTAAGACAAGTCACCCGTGCATCAACCCCTCACCTCTTCTCTCCACGGCCTCTTTCCAACAGCATCCATCCGAGGAGCTTTGAACTGTAAACCTGCTTCCTTTCTCATTCTGCTTATCCTTCATCCTGGCTGCCAAATGTTCTAGTAATATAAATACAGATGATCATGTGTTTGACCAACACTATAAAAGTCCACCTGTTTTTATGCACATTTTCTTAAACACCTATGGAGACACCAGACATTCTTGGCTGAGGTGTATCAATTGCATATCTATCTATTAGTATAAGCAAGTATTTATTTAATTCCCCCTCCTTGTTCTTTTCAAATTAAACCTCAAAAGCACAACTAAACAAATCCTTGTCCAATGTTCCTGGACACATCACCTCTTTCAGGGAATGCTCACTGATTGTGCCATTGAGCATATAGGATTTCAGGCTAATCAAGGACAGCTGTGCCAAGATGCATAATTCCCATTATAAAAGGCCAAACAAACAATCAGTGCATAGACAGCGTGGAGAGGGGCGCGGCAAACTACAAACCTTCTAGATCCATGTGGGAGTGATTCACTCGCTCTGATTTAAAAAGATTCTGGCAGCATATATATTGTCCTTGTGTATGTTTTCTTTTCTTGGGGGAACAAATAACTTCTTACCGTTTAGCTCTTCAAGTGTTGTCTGACTACCACTCTCCTCCAGATGACATTTCAACGTGGCAGTCCAACACATCAACAGCATGTCCTGGTTGATATGCATCTCATAATCGATGGTTATGACACTGGAGGCCATATGTGTGACCCTCCTGTATTGTGGGGGTCTCTGTGCCCCGTACGTATGGAGCTCATTTCCTGCAGTAGATCAGTGTACGTTGGGCACATGAATAGCCCTATTTGTTTAAGCTGAGTGGTCCTGTGGATGAAACCAGCTGGTGAGATCTTCAAGTTGGTGAGAGGATAGTTTGACATGAGTAGAAGCTATTTGTTCGTTGTTCAGCCCAAGAAACACTCAATTATGTCAAGATATTTAGTGAAAAACAACTCATTTGAAACCTCTTTTTGTAGGATCTGAACATTTTTATAGTCTCTCATTTGTGGTGTTGCTCCAAGAGATGCAAGTAGTGTGAAGACTGAAAATGAAGAGAGAAGTTAAAACCTGGCCTACTCTCACAGCTCTGCACCTGCAGAAATACAAACGTTGCAGACAGCACCTCCCAATTCTGTCATTAAAAAAAGGTTTCAGACACTTTTAAGTACCTCATTCTAAGCATGATGGGGCCTGTAATCCTATTGTCTGAAGTTCAGTGTCCAGGTAGAAACAGTGGCAGCTGAACTTAGCAGTTTGTTCACGCTACCTTTCACCTCCAGACAGCATTCTTGCCCCCAGGAAGCCCCTGGAGAAACCAGCCCCTCATTTATTTTGAGCAACAGCTGCATTATCAGACATGTGCACGCTGGGCTCCCCTGACCGATGATGCATCTCCGCACCTTTGTCAGGTTGCAGTGATAACCTTTCGACAGGGTCACTCAAAGAAGCTTAGGATCAGGGAAACACGTAGGCAACACTGTAGAACTCCATACCTCCTTTCTCTTTTGTGTGGATCTGGATGTCTTTCTAAAGCTGCCAATTATGATAATGAAAAAGTAAAAAAAAAATATCAAAGTGAGACCACCACCACTTTACCCAGATAATGACCCATCAACTGCTAGGAAGTCCCAGAGACCCCAACTTTAACTTACCACACCTACATTTGGTAATAATTACAAGGCCGTCATCACATTAATTGGTGTCGAGTTGCAGGGATCATACAGTATACAAGCATACACAGATTCAGACGGTAGTCCCACCCTCTCTCTCTCTTCATCTGTCTCACACACTCAACCAGTTGCAATGTCACACACACACATATAGTGTATAAATGGCCACTTTCTTTGCAGAGTTCACCCAACTTTATTTGAACAGGGGGGACCTATAAAAAGCTCCACAGCCACTGGTACACCAGCCTTTGCATGAGGCAAGTATTCTTGTATATTTTGATAATAGGGTAATGCGACAGAGCCTACAGTAGGTCGGGTAATCCACCAATCACACAGTTTCCTTTCAAGTGGGGTAATAGTGGGTTTAAGGCACGCCAGCGCTTCAGACGACAGACATTTGACCAAAAACATACCATTAAGTCAAAGAGTGCCTGTTTTCGATCCTTGAAGTCGCAATTCCGGGGGTGTGCATTCGGTCTATGCTAGTCATTCAGCGCCCTGTTAAATGGGACGGTTGTGGAGACAACTTGGCTTGTGGTGCAATCGTGTACATGCCAACTCTACTTGAGGAAAAAAAAAAAAGGAATTTTAAAATCATCCGACTGAAGTAAAGCTCAAATAGAGACGGCAGAATGTGAGCATTAATGGAATAATTTGACCCGTATTTGCTTTCTCGCAGAGGGTCAGATGAGAGGACTGAGAGCACTCGCATGTTCACATGATAAATATAAAGCCACCGCCAGCATAACACAAATACTTGAAACAGTTCTCTGCCCAAAGGTAAGAAGAACGATCTGCTTACCAGTGTCTATAGAGTTTTCACATTAAACCTATCTTGCATCTTGCCTGGCAACCTCATAGAAACCCAAATGTGTGAACTAGAGAGCATCTTGTGATGCGATTACACCAGCAATGAAACCAAATTAGTGGTTTCACTGGTTCCACTTCCTGCCCCCGTAATACTGAAAGCTATCTCCCCATCCAACAATGTACTTCCTAAATTACTACAAACATCTATATTGATTATTTGAAACCCCAGCTGTGTTGTGGAGTACAATCGGGATCAACAGCCAGGAGAGAGGAAAAGGGAAGAAGGGGGATAAATAGTAGATATTTTTAATCTCCCTGTTTAAGGTGTTGTGGAAAATGGATGCATGTATGGATGTATTGATGATGAACTCTTTGGCACAATTACGTCTGCGACTGCTTAGAATTTGCAGGAGTTTGTCTCCCATTTCAAGAAAAGGGAGGACGTTTCTCCTCTGGAAAACAAAGACACATTGAGGGCTGTGCCTGTGTGCTGGAAAGATGAACTGATTCCCAGTGCCTCAAGCTGGATTGTGTTAGAGAAAGGTAACCTTGAGTGTTAATGAAAAACAGAAGAGTTGTGGGTTCTTTCTGTCCTTTTTTTGGGACATCCTCAGCACTGCTTCACTGGAATGGATGAAAGGGTTTTGGGATCAGTAAACAAACTGCAGTTTATTCCCACCAGACACTCTTTTCGGTCCTTCTTTAGGCTAATTTTTCCATTTGTTTCTCCCCTTCTTCACTTTATGCACACTTTCCACATGTTCACCAGAACGGACTGGGCAGCAGTAGCTTCAAAACTTCTCCAGGTCTGAGTTGTCATGCCCCTTGAAAAGCTGTGAAGGATCTCCCCACCTCATCCTGGTTCCCATCTGGAATCGCTTTCTTAATACACCCGAGTGCTGAACAGTCGGCTGTGGTCGGGACAGCTGCTGTAGCCCTGCAGGTCTGATGGGAAATGACAAAGAAACAAATAGAGATCAATGGCGAAAAGCTAAAGCAGTTCAGGCTTGACCTCGAACAATCCCCAAGAAAACTGCTCTCTAAGTTCAAAGGTTATAGCAAGATAAAAATATTATTATCTAATATCTTCCTGTCAACCCCTCTTACCTGTTCCCTACATATCTGTATGTACAGTACAGCAGCATACCTGTGTAGATTCACTGTGTAGTTATTTTCCAATATCCATAAGCAGCTCCAATGAAGCAGCTTGCCATACCATACGGATACTCAATAGCAGGGAACCTCTAGGAAACTGAAATGCCGTTGGTCCTCATACCGATGACATCTCTGAATGTTTTGATGGGCACAGATGGAGTTTGTGCTTTCTCGTCCCAGCTGAATCAATAAAAGACAACCTCTGTCACAATGCTGCATCCACGTGCACGTTCACGCACACGAAACAAGCTGAGTCATACAGGACAGCAGTGCACACAGACAAACACACACACACTCACACATACTAGACACCAGACCGTTCCCAAATACGTACATTCCTCACACTGGAATGAGATGCTCGGCTCTTTCCTCGGCTCGGTGCCCTGTCGGACGAGCAGTCTCGTTACGTGAGTCCAGCTGTGCGGTTCTCTTATAGGCTTTATGTTTTTACAGAGAAGTGCTGACATCATGTTGTCAATGGATTCTTTGGCTCCAGCACCTTCCGAGTTGTAGACAGGACGACAAAGTGGATTTCTAGCATTGATTTTAAATTATTGCTCCGATGTTATGTCTTAAATGGATCTATGAGACAAAAAGTATGAATGCCAAAACACAAAGTGCATAGAAAAACGTACAGTTGTGCTAAAGCATTCATACGTCATGATCATGAAGAGCAAAGATACTTGACTGAAAGACCTTAATCTCCTGGTTCATCAACAGTTTTTGTTACGTTTTCTTTCTGTTGTTCAATAATTTACAATGGAATAATGACTAATTTATGGAAAATGGTATATCTTCCTTCCTGCTTTCCACATGAAAAGTGCCATAAAGGTACTTTATGCGTTTTTTCCTTATCTGAATAACAGATCCTACCGATCACATTTTGATCAGTCGTGTGTTTGTACATGTAAATTCAACATTTCAAATTGAAAGCATTGAGAACAACATTTATATTTTCACTACTAGTTTCATATCCTCTGATTCGACTGTGTATGTATTACGTAATGCACATTCAGCTTCCCAGGATGCACTGTGGCTGAGTGGTGAAGCCACTGCAGAAGCACATTACAGTAATCTGAGAATCCGCTCTAAGAAAAGGCTGATGACGTTATTGGACAACTTCTCTTTATAGGATCTCAGCAGCTCGTTTTACTTCTCCATATACATATTTTGCAGCGTGATTCCTTGATTAAAGGGTTTGTCGGCCGATAGAGTCAGTTTTCATGGTCACCTCTTGTATATCTGACCCCAGTTCCACCCAGGTTTTCTTCCTCTTTTATCCAAAATAAGTATTTCTGATTCAAACTATGCTGGCAAAGATGTTCCTGAGCACTAAATCAAAATCCAAGCTTAATATCTCCCATGTAGAAATCTCTCCATATTCTGTTGAATTGTTTTTATATTTTTTATCTTGTTTTGTGGGCCTTTTTTAACCTGTGGCCAAGTTCAACTGTTTCTATTTCCGTAGAAATCAATGATACATGAAAATCCAAAAGTTTATCCAAAAGAGAGCAGGTTTGAACTTCAGGCACAAACGGAGAGAATCTCAGACATATGAAGCTCCCTATCTGTTACGAGAAGTGTTAATATTTGTTGTTGTTTTTAGCAAATTAAAACAATAAAGCTACCAAGCTGGTGCCTTATGAAAACACAGGTGTTAGATTTCAAATATTTATTATACTACCATTTTATTAGTTTCGGTTGGATATTTGGCTATGCTGTGTAACAGTTAGTGTGACACAGCAGAGGTAAATAATCACAACAACATACCGTAGCAGCACACACTAATCTGCCTGTTTTGAAAAGTGATACCCGTGTATTTCTCCCTCTGTCTGCTCTACCCTGCTAGTCCTCAGGTCACGGCGAGTGCTCTGGCCGACTCGATAATCTGGCTGAAAGCAGGCCACATGGCTCTCTATCTCGTGAGGAGATCCCTCTGTGTGGCTGCTCATTCTTTTCAGCCGGCATCTAAGCCTCTGAGGAATGCTGAACTCTCAGACTCGGACTGAGTGTGCAAAGTGTGCGGAGTTAGACATTGGGTGCCTCAGCTTTTGTGTGTGTGTGTGTGTGTGTGTGTACATGATGTCCATGAGCCATTCATTACCATTACAAACAGTATATTGTAGATTAGAGCCTTCTTCAAATTGAATTGGAGCCTGAAAAAGCAGTGATTTAGCGTTCTGATTCTGTTCTTTCTTTCAGAAACAAACTGCTACACACAGTAAACAGCTTTTTATCAGCAAGACAACAACATTGTTGTTCAGACTACTGGCCCTTCTGGACCCTCAGAGTCTTACAGAATTATGTTTCTGAGTCGCACGTGCTAATCTCTCAAATGGGTCCAGTTGAACTCATTAACCTTCAGGCTGGTGAAATGGGTCAATTATTGCACCCCAAAAAGGGTGAAAAGACTTTCCCTTCTTGTCGCCCTACAGGGATATGAATCTTCCACTCTTAATATAAAATGCAAAAAAATAGAAATTAGAGAATGCAAAATTCTGCTTTATATCGCATTTTTAATTGCAATTGAACTTTTTGATTCTATTGTTCTGGTGCATTTGAGCCTTTTTTTTGGCCTCCTTTTCATCCTCAGTTACGTTCTAGCCATGCCAACTTTATAAATGACATCACCTTCTCACCACCACAATTCTTTTATACAATATTACAGCTGCTACGGGATTGGGAGTACATTATATTGGATGCCATAAAATACAGAGATGCCTCTCATCTGGAGGCTGTTCGGAGGTCAGATCGAAGACCTTTACATTTACTGCTTGGTGGAAGAAGATTTTGCTCAGCACGTTACCATTCACCGTCTGATAGATGAGTAAATAGGCAAACGTTCATCTTATCAACTTTATATGGTGAAGATTTAGGGCTGAGTTGTGTTCACAGCTTCTTTCTGCTGTTGTAACTGCCCACAAATGTATTTTAGTCAAAGTTAAACTATGTCAGAAGTAGGGATTGGACGAGTTATCAAAGATGCATCAAAGTTAGTGAATGGAAACCTTGTTGATTAGCCACAAGCCAGGTAAACGTGAGTCTCTACAATACAGCCTTGAACTGGATCAACCCCCTTCACTTGGCTATTTTGGACCCAGTTTGACTGCCATGACAAACTCTGGCAACTCAGGTATTTTATACAGGAGAACAAATGCACCTCCCCTTCAATGCTCCTTCCCTCCCTCTTTCTTTCCACCCCTCCTCACGCTCTTGCTTTGAAACTTCAGAGTCTCATCAATAGCCTTTTGAGCAATGCTGTTTGGTTATAAACACTGGTTTGAAAACCAGGAGGGTGAAGTCCGTTGATAGTGGCTGATTTCCAGAAGCGGTGTGGAAGTGTGAGCGGAAGGGAAGGGAACGAATGGTGGAACTGGAGATGGAGGGCAGTGATGGAACGAGGCAGGAAATAGAGACGGAAAGAGTCGAGGGGTGTGTGTGTGTGTGTTTGAGAAAGCTGTACAGTAGTTTGTGGTCTCCTAAGGTGAGTCCAGCGGCAGCACATGGTGAGAGGTTGGACTGTGTGTTCCCTCCCCAACCCACTGGCACAATGGGACTCTGTGTGGCGGACCTAAGGAATGCTGAGAAATGGCAGGGCTTTTGAGTTGGGAAGGGTAGAGGGGGCTTTGGGGAGGGAGGGAGGAGGAAGGGGTTGGGTAGGGGTAATGGAGAGGGAATATAGAGACATGACAATGAACATAACGTGCCTTTGTGGTTTTGGTTGGTCATACTTTTAATCTTTCTTTTAATCTACTACACGATCATATTTCTTTTATTTTTAGGCAGTTTTTATGTGTGTGAATGGATTTTTGTGTGTGCAAACTGACATATGTAAAAGTATTATGAATTGACTTTCAGATGATGGTGAAAAGGTGGTTCTTAAAGTGAAGTACCCAGTGAGTTGTTTCCACTCTCCAGCCTCAGGAGGTAGCAATAAACCCCTGATGATTTGGAGCACCACTTGGATAAGTAACACAAATGTGAAATTAACATTTTAACTGAAGTGTTTTTGGTATTTTTGGTTACTTTTAGTAATTGTCTGAACTGCTTAAAAATAGAATTGTGTGGCTGTGTATACATTTCAATAAATATGATGGAGGCTGGTTTAGGTTAAGGCAGGAAGCTCATTCAGACATACAAGAAGCTGGAGGTCTAAAGTAAAGAGAAATGGGATAGAGAGGGGTGGTATGAGATCCTCGGGGGATTAGAAGAGGAGGGGGGTTGAGAAGAGAAGTGAAGAGAGGTAGAATGAGGTATGGAGGTAGTCGAGCAGGAGGTGGCGAGTGAAAGGGTTAGAGATGGGAGGTATGGGGAGGAAGAGAGACAACAACCTAACTAACTACATTTACTTGCTGTACATTAGTCACTTTTTAGGTATTTGTACATCAGTATTATTATTCTCTGCTACTATAACTCTTTTTTCTCCAGTGCATTTATTTGGGAGCTATTTTTACTACTTCACATATGTACATTTTATGAACCATATACTCAGCATATAAAATAAAAATGCATTGCAATGGATTGAACTACCCAACGGTATATAGAGGGGTTAGTATCAGATCCATTTCAGCTATCCAAAAGCTGCTTACTCAGTAATAATGATACAGTAACAATAACATATCATAATGTAACACTGACATGGCCATTCCTGCCAGGCAGGTAACATTTTGAATACAGGGATCTGACTTCTAATAGAGTATTCTTACTTGGTGATACTTTTACTTACTGTTAAACAAGAAGGAAGGGAGGGCTCCAACTGCAAGCCATGTAAGAAGGAGTATGTAGGCAGGATGGTGTGACGAATAAGAGGGACAAGGAAGAAGACGGAGGATAAGGGTTGAAGGTACAAGGACCGAAGGCGGATTGGGGACAGCGAGAGAAGTACGATTTAACTGTAGCATGTGATGTCGGGGGTGTCCTTAAGGAAGGAGGAGCTGGATTGGAGAAATATGGAATCAGGGTAAGTAATGGGTGTAGGAAGGATGAGGGGAAAGGAGGAGGGAGAGAGAGAGAGTCAGGTAAGTGACGTGGGAGAGAGAAAGAGGTGATGGCAGATTTGTTTACAGACTCCCCCACACCGAGCAGGCTCCAGGGGTCTAAAAGGAGACTGGGACTCTGCAGTTGGCTGACATGCTGAGGGGAAGTTTAGAGGTGTTTTTCGATGGCTTAGATTGGGGAGCATTTTAATTGAGCTCCTTTGGGGTGAATTTATCAAAATAAGCAACAGCCATGTATGTGACCTATCTCCAAAATCTCCAATCACGGCATGTCAGGAAAAAAAATACATACTTTAATTGGAATTCAGATATTTCAGGGATCATTTTCACAGTTCACATGAGTACATTTTGGGCAACTCTCATCACTGTTATCAGTACGTGTCATAAAATATTTCTCATATAAAATAAGTTTACAATGAAGTGTTGTATCATAAAGAAAGAAAATGGACTGCATGAGGTGAAGGATATATATTTTCCCCCAGATTTTTGCAGAAATAATAAAAGAATATGGAGTCCTTGACTGTACATTAATCCCGTGTCTAAATAGAATATCGCATACAGTAACCTGATTGGTAATAGCACAATAACTCATTATCATTTTCATAAATTCACTGCTTTGTCTTAACTTCGGGGTTGGATTTCTAGTCCAGATGCCATTTGACAACAGTTGAGATTAGAGCCTTCAGTTATACCACATGTTCACCAGACTGCACTTCTTTTCTGACACATCTGTAATAGGACTGATGGTTTCATTTATTGATCAGATGTGAAGTAATTCAGGGAGAGCACACTCTGCGCTGAAACCAAAATATTGGTGGATTTGATTTCAGGCTGTGGTGTCCATCCCAGTTAGATGACATAATATGTTTCTGATCATACGTTAAAAAGTCTTGCATTCATTTAATAGATCCATCAGTTGATGTGACGTGAGTCGAAAAGGTTGGCTGCTTCATTCCTGCACTTAATTTCTGTTCCTCCTTGGAAAAAATTTGAATACATTTTCAAACCAGTTATTCTCATGGCATTATTGCATGCATTTTTAAAGGAAAAAGCTCTGTATCTACTGTATGAATCTATCTTTAATTAACTTGAGCTTATACCAGATGAATAGATAAGCTTCCGGCTCCATCAAGCAATACTGTGGCTCTGTGCATCTGTTACTTCTATAATCTATATTATTAAATGATTCTTGATGCATCACGATGAATATAATGAGAATTGTTCCTTCAAATCTTTCAAACTAATTCCTATTTGTATGATACAGTTAATGTGCTACATTACTTAAATAAAATGTGGAAAGATTGCCAAAAACAAAACAGTCCCACCTGCCCTGTGTGGACTATCTTGACTACAACGGATGCTCTGATTGTCTAATAATGGCGCAGCTGGGTTCACATTGGAGGTTGTGGAAAGGTATCTGATGCCGAGGGGTTGATACATCACGTAACGCGTGTGTCTCAGTGTCTTTCTATACTGATTTGGTCCACGGCTAACAAAGTCCTGCTACCAGAAAGGGTTGAGAGCCACCTTAATGAAGCTCTGCGGTTATCTGTAATTCAGTCCACCTACAGCTGAGGGGAGAAGCACTTTGGGCTGTGATCGGGGCTGCCTGGGAGGCAGGAAGCGGGTCACTGGGCCAACGCAGAGGGCTACCTGCACGGGCGGACAAAAGAGCAGTGTTCTGGACGGGGCTGGACTTAATATGCTGGACATATGGTGGCGATAACTCTGAATAGATAAAAAGAAAACCAAACCAACCATGGCATATTTGTCTTGTGGTTTGAGTTGTGTGTGTGTGTGTGTGTGAATACGAACCTTTTACACAGACAGGTGTGTGTGAGGGTCTGAAAATAGTGAAACACGGAGTTATATTTTGGTAAACAGTATGTGAGAGAGCAATTCATAGCGACCTAAAGAGAGACTGTGCATCGCGGTGAACGCTCTGTGTGTGTGTGTGTGTGTGTGTGTGTGTGTCTGTGAGTGTGTGTGTGTGTGTGTGTGAGTGTGTGTGTTCAACCACGGAACACTCCTAAACAGGACCGATATTCAGGTGTACTGTACAGAATGGTGTAACATTGCAAAGCCTCAGATTAAACAGGGCCCCCTTGTGGAAGGAATGTACGTCGACCGCTTCAGCAAAAGAGCAGCAATCCTGAGTCTAAGCTGATTACAGTGCACCATTAAACAAAATGAATCGGGAATTAAAACGTCCTTGCCAAACAACTCCGAGGCAGCTAGAATGGCAGGGCTGGCATTGTCATCTGTTATGTTTAATGGGTTTATTCCAGAGTAATGGGGTTAGTCACACAAAGGAGGGTTTCAGTCTTGATGGAGAGATTTGCTGTTTTTAGTTCCCTGTTTTTCAGTGTTGAAAGTACAGCTGTGGTTTTAATATAACACAGTAGGTATCAAGAAAAGGAATACTAGTGTAATGGATTATTTGGGCCAGCATTCCACTGCACCACTTGTTCACTTTATTTAAAGTTTTGTGTCTTTCATACAGTAAAACCCTATTAAGTCTATGCCATTCCCCATCATTGCACCTTAAAATGTAGCAATCCAATCACTTCTGCATAGCACCTTAGCGTGCAGGTACAGTCCGGTTCGAAGCTCCAGCGTGGACCCCCACTTGGTGGATTAGGTTGGTGGACCAGCGTGCCCTAATCGGCCAGTGGCAGAGGTCCAGTAAATATCTTCAGAGATGAGTTGAATAGCTGCTCTGTTCACCTGTGGTGAGTCCGATGAGGCCTTTTTCCAGTAACTCGCATGAAAACACGGGTCTCGAAAGAGAAGAGCATCTAGTGATTAGAGGAACTGGCTTTTTTTTTTTGAAGCCGGCATTAAGAATCGAAAGCCAGAAAGAAATGATTTCATCCATCGAGAAGGCAATGATGCTTCCCAACCAGTGTTGTTTTATTCACACAAAACCGTGTTGCTTGGAAATATGAAACATGAAAGAAAGTAGCAATGCTGAATGCCCGTTGTTAAAAGGATTTGCCACCATTCAATATGAATTAGATTAAACACACAAAAATAACCGACATGTGTTGGCTGACTGTTGGCAAAACTAATCATTCGCCTTTTGCCTTTTGTTCGCTTGTGGTTTGGATGGGATGGAACAATTGTTGAATTTTAATTTAAAAAAAATAAAAAAAACACGCAGCCAGTTTTTCCACAATTCTCCACAGTCCTCTATAATGTAGGAATATGGATACATAAATCACTCACCGGATGTGTTGGTCTATGTGCTTACTTTCCCTTTGCGTGGAACACATAACTGAACACTTTTCCCACTTTTTACTGTGAGTGGCTGATTAGCACCCTCATGAACATTTTTATCCGAGTGATTAATCTTGATATCTGGTGTTGATGGACAAATAAAGTTATTTGAACTTAAAATGTTGACATTTGAGCTTTTTCCAGACATTTTCCAGATGCTTTTCTAAAGTCACATCTCAGCAAAGGGCATGTCAGTCAGTGTTTGAGTGGAGGGATGACGTCTCATCCACATCCGCCCTGTGTTTTGGTTCCAAACAGGGAGGGAAAGTAAAGAAAACTGTTTAAGGGTGCCAGTTGTGATGATTCTACCCCCCACCCTGGAAACTTAATCCAATTGCAGGTTTATTGTGAGAGTAGGAAGTCTAAATTCCCCTCTATGGCACCTCTATTTTCCCGGAGCGGACCGGCATTCTTGGATTTAAAAAGTCTCTCTGTTTATGATGTTTCCTCAGGTAAACTCAGCTCTGGGGCAGAGGTATTTCCTGACACTGCACAAACTCCGACGGCTTGGATGAAATGTGGCTTTGGACGCTCTGTTTGCTCCACCAAACAGATGAGTGCAAATGTTTGATGAGTGTCTCGGTTCCAGCTAGGAAAATAAACCCTCCTTGGCTGCAGTCGTGATGCTGCCATCTCTTGAATGAATGTACATTTATATGTGATTATTTTCCATGAGCAAGCCTATGATTATACCCTGTTTATTTTTGTATTTTGCTAAAAAAAAAAAAAAAAAATTATACCAAGAATCTTTTGTATGGAAATGAATCAAGTGATGGTCTGCCAAGCCCCGCCCTCTTAATTACTGTTTTTATGCCTGCCAAGCTTTCCTTTCTCACACATCACATAGTTTACAATGATAATGGAGTGATGCAGGAATGAATCCTAAAACCCAGAAATGAGTCTGCATGTTAGCACTTCTGCCTCCCTTGAAATCAACGGGTCTTTTGATAAATGTTAAAGATTAAATTTACAAATGGACACCAGCTTTCTGCATTATCCAGTGGAAAAATCCCATTGTGTTTTTGTTAGGGGAACCAATGTGATGACATGAATGTAACACTTGGTAAGGTTACTAATATAGTATACGTGTAAAGTAGACATGCTAATGTTTGTAGCCTGTGTTAGATACGACTCTTACTTAATACTCTTGTTTTGTCACAGTTTCTGCTCTATTTCCATCTCATAGACCAGATTAACGTGCTTTACCTGGGGCCACTTTTGTAGAATGATCAGGAGGCCAGGGGCCAGTTAATTAATACAGAACTGACATTAGACTGTCGGGAGGTCTTGGAGATCCTCCACTGGCACCTTTTAATAGAAACAAGCTCTGTTAGTCTATTGTGATGCTTTGTAAATGCCCTCTGGAACATTCGGCGGGCCCCCCCGCACCCTCTCACAGGTTTAGTTATGTTCTTATCCCCGACTTCACAGAGAGCGACTCTGATTCTCTCTCTCTCTCTCAATATTTATTTGACCACTTTACTTATTTGAGGTGTGGTGAAACAGTCTGCACAGGAAATTTACACAGATTACAGATACACTTTTTGCCTAACCTCTGTGCAGCACTTCCACTTAAACACACAAAGTGTATGATGGGCCGCTCTAGTAGCAGCGCCTCCGAACTGTACCAGTTATGTGACGGCCCGCAGTCAAAAAAAAAAAAAAAAACCATCAATTAATTTTGTGGTCAGAATGAAAAAAGCATTTTTTTTTTCTCTCATTAAGTCTCAGTCTGGCAGAAGGTTGTTATACCAATTAGGCTCTCTGTGTCTCACTGAAGTCTCCACTACTGGACAATTATTGGCCAGATTGTCTGGTTTCATAATGGCATAATTAAAGGGTGCACAGCCTAAAAAAGGTTAGGGAATCAGGTATCATTGTTATTTTTTTAATTTAATGTTAATTAATAATTAATTGGGAGGTAAAATATACAGAGAAATTCTGACTTTTTTAAAAAGTTTTTTAAAGTGTAATCCTTGCTCTCAGATAGACCTTCCTATGTCTTGTGTCCAAAGATTCCAGAAAACACCTTTTCAACCTTGTGCACATTTTTTCTCTACAGAGAGCCTTCTATACGTCCTGCATGTGGGATCCTTTGGTCATCAAGGTGGAACTCTGCAGTGCTCAGGTGGGTAAAAAGTCTGGATTGTGAAGTTTCACCTCGTACAGACAGTGAAAGCCTTGAAACGCAGCAGAGAACAGGCCTGTGTCAATACTGGGCAAGACAAGGTCCTGATTTATCCAAGCGTCTGACGCAGTAGAATTAGCTGAATTACCAGTTTCCAGGCATATATCTGAAATGCCTACTCTTCCAAGAATGACTTACAGTGAAACGAAAGAGAAGCCAGTCGCTGCACAAAAATGTCCTGGGTGTTATATATGTGAACAGCAATGACAGAGAAGGGAGTGTTGCTCAGAGCTCAGGTTTAATAAATAGTAAGCGTCTGTTTTTCTCACGGGGCTCCCTTTATAATAACTGCGAAACAAATCGGCCCAAAATGTGTGAAGCAATGACTGTGTTTTTTTTAGTTGAGTGAGTGACTCTTTGTGTATAACAATACAACATTCATCCACAAATCTCTCCACACATTTGCTGAAGCGATTAAATGAGGTTGCTTGTCTAATTCCAAACTTTTGTTTCCAGGTTTTTTTTTGTTTTTTTTTTAATTCCAGTTCTTGGCTCGTCAGTTTTAATTATCAGCCTGCCAAAGAATGACCCAAGATTAGCTGTACTTTGAATCGCAGATTTATTAGAGTGTCAGGAATCATTCAGTGTATCCTTCAGTGTTTCCCTCCAAACTGTTGTCTGACTAGAGGCCAAATGTTTAGATTGTTTGAGAGTGGTATACGAGCAAGTCCTCATCCCGTGTGCAAAGTCCACATCCAGCACAGTAGCCCACAGTGGCCCTTTGTACAACAAGTATACTTCTAAATACAACAAGGTCTGACTTTTCATGCTAATCGGTGCCTCGTTTTTATTGCTCCTTCATCTTTGTGTGCTTCATCTCTTTGAACAAAGAGATTCAGTTTCATTCACTAGTCCCTGTCTGCAAGTCTTTTAGTAGTAAGTACCTAACTTTATCCCAAAAGTGAAAATCATTGTGTTGCAGGTAGGAATTTGATACTGAAAATAATGGACATATAGATTGCTATAGATAAGAAGAAGTACAATAAGATGCGCTATGCTCTCTGGCTTTCACACAGTATGTTCTTACTCTACATAATAGAAAAGTTATCAAGGACATTGCTGAACTTCACAGTGTACCACAGAAAATTGTGAATGATGAAAAAAGCCTTGTGCAAAGTAAAAAGCTGATGGTATGGAGCCATTTTCTTTTGGGCGAGCGAGTCATAGAACCTTTAAATGAATGACGGCAGTGCTAATCTGCAGAGGGAAATGTGCTTGTGTGCAAACACTTGAACGGGGAGGAAAAAGCAGCTTCCCTTCTCACATGCAAGAGATTTATTAACAGCAAGGTGTGCATCAAGGCTTTAATCTCAATATTGGTGTTTCGTGATCACGAAACCCCCATTCGTCACCAATGTTGAGACCAAATTCTGTGTCTGTTTGAGTTGTTGTGATGCAGCCGGAGCAGTGATTAGAAGCTTTTTGCAAAGTCTTACGTTGTGTTTTATTTGGGGGGGAAACTTTCACTCGTTCCAGTTCAACACCTACAGCATCTTGGCTCGTTTCCAGAAAACTAATCAGCCGTTTTCTGAAAGGAACGTGGGGATGCTCTGCAGAACAGCAGAAGCTCAGACAAAACAAAACACCCTTTCTCTCTCTCTCTCTCTCTCTCTCTCTCTCTCTCTCTCTCTCTCTCTCTCTCTCTCTCTCTCTGGAGCACAAACTAAAATGTGGGACTTGAGAGGGGAAACAAATTATCCCTTTATCTGTTGCCTCTCTGCATAAGCGGAGTGAAATCTCTGTGTTGATTTTGGATGAGCAGCAGAAAGTTCTTACCCAGGAAACCAGACATATCCCATAATTCCCAGAGGGGGGAGTGAGTGTACTCATATTCTCTCCTCCCCCAATATTAAAATATCAGTCAGTCCACAAATGCCCACTTTATATTTCTTTTTTTGTGATGCAAAAAGCAGAATTTATGGATTGTAATTCGACAGAATGAATTATTATTAGCCATGGTAGCAGCACGGCTGATCCGTCTCAGCTTCTCCGTGCTTGCCCAGTATGCCCCCCTCGACTCTGATTGGGGTACTGGCTGCTAAGTGCTAATGTTAGCTTAGCTGTCATGCTAATGCGCTGCAAACTAGACAGCCACAGCAGCTCACGTTTCTTCCTGTAGTCTGAATTTGTGATATCCCTATCCTCTTTTACTTCTGATAATTTTTTAGGTGAAAAATCAACAGTGTAGATGTATCTGCATGTTAGTGCAGACAGTCAATGGAGACCTTTGAAAACGATGTCACGGACTGCACCCACGCTCATTTCTTGATTGGGTCTTATCAGTCACAATATCCTGATTCCTCACGCTATCACATGCCACCATTCCAGAAGAAAACAAACAGCATCAGGCATGATTACCACGCAATACTTGTGGTTAATTCAACATTGTTTAACGATTTGCAGGCGTTGCTGACCTTGTTGTCTATGCTAACGTCCGCTGTGCTTCTGCTTTTAGAATGCTACGATTGCCTTCACACACAGGCTGCAAACAATTATCTGACTCACCTGCATGTCCGGCAGCGTTATCAACCGTATGGAGCAGATGTTTGAAGGCACCAAGCTATTCACCTTTTCATCTTTTCGAGGCTTCATAATCAACTTTACAAATATGCAAAACGTGCTGCCCTAAAACATTCAACATGTAGAATTAGCCCACTTCTTGGAAGACATTGTCCAAAGAAAATCAAACTCAAAGTGTAGAACAAGGTCAGCTAATCAAGAGGATTTGTCTGCTTTCATTTTATGGTGTATCATCAAGTTTTCTCACTCTGGGAAAACTCAAACGATAAAGTCTGGTGGACTCAAAGTAAACTCGGCCCTGTCTAAATGTCTCTTCCCTCCTTTTGAGGAGCTTGGGGGAATAAAGCACAATAAACAGAAGCCCCCTCCTCTACAGGTCCACAACAAAAGCAAATAGCCCAAGTCTGGCTATAGCTTTATTAGTGGTCAGCTGGTTCCCATTAGAAAGGCTTTGTGAACTGCTATCTCCCCTCAAGAATCCCAAACAAACTGACCCTCGGCTCTGTTTGTCTCCCACTAACCTCTCTCCGCATCCGTCATGCTTCTCCCAGCAAAATCCCTGGATACCGCAGGCCTTGGCACAAACAGGGGTCAGCCAAAGTGACCTCTCTGACCACTGATATTGTTACAAAGCCACTTAGGTGTAGCTGGTGTTGAACGATTTGTGAAACATCTGCTTCTTTTGTTGTCCCATTGCATCAATAATAGTAATCTTTTTTTTTTTTTTTTTTTAATAATTTCAGATTTCACCTCAAATATACTTTTTATATTATGGTTTGTATTGAAGAAATACTTTGATATTTTGGGATATAAGTTAATTATCTTTCTTGCCAGTAGTTAGATCAGTTAGGTTAGCTTAGCTTCACATAATAACTGGAAACAGGTGGGAAAGTGCTAGCCTGGCTCAGTATGAGGTTGCCCATCGTGCTTACATCCATTAATTTGCTCTAATTAGCACTAATAAGTTAATTAGAGGACTGCCATTAGTTTTTATATTTTATTAATTTGACCATAAACCAAATTGGTGGACAGATTGTAATTCCGCCTGATGATGGCGATAGAGGGTGGCTGAAGTTCTTACAATCATCCTGATTGGGACATGGATGCGTGTCACGGATTTCATGACAATCCATCCAACAGTTGTGTTGTCAGTCCACTCAAACACGTGTCAACCTCATGGTGGTGATATAGTTAAAGCCAGTGGATCATTAGGATTCATCATCTGGGGAACACGCATACAAAAATTCATGTTAATCCATCACATAGTTGTTGAGATATTTCAGTTTTTACGTTTTGTCTATACTACGCATTTAAGTGTAAGGGGAGTTTATTTGTAAAAAAAAAGTGCTGATGTTTACATATGTGAGATGAATACATAGACTCTTCCCTTTTCTTCCTCCAGTAAAGTTGGTCAGGCCTGCAGCACTGAGAATCCTTTGTTGAGCCCCGGCTCTTCGGTCTTACTCATGCTCTCAGACAGCCCCATCTGGATCAAAGCTCCACCAGTCCGGCCCAGTACTTCTTACTTCCTGTGTGCGATCTCAAAATCAGAGATCGACAGAGTGAGATGGATGCTAAGAAAGAGGAAATATATATATCCACATCTATTGTATCAGGAGAGCAAATAAAGCAGAAAGTGCTAGTGAATCTTGGGGTATGCAGTGGTGGTGGTCATGGGGAGGAGGGGGGGGCTTCAAAGACCTGACCAAACCAACATGAAGACCAACCAAATGAACAAGGCTACCATTCATGTTCTTCTAGGAATGGTAAACGTTTCCACCCTGACGCTGAAAACAGAGCAAGGGTCAAATCTGCAAAGACAACAGACAGGGAGAGGTCCCCGCCACCGTGTATTAGGATCTGCTTGCTGTGAGCCACATTCAGATCTCCACACCAGCAAAACTGAACCAGGCATCTGCACCACAGAGTGCAGAGCAGGGAGGAAATGAAACGAACGTATTCCTCCGTGGGCAGAAGGATCGTATGGCCTTGGAGGCCAGGGGGACCTGGTCTGGATCCTAGGTCTGCTATACTGCTCCTCGTGATGCTGATGGGTATAAGTCAATATATATCCATTATATTAAGTGAATGGATGATCTCGATTCCTTTATTTGCGGTAACAATGAAAAATAAGGGCAGCAACCAATCAACGCTTGTTAATTAATGACATCCAAGAAGTTACTGACTGCTGTCTACAACGCATTCATATATAAAATATCACCATAAACAATTGCTGATTAATGTTTCACTTAAATGACAGTCTGATTGCAGGAATGATTGCAGGCCGTTCAAATTAACTGAGTTCTTTATTTTTTTAATCAAAACACAATCCCTCTTATGAATGAGTTTGCTGAAAGTCTGTTTAACTTGGATCCGGCTGTGCTTCTCAGAAGATAAGAAGACTTAGATGAAGGGATGATCAAAAGGTTGAAACAGCTTTGGGTGGCCCCCCCCAAGCTTCCGATTGCTCCATATTGTTTTTCGGAAATGCTTTATTTTGTTTTAGGGTCTGAGTCTGCGGAGGGCGCTAGTGTGAGTCGGGACATCCTGTTTCCTGAGGGGAAGATCTTTTTTTTCTCTCTCTCTCCCTGTCTGTCCTGGGGTGCTTGAAGGCCAACACAACTGTTGATTTAAAATTTTCTTTCAAAATCTAACTTCCTCTTTGATGAATTTAATTTCTTCAAAATATTATACAGACTTTAGTACTTCACTTATAAGATCAGAACCCAACAATTTACCCAAATTAAATTGTGTGTGTGTGTGTGTGTGTTAACGTTAACATGTTAACGTTTCCATAGCATAGTTTGTGTTACTTTTCTTTCATTTAGCTGCTAATGAATCAGGAGTTGGTGGAGACCAAAACAGAGCTACAAGGAGAGCGAATATTTGACTTCTAATCGCACAAATGTGAATCCAATTCAATGCTATTTTGTGTACCTGATGTGTAAATAAACCTGTTTGCTATCACGTGTAAACGGAAAATAGAACAGACAGAACATTTCTGCATAATTAAGTCGGTGACACTTCAAATAGCGCTGCTTAATCGCGTCCCTCATTGTTCTAACATAATTCTAACGTGAACATGAAACTTCGAACGGGTATGGAACTCATGAACACAACCAACATGTTGTTTCATGAGAGAAACAAACACCGGTCTGCTGGTTGAAATGCCTGTGCTTGTTTGGCCTTCCTGTGTTTCTCTATACGTCATCACACCTGCAGCATTGACTCTTCTAATCTCATAATGAAGCGTGGGGTTGAGATAATACAGTATTTGTCTACAGCATTGTCTGGCATCAATGCTTTGTAGTCTGTTGCATCTCCTTTCAAACACTCAGAGCTCCCTCTCTCCTCTGTGCAGGTATTTTCTGGGTCCTTCCCTGAAAGATGTCTCCTCAGGCATCCGCCTCCATTCACTTTTAGACTCTAAAGAGCAGGTTAGCGAGAAAGGAATGTGGTAATTGGAGTTAATAGTGGTGGGGATGGAGGGGGGAAGTGCAGCTGGGCTGGGTTTCAGGAATTACCTGAGGAATGACAGAACGGAGTTGTACGCCACTGCGATGATAGAGGTTATTGTACGATCTAATGTCGGAGCAGTCATTAAGTGTTTTAGGGAAAACACCACCTGATGTTTATAGTACAGGTTAGCCAAATGTCACAAGTGAAAATGTCCACTGTCTTTCCCTGAAATTACACTTACATACTACATATAGCTTTATCTAATAAACATCATTACTTATATGTTCACTTCAGTGACTCCTAACTTCATACAAATTCATATGTTGGTTTAAAAGCACATTTTGTAGGCCATTTCATAAATACAAAGCTGCAGACATTATACACGTTTTGGAACAAGAGGGCCAATTCAGTATCAGTTTTGAATTGATGCTGTTTCATAGCCAGGTAAAAGCTCCTTATAGTAACTTTAATGTGCCTCATGGGCGTTACCGTGGAGACCATGGAAGGCTGAGATCTCCCAGTCTGACAGAAAACAATTACCTTGCAGCAGCCTCTTCAGCTGCCATCCTTGTGTGATGACAGCTCAATACACACCTGGCCTGAAATCCAGCTCGCTGGCTGACCTTCCGACTGTCGGGGGAGTGAGTCGCCATGGAAACGGATGGATAGCCTTGTCAGTATTTCATAATCCACTGACAGAAGACCAAATACTTGATTTCATTATTGTATGTGATTAGAGGAGGTATTTCCACCTGGACAGAGAAGGGAATGGGCTGCCCCCCCCACTCAGCTGTGATCATCCTCGATCGTGTGGGTTGAAGTGATGACTTAGATCGCCTCTTTGTGAGATTATTTCACCATATTTACAGTGGCACATTACAGGCAAGTAAGTGGCAGTAAATTACAGGGGGAGCTGGGAGATGATGAAGCAGCTCTCAATTAGGAGAGAGAGGGAGAGGGAGGGGGGTGGTAACCAGAGGGAGCAGGGGGAAAAATGGAGGAGAGACTTTTCTGGGGGAGCAGAGCAGAGTTTGCAGCCAGCCGCTGAGCTCTCATTCATGGGCGGTTGGATGTGAACACTGGGTGCTCTGTGTCTGTGGAGGTGATGTCCACTGAGAGATGCTATCTTTGACCCATTGATACAATGGCCTCATAGACAGCAGACAGTGGGCCAGAGCCACAGGTCTCCATGAGCCTCGCTGCGGAGCCACAGCTACTGCCAGGAAGAGTACGCCACCTATTGGTGGTGACAGAGAGTGATAGTGATAAGTTTTTTGGGGGTACACTGAGCAGTGCCTTTGAGCAGCTGGTGGTGTGAATACAGTGGTTCCTTACTTAAGGCTGTTTTGTCAACTATAGTCTTACTTCTTAAAACTATTCCCCAAAAAAGAAGGAAAGTTGCTCTTTTCAATACACGAGGAGACAAGTAGACACCTTGTTTAAAAATAGAAGGCTGGTGTTATCATTATATTTTTTCTACAGTACATTTTATTCTCTATATTTCTGAAAACGTATTTCTTTCTGGCTTTTCAAGATGGCGATGGCCAAAATACCAAACTCAAGTATTCAGAACTGTAGTCACAGACCAACTGGTGGTGATGTCCACTTCTTATACAATTTATATGCAGCAGACTTATCCATTCAGGGGTCACAAGTCAAACATGTTGGAACTCAGAAATCATGACGGATGGGAAAGGTGACAAAATGTATAGGTAAAGAAAAAAGTCATTAGGTTTCAAATAAAATCAAAACCTATCAATGAACACTGACCCAGAAAGACTTCCTTCTGTTTAAAGAGCATCTTACTGCCGTTTTTCAGAACACCGTACTCTTCAGCTTTTGTATTTTGTATTTTTTGGTAGAAGTGAGCCTCGCTGCTGCAGCTCACAGTGCATTTGGATGCATGACTGCTCCAGCTATTTCCCTTTGGCACACCTTCCCTCTCCTCTCATGACGAGACATTCTGGCAGGCAGGAGGGGAAGATGAGAAGAGAGGCGGGGGCAGAATGGAACGTTTGGCTTCTCTCAAAATCCCTAAATGCCAGGTGTCAAAAACCTATAGGAAAGCACACACATACATACACTTAGAATGCTCCCTTTCTATATTCCATGTTCAGAGTATTTTTGTCAAGAAGGAAACTTCACATCAGTAGAGGAATTTCTCATTACCTCCTCGTTTTCACTTTTCCCTCCTCCAGGTCACCTAGTTTTCCCTCTTCCCACCCTCTCTCTCTTCACGTTCCACTTTTCTCCTTTCTAGGCTTCCTCTGGCCCAATCATCTTTCACTCTTTATTCCTATCTCGTTCACTCCTCCTGTGAGCATTTTGTGTCATACCAGTTATCAGCTGATGTTGAGTTGCATGGCGTAAATCATAAACCTATATCGAAGGTACTTTAGCAAATGTTATCAGACCTAAGTTTGTGGTCGGTGGATAAAAAATATTAACTGATAATACTCCTGAAAAGCCACAAACGTTATGCAACTCTGTCGGAGTCTTTCAGGAATTAAGACCCATGCACTTTCTGCTCCAAATATCTGCCACAAAGCCTTTCTGCTTGAACCGCCACTGACTCAGAGTGTCGGTCAATTCAGTGGGAAAAGTAAAAAGAGAGAGAGAAAAAAACATAAATATGTGCAAATGAAACCACCTGTTATTTAATTTGCGCTACCAGCTGAGCGGCTGGCAGACAGCTGACCTGTTTCCGACGCAATGCCAGACCATCTGTGAGCAATTTGCATTCTTTTCACTGAGGGTTTGACCACCTTGTTAATAGAATAAAAGAAAATACATCAGCCTCAAAGACACTGGACGATAACAGTGCAGCCAAAGGCTTTGCACTTTGACTAGCAGTTATAAAAGTGGACTTTTCCTTTTTTTTTTTCCACGATAACTGATATTTTTAGTGCTTTTCAAGCTCTGTTGCTTTTTCCCCCCTGAATTTGAGCTACTGCACAGTTATTAGGGTTTATTGTATACTTATGCATTTGGGCAGTCACAACATTATCTTTATGGTCACTTAACTGAGACAAAGGTGGAAAATAAGAAGAGGCGTGGACTATTCTGAGTGGGAGAAACTGGTCCATTAATATAACTCTAATTTGTCTTTGAAAAGTGCAATGTGCAGTGAAAGGGACACACCCAGACTAAATGAGCCCTGACAGGCTCTTAGAGACGCCAGAGCAAAGCAGGGTACAGGGGGGGGGGATGACTTTAATGAAATGGAAAACAAACCTTGAGAGAGAGATTTCACCAGTAGTGCAGGGCCATATCAAGATTTCAACACACGTGTGTGTGCTGTCTTTGCTTTTCTTTTACAAGTGAATTATTCGTGGAAATATTGTTTGGGTCGATAAATTAAATATTTTTATCAAGAGAAAGGGGCATAAATGTGGTCTTCATTAGATGTGCTTAGGGCCCACATGACCAGCCAATACAGCGATCACATGACACCCCTGCTGTATTTTGGAGAGTTGATAGAATGACCATCTGCACAGCGGGGACCACTGAGCAGTTCCACACATTTCACAGCTCCTGCTATGAAAACGCTGCTTCTGTTGATTTATCAGTCCTGTGCTGTTTAAATGAACATCTTTTCCACCATCATCTCTAATAACTTCCTCTCTGTGGGCGTTTTGACCAGACTTTACAGGTCACTTCCCCAGACGGACTCTGAGACAAACAGTCGGTAGCTGAACCCCCCAGGTGAGGAGATTACTGTCTAACTCCATCCTTCAGAAGGCACTGCCACCCACCCCCCCACCCCACTCCTGCCTTCATTTCAGTCCCCTGACCTGTATTCTGACCTCTAATGTCTTTCTGTCTGTGTGCCTGAGTCCGTCTGTCTCTCAGCTGTCTGTGTGTGAAGTCTTGCCAGTTTATTGAATTTACAAGTCTGTTAATGTCACTCTTGCATCCATTTACTGGAGCTGACCACTGGCATACCCTGTAGCGTGTGTGTATGTGTGTGTGTGTGTGTGTGTGTGTGTGTGTGTGTGTGTGTGTGTGTGTGTGTGTGTGTGTGTGAGTGAGTGTGAGAGAGAGGGAGAGAGAGAGAGAGAGAGAGAGAGTGTGCCACGTTTCTCATCATAATTCACCGACTATATCCACTTGACCTCAGTTCACTTTGTAATTGTACTTTGTAATGGGACAAAGTAGGAGGGCGATTCAGGTGTCCTGCAGTTTCACTCCTCCTTAGTTTGAGGAAACCAGCCTCAGGTCATTGAGGTCATCTCTCTCTCTCTCTCTCTCTCTCTCTCTCTCTCTCTCTCTCTCTCTCTCTCGCTCGCTCTCTCTCTCTCTCCCTCTCTCTCTCTCTCTCTCTGTCCCTCTTCCAGCTGTAGGGTGGGTGGCTCTGACCGTCTCTCTCCATGTATGTTTCTCAGTTTGAGTCCCACCTTCTCTGGCGTTGGTAAGCTCCTGCATTCCACTGTCAGTTTGACATGAAAACCTGAGGCGACAAAACTACTGACTCAACATGAACTAACTCCTGGCAGACAGTGACAACAGCAGCATACATCTCAAGTAAACAATACTATTAAATAATTCATTTCTTTTGCATTTGAAGTGACTTTAAATTCTGTGCGGATTATAAATCCTGTAGCATTGATACCAACTAACAGGACCACGATCCTCCAATCATAAATACCTGTGTTGGTATTAATTATGGCATGAACTACTGTTGTCACAAGGTCACTTTTAATTGCTGATCATTGTGGAAACAAGTACATTTATTTAAGCGCTATAAGTACATTTTTGAGGTAGTTGAATTTGACTTTATTTTAATATTTACTATACTTTTTTAGGTAATAATTGAATTGACCTGACAACTATAGTCACTTGTTACTCTGCAGATTCAGATTTGACATTTGACATAAAATTCGCAAACAATATTGAAGCATATTTAATGACGTTCTACAAAGTTTGCCATTGCAAATTTTATTAGAAAGCGACTCTCATACAAAATAAATACTTTTAAACCATTTAACTCCTTCCAGCTGTAGTCCCCTTGGTGACCATGAGTGCAACAGAAATGCAGCCAGAACCCAGAAAAATGTGACTTTGAAAACGTCTGTTTTCCTTGTAATTTATAGAGCCGAGCAAATAAAGTGAGTCTGATTTCTGATTGAGATCATCATCAGTCATGTTTATTTGGACTGCATGTGTCTCCACTCATCACATACATTCCCTGCTGCCTGTAAGCAGTAAAAACATTAAGATTTAACATCTACGTTGCAGCTGCTTGCCGATGATGCTTAAGTCTTTTCATCAGGGTTGTATATCATCCCCACGGCCTTGTTTTCCTCTCTGTCTCTGCACCGTGTCCCGACGTGTCAGGGAAGAATGCCGTCTCTTTTAACTCCAGTATATGTTTAACAATTTAGATGTGTAATTATTTGCTGTGTAGGATTTCAAAGCTGGGGGTCAAATTCACTACCATACTCTTTAAAGGGTAAATGCCACCTCCTTTGATGAGTTAAAAGGCTAAAGGCTGGGGAAATCAAAGATGAGTTAACTATCCAAAAGTAATGTTTTGCTAGTAGCAGGCTTGTAGCTCACTTTTGGCATGCTAAATTATGAAATGATGATTTTGTATACTCACAAAATATGAAAGAGTAGGCCTACTGGATTGTCTTGTAAGTAACATGTTCTCTTTCATAACTACTAGTGCAGGGATCAATCGGATGCCTGTTCGGAGGTGTGCCCATTGCTTTGCCCCTGGAAGTACTGCTTTCATGTTGCTGCTTGAGAAAATTATATTGGAATCATATTTCGGATAAACTCCCTTCTATATTCATCAGAACTCCGGCTTCCTGTCGTTTGGTGATGGCCTTTTTCAGCTTTTTTAGCTGAAAACAACTGAACCAAAATCATAAACAATGAGTTGAATGATCCTTAACAGTCGAGCTGAAGGGAACTGCGGGGTACAAATATAAAAATATTGATCAAGCATGTAAAGTAATTCAGTCTAAAGTCCTTCAAGCTAATCTATATTAAAATAGTTCTACGGATATGTTTACAGAAGGGTGACACTCATATGACAGCAGCCTTTGTTATACGTGTCTATATTATATTAGAGAGATCTATATGCTTTGCCAACTCTCTTCCCACATCTGGGCTGCAGCCGGAGCTGCGAGCGCTTCCTCAGAGCCTTCCTCTAGCATTACCTCCTCCTGCAGCATGACTCAGAGACTGCAACAAATCTGCTCTCGTTGAGCCCTTTCCCTTTTCATTTTCTCTTAAATCTCTGAGTGGAACAACCAGCCAGACTCACCCATTATAAACATGGTAGCTGATAGTCTTTATAATAGTCAGTCACTTTGGTCATGACTCTTCCATAGATCCTTTTTCCAAATATCTTGTATTTAGGATGTGTACAGTGAATCTCAGCTCCATTCTTATGCTCAAATCTGTATTTGTGATCATAAACCCGTTTCATACAACGATTTTGCACCTCTCTCTTTCATGATGTGCCAGGTAAGAATCCACATTTTCCCCTCGGTTCCCAGAGTCTAAGAGTTTCATAATCTTTTTACCCCCCATCCACCAGGCCCCATGCCCTGCACCCCTGTCTCCTCCCACATCCTCATCCTCCTGTCTGCTTTCCCAGACAGCCTTGTTAACATGTCGACCGCTCTCTGAGCTTCTGCCAGCAGGGAAATAATAAACAGATTAATTCTTCAACAGCAATGATCGTGGTTGAATTTAGTGACTCTCATTAAGAAAATTACTCTCTCTAAGCTCTAAGCACTTTACTGAACCTGCTACTAAATTCCAAGAGGAGTTATTGGGGTCTTGCGGGGAAAACAGAAAACAACACTTGGTTGCTGAATAACTTGGGACCTTTCTAGTTTACATGACAAAGTCTTTAGTCTCAGTCATTATGCTGAATGAGACTTCAGTTACAGCTTACACACAAAAACCACTGATAAGAGACACGTTCTGATGTTGTCATTTCATAAGAGCCAAACTGCAGAGATCAAGTCTGAAGTCCAGAGATTTACAAGCCTTTTAAACCCATGTGTGTGCCGAGAAAGCAAGCGAGACTACAACACGGGCTACACGTCGAGATCCTGAAAAGATTTGACTGCCTGAAGTTAAAACAAAGGCTGGTCAATCCTTTGTGAATGTGAACCTTGTATCTATAACTTGATATGTGGTCACATTATAATCTATGGTTCACTGCATCTCATTCCTGTAAACAACAAGGTTTGCATTAGAATTTGAGTCCTATGAGTTATTGCACATTTATGAGCCAAATTCCCCTGGATAGATGAAAATGTGACCACTATGGTACCTTTTACTCTAATAAGACAGACCACATACATGCATAATGTATGTGTAATATAACTGTCTGTCTGTCTGTCTGTCTGTCTGTCTGTCTGTCTGTCACATGCAGCACTTTGTTGCATAATTGCTCCCCCATCCATTTGAGAAACACAGCTTTAGTTAAGTAAACAGTGACATCTTGTGGTGAAAGAGAGACCTTTTTTTAAAAAAAATCCTCCATATTCCTGTTTTTGTTGTTGTTTTTGTTGTTAATTGGCTAATTATTTTTTACTTAAAGTAACATTTCATCCCACTCCCTGAGTTCCACACATGATTTGTAGCTTTCTGCCATCACTTCTGTGCTCTTTTACAGAGCAAGAGGAAGTTACTCAAACTGTTCCCTCACAGCATGTGGGCGATTTTAACACTCATGGCTCCTCCCCAAAACCCATGTGACCTAGTGTCAGGGTGAGGCTCCGGGTGCACTTGTTTCCGAGGGTTCGACTGCCACAAAGGACCAGGAGGCCGAGGCTTGAACGGAGGGCGAGGTGCAGTGTTGCTGGGGGCGATGGACTACCAACAGAAACTGGCTGAAAAGCTCACCATCCTCATTGAGAGGGGGACTGGGGTGTTAATACGCATGAACTACATAAAAAAGGTGAGGGAGAACAGGAAGACGTATAAAGGCAAGCTGTGTGAAACAGAAATAAGGAACCCGACGTTCCTCTCATACGCTTACTGTACGCCTTGGTGTTTCTTTCCATAATGTTTTACCTGCGAACGATTATTACACAAAACAAAGATGTAGCTAAGAGTTAACAGTACACAGCTATTCACTGCTCAGGTATAAACTGAATTTGAATCATATTAATAATAATAACTGTATGGATAAAGACTGTTATCACAAGTAAGTATGACAGAGTCTTGTAAGGATGCGAACCACAAGTAAGAAACCTTTCTCAGAACCAAGAAACTGTCGCGAAGCTGTGAACTCAAAACCGCAGTAATTAAATAATATGAAACAGTTGTATACAACTGTGTGCTTAGTCGTACAGGCCGAATGCCAGCTGAACTTCTTTCTCCAAAGAGGAAGTGCAAACAGGAAGTCAGTCTGAGCTGTCAGTCACCCAGACCTTCAGTTCATGTTGCACTGAATTCTGTGAAACTAACGATAGACGCAAAGAGGAGCCGTGAAATACAATCAACAAGTCAGAGAATGTAATTCACTGATTTAAAGGTGACTCCCGAGAAACTATGATTGGTTTATTATTATGACAACCGAAACACGCGGGAAGTGACACAAATAGGTTTTGTTTGCACACGTGTTCCTTTCGTTACCCTTATTTAATCATGTGTGTACTTTAAGATTGCATTCATCAGGAGGAGAAGTGGCAGAACGGTCTTATTTCGAGCCCAGTGAAGATGTGCTGATCGTTGCATTCTTAATTTCCATGCAGTTTTGAGCTGCTGCTGCACACTCTTCTGCTGTCAGCCTGTTAAACGGCCCCACGGGAGCAGTTCAGTGTTCACTGTTCTGCTCAAGGTCACCTTCAGGGTGGCTGTCGAGGGAGGTGGGGAGAACATTATTACTCACTCTGCCCACAATCTTCACAGATGCTCTGTGGATTTTTTTTTTTTTTTTTCATGACAATCTTGCTTTTCCAACCGGTGGCTGGATGCCAATCAAAATGAAAATAAATAAATAATAAAATTGATTTCCTCCTATCAAGAGAACCCACAGAGGATGTTGGCAGGGCATGGAAATTGGATTTTAACTGCCAAAACATCCAGACTGAAATACGACAAATATCTCGCCGAGCGTTGCAGTATAATGTAGAAACGGATGACATCACATCCTCACATCTCCATCGTTTCCTCCGTGACAGACCTGTACGGACCCGAAGCTGCGGCCGGCCCTCCTGACAGATAAAGCCATGGAGCCCGCCATCAAATACATCAACAAGAAGTTCCCCAACATTGACTTCAGAGGAAGCATTGTAAATATGACTGCAACACTTTCTACACATTCTTGTACTCATTTTCCATGCTTTGTTTTGTTATGATGATGACATTTTTGACACAAAAGCTTCTTTTTTTTTTGCAGCAAAATCTGACCGGCATTCAGCGTCAGAAATCAGAAGTGTTGGCAGCTACAACAAGCTACTACAACTCTTTCCTGGATGTCATAGAGTTCAGGGTGAGAATCTCTCTTTCTTTTTTACATAACATGACAAAAACAAGAAGAAACAACTGTCTATTAACAATTAAAGAAAAACAATGAAAATTAAACATATTAGTCTTTCTTTCTTATGAAAACACAAATCTAATAATAGAGGACAATGATGGTTTGCAGTGTTTTCTCTCTTCCTTTCTCTCTGTTTTCTTCTGCTTTTTGGTTTCCAGAATACATTTACATATAGAGTGGTTTATTGTTATATGGGAAAACATTTATCCCCCCCCCCCAAATATCAAGGACAGCTGGCTCACTGTTATTTGATGCAGTTAGCTACACCTCCTGTCATATTTACATATTTGAGGTCGCAGCCAGGCCAAGGCATCATCTGTATTTGTAAGATTGAGAATATCTCAATCATGATGTTATAGAAATATGCAAATGTGTAATTATTATTAGGCGACAGGAATCTGTGCAAAAAGATATATGGTATTTAGGGAATCACTTTTTTTTTTTGTCTGTTCTCTAATATAATCCTCCTCCATTCTTCATTCAGGACCACGTTTATGAGTTGCTGAACACCATAGATGCCTGTCAGTGCTTCTTTGATATTGTAAGTATATATTTATATTCATTTATAAGACACGGAAGCACAAAATCTGTTGATTCCCATCAAGCCTGTCACTCATTTATCCTCTTTCCATTCATTCGGCTACAATGCTGTTTACTCTGTGTTGCTCCATAATGCAGGTTACTCCTCTTTCCTTCCCTCCCACAGCCTCCTCCTGTTCAGTTTAGCAGTTCTTTTAATTATCATAATTAAACTGACACCTCTTGCCTTGTGCATTATGTATATCCCACCGTGTATTTCAGCGATCTGTGTCTCCTGTGATCTGATCTACACAATGTGCATTTTAAGCACCTCACAATGCTTTGATTTATTTGGGGATCGACCTTATTTTTTGTTTTTTAACCATGTGTTCCATTAAATAGAAGTCTCGGTTGCATCAGATTCTTGTAGTCGAAACACATTTTGGATTCACCTTTGACTCAAAAGGATATGTGATGTAATTACCTTTCAAACTGACAAATAATAATATAAACAACTCTATCATAATTGATCCATCCCTCTCTGCTTGAAGGGTCACTGTGGTTTGCTTAATGAGACTAAGCAGCCGTGGTCATTCATTTGAATTTAGTCTCTTACAATGGATTTCAATGGAGAGCTTTTTAGGTTGGGATTAAACATTAAAACAAGCCAATAATAAAATAAAGTTAAAAATTTAAAAATTTAAAAAAATATATTAAAAAATAAAATAAATAGAAACAAGAATATCAAGGAATAGAAAATATAGTGCAGAGTAAGTAGTAAAAGATCTACTCTCTGGACTTAACCCTCTTCTGTCTGTATGCCTGGTTTGTTCCAAACTCTCACATTAATGCTAACTTATAGCTAAATATTAGCTAAATATATTGTCTTCAACCATTGTTCTCTGTCCGTAAAGAAAAAGCATCCTTTTTTCAGCCTTGTGCAATATGTGAATGTGTGTGTTTTACATGCAGCTGAATAGTACAACTGTATATGTTGACAGTGCTTGAGATAATACTCATGTAGCTCTACTGCATCTAATACGTTCCAGTGAGACTAGTTTCAGTCATTTCAGAGCCACACTGACTACACTCCATTTTAATTTCAGGCAATTAACTTCGACTTCACCAAGAGCTACCTGGATCTGATCATCACCTACGCATCTGTGATCATCGCTCTCTGTCGCATCGATGACAAGAAGGCACTGGTGGGCATGTTCAACTGCGCCCATGAGATGACCAATGGCAGCGGGTAAGAACACATGATGCTGCTCACTGGAAGCGACGTGGAGCACAAAGTCATTCGATGGATGGATGGAAGTCTTGATTTAAGCTTCAATTAAAGCCATTCCATGTTTCCACATCCATCCATATGACTCTCTGATCCCGTGAGTCATTAGATTCTTAATTGCCGCGGACATTAACAGCCCACGACTAACCTTTTCCTGAGTGCCAAGTGTTTTTTTCTGACATTTTTAGTCAACCCACTTTGCATATTTATGTATACATTACAAAAGGCTTATCTGGATTTTGAGACGTGAGCAGGGAACCGTCACACATCCTGCAGATTTGAATGTCACATTTGACTTTCATAACACACAGAGCCAGAGAGGGAACAGCCTCAGCTCTTCATCATCAGCCTAAGCTGTGGAAAACAATTTCATTGATGAAATTTAGCACTTTTATTATCAGTAAAATCTCTGTGGGTAATGCTAGACTGAAACAATGCAATAATGTTATATAATCTTCTCCTCCGTCTTGATTGATTGCATACTGGAATGAATCCTGCAGAGACCCATCCTACCCGCGGCTTGGCCAGATGTTTCTGGAGTACGAGCATCCTTGGAAGAAGCTCACTGAGGAGTTTGGCCCTCACACAAAGGTAAGTGCGTCATGGTTCGCATACAAAACAGTGCAAAGCTACATTAAATAGGTTTATGATTTGCTTTAATTGAAACAACGATAGTGGTGCAGTAAAGTAAAGTAAACATTGGATTTAATGCAACCACCCAAACATTGCACCCTGAATATGATTGTTGAAGAGCCCATTCCAAAACCATTACTATTGATTTGTGGCGTTATTAGCTTCTGCACTGATTTGTTCCCGTTCAGTCACAAGAGCATAATGGAGGTCGGGGGACTGATATTGCAACCTGGTCTCACAGACATCCGTGAAATGGCCACGGACCCTTAACTCAAAATCTGTGACAATATAACGGAAACATTTTATTAAAAAAAAAAACACTGCAAACCTTATAACGAAACAAAAGCTCAACATTGAAAGTTTCACACACTTGTTTGGATTGTTCTAGAAGTTATTTGAAGCTTCTAGCTCCTTCTGTTTATGAAATATGGATATTATTTTGGGTTATTTTTTGTTGTTGCCAGGAATGGTCCTTTCCTCTCCCTGCCCTAAATATGTGTGTATATAATGAACTTCTTCTGTGCCATTTATTTATTTAACTTTCTCTTGCACTACAGTAACTTTTCTCTGCTTTGACCTCCTCTGTGTCTACCGTTTGGGCAAACACAACAACTCAAGGCGGCCCTGGGTGTCCAGGGTGTACCCTGCCTTCAACCAATGATAGCTGGGATCGGCTCCAGCCCCCCCGCGACCCTGAATACAGGATAAGCGGTAGAAAATAGGCTTGTTCAGGATGGTCTTGGCTTTACTTGACTTGACTTATCACGCCGACGAGAGCTGCAGGTGTCTGAGGGGGCGGGCTCCAAAAAAGACCGTAGCTAAACGAAGTCAAGTCGGACAACAAAGTCAACGTGACTATGGTGCTCAAACGATAGAACACAGCAGCAAACCAAAGAGGATATGTAAAGTGTGTGTATGTATATATATATATATATATATATATATATATATATATATACACACACACACACGCAAGGCAACATGTGCAAGGCATTCTTTTTTTCCAATATATTTGTATTATAATTCTATGTTTGTATTAACCAGACCTCACATATAAATAGGCCTACTCACAGCACAATGCACAGGACTTTAGGTCAAGCCATGGCATCAAAGCGACCAAAGTAAAAAGGCAAATCATTGTCTATGTCACAGAACCACGCCGTCCATGTCTATGTCATGGAACCACGCCGTCCGTGTCTATGTCACAGAATCTCGCCCTCCGTGTCTATGTCACGGAACCTCGCCGTCCGTGTCTATGTCACGGAACCTCGCCGTCCGTGTCTATGTCACGGAACCTCGCCGTCCGTGTCTATGTCACGGAACCTCGCCATCCGTGTCTATGTCACGGAACCTCGCCGTCCGTGTCTATGTCACGGAACCTCGCCGTCCGTGTCTATGTCACGGAACCTTGCTGTCCGTGTGTGTGTCATGGAACCTCGCCGTCCTTGTGTATGTCACGGAACCTCGCCGTTGTGTGTATGTCACGGATGTATGTTTCCGTCATGGATTTTGAGTTAAGGGTCCGTGGCTATTTCACGGATGTCTGTGAGACCAGGTTGGATATTGGGTGATAAGGTCCGGCTGCCTTTAGAGCTCCAGTTCATCCCAAAGATGTTTTCATGAGGTTGAGTCACAATAGTTGTAGTATTGGTATGTGGATATACAACTGCCTAAAGACTACAGCTGTGCTTTAACAAAGACTGACACACAATATAAGGGAAGTGATATCACTTTTATTGACTCCTGGCTGTAACACTGATCTGTGAGCCTCCAGCTGTTTTGTTTGTTCTCTATCTCTGTCTGTCCAGCTTCCTCACTCACTGATTCCCTTCCCCGTCCCTCTCCCAGTCTGTGACGGCGGCGTTGCTGTCTCTGAGGACGGTCTACCCACGCAGGAACCTGCCAGCGGAGCAGTGGCGGGGCGCCCAACTCCTCAGCCTGCTTAGTTCTCCAGGTGCCATGCTGGACCCGGCCTGCTGTGATACTGTGAGTCTGCCCTCCCGTCACCACTTCTCCTGTGTTTATCTCTGATGCAGGGAGGGGGGTCATGTCTAAAGTATGCTTTTTCCAGTGATCAGGCACAGAAATGATGCAGTAACATCATGTGTTGTCTGGAAGGTCAGATACGGTTAAGCTAACATTAGAAGCTCTGTGTCCTCCAAGCTATCATTTATTTTATTTTATTTGACCTCTCTGCTCCTCCCTGAACTTTGATTTCTACATATATATGCAGGTCAGTCCTCTGTCATCTTCACTGCTGTCTTGGCAAATGGCCTATATGACTCCTGATGTAATCTAATGATCCTTGTTGCCTGTGGCCATATAAGAACCACGAGTCCGGCCAAGAAAGGGAGCTCCGGGGCAACAAGATATCATACTTTGGAAAGCAAAAACGGCCTTCATTTAAAGGCAATAGAGAATACTGATAGCTATGATCTAAATTGTAACCATATTTAGGGAGGGTGGTCAATATTTCAAGGAAGAACATTTGTACATGACATACATATATAGAAGAGAATAGTTATTTTACTACATCATCCAGCCTTACTATATGTAAGGCTGTAGTGAATATGTCTGTATTGGAGGTTAATAAACCTGCTGTTCATCACAGATGGCATGTGAATACCTGTCTATGGAGGTGATGGAGCGCTGGATCATTAGTAAGTATTACGCATCCCGAATAATATCTTCCTATATCATTAAGACGTTTGCCATGTTGTGGCTTGAGCACATTCCAGACACACTTACATCTCGTGTGTATTCAAAAGAACAGTATTTATGGGCTACCTTCAGCGGTAATAATAGTTATGATAGCATAATTAGCTGTGCAACACACACAAATGTTGCTGACTGTGCTGCTTGCAGTCGGCTTCCTGCTGTGCCACAGCAGCCTGAACACGAACCAGGCCTCCCAGGAGCTGTGGAAGATGGCTCTGCGGAGCGGCCTCTACCTCGTCCTCACCAGAGACGAAGTGCTCAACATACACAAGGTCTCCGAGGACCTTTTCGACAGCATCAAAGGGTAAACGCGCTGCACTGCTACAGTAAGAGATGTGGGTCAAGTCGATGAATACAAAGGCAGTGGGTGGAAGACGAGACACCCTCATATTTGAGAGTCAACAAAGGAGAACAGAATTTAAAATGCTTCATAAATACAACTCTCATATCACTCTGTGTATGAAATGGTCCTGCCTGCTTATTCATTCTGGATATAAAGAGGTGGACCAGGCCTTCATCAGCAGGCTTATTTTCCAGATACTTTCCAGATAAATAACAATTTAGCTTCAGTATATAGCTAAGTAAGTGAAGTAGATAATGTAAAAGGTAATGACTCGATATTGTAAATGAGGGTCGTCCCACAATGATTTCTCCGGTATAAATAAAGGTTGCAAAATTCTGACAAGATCAGCTTAATAAGCAGCTGAGACTAGACCAACTTAAAATAAACATTTCCTTCAATGATTCTTTATAAGAGTGAGGTGAGTGTCCCATATTTAAAGAAAAAGAGAACAGGATTATAGACTAAATGTTAGACAGCAAGGAGGTTGAGTTGATATAATGTACTATAAACTAAACATTACTTCATAGTACAATACTTACTGATTACATTGTATGTCTTATTTGTATGCAGAAGAAACAGAAGTTAATACGTGCCAAGACAAAGACAATAAATATTCCTGTATCACTGGAATTAATGTAGAACTGCTCTAAATTGGTGTTTCTTGTTAAAACTGTATCACATTTTTCTCATCTATCAGATATAACAAACGAGTTTCAGACATCAAGGAATGCCGTGAGCATGTTATACTCAACAGGTGAGACTGGTAGGAAAATGTAGCTAAGTTTTACCCATTTTGCTGTCATTAATGTTAATTGATGTGCATTTGATTCTAAATGAGCTTTGGGAACCAAATGTCCAAGTCTATTTCCTGTGTAATTACCAGTGGAGCTATGCACAGAGAGAGGAGGCACTATCTGAGAGGAGTGATGAAGGAATTATTTAATATTCTGGAGGATGAACCTGGACTTCTGGGACCAAAGGTAGAAGCAATGAGCATCACAGCTTTGCTTGCTTATGCTACTCCTAGTTTTGCTACTACTAGTTATAAATCCAAAAGGGAATTCTGGTCACATGACATATAAAAAAAACAGCATTACTTAGCTCCTCTGGAGAATATTTGGAGAGGATGGGATTCTTTTGGATGACCCTGTGGGACAACTTTTACTGATCTTAGCTGAGACTCTTTCCTAACATTTCTTTTTCTTCTCTTTTCTGTGCGCCAATCAAATCCCCAAGGCCCTGTTTGTCTTCATGGCTCTGTCGTTCTCCCGTGACGAGGTCCTGTGGCTCGTCAGACACTCTGAGAACATGCCAAAGACAAAGACGCCCGAGGACTACATTGACAAGTAGGTCTTAGGTGCGGAGGAAGTGAGCCACTGTGGAGGTCACACTGTCATGTTAGTACAGATATCAAAGTCTGCCCTGCTGCACCTTAAGATGTCTCACCACGGTGCAGCAGCTATGGAGACCTTTAGAAGTGCACGTGAAATGGCTTGTTTGCAATAGTAGATAGAAGTGTCTACATCATCTGAAAGCTGGGAACCTGAAGATTAAGTTGAAATCGGCTCTGCAGTTTGTGTCACTGTCTATAAATATAAATAATAATTAAAAATGTTAATGTCTTAGGATGGACGTCCATTATGATGGACATATACCCATTTTCACTTATGTTGTCACAACAGGTCATTTTATACAGTAACTAAAATAATTGGTACCCAAAGAACCCTTTTTGATTCACATTGCTTGAGGGAAAACTGGAATGGGGATTTTCACCATACCAGTTTTCACTCGAAATTGATCCTATCTTTGGACTGTTATCTATGATTGGTATAAATGGATTCCTTATGTTTTCTAGTTTCCTTTAATAACATCACTCCAGAGATACCGTGGGTCTCAGATGGCTGATTTGCTCTTTGTGTTTTTCCAGTCAGATGGCAGAGCTGCTCTTCCACATGGAGAAGTTAAGAGGTCTGATGACAAAGCACACCCATGTAGTTCAGCGCTACCACGTCCAGTACCTGTCCCAGTTTGATGCCTTGGTTCTCAATGACACCATACAGGTACCTGCAGATAAAGATGCTGTACACAGTGTGAGGTGCAATATAAAAACCTCTGCTTTTATCACTGGATGCGTTCCCTTTTCTCCTTCTAAAGCATGACTTATCAACATTTTCTCCTCTGCAGAACATGTTTGTGTGTCCAGAAGAGGAGTCAGTCCTGATGACGTCGTTCGTCTCAACCCTCTCGGCTTTATCAATCAAACAAGGTAATCAATCACAGAAGACAATTCAAAACCCTCCATAGGACATTTCATTTGATTAATGATGGATTCAATTACCTTGCAGTGGAAAACAAAGAGGAGTTTGATTTCAGGGCCCTTAGGCTGGACTGGTTGAGATTGCAGGTCGGTAGGTTTGTCATCAAATATCGCCCAACATTCACATATCATTGTAAAATATCTGTATTTGTCTTCTTTTTTCAGGCCTACACAAGTGTGAACAAGGCCCCTCTTCCAATAAAGGAATACCCCGACTTGGCGAAGGTGATGAACCTGATCCAGTTTCACACCAGGATGGTGGACAGCTTGGAAGAGCTTCTGCAGGAGACGTCCGAGGTGTCCATACTCGGGTCAGTCCCGTCTCTGCTGTTTCTCTACAAGGCCGAACACGTCAATGTTCTACATGTTTGTTCTCTTTGTTTGTTTCCCAGCTACTACCCTCGTGTCTTCGAGAAGATGTTCTGCCAGAGCGGCGAGGAGATGACCATGAAGCGTTACCTCATGGCCTTCCCGGGCGTCTGCTCTCACTTCGCCCAGTGTGGGGACCCTCTCTGTCCAGAAGAGGTCAGTGTTCAGTCACTTGCTTTACCAAGCTATTACGTAATCATCAGCTGAGACATTGAAGACACTGGTTACACTCAAAGTTTGATTTCCAACACTTTCATCAGCTGCATCATGGAGGCAATTTCCTTTATAGCGATATAATAGGGAGTAAGACCTAAAATAGTGGAATCAAATGTAATAAAATAGGCCCTTCACTTGTGTGTGTGTTCAGGATTTCCTGTCCCTTATTATAACCAATTGTATTAATTGTATCTCTATATCTGCATTAATTGTATTCCTTTAACAGTTTTTTTTCCTAACACCATACTTAGTATTCCTCTAACTGCTATAACCAACCAATATGTAGACTTTGCACTCTGGCTCTGTTTCCCACCGGCCTTTTTCCGTGTGGTTCCTGGCTCCCAGGAGCACTATCAGAAAGCACAGATAATGTGGCGCTGGGAACTTTGCTGGGAACCTGACGGCCCTTAGTCACAACAGTCGCCCCAGGTGGATGGTGAACAGCAAGTTACCCCGTTTTGTCCTGCTTTGGTATGAAGATGTCACTTGTTTCCCCAATGGTTCTTCCTCCCTCAGACCGCACTCTGTGAGACCATCGATCTTCTCTGTATACAGTTGTATAAAAACTCAAAGACAGTTATTTGTCCGGTCTTCTTTATTTCAGTTTCGCTCCGGTGATACAAAGAGTAAATTTATATCGCAAGACAACAGCTTTGTTTGTGTGTCTAGACGGAGGTGATGGAGAAGAGGAGCCTGCGCCTGTGTGTGACCTTCCTGGAGCAGATAGCCAAGCAGACCAGCAACGTTGTGTTAGACATATGTGCCGAGCAGTGCAACCTCAATGAGCAGGTGAAGTCCATTTTCAGGTTTAAATAAAAAAAATGTAATGATAAGATGGGTTAAAATCTCTGGAATTGATTATTGGGACATTGTTTTTCCGATCCCTGAAGGAAAATGTGTTGAAAGTGTTACTTTGCTTCCAACAATGAACGCAAGCCTCCCTTGTTTGTCTATTGAGTATGTTACCCAATATTTGCTCGGCTGAATTCTTCCTCCCACTGTCTCTCTCTCCCTCCCTCCCCCTCCTTTTTCTCTCCTCCTCTGCATCCATCTCTTTCCATTCGATAACCCCTCAGCTGCAGCCCAAGCACTGTGCCGAGGCCATCAGCGCAGCTCGCCACAGAAAGCAAAAGAAGCCGCTGCCAAAGAAGGGAGAGGTCCAGAAAGAGAAACCAGGCGCTGAGAGCCTGAGGAAAGACCGGAGCATTGTTACCAAGTCAGCTTTTCTTTACGTTTCCTCCACTTCACTCTCTCATCAATCTGATCCCTCAGTATAATAAATTGGCAGTCATTTAAGAAAAGTGAGTGTAATCAATACGTGATTTCTGGAGGATTATCAGCAGCACTTGTTCGGGATAAAGTGCAGTTAAATAAACATTTGACGGTGTACGACTCTGCCAGGCTTGGAAGTAGGTTAATGCAGTTCACGTTAGCCTGAAATATTTTAATATCTGCAGACATTTCCAAATGATTTCCTTCACCGCGTGACGCATTTCGTTCCCCAGGTTATCAGGAAAACGGGATTAAAATGCTCTCGCATACAAGGAAACTTTATTACCCTTAAAGTTGGATCAGTCAGGGTTGACGGGTACCGAATCAAGCAATTAAAAAAAAAAAAAAAAAACGCTTCTACTGGCAGCACATTTTATGTTGGCGTTTTACTTGTTTTGATCGCATTCTGTGTGCAGCCACAGTTTGAAAGCTCACTAATTAAGTCTGAAGTGATGTAATTCTGTCTCTCTCCCTCTTATCAGTTTTCCTCCCCTGCTGCCTTAGTTTGGAAATGTTTTACAATTCTCTAACGTGTTTATAACCTTATTTGTCTGAGAAAAGCACATCCATACAACGGTCATTGTCAAAATATTTGTCCTAAAGACCTCCATCCTCCCTTCCCTCTCTCTCCCTCTTCTCCCAGTATGGACAAGATGCATCTGATGCTGACGGAGCTCTGCTGCTGCTACAGCTTCTGCACCGACTTTATTGTCTTCAACCACATCGTCGTCCCCACAGAGTTCCTCCTTTCCCACCTGGAGACACGCCTCTCTGAGTATGCTGGGTCGGGGAGGAGGGCATTATTATCTCTGTCTGAAAATGTTGTGGATGTGTAAAGAGTTCTTCCCCCTATCTCACGTGCAGCAGAAGCATTTGGATTTTTCAGCAGCTCCATAAATAATTACTGTCAAAAATATGTTAAGAGCTGACATGAGCGCCTGCTTTCATTGTGACAGAAACAGGTTGTCATTGTTTCCACTGCTGGTGCATTCATGTGCACCTCAGTGTACTGGCATCATGCCCTCTCTTCACTGTTCACTCTTCTCTTCATCCTGCTGACTCTACCCAAACTCATTGCTAGTATCCAGTCCAGTAGACTGACCTCCATGCTGAACACTGTAGAAATGTAAAATTCTGATGTGATCGAACACTAGGAAAAATCAAAAGCTGTATTTTCTCCAAATTGTTACTCAAAGATTACATTTTTTTTGTCCTTCTGACAATTAGGGAATCATTCAGACCATTGAAAAATCTGAGAAAATCCACCATGTCACTCTCTAGCTCTGTGTCATTTCATCACTAAATGTTATTTAGATTAGGGATTGGTACCAGGGCAACCTGGTGTTTCTGTGTATATGCTCTGCTTAGTCTCCCTGTCTTAGCCGATGATTATCTCCCCTGTCACCCTAAAATTAGCGCCCCTTGAGTAGCAGCACCCTCACGACGATTGGTCCTCCGATGGCCAAAATAGTAAATACAGTCTAGTCAGGGAGAGGATGAATGGCCCTGTCAAAAAAATAAATACAATTGCAGGAAAGCCCTGCGGCGGTGACTGTGCTGGCCTAATGAGAGTATAGTACCATGCCAGCATGGCTCGTTTAATCCATTTTAAGATCCCATCTGTCCGCCCTCGGTCCCCCCCCGGCCTGCTCTTCAGTGACGTGGGTTAAACATGTTTCTCCAGGATCATCGTGAGAATGGTCAATTACAACCAGACCACCGAGGAGATCGCCCGTCCCTCGGACCTCCTGGCGGGGTTAAGAGCCTACACGGCCAGCCTGCACAGCCTCTCTAGCTACATCAACGTGGACGTCACCCGTCTGGTGAAGAACGTCCTGCTGCAGCAAACGCAGCCGCTGGACTCCCGCGGAGCGCAGACCATCACAACCCTCTACACAAACTGGTGTGTGAAATACATTCATATACATATCTCCTCTACGCTGCATGCAGGTGTCTATTCAAAATGCATAAGTAGCACATACTCTCTCTCTCTGCCCTCTCATCCCTTTTCTTTGTCTCTTTCTTTAACTCACACATCTGTTGAGTTAGTGAGGAATTTTTTTGTTTGTTTTTTCTGCACCTCAGGTTCCTGGAGAGTCTCTTGCGTCAGGCCAGCAACTCCCTCATCGTTCACTGTCCCACAATGCACTGCTTCATCAACCAGGTTACTGACAACGAACCAAGTTTCAGTGCAGAGGAGTTTTCAGATATATCAGGTCGGGCCCCAGAGCTTCATTTCATCTGTACCATGAATTCACGTGGCTTATGAAGTTGAGAATGAGAAAAGTTTCCCATAAGAACAAACACCTTGCTGTTTTTTTAAAAACATATTTTCTTCAGTGAAAATGTTTTTGCAAAACAAGAGCGAAAAAGCAAAAAGACAGATTTTTTTTTTTAACATTCTTTTTCACTTTATACAGACACATGCTTTTGCACTTGACGGAATCTAAAAGTCCCCCTGTATTCCGACAGATCCAAGACATGACTCACTATTTAAAAAAAAAACGGAGCTGTTGTTTACTACTGACACCGCGTGCAGAGGGAGTCTCATTGCTCAAGAGGATGTGGAACTTGTTAATGTGGTGACGTGCTGTGTTTTTCTTCATGCTGCATGTCTAATGTTCAGTATTGCATGTGTCATGTCATCGTAGCGGTGGACTTCCGGTTGTACGAAGGCTACATTCACTCCGCCACAACCTTTGGCTCATTCAAACATAATAGAGATGCGTACATAAGTCATGCACTCATAGGGTACCTTGGAGACCACTGCACTTCAATACACACCCCCCACACACAATGTCATCATCATTGTCTATATTTACTCCGTAGCGAGGTATCTGCGTGCCTCTCACTGACTCACTCGCCGATCCATTAACCACCTCCAATTTTAACCACACTCATCCTTTTCCATCCATATTCAGGCAGAGATGTTGAGCTGGGGGAAAGGTCTAACAGCTGCGGTTGTCTCTCTCCCCCTCACTGATTCTACTACGCTCACAAATCAAATTTAATCTTTTTTATTTTCGTCACCGGTATCAGACTCACCACACTGGAAGCAAACAATAGGTCTCCACCTGAGTCTGTATCTGTCTTGTAAACGCAACAGTTTTGGAAGTCTGTTGATGCCTCGTCTCCCTCCGATGATGAATTATTAATGTCCCCCTCTTTGAACAGAGCTACAGGCCCTGGCGGAGCTAATTGGTCCTTACGGCCTGAAGTTTCTGAGTGAGAACCTGATGTGGCACATCACCTCTCAAGTCACTGAGCTGAAGGTAAAGTACGATGCAACGGGCTTGTCTCAAGTTGAGTGGCCGACTGAATTACCTGCGTGACTTTGACGAGTGATTGCTTGTCTGTAGAGGGGAGGCTGCTGTCACAATACGAAGGCAGAGAGCTGTAAAAAAAAAAGTTGATTTATGATTAGTTTACCCTCCAAAAGAAATGCTATTGACCCTGCATAATACCTCAAATATGCGAAAAGCCTACTGCATTCTGCTTTTGTATAATATTGAATTTCTACTAGAGAAAATGACGTCCAACAAAAACCTGTTCCTTTCAGCTTTTATGTCCATTTAACAAAAAACATTTAATGTACCCATAGTTATTAGGGATTCAGTGGATTTTTTTCTCTTACAATGTTTCTGGGTTCTGTCCATCTGCTTGATATTTACAATGAAATAATACATTCATTTGCAATTCATTAACTTTGAATATGTCATTTAAAAGTGTTAACCCACTTTTAATCACATGAATTACAGTAGATTCAAAAGAGAAGATCCACTAGAGACATTAACCTAGTTAGGTTTACATTTAACTGTTTCTCAATCACAGTTAGATTTAACTACTTATTTAGTAATGTGGAATAAAAAAACAGAATTATAAAAATGTAAAATCAGAATGGGTTTCACAGCGAGAGAAAATCGCTTATAAATATAGTTTTTTTTCTTAATCTGTCATGTTACACATGCATATTTAAAAACTATTATTTTGTACATGTATTCATACAACAATGATCTGTGTCAGAAGAACTCGGTTATGATCAGTCAGAGCACAGTAGATAAACATAAACCTTACATTCCAGTGAATTATAACGTAATAAATATATAACAACATACGTAATTCCCCATTTTGTAGTAAAACTGCGTGGGAGATTTTCTATCTCCTCCCAAACTATCTTTATCTTGTCAACGCTTGCTTCTATGCTGTGTCAGTCTACGCTTTAACCCACATGATTGAAGTGAGGAGCTTTGAACTGACGGCTATGACCTCTTTCCAACGCGAAGTTTATCGGCTATCTCACCTCCTTCTCGCCTGTTAGAAACTGGTGATTGAGAACATGGACATCCTGGTGCAGATGAGGAACAACTTCGATAACCCCGAGGAAATGGCCAGTCTTAAGAAGAGGCTGACAGGTGAGAAGTGGAGAGAGGAAGGTGAGGGGAGATAAGAAGAGGAGGTGGGGAAAGGGAGGAATAAATAGTGTCACACGAAGCAGAACCCATCATTTTTATATTAACTGACATACATATAAATACCGTTGGCTTACTACCTCTACACCAACAAGAAATAATTACAATGTGTGAGGATGCGGATGAAGGCAGAGCCTGAAACATCTCTGTGCAAAGGTAATCATGTGATCAAAAGAAGCACCTTTTCGCTGAATTGTTTTCTCGACCTCTTAGTGAACAAAGCTCATCAGTTCCACCTCTGTTGTCACTGCTTTCCTGCTTCACACAGCAGCGATGTGTTTCATCTGCACTTCTAGGTGGAGAGAACGTGCTGAAGAGGATGACCATCATTGGGGTGATCCTGTCCTTCAGACTGATGACACAGGAGGGTCTGAAAGATGTAATGTCCTCTCCAAGTTTATGAATATATTCAATATAACAGTCAATAAAATCAATTCTTAGATGGAAATCTCTAATAGTGGTTTGACAATGTCTTTGTTTTTAAGTCTCAAGGTTCACTTATGAGCTTTGCTGGATCTCACAGTCTTCATCACTAGTTCTTGTTTTCTCAGTTATTCAAGTTATATGATATATATAAACAAGTTTCATACCTCGTGTACTGACAAATGAGCAAACTTGGTGAATCTCTAGGGATAATATTATTAACTTTATTGCTAATGGGACATATTATTGTCGCGTATTGGCCTTGTTTATCTTATCAATATTAAAAAATAAATGGTTTATAAATAGAAATAAGAAAAAAAAATGACATTAAGCTGGAATATAACTGCTATCAACTGCTTGCTATGTAGGTTTCTCCTTCATCATATATGATCTCTGTAACATTGTGTCATATAAACCCTGTAATCCAGGTTCTGGATAAACATTGTCCGTACCTGATCAGACCCCTGGAGTGCCTGAGAGACGTCATCACTCCTGAAACTGACATCAAGGTAAAACACAAGCTTGTATACCACTTCCTGACAGCATCCATATTTATGAGATCTCACGGAGGATTTGAAGAGCAGTGTTCAGGGTTTCACTGTGCATGAATCATCCCGTCACAGTTTATCAACAGTATGTTAACAGGGCCAACTTATTGTGGGAGAATATGCATAGATGGCATATCATTGTATTTACAATCAGCCAAACATATTTACATTTGAGGCTTCGGGGAATTGACTGATTTCCATCAGAGGTTAACAATGCAGAATATATATATATGCTGTAGCAACGTTGACAGCAGTGGATCTCAGAGTTGTAGAGGAGTTTTTCTTCTCTTCTCTAGTACCAACCAAATAAAATTCCTAATCTCCCTCTGGAACTATCTGTGTGACTGTGACTCATGAACCCCCCCCTCCCACTTTACTTACGTCTGGCCTCTGATTGAGGCATGACAGCCCTGCCACAGCCGGGGCCAGGATAACCCCAAAGACGTCAGCAGCCCCCTCATGCCTCCGTGAGACAGACTCTGATCGCCGCTGCAGCTCTGCAGTCTAAACCACATCAGTGGAAAAATTCTGCCCAGACAGGCCAAACCATGCATGCAACCAGAAATAGGGCCAGATCAAAACCTGCGTGTCATCACAAAGGCACCCGCCGCTGATTTTGTGTCATTGCATACACAGTGTGTCACTTTTGTGGCTGCTACATACAAAATGTGATGCACACATTAGCACGCTGGCTGTGTTTTTGTGGCGTTTATCAGCAATAACATGCAACAAAACGATTAAAATGTAAATGGTGCATTAAATTGAATTTGCTCCATAAACTTCTTTTCACTTTCCAATGCTTTATGCGCTTGCAGGTGACTCTCAGCTTTTTTGAGCTGACTTCGGCGGCAGGGTTCAAATGCGATATCGATCCCGCCCTCGTCGCAGCTATCAGGAACATGCAGACAGGTAAGCATAAAACTATGTAGTGCCACTTCTGTAGGCAGCTTGATCTAATTGGTAAGTCATCGGGAGAATAAAGTGTTCTTTCATGAGGGTTTTCTATGAAAAACCTTTAGATAACACGTCGCTTGATGAGGAGTACAAGCGGACGTGTTTGCTGCTGGTCTACATCGCCGTGTCCCTGCAGAGCCTGGCCCTGGACCCCAACTCGTTCTACAGCAAAGGGCATGGAGGTTTGTATCAATTCATTCGTTTTCAGCTTCTACAAACCGGATGCCAGACCATAACTAAAATATCGCAATTTCTCAGATCCATTAGGCCTACTTCCAGGCTGCTGATATAAGAAAGGTGCTCCACCCTCAGACATTAGAGCTTAATAGCATCTCTGTGCATCATACTTTCCAGTCGGTCTGACGTGGTCCGAGGCAAAGTGTGCTGGTTAATGAGAAACACGTTTCTGTTCAGGGGGACTTTTGCTTACAGATAAGTCCAGCTGACGTGCATCGATACAGTTACTCTTGGCCCTGCTGACCCCTAAGCACTTGGCTCCCAGCCTGGACTGCAACATTAACAGCAGCAAATAGCTGAGATTTCTATCAAAGAGCGGAGTAGCATTTGTCTCAGATTATTTTCTTTTGTCTCTATTTTCCATTGGCATGTTTGAAATAGATTTAGCCTGTGAGCCGGAGGAAGTACGCTCAGTATACTTCCTCCTAAGTGTTACGGATCATCGGGCAAACTTCTCTAATTGTCGGGCCATGAAAACATTCCCCCTGTGGCCAAGGTTACCGCACATGCTCCTCTGTTCTCTCCATTTGTCACTGTTGAATTTTGTGTGTGTATCTTCTCAGGCCACAACAACAATATCCACTGTTTAGCTACGGCCATCAACCAGCTGGCTGCCGCCATGCTCACCGTTCAGAACAAGAACATAGAGCAGCACCTCAAAGACTTTCTCCTGGTGAGTGGAAAACATTTCATTACATTTATTACTATTACATTATTTATTGTTTTAAATTTTATTTTTTCAAAGGGCTCCAAAACCCAATAAGTTGACACAATGTTCCCTAGTGGTCACAGGTAGCCACTCCATGGTGAACCTTGGTAAGAAAATAAAAATTTTCCTGCACAAAATTGTGTTTTATGTTTAGACTTTTCTCAAATTTTTGATGATTTTTGCATCTTTTTTTTTTTACGTCAGCCCATTTAATGTATTCATTGCTAACGGTATGTTACGAGGATTTCAAGAAATATAACAGAAAGTGTTTCTGAATCGAATCCCCCTACTCAACTTTTAAGGTCGAGGGCAAAAAAATAGTTTTGCAGAAAAACGCAGGTGCCATAAATGTGACAGGGCGACGGATTAATGGTTCCTTTTGCACACGTCTTTGGCAAAAGCTCCGTTTAAGAGTTTTCTCAAGACACTGCCAACCTTTGCCCCAGTTGAGGTTGAGTCCAACCGTGTACAAATGTTCCAGTTGTTTGATCTGCCTCTTCTTTCTTCTTTTTTTTACTTGGTGCCTTTCCACAGCTGGCCTCATCAACTTTGCTTCAGTTGGGACAAAGTGTGGAAAAAATGGAGAGCAAAAACCGAGAGTCCATCTACCTGCTCCTACACATGGTAGGCAATGCTTCTCATGTATTTTCACATTTACATTGAGACTTAAATGGGTTCATAAATTGAACAATGGCGAAGCCTATGATCCTTTAATAGCCAAGATTTTTCTTTTCAAAATAATCCATCACCAAGTGTCTTCTATAATGGAATTATTCCTTATCTTTCAAGTATTAACAAATGAATGATTAACACTAAATTATATAAACCCTATATAGTCAGTATGCATTTTTTAAAGTGGAAGTTAAATATCAAATGAATAGAGAGGTTTTTTCATATTAAGAATACAGACATTTCTGAAGTACACTTGAGTGCAGAGTAGATTAATCAACAGCGTTATCAAATCTCCAGCATACATCATTGCAAATGTATTTATAATAGAAAACTGGTGTTAAAATAACGATCCACCCTGTTGCTCTCGATTCTTTCATTATGATGAATTTGCACACTGTATTTTGAGTCTGTCTTAAAAACTGACGAGCACACAAACACAATGTTTGCTAAAAACTACCGTACAGTACTATTTAAGGAAATAACTCGTAGGCAACTACACATTAGTTACTTAAAGATTTCCGTTTTCAGTTGAAGTGAATGGGCAGATTTGTGTTTTTTTTATACTTTCAATATTGATTCTCTCAGATTGTGGAGGAGTCTCCGTTCTTGAGCCAAGACATGCTGGAGAGCTGCTTCCCGTATGTTCTGCTGCGAAACGCCTACAGAGAGGTCTTCAGGTCTTCAATCATCACTCTGGGCTGAAGACTTTGTCAAATACTTGTAATGTAACCTTTGTTTATCCAAGATGCTATTTTAATATACATGCATGTTATGTTTTCATGTCTGCACATTCCCACCAGGTTAACCGTGGCCTCAATCTCTGTTTGTTGATCATTCTTCCTGTGAGTCAGCGCTCTCTTTGTACCCACATTAACTCCTTTGACAAACTCTTGTTGACAGTATTATAGTGTAGACTAACGACTGTTGTAGAAGGTAATTACTCAAATCACTTTGAATGATTAAAACTCAAATGTTCCGTAAGGTCCCTATTATTTTACACATCAGAAAATGTGTTTTCTTTTTATTAAACCACGTTACTAAATATTTCAAATAGCTTTTTGTATTAATAGTTGGTGTTTAACATTATTTCTTACACATTTTACATGAATAAAGATGATAATATGCTAATTGTGTTCCTTGTCTGTTTCCAGTCCCTCCTCCACCTCAACTGCCCTCTTGGATGAGATGAATTTATCATGTGCAATTTAAATGATGCACTCTGGTTTTGCAGAACCAAAAGTGCTTGTTGCTAATTTTAGATGCCCCTTTAGAGATTTTATTTTGAAACCAGTCTCTCGTTTCTTCATTTTTCTTCTTTCTCCTCCCTCCATCTACTCTGCAGTTGTAGCTTGGTTGCCACTGATGTTCATATCTGTTTGAACACAGTGTGTGTGTGTCTGTGTGTGTGTGTCCATGCTTTCAAGAGGTACTAATGGATCTCGCCACTTTTTAAAGACTCGAAACTAGCATGAAAAAAAGAAAAAAAAAAAAGATCACTGCTTTGCAGTCATACACCTCTGCCAGCTGGTCTTGTTGCACCTTACATCCAAAATGTCATTACTTCTCACATGACTTTTTTCTGACTGAACATTTGTGTGAAATTGTCAGTGTAACGTGGTTTTTGACCACCAAATTGCAAGTGGATGTTTATGCCAAATTTGATGAAAATCCCTCAAATGGTAAACTATGACTATTTTAACATGCTATAATGTGACTTTTTATCACTATTTTTGACATACTATGACTTTTTTCATTGCTTTATTTTTTACTTTTTTCGACATACTATACTTTGATTTTTTTTTGACATGCTATAATATAATTTTTTTTTTTTTTACTTTTTTCGACATGCTTATATTATGACTTTCTTCGACACACTATAATATTGCTTTTTTATTACTTTTTTTGGACATGAGTGTTTTCCCCCACAGTGTCTCAGCCATGGATAGAACAGTCACTCATTTACTCATTCATGGATGATTATATGATTGATAATAAATTAATATCATAAGACAAGTCAAAAACACATTTTAATACGTGTAATTTTTGTTAAACTAAAAATATTTGCCTGTCAAGCTAGCTAGCTTACCAAGCTAGCTAGCATGACCCCTTAGGCTTACATAGACTTACCTGTTTTCGTTCCTTCCTCGTTGGTTGATGGTGGAAATTCGGAGATTTTGTGGAAGTTCGAAGTTGAAATTGATGCAAAATTCGCAACGTATGATGCTTGTGAACGCAAGGTTTGAAATTTTTAGATGTTGTTTTGAGCTCACACACACACTCACACATGCACCCGCACACACTTCCGTGTGACATACCTCAGGTGGGGTTCGAACCCACGTGTCAACGTTGGCAGTCCGTGTCCTTAATCACTAGTCCACGTCTGGTGCTGATCAATGTAAAGAACATGGGATTCACTCGAACCTTGTGATTTAAATAAATTGCTGCTGTTGGAACTGAGGTCACGTTCATCATGCTCATTCTACATGTCCACGCATGTCAACATGTTATCTGCAACAAAAGTCACTCAGCTGCACTTTGAAACTGGACAAAATCATCAGTGTCGTAAATAAATGACATCAGGAAAAGAAAAATCAAACAGCAAGACAAAGGTAACCTATTACTTTTCATGACTTTTCGTTTTCGTTTTTCATTTTTCGACATGCTAAACTATGACCTTTTTGACATTCTATAGAATGACAGTTTTAACATGCTATGCTATGAGTTTTTTTATGAGAGGTACATGTGTCAGGTCAAATAGCTCAGGTTGATAAAACACAGTTTGGGGAGTGCAAGTTTTTGAGTTCAATTCCTGTGGGGAGACACTTTTAAAGTCCAATAACAAAATAAATGTATGAAGAACCAAGCAGAGTCTCATTAAGACTTTTTTTTTTTTTTTTTACTTTTTTCAACATACTATATTTGTGACTTTTTTTCAATATGATTTTTTAAGACTTTTTTGGACTTAGACTGACATTGCTGGTCAGATAGCTCAGCTTGTTAAGATGCAATTTTGGGATTGCAAGATTATGAGTTCAATTCCTGTGTGGTGCACTTTTAAAGTCCAATAACAACAAAATGTATGAAGAACCAAGCTATCTGTTTTTTATTACTTTTTTTTACATACTGCACTATGACTTTTTTTTAATATTACCTTTTTTTTTTTTTTACATATTATGATTTTACTTTTTACTATTTTAACCATTCCAGTTATGGCAGATGAAATGGCTCATTGTGATAAGACATGGTTTGGGGAGCACAAGGTTATGAGTTCAATTCCTGTGTTATTTTCGACATGCTAAACTATTACTTTTTTTTACATACTATAATACAACTTTCTTTGAAAAGTTTAATTACTTTTATGATCCTTTTCAACATACTATTGTTGTCATACTTTTTGTTACAGTTTCCGACATGTTATAATAAGACCTTTTTCGACATACTATACTGACTTTTTTTTATGACTTCCTAAGAACTACTAAACATGTCTGATCAAATAGTGAAGGTTGATAGAAGATGGGCTCGAACACTGAAGGTTGTGAAGTTCAATTCCTCGATGGGAGGAATTCTGAAATTATGATGTTGAAGTTAAAATAACAAAAGCAGCATTACCCTAATGACTCTGTGTGACATACCAAAATATTAGCTTTTTATGACTTTTTCCCCTACATACTTTTTTTCGACATATTATGATATCTATTTTCATGACTTTCTAAGTACTTTTTTGACATGACTTTTTTCAACAAACCATAATGACTTTTTACAACATACTATTATTATATAACTTTTTTCGACAAACTACAATGAATTTTTACAACATACTATTATATGACTTTATTCGACATACAACTATTTTTATTATTTTTGGGCATGCTATATGATGACTTTTCCACAACTATTTTTGACACACTATATTGTAAATAAAATCATAGTATAGCATGTTAAAAAAGTCATATTATATATGTCAAAAAATGTTATCAAATAGTCATAGTATAGCATGTAAAAAAATAGCAAAATTAAAAATTTATAGTATCGTATGTTGAAGATTTTTTTTCATGACATTTTTATGTTCCGACATTTCTTTTACATTATGCCCCATTTATGTAATGCTTTACTATGACTTTTTGATATGATATAATAAATCAAACATTTCTCATGGCATACAACACTTTGATTATTTAATGACAATTTACACAAAACAATTACTTTCAATTGTATTTTTGAGATACTATATAAAGACTTAAATTGACACTAATGGAATACTATGCGATTACATTTGTATGACATTTAAAACTTTTTCTGGATTTTTCTCTTAATTAAGTTCCATTTATTTTGTTGTTAATTAATGAAAACGTGTTTTTTAGCAAACACTATTTGACACATATCTATCCACCATCTGGTCTACAGTTCTTGGAATAATAGTCAGACTTTGTGGTCAATTATATCACATTATATATAAGTAGTTGCTCTTGAAGCACTACTTTACTCAGATGAGGACCTAACACTTGTTCTATTTTTAGCTCTTACTTTATCGGCAATGATACGTTGTGGTTTCTTTGATTCCTTCTTTTGACAAATGTACTTATTGTAAGTCGCTTTGAACAAAAGCGTCTGCTAAATGACCTAAATGTAAATGTAAATTATAAAAAGAGATAATTTGAGAAAAAAACACCCACATGTGCTGACATTAGTTGTAGCTTAAGAAAGACACACAAAGGTGCACCCCTTGACTTCAACTATGTTTCGTGGGATACAGTTGTGGAATGCTTCAATCAAGCAAACATTTATCGTGTAATTTGTTGTTCCACAAGAGGGTCTTATTGGATAGAGTGGATGTGACTTTGTTTTGATGGCTTTCACTTATCTTTTTAGTGATTGGTCTTGGCATACACTCATCTCTCAAATAGCTTATGCATAATTTTGCATACAGGTGTTAGCTTCACTTTTCTTTATGTCTACCAACATGATGTTTTGTGATGTTCCAGAATTATTTCAATAATTACAATGCGATAATTAAATCCATCACAAACCAAATGGGTTAATTAGCCACTGTAGTCAATATAAATATATATATGCAAATATTTTAATCATAATCATGTGCCATAGGCATAATAAAACTGCTGCACACATGTTGAGATAAATTACAGCAAAAAGCATATCTAAAAGGGTGTAACTCACCAAAACCGTCATCATCATTTGGGTGAAATAAACCCTTTATTCGTCAGGTTAGGTTAGAAAATGTGCCATGTCCACACACCGTTTTTAATTTTATACAGTCTATGTTTTTAACCCTTCGAGGTCTCCTTCTACACCCGGAACAGTTATGGAGGGTTGATAGGGGCCTTTGAATGATGAAATAGTTCCCAGTTAATATTGAATAGTATTTTTGCTTAAAATGTCAATACCTCCAAAAGTTTATGAAAAAAGTTGACTGAAATTATAAATATAATATGATGAACTAAGACTACATAAAAGATTTAGAAGATATTTTGACTAAAAGCAATTACAAAAAGTTGACTAAAAAGTTACTTTTTGGCAATTAACACTGAGCAAAATCTATGAAGAATGAAAATTACTAAAATGTGATTAAAACTAAGAAGCTCAAGACTAAATCATAGCTGCCAAATGGTTTGTGTTTTAAGGCTTTGCATGCAAATGAACAATGGATCCTGTCTCGAGACCCTGAGGACTGTTAATGGTGGAAACTCTGGTCCTGATATAAAGACTCCCTTCTGACTGTGTTGGTGACATAGAGTCTCTCCTGCTGACATGGAGTGCCACACACACACACACACACACACACACACACACACAAACCATACATACACAGAGGGAAGAACTAGATGTATCCGAGTGTAAACGCAGAGCAGGATAGATTAACATAAACTACAGCACTATATACACACACATTCAAACAGATGGCAGAAGCTGGATTTATAGTAACACGCGGAGGTACAACGCTCATTCTGTGTCTCTGCGATGCTTTCAACAGCATTCAGACCCCAGAGGTCATGACGTCATCTCGCAAGGAACGCAGAGCGGCTGATAGACATCTAAGTCTTGTAACATGGAGGACCACGCTGGAATAGTAAGACTACCTTTGATATATTTATTTTCGTTGTGGCACACGTCACTACAGTTTTCAGTGATATTCTCTCGTTGCTGTGGACCATAAGGATGCAGGGAGGAGTTGTTCAGTCAGCGGTGTGCAGGGGCGTTAGCAGCATTTGATATGTGCATATGTTTGACATACTGTATATCCGGAGATACAGCCAAAATAAAAAAGGAAGTAACCCTAACCACAATTTTCACATTTCTGCTTATATCAGACTTACCTTCCGGAGTTACAGCCAAAATAAAAAAGGAATTAAGCCTAACCCTAACCCAACCCTAACCCTAGCCTTAACCCCAACCCCAACCTTAACAGCAACCCTAAACCAAACCCCAACCCTGACCCAACCGAAGATCAGGCTGAGCCAATCAGATTGTACAAAAAGTGGAGCAGTCCAAGTTTGGAGGGGCCGCATCTCTCCTCCCCCCTCTAATTGACAGTATTGAACTGGCCCAGTCTGACCGCCGGGCCAGAGCTCCGGCGTTTAACGTTGTCTGTGGATGCTTTAAACGGCAGTGTTGCGGCTGAGTTTTAATGTTTTAATACGTCCATGATTCATGATTGTAAAATCTGAAATTAAAATATGAATCTATCTTTTAAGGGACAATGTCTTTGTCATGGTAGGATCTGTGCAACACACTGGTGATAGTGTTCAGGGACGATTTCTTTGGGAGGAAAAATGGTTCCATTGAAATTACTTGGCAGCATTTTTTGTGGATTATTATTGTGGAAGAATAATAATAATACTGATCCTAGAACAGTAAAAGGTCATTTTTCATTGTGAGCACCATAAACACATTTTCATTCACACAGCTTGTCATTGGGGCAGTGAAAACCAAGATAGTTGATAGGAGGTTCATCCCAGACCTTGACCTTTTGACCATTGTATTCAGTCAAAAAAACAACAACCTTCGACTTGGGTAGAATCCATTTGATTCCACTCTCCGTGCCCCTCAGCACCCTCAGTCTCTTGAACATCTAGTTCCCATGCAGAGACGAGTCATGTTAAGATGATTTATGGTGCCACGGAGTCAGATTTCTCTCTCTGAAGTGTAGGGCTTAGTGAATAATAATTGGCTCATGTCACTGAGTGGACAGAGAGAGATCAGAGGGTTCGTCATGGTCAGGAGGGAGACTGAGACGACGACTGACGAAACGAGGAACAATAAATAAAACAATTTAGAGTGTAAAGCAAGAGGCTGGCAAGCACACAAAGAGAATATAGTCTGAGTTTTTAAAGGATTTAATAACTCCAATTGACATTATTAATTGACATCACCATTCTATCTGGGAGTATCATTCTCTGACATTGTTTTTTCCCCTCTACGTTAACCTTTCAGTGAAATTAAAAACAGCTCACAAATGACACGAGAGATGGAGAATCATACGTCGCAATGTTACCGCTCTTCATTCAATATGTTGAGCCATGTCAAAGAGCATGGGAGCATGAGAGTCGGTCTGACCCAGCAACCAAAGCAGGACACGCACAAGGAGGGAGGTGGACATCAAGCAGGGGGTTTTCCCATGCAAGGCACGCTGTCGCACAGCTCTCACAATACTCTATAAATAAAGATAGTAATGGCTTTAGGACCTACAACTATAAGAGTGTTTAGGGACGACTTGCATTGTCTCATCTGAGCTTGCAAGTTTGTGTGCTTTTCCCTTTTTTGGTGTCTTTATGGACATAAATCTGTTTGTTTTACTGTCTCTACTGCCCAGAAACAGCTCGGCTGACTGGCATTTTCAATAGAAATATTTTGACTGCAGATAAGGGAAATTACTAATTTTGAGATTTGAGCCTGTGGGGTATTGATTGAAGCTGCCACAGCTGCAATTATTGTATCTGGTAGAAAAGGAAGTCTCTGACACCATATTTATTTTATATTTGCATAATGAATTCTGTGAATCCACTTCAGCTGAAACAAATCAGTAAAAAAAAAAAAAAAAGAAGTGATCTGTCAAGAAAATGTATTTCAAATGTGAGACTGCCGTTTTGAGAAGAGCAGTTAACCTATCAGGCTGTTGTGGGTGGCTTTCGAGGACAAGCTTTGTTTATGTATTTTGGTTCGGGTGACCGGTGGGTTTCAGTGAAAGACTCAGTGTAGTTCCCTAATTTGCGGCTGCGGTGGAAAATTCTCACTGGGGATTCGGGTACACGCGGCTTGAAAGCCTCACAGTCAACACTTCATCAGTGAGTGAGGTCAACTCACTCACACATCACACACACACACACACACACACACACAAACACACACATACACAAACACTCACCCACTGACAAAGATACTCTCTCACTCATACACAAACACACAACACACACACACACACACACACACACACACACACACACAAACACACACATACACAAACACTCACCCACTGACAAAGATACTCTCTCACTCATACACAAACACACACACACACACACACACACACACACACACAGAGTTAGGGACTGCGTAACCAATCAGAGTGAAGTGGAGTAGGTCCCCCCAGAAGTGGGTGGGAGAGCTGTTGAAACAGAAGTCTGTCTCAGGACACACAAAGTTTGCGTTGGTGGTTTGGAGAACTTTTCTGCTTACAACCTCTCTCTAATAATTTTCCTTTTTTTGTCCTGTTATTGTTTGTTTTTTTTATTGAACTCTGGGGTCCATTAGGGCACAGCTTGAGTGTGGAATGGCTGAACTGGTGCGAATCCGTAAGAAAAGGCTGCAGATCCCCATCTCTAGGTAAGACAGGGAGTGGTGCATATAATATCATATTTAAGCCTTTATGTGACTGCATATCTAAGACTGGAGGACTTTACACAACAAACTTTATTTAGATTCTACATTATCGAGCACTGTTGGGTGCCGTTAACCTGTCAAGTAGGAGTTTTCTTGTTTTGCAGCAAAGTCATGGGAAATTGCAGTACAGCGATGATTGATAAAGCAACAGACCTCTGTGGTTTTCTTTGACACGGTTCATATCTGCTGATCGCTGCAAAGCCAAGAACAGGAGGTGTAGCCGTACCTACAAAAATCTGCTTTTAAAAATATAGTTGACCCACTTATTTTTAATTTGCAGGATATTTTGACATAATTCATGCACTTATAAAGATTGCCTGTGACTACGCTACCCAGCATGAGAGCAAACACTAGTCAGGCCAAGTGGTTGTGCGAACACTCATCTTACTCATGCGTTTTCCTGTGGGAGGAAAATGCGCTGCAGAGGTGATGGGTCATGTGGTTTTGTTTTGGTTAACAGGATGTGTTAGCGACTCAAAACCTTTTTTTTTTTTTTTTCTGCCCATGCATGCATACACTTCTCATGTCATGATTGTCAACCTTTTACTGGGGACTTTTACGTTGCTTTGATGATGTGATTTGATGTGGGTTTAAGTTTTTGTTTGTATTTTTCCCTCACTAAACCGAACGCAGACACAGAAATCTATTGAGCCTTTGTGCTGACGGAGCTGATACCATTCACACTCCTCTACCTAGTAAGAATGACGCCATGCAGTGTGTAGATTCAACAAAGCCTGAGCCAAAGGAGGATTTGTGATTTCTCTCTATAAACAAAGTTTCACAAGTGTACTTGACGAGTAATTTCCTGTAAACGTCCTGTCCAGAGGATCTTCTGCTGCGAACCGTCGAAACAAAAACGCACTGTTATCACGAAAAGATTACTTGGGATTGAAAGTGAGCGGCGGCATTCAGACGCATGCTATTTTTATGACTCAACAGCTTTTGAAAGCCCTTGCCAGCGTGATAAACACTTGAAAAGCTGTGAGCGTCTCATCCCCGGGAGTTGGCTCCGTGGCGCGGCCTGGCGCGACCATTCTGGTCATGGCGGCGGACACACACACACAAACACACACACACACACACACACACACACAGGTTCCAAAGAAATGATGCGTAATCAGATCACATGAATGTCTCTTTCAAATGGCCATGGAGAAAACAAAATACTATCAAAGTATAAAGATTCCACTTCTATAAAATAAGGGGGAGATTATTTCATCAGCTTTTGGATTTATTAACATGATGACATCACATTAACATGTTGCAGGTGGCAGGCGCTCCAGCATTTGCTTTTTTTGTCACGCTGCAGGAGACTCATTCTGCTCGTAATCTGATTAAAAGTTTCAAATTGAGCAACGTGCTCTCAGACGAGATCACAACGGGGCCTAGACTTGGAGACTCAAAAACATAACCTTCACGGAGCCCACTTTGACGAAATGTTGGTTACATAAGAGCTCAACCATGGGAAGTTTTCCTCTCATGGAAAATTTGGCACTAATGATGCCCTTTTGCCACTGGCTTTCTTTGGACAGCTTGACATTTAAATCACTTGCAAATGAATTCCATTCGGGAGGATTTCTCAACCTGTTAAAGCCTATACCTTATATATACACACACACACACACACACACACACACACACTCACACACTCTCAAGACAATGACAAGTGTTGTCAATTTGCAGAGCGGCGTTTGGAAGGCGTCACACAAAGACCCCGTTTTGTTCTGGAGCCTCTATTGCTTTGATGTCAAACCGCCGTCACCATCAACCATTTTCACACGACTATTTCCTCTCTGCAGCAGCGGTTACAGTACTCCCCAAAACTGTCATTCTATTTCGTTGTTGTGTTCACCTCCAGATGAATAAATTGTGTTCCCTTCCAGGCTGAGGAGCATGCTGAAGCAGCTGGAGGAGAAAGATGTCGACTTTGAAGAAATCAAAAAGAATCTGGATTTCACAGCGTCGTTACTGGAGGCCGTTTACCACGATGGAACAAGGCAGGAGTGACATTTTTATACCGGCTCTTTGTTCTCTTTCAGTAGACAGCTCGTCACTTTGAACTCGCATGGCAAAAGCCCAAACGGGTGTAAAGGCCACCTTAAAAAGGTTTGGAACTAATATGTGGGTTACACCCTAGACAGTTCACAGGGCTGACGCATATAAAACAGCTATTCACAGTCACATTTACACCCATGTGTCACCAATCAGGCTAACCTACATGTCTTTGGACTTTGGAGGAAATCGGAGCACCAAAGGTAACTCCACATAGGGGGTTGTGAGGCTACACCCCATACTGAAATCATACATCTTATTATTGTTTCGCCAAGATGTAATTACTAAAGAATAAAGGCAGTTACAGGCTGCTTTCCTTTACCTGGGGCCCTCAAATGTAAATATCAGTAATAACGCTAATCATCACATGCCGAAATGCCAATAAAAAGTTACTTTCACAGCAGGCATAAAAACAAAACCACTTAAAATAAGTCAGTGTTTCAAGATAACCCAACTCTGTACCTTAAAATATAGCAGGTAATAATAGATCCTTACCTCTTTATACATATGATTATAGTTGCTTTTCATGTTTTGTCCTTTAACGTCATCAGCTAAAGCACTGCGGTATGACATCATGTTTGATCGTGACCAGATGAGGGTTGTTCAAGAGGTCCAACATGCGTTAAAGCAGAATCACTCCCTCACTCTTGTACTCACTACTCCCCATTCAAAGGTTTACTCCAAAGTGAGCGGTAAATTACCGGTACGTGACATTTCATTTGTCACATAACGGTAGCAGAAAGCAGTGTGCTTGCCATGGACACTACTACTTCATTCTATTGTTGGAGCTATACAGTGGACGCTCACAACTGAACACTCACGCTCAAACAAAATGGTGTTAAATATAAGTGCATCATAAATAGGGAGCGGTCGGCGCACACAGCGCTTGACGGAGCTTTAACCCGGGATTTGTCGTCTACGGCTGTGTTTTCAAGCCGTCTGTCTAACAATCGCTGTTTGCCTGCTGTCTCTAGCAGGCAGTGTCTGGAATCTGAGGACGACCTTCAGCAGCTGCAGTCAGACGGCGTGCCTTCGGAGGTCACCGATTGGCTGGCGTCCACCTTCACCCAGAGGGTTCGGCGGCCAGTACGACGTCCCGACGAGAAGCCCAAGTTCCGCAGCATTGTGCACGCGGTGCAGGCTGGGATATTTGTGGAGAGGTAAAATGACACATGTTCAGTTTAATCTCTATTTCAACATTTTTATGTCCTGTCCTGTATGATTCATCGGGATGTTTGATACTTGTCTGTAACAAAGCAGCAGCTGCAGATAAGACAGAGCCACACAGCTATACATTGTATTTATGGGACTTAAATACAATAAATAAGGAAACTATAATCCCATTCTATAAAACTCCTATTGTAAATGACTGATTTCCCCGTCTGTACTATAACTCTGAAATAAGCCCATACAGTGTTTTCACCACCACGGCTGGAGAAAACAGCTGCACCGGACTGTGAAACATTACTCTCCTTTTCTCTTTAAAACATCCTTCCAAAGGGGACAGGGACTTTGGTGGATTTATATAAACAGCGCCTAAGACGAGTTGGCTGCACAGTGTCAACATCTGAACTTTAACTGAACTCAACATAAACACTGCATTATTTCAGGATGTTCAAGAGGGCCTACACAGCAGCCATGCCAGACCAACCTGTAGCGGTCGTAAACTGCCTCAGGGTAAGCCTCCACTCTTCATAAATCTCTCTGCGTGGTGTGTGTTTGTGCAATAAATCCGACATCACATAAGGGAGATATATATATATATATATATATATATATATATATATATATATATATATATATATGCAGTCATTTTCCCCTCCTTCTCTTCAGGATGTTGACCGCTGGAGCTTCGACGTGTTTGCTCTGAACGCAGCCAGCTCCGACCACGCGCTACGAACTCTGTTCTTTGAGCTGATCACCAGATATGGCCTCAACAGCCGCTTTAAGGTCTTTCAAATTTGGATTTCATTGCATAACCTACATAGAGTACTTCCCATACGATATGTTGTGATAGAAATGTCAACGCTTTAGATGATACATTCGACAGTAATATGATCACGTTCGGCTTTTGTGGGAAATGTGTGTTGTAATCGCAGATGTTATCAGACATACGGCTTTTATTATGAATTGGGAACAATGGGTTCCCAAATTATCACATGTGCATATCGCATATATCAAATAATCACTGCTAGCCACAACTCTATAACACAACATTCAGGTTGTTTTAGCTTTTTATTGTTGACACAAACTTTGTGACCCTTGGATTTTCAAACACCACGTTGACTTGAAGGTTTACATAACGTCCTTTGCAGATCCCCATCTCGTGCCTGACAGAGTTGCTGTCTGCACTGGAGAGAGGATACCGCAAACACAACAACCCCTACCACAGCCACGTTCACGCCGCCGACGTGACTCAGACGCTACACTGCCTGCTGCTGCGCTCTGGACTCGTGGTGGGCTCACTTGAACGTCCTTAGTTGTGGTGCTGTATCCCATATTTTAAAAGATGAGGGTGGTGTTTTGTATAATGTCTGCCAACATATCCAATGAAAACTCCAGAGCCTAGTCCCCCACGTAAGACGTCCTTTTGGAGGCTAACTCATTTAACATTCTCATACTCTCTTTTAAGAAGCCGCAGATTTATACACATTTGGTGAACTAAACTAGTGTTCAACTAAACGATTGTATCATGTGGATGGCTTGCCACAAAATTCATTCTTCATCCCCAGAGGATGAAGCCTAATGACTTTGGTGATCCTGTGACATTTCCTCCAGTGCCACCATCAGTCTTACATTACTGGTTTTTGGTAACATTTTCCAACAATTATTGGCTTGATTGCCATGAAATGTGGTACACACATTCATGTTTTCCCCCTCAGGATAAATAATCTCTTACTTTTGAATGTAGCCACATCACCAAGTCAATTTTTAATCCATAAACTGTATCAGGCTTCAGGATACACAGGTTACGCTGAGTTGTTGATGAAAAACTAGCCTCATCTTTTATATCCAAGTGATTCAAGGACAGGATTCAAGCCGTCCTTCTCCATGTACAGTATATGCACTCTTCTACACACAGTTTGTTTTTATATTTATCTGTTTTGTCTCCTGTGTATATCAAGCACTGGCTGACGGAGCTTGAGGTGATGGCATCACTATTTGCTGCAGCCATCCATGACTATGAACACACGGGAACCACAAACAACTTTCATATTCACACAAAGTAAGCTCTTTTTCTGAAACCTACTTTTATTAACCCTGTCTTGCATCCTGTCAGGGAACACAGGAATAGTAATGTAGTGTTACTTAGATGCCATTTTAGAAAGAGGGAATGAGGGAGAACTAAAGCAAACATCTTCATGGAGGGAACAGTATTTTTAGACGTTTTTTTTTTCCACAAGAGACTGCGTTCTTCTGTAAAAGAACACAGTCTCTTGGCACCCATCACCATCATTAGGCATTATTTTGGGAATTCACAATAAGAGAACATAGTTACAGAATCTAAACAAAAACAATATCTATCTTAAAGACATCTATCTTCTCAGTGTCCTTTAGGCTGGAAATACTGGCTGTTATTACTTCACTGTTGTTTCTTACTTCATGATAAATATTAGCTTGGGTCAGCTTGAATTTATGCCGGTAAAATGTATTACAGCGATGTAAGATTTCACGTATCAAAAACATCCATAGAAACGTTTCAAACCACTCCTGCGGGACAATACACATCTGATGTCCACCTTTAGGCACCAAACACTGAAACTTTCTGCTAAAATGAGCAAATCCTCATAGCTTTGAAGCTGAGCCTGTGGATAATGCTGCAGGACTTTCTGCAGAAGTTTCTATGTATGTGTGGATGAATTCATTTCCAAAGGAGTCAAGAACAAAGCCTTTATTACAGTGGTTTCTATGGAAGTTTATTACCGTAACGCAATATTTTATGGGCATTTTAGTTATTATAGTTACTATGATTCCCAATAAGGAACTGATAAGTGATATATTTATTTGAATGTTCCTCAGAATTCAGCATTTATGTTTAAATTGGAACATAATGGATACATACATACATAGATAAGGAAAAAGATAATGGAAACCCTCACATGGCCTAGAAAACATCGTAGAAGATATAATTTTCTTCCTTTAGACCACATGGTTTGATTTGTTCAATTGTTTGTTCACAAAGTCCCCTCCCTCGGGGGATGGGGAAATAATTTAAATTTATTTCAAGTAAAATTACAACCGGATTACATAATTTTTTACCATCTTTCTATTTTGAAATTACAGATCAGTAAAATATAGTGTTGAATTTTGAAGGGTTTTTTTTTCTGACTGTGAATTGTTGTCAATATTAAAAGCCATTGAAACCATCAGAAAATTCAAGCTTTTCAAGTATTGTATGTTTGCTTCAGTAAAAAAAATCCCTAATTGGAAAACTTTTCAGTGTAGTCTTTTCCCATTCTAACAGCTTACTAAAGTAGATTATGCAAACGAGTGGTCACAGCATGCCTGATTTAAAATGAATAAATTGAAAGACATTAATAACCACGTGCTGCAGGTTTTTAAATCCCATCCCACTCCTTCGTCTGCACTTCAGATTCATCATTACAGCCCACAACTATAGTGCTTTGAGTACTCCCCGAGGACTCTTTTTAACTCATTTTCACCGGCTCCTCCTCCCTTCAACACTACAGAATTGTACAAATGCAGTAACACCGCCTGTCCTGATCTCTCTTGCTCTCTCACCGTCTGTCCGGCAGGTCGGAGTTTGCATTGGTCTACAACGATCGGTCGGTACAGGAAAGCCATCACCTGAGTGCAGCGTTTCGCCTGCTGCAGGACGACAAAATGAACATCTTCACTAATTTGACAAGAGAGGAATGGATGTAAGACGACTATGTTTTTGCCTTCTAAACTCGTGTTGCTTATTGGTTCAGTTAGAGAAATTTCAGTCGAGGGACTGACCTTTTATGGAAAACAATTACACAGATTTGGCAGAAAAGAACTCTCAAAGGATCTGAGCAGCTACAAGGCTCAGGGAGAGTTAACACCGCACATAAACACATAGGTGAACATTGAAAAGTTAAAGGGGACATATTAAAAACAAATTTAATTCAATGCTTGTATGCACATACATGTGGGTAAATGAACTGCTAACACTTTTTTCAGCAAGCACAATGGAAGATATTTGACAAAAACCAAGAACATGTCATTTTTAATGGATAATGCTTAAAAATTCCCTTTTTCCTTTTGTTAGTGCCAAACAATTCTTATGTAAAACAACAAACTACTGATCCCAAACAAGTATTGTCTTTGTAGCAAAAGTTTGAGTTATCGTATACTATTGTGACATTTACCTCCACTGTCCAAAAACAATCACATAATAATATGCAGTATTATTAGTCAACTGAGTATTAAGCTTAAATTTAAAAAAAAATGAAACTAAATATTTGTGACCCCTTTTTAAAAATACACCTTCAGTAGGAAATATTATGTTTGGGGCTGAGAGTCACGAACACAGTGTTGAGTGGCAGAATTGTGTTGATTATGTGATTTTAAATGGATAACAGGTTGAGATATTGACAGAAGGGGGCCGGAAGGGAAACGGATAATTGCTCTCCATAAGGGCAGATGGGCAATCATCTATCCAGCATAAATTGTCCCCATAAATGAGTCCTTACCAGCTAGGCAGCTCCTCTAGCTGACCCTGACCTCTCAAAATAAAATGTCTCCTTTAGAAATCAATAAAGGATTACGTTACTATTTCCGGTTGGTGACTCATTCACTTATCAGCAATAGAGTAGTGACTGAGTCACTTGCTCTGCAGTGACTAACAGTCAGAGATATCCTGTACAAACAAGAAAAAGTGGGGAAAAAAGATGACTGAAACATATCGGAATCAGCTCACTTTCTCTCTACGTATATTTATTCTTGTGAGCGTAAACAATCCTACAATGAGATAGAGTTTGTGATGAGAAAAATATTGAATCGTTTTCAGACTTGTGGAGGCTGATGCTTCTGTTATTACAGAAACCGTATGTGACCGTTTTTATTCATGGAAGCGTTCTGCAGATATCACCAACAATAAACACCATCAGCAGCTGTGGTGGGCTTCTCTAGCAGTCAGCGTTACCATGGGAACAAGGAAATCCATCAAGAAATCTAAAAAGGCTACTGCGCCTGCTGTATTTACTCCGTACCATTACTTCCCATAATGCAAGGTCAACTGGTAAAGTGTGCGTCTTTGTGTGTTTTGTAGGGAGCTGCGGTCGCTCGTTATAGAGATGGTGTTGTCCACAGACATGTCCTCCCACCTACTCCAAGTCAAAGGGATGAAAGCCTGTCTTCAACAGCAGGAACGGTAACACTGATGGACTGTGTGTGTGTGTCTTCATGCCGTGGTGCATCAAGAGGTCATGAAATAAAATGTTTCAGAGCCAAGAAGAAAGCAAACAGGAAAATCAGTGTCCCGCTGAGTGATATCAAATGCTTTTTTCATTTAAAAAAAGAAGGCATGTCTTTGCCTGCACATCACAACAGCAAACAACAAGAACTGCATCATGCTTTGTCCGACAGGATCGACAAGCCCAAAGCACTGTCTCTGTTACTCCACACGGCTGACATAAGCCATCCATCCAAGCCCTGGGCGCTGCACTCTCGGTGGACCAAAGCCCTGATGGAGGAGTTTTTCAGGCAGGTAGGAACTATGATAAACCTGAACTGACAATATGACTCTTTCCATGCTTCTCTTCTCTCATTGTGTTAATATTATCACACTTAAACGCAGCGGTGGAATAAGTGCTGAGTAATAATTTACCTCAGTAAAAGTAGCAATACTGCAGCATAAAAATACCGCAGTGCAAGTAAAAGTCCTTAAATTCCTCTAAACTGTATAGAAACCAAGCTAGCACGCTACAAAGCATAATTCCTTAAAGGAAGATAACATTACAGCCATCTTTGATACCAGAAAGGCTTCGTTTTTGTCTGGGTTTATCCATAATACTGTCCCGTCTCATGGCGAGTGTGGATGTCAGATTACGATCTGTAACATTTCCACTGAGGCATTGTATTACCTTTACATATTCTCTGCTCATTTCTTCTGTTTCTTTATGTCCTACTGCCTTCTATTCTTATCTGACGAATTTGATCTATCATCTAAAAATGATTGAGTCAAATGGATGGACCTCTAATATCACCTCTACCGCTTTTTTATGACTCATGAGAGTCTGAAAGGCAGAGTGGGAAACCTTCAAAGAGGCTTTATTACGTCAGAGCTGGAGAAAATGACATAAATAGCACCACAGGTATGAAACAGAGACTGCCAGAGGGGAAGTCTCTGTTCTCTCTGAAAGGTTTATTGAACATGTACTTGTACTCCAGCTGAAGCCACAATAGATCTTACAAGCTTTTATGTCTTGAAAACAAATCCACTGAAACTCTGTTGAGCCTGATATGAACCAAAACTATTTGATTTTTGTTATATCTTAAAAAACTATCACACCTCATGAACAACTTTGAAACCTTGAACCCAGGTTCATTCTTGATATTTAGTAACAAAAAGCTAAGAAAATCATTCAAATCTGATAAAAAGAGCAGATAATGAAAGTTAAATCTTTTGATTATTTAATTCAATTTGAGGTTCTAAATGTATGGAATTTTATTTTTGTGTTCCGCTCAGATTTCCCTCTGAATTAATAATAATAATAATAATAATAATAATAATAATAATAATAATTTAATCTGATACATTTTCATGTTTTTTGTCCACACAAGGCATCTAAGCACACACAAAATCAATGTCAATGCTTTTCATTCAATCTTTATTTGCTTTATTTAACTTTTCTCCCAGCTCTGATATATTATTATTATTATGAAATGATTTTGAGGTTTTCTCTGTGGCAGCATAATAATCAAACAATATGCTGCATATGTAGCTCTTGATCATATCTTTCAGGCATTTCATAACTCAGTGAAATGTAAACACATTAGAGGAGGAAGTCATGATGACAGCAACAATATTATCCAGACCTAAGAGACAACTTAACTTAATATCAGGTATTAGTAAAAGTAATCCATACATTTAGCTTATTTTAATCAAAAAGAAAGATTTATGAGCTCAGGTCAATTTGGTCTAGATAAAATAGCAAATATAACTTCACACAAATATTTGCATAGGAAAAAAATTTGAAGTTGTTGTAATTTGAAAAAGTTTAATACGTGAATTATTTATTTTTTATTTACTGAAATGTTGTTATGATGAACGACCGGCATTAAGACTCACAATGAGGATACGAAGTATAATATGTATGCCTGTCGGGCTTTACCTCCCCGCTTTGCTAATTAACACAATCCACATGTGCTGGTGCTGCAGATGTGCGGGGTCAGGTTACTATATGAAAACCCAAACCCACTATTAGACGATTATTATTGATAGTTACTGGAAGCTGGAAGTGGAATAGTTATGACACTGCCTGTTTGAAATAAGTTGGGTCTGTAAATAATGACACCCACCAGCTGGTTAGCACGCCATTCATGTCAGCTAGCTACTTTAGCTTAGCAGCTAGCGTAGTTACTACATTCTTAATGATACATATTCTTACCGTCATTTCTTGAATCTCCTCCGAAGCGGCCGTCCTTTCCTCCATGGAAAGCTATTCGCTGATCACTTTCGGTACATTTTCGTTTCACTTTCGTTTCAGACGGGAAATCCAGCGCATGTCCGTGTTGACGTGCTGTCGGCCATGACCTCGCATGTGATTGGACGAGGCCAACCTAACGCATGACGTCATAGCAAAGCTTACTTACATAATCATGTATTTGTACATTCAGTATAGGCCTATATTGCTATGTCAATACTGATTTCCATTCATATTAAATTATTACAATATATCCATGTGCATTCAAATATATAAAACAGTTATAGGCCTTGGAAAAAGTCAATTATAATACATAATAACAATAAATGTAAAAGTAAAGGAAATACATATTTAAATTGAATTTAAAATGACAAAGATGAACTGAAAGAGACAACCAAAGACCAGCAGCTCAGTCTTGTAAAACAGCCAAAAACTGAAATTCCAAGTAATTTCCTGGCAGCTCCTGGGAGTTAGCCCAACTTCCTCCAACTTCCTGTGAACAGACGTTAAGCTGCACTTTCATGGCGAGTTACAGTCCCGCTTACTGATAAAAATCCCATGTTTGCAGTGTAGAAAAATATCAATCACGCGTTATCAACCTGCTTAAAATGCCATTATTCTTCACACAAATGTTTGACTCCAGGTTGCGATGAGAGAATTGGTCGGCGTTGTGAGGCTGGCTTTGATTGAGTGTATTTCCAGTGAATGCAGCAATACGTTTCTATAATGTATTTTCACCACCTGGACCTGGACTGGGGAAAAAATAGAACAGAGGAGATGTTGGGCATTGCTGCTGTCTTTGAAAAGAAGATGTGAGAACCCCCTCTCTGAAAAGGCTCTTGAATGTTCGTTGAGTTACTTTAAAAAAAAAGAGCATGATGAAGTTTGAACCATCTAAAAGTGTCAGGTGGCGAGTGTTGCAGTCATATAACCTTTAAAAAGTTATTTTCAGGTGACGTGTGGGATGTTCTTTAACATATCTTCTCTCTCCCTTTCTATCTTTGTGAGGGTGATAGAGAGGCAGAGCTCGGCCTTCCCTTCTCTCCTCTGTGTGATCGAAAGAGCACGCTGGTAGCCGAGTCTCAGATCGGTATGTCTCCCCAAACTGTCACTCAGTCCTCTTCTCACTGATATTCCAGAAAACAGATTTAGCTCTCACCCATTTGGCGAGGTCATGAAACTGCTGGGAAACGTCTTATTACTTTTATTGCTTTGCCAGCATTTAACATCTCTTATTTTCACATGTTAATAAAGGAACACTTTCTTTTGTAGGTTTCATGGACTTCATTGTGTATCCTACGTTCTCCCTGCTGACGGACATGGCTGAAAAGATCGTTATTCCTTTGGTTGAGGAGAACCCAGGTCCACCGGACCCCTGCAACAGACACAGGTAACCCACCATTGTTTGAAAATATAAAAATACAGTACAAGATAGTCCACGCAAGGTGGGTGGGAGGAGTAATGGATGGGTGTCCCATGCAAAAAACGTTGACAGTTTGTCAAGGCAGTCTTTTCTCCTAAACTTCACAGAGTGGTTTTGTTGCCTAAATCTAAACTAACCAAACTTTATTTTGAAAAGACGTATATCGACATAGCATCATTGACTACAAGGGCTACAAGTCATTTTCATTTAAATTAACAGGCGTTTTACTGGCGGCTATGGACCAGCAGCCATTTCTCACCCATGTACAGTGACTTCCTGGTTTTATTATACCATTGATTTCCCTTTGCTACCAGTCTTTATGCTAAGCTAAATTAGTTTCTTATACAAATGAGAGTGAGAGTCAGCAAGAAACCAAATAAGCAAATATTTCCCAACAATGTCAAACTATTCCATTAAGATAACTGTTTATCTCTATTATCTAGTGTGGATCTTATGTCATAGACTTGATTAGAGGGAAGGAGGAGCCACAGTCAGAACTTAAGGGACAGCAGTAACTCTCTTCAAACCACATTTTGTCTGGAGAAAGGAAGGAAGCTGCTTTGTCTCTTGTTGGTAAGTCAGAAACTAATTGTAGATTTGAGTTTAGGCATTGTGTGAGTAAAGCTAGTGGTAACATTTAGTCTAGTATTGATAGCTTGTTGTTGAAATTCTTGTGAAGCTGTCTGTGCTAAGTGAGCAATCAGCTTGTTTTTGAGCCAGCTCACCTGTAGTGAATAGACTTGATTAGAGGGAAGGAGGAGCCACAGTCAGTACTTGCGGTAAATTGAGCACTTAAAAGGCTGTCACTTCAGCGTCAGCTGCAGCGTCGGGCCATCAGAACGAAGACAGCTGAACAAAGACAAGGGAGTCTATCTGCGGGAGTCAAGACAGCTGAACAAAGACAAGGGAGTCTATCTGTGGGAGTCCATCGAGGAAGCCCATTGAGGTAGGTATAACATCTCAACCCCCCCCCTCGCAGCCATGTGTCTTATCCCAGTCAGGACATCGCACTGGAGACGATTTTACCGAAGTCCCTTCACTCGAGGCTGTAACCCATCCAATCTCTGCTACCCACCACTCTCCACCGGTAAGGAACTTGAAGTACTAGGAGGGCTTTGGAACTGCCAGTCTGCAGTCAAGAAGGCGGACACCATCTCAGCCTATGCCTCCCTGCAGACTCTCCACTTCCTGGCCCTCACGGAGACCTGGATCACCCCAGAAAACACTGCCACTCCAGCTGCCCTCTCAACTGCCTACTCGTTTTCACACTCCCCAAGACGAACAGGGCGAGGAGGAGGAACTGGGCTCCTCATCTCACCCACATGGTCCTACCAGGTCCTTCCTCTCGACCACCTACCCCGATCTACGCTTGAATTTCACGCCGTCTCTGTCACGCTTCCTTCCAAACTCAATATCATAGTGATCTATCGCCCACCCGGTCCTCTTGGTGACTTTTTGGATGAGATGGATGCCCTCCTGAGCTGCTCCCCTGATGATGGCACACCACTCGTCGTCCTCGGTGACTTCAACATCCACCCGGGAAAGCTGCATTCATCTGAATTCATAGACTTCTTTTCCGCTTTTGACCTTACACTGTCCCCCTCTCCACCAACTCACCGGGCCGGGAACCAACTTGACCTTGTCTTCACAAGATCCTGTGACATCTCGGTACTCTCTGTTACCCCGCTCACCGTGTCCGACCACCACTTTGTGTCTTTCTCCATCCCCATGAAGCCCACCTCATCCCTCCACTCTACGCCTCGAATGGTCACCAGCCGCCGCAACCTGAAATCCCTCACTCCCTCCGCACTCTCCTCAACTATTATCTCCTCGCTCCCATCCTCGGAACAGTTCTCCTTAATGTCTACTGAGGAAGCCTCCTCTATCCTGATGTCCTCACTCTCCTCTTCTTTGGACACACTCTGTCCCCCAATCTCACGACCGGCGCAATCATCTCCCGCCCCTCCCTGGCTGTCTGAACCTCTGCGAAACAACAGATCATTGTTGCGAGCGTCAGAGAGAAAATGGAAGAAATCGGGACAGCACGAGGACCTTGCTCACTACCACCTCCTCCTCTCTGACTTCACCTCAACTGTTTCGGCAGCCAAATCTGCCTTCTACCTGGCTAAGATCAACTCTTCTGCCTCCAACCCCAGGAAACTCTTCTCCGTGTTCTCTTCCCTCCTCACCCCTCCTGCCCCTACCCCCCCTTCCTCCCTTACTGCCGATGACTTTGCAACTTACTTTACCAAGAAAGTACATGACATCAGCTCCTCATTCACGCCTATTCCCTCCCAGAAGACATCTCCCCCAACTCTCAACTCGGATGGTCTTACCAGCTTTAGCCCCCTCACCTCTGAGGACGTCCACGCACTTGTTACATCTAACCGCGCCACCACCTGCTCCCTTGACCCGATTCCCTCCTCTCTTCTCCAGGACATCTCACACGACATCTTGCCATTCCTCACCACCCTGATCAACTCCTCCCTCACCTCAGGTGTCATTCCAGCGGATTTTAAGACCGCTATCGTGAAGCCTCTCCTTAAAAAACCCACCCTAGACGCTACTGACATTCAAAGCTACAGACCTGTATCTCTTCTTTCATTCCTCTCTAAAACCTTGGAACGGGCCTCCTACAACCAACTGTCATCCTATCTCTTGCGGAAAAACCTCCTAGACCCTAATCAATCAGGATTCAGGACTGCTCACTCCACTGAGACGGCCCTCCTCACAGTGACCGAGTCCCTGCGAGACGCCAGAGCCTCGTCCCACTCCTCCGTTCTCATTCTCCTCGACCTATCTGCTGCATTCGACACAGTCAACCACCAAATCCTCCTCTCCACTCTGGCTGAACTTGGCATAACTGACTCTGCTCTCGCCTGGTTTACATCATACCTGACAAACCGCACCTTCCAGGTCACATGGAATGGCTCTATGTCCAAACCCTGCTCTCTGGACACGGGCGTCCCTCAAGGCTCAGTATTAGGACCGCTTCTGTTCTCACTATACACCAGATCACTAGGTTCTGTTATCACATCGCATGGATTCTCCTACCATTGCTACGCAGATGACACCCAGCTGTTCCTCTCTTTTCCCCCGTCCTCTGACGCTCACATTGCAACTCGCATCTCAAACTGTCTGGCTGACATCTCTGTCTGGACAACTGCACATCACCTCAAGCTCAACCTGAACAAAACCGAACTCCTCTTCATCCCAGGGAAAGACTGCCCTCGCATGGACCTGTCGGTCACTGTCGAGGGCATCACAGTATTACCTTCCTCAACTGAGAGGAACCTGGGTGTAATCCTCGATGACCAACTATCCTGCACCCCCAACATCACTGCTGTGGCCCGATCCTGCAGATTCACCCTCTACAATATCCGCAGGATTCGGACCCTCCTCACAAAGGATGCAACGCAGCTCTTGGTCCAAGCACTGGTCATCTCCCGCCTTGACTACTGCAACTCTCTCCTGGCCGGACTCCCGGCCTCTGCGATTAAACCATTACAGCGTATCCAGAATGCCGCAGCACGCCTTATCTTCAATCTACCCAAATTCTCCCACGTGACCCCCCTCCTCCGTGACCTCCACTGGCTCCCTGTTGCAGCACGCATCCAATTCAAGACGATGACACTGGCCTTCAGGGCCATCAATGGAACGGCACCCTTCTACCTTCAAACACTGGTCAAACCTCATGCCCCGAAGCGAGCACTTCGCTCTTCTACTTCAGCTGGCCGGCTGGTACCACCATCGCTGAAATCAAGCAAATGTCGCTCAGCAAAGTCCAGACTCTTCTCTGTTCTGGCGCCTCAGTGGTGGAACGAACTCCCGACCAATGTCAGGACAGCAGAGTCATTTGCCATCTTTCGAAAAAGGCTCAAGACTCACCTGTTCAGACTTCACCTCGACTCTACATAGCATGACCCACTAGCACCCTCCCTCGACACCCCCCCCCCCAAAAAAAAAAAAAAAAAAAAAAAAAAAACCTTACCTCTAGGACTCTGATCTTAGCACTGTTGCTCTTGAAGTACTACTTTACTCAGATGAGGACCTAACACTTGTTCTATTTTTAGCTCTTACTTTATCGGCAATGATACGTCGTGGTTTCTTTGTTTCCTTCTTTTGACAAATGTACTTATTGTAAGTCGCTTTGGACAAAAGCGTCTGCTAAATGACCTAAATGTAAATGTAAATGTAATCCAGCACTGAGGTTGCAGATTGCAACAAATTGAATCTTCTCCCATGTGCCAAGCATTTAGGAGAACTACGGTTGGGGATGTGACAACATGAATGGCCCTCGAGCAGTTACTCTTTCTGTGTTACTGTGTTATTTCTCACCAGTAACCTGTGGAAGGAGAGCTCCAGAGGTCTGCAGTGGAGTCTTGCTCACATCACAGCTGAGCTGGTGAGCTTCCGCTCCACTTGGACCCGACACACCGAAGACAACAAGCTCAAGTGGAAGGAAAGTGGCTCCAACGGTATGATTTATTCATAATTTTACTTTGACAAAATCCATGTCGAGGCGAAATACCTTTTTCGTTTTATTTATTCATACCCTTGATTTAATCTTATATTGAGAGTCTCAATTCTATGAAAATTCGACAGGGCTAACCGCATAACGATCTTGAGAAATGGTTAAGATTTTATACGGCCTTATTTGGCAACAATTCAGAATTTAAATGATCAGCGATGATAAGTTTGACAATCTCATCTAACAGAGTAAAAGATATTTGTTCTTGTGTTTGGCTTATTTGGCAGAGACGCTGCTACTCTGTTCCATAAATGTGCTCAGTCTCCTTGATTTGATTTATCTGCAATCATTTCACAGTGGTCTCACAGGCAGATTAACAGATACAAATATTGTTTCCCGTTCAGCTTAATCAAATTTTCCGATGCCTTTTCCAATATCCATATATCCTCCAGGATTTTCCGACCCGGGTGTGACAAAAGGGCAGAGATCCAGACAAGGGGAGCTGTCAGAATCACCCCGGCAAGAACCCACTACAGACTCCAAACAGTAGACAGGACTTCATTTATGACATGCGCTTTATTTTCCTAGAATATCTTTTAACTGAGGTTAATGCTGAGTCACTGTTTGTAACGAAAGCACGGTGCCTTCTGATGTCGCGATTGAGGAAGTTGGAGAGGTGGTTTAAGGTTAGCAGCATCTTCCCAAGGTAAGATGCACATCCACAGAAGTGTCCTCATGTCTTATTCCAAAGGGTAGAATACTGTGATAATTTAAATGCAACGTGTACATGCTGGCCATGTTATACAGTATCATGCATGTGATTAATTTAATTTGCCACCTAAACACTTGCAGCTGAGGAACATTTTACCTTTCATTGTTTTACCTGTACACAGATCTTTCAACTTATATAATGATAAAAACAATAAAATTTGAAAACATGTCAGTTTTTTCTCGTGATTCATCATAAGGCTGACATTATTATAGGATATTGTGCCTTGTTGTTTTTTAATTAAACCATTTAAATGACTTTACTGCAAGGTCAAAGACTCATCTTTGATTGAATTTAAGCTGCCACTCATGTCACACATAATTTAAAATACAATTATCTTATTCAGATCCACGTCTGCAAAATAAATTGCAGCAGATTCAGTGGCTTATTCAGCAAACGACAATAAAGTACACAGTAAAAACTTGCAATAGAAGTTATCACTGTCACACAGGCACAGGTCTGTATAGATCAAAATATATTTGTGAAAACCAGCTCCGCCTATGAAAAATGTATGCGTTTTCATGCTCGCGCTGCTGAGTACTTTGAATTATTTATCTGCAGAGTGCCTATTTATAGGATATAGTCAAAGTCAACCTGCCGTAAACACTTGGCCAGCGGTGCAGTGATCTCAGACAATGTAAGATTAACTCAAGTTTTTGGAGACTTTCCTCTCACATACCTTTTTACTTTTGACATTTTAATGGTTTAACTTGATTTGGATGCAAATATCCCCAGATAAGAACAAAAGAAAAACAGCCAATCACCAATTTAAACATTTTATTGTATCAAACAGATTCCCATTATAGATGTAATCAATCAAATTCAAGTAAAATTGGAACAAAACTCCGATTAAATCCATGTAAAGTACAGTTACCATTAAAAAAACAAAACGAACATTACGTGGTCCATAAATATACTGCAGAAGAAGAAAAAAAACTTGCAGAGGAATGTTTTACCGTCTTTTTTGTTCCTTTGTGGTGATTGTTATTATCAGTAGGGTGTCTTTAGTTTACACTTTCTTTCTCTTTGCTTTATTTCTTTCAGGCATGTCAAGTATTACTCTGAAGGTTACGGAAGGATTGTCACACAGTCTACATAATAATGCCACTTCAGTGATACAAATAACAGATGAAATCACATTTAAGAGTGTGGTTACGACTTTAGTCCTTGTATCATACAAAACTAGAATGAAAAGGGAATGCCAGTTTGTGTCCCATATTTTAAATATTTGATTAGCTGTTGAAATCCATACAAAAAAAAAAAAAAAATGAAGCCCCGTAAAGAAAAGGACCATGCCGAAAAGTGTTTTATGACGGGATTGTGGTGTCAAATATGAGGATGTAATTGCCTCACTGGAGATGAGTGATGGTAAAAGTTAGTGTATTGTGTACATGATATAATTATTATTATCAGTAATTACTTCCAACATGCAACTAAAATAATTTTGTTATCCTTTTTGCAGTCAAAAATAATGCCATTATTAAATGCTATTATTAAAAGGAAGACAAATATCAAATATATCCCTTTTTCTTTCTGCGGGGGGCTGCCCCATTAATATCTTGAAGGTTCGCCTGATGTCAGCTGGGACCTGCTGTCTGTGTTTGATTGGTGACTTCTGGAGAGACAAAGTAAACAAATGTACATGTGATGAGCAGACAGCATGTTGTCGTTGATGTCTGAAGGTATGTTCACACCAAAGTTTGACCTCAGGACCAGTTATGTCTTATTTAGCGGGCATTCGTGTTTATTCGCTTCACCGAGGCTGGACACGCCAGAGAAGAGGCGGGGCTTACTTCCACGTAGACGCCCACAATGTTTACTCAATCATGGCTGAACTAACATACATGACATGGAAGTCCAAAATCCTGTCTGAGTTCATTTATTTGTAATAAATGGATAAAAAGGAGGCAGAAATTTTTGTTAGTGTTGATCGGAGGTAGGCTACGCTAACATAGCTAGTTAGCTAGGCTAACACTGTAGCTGCTCAGTGAAACGTTTACTTTGTGTTTGGTGTAAACATACCTTAAGGACCGCACTATCATGGACCCAGACATGTCAGCTAAGTTTACATGCTGTTTAATGTGCTGTCATTTTCTCCTGTGAATGTTTGTTTAGTTGCTCATTCAACGAGCTAAGTTGCAGGACAAGATGTGCGTTCATGGTTGTTAGTTATGCAGGAAAGCAATGTGGGTTTTTTAAAATGCTGTTACTGCAACTACGTTTGACGATGAAGCCATTTGACTGGCTGTACTGAAGCAAGGTCCCATCTATATAGACAGATACCAGAAAAGTCTTCCAACAAATTCATGCAAAATATAAATTTCTACTTTTTTTCCTCTTTTTTTTTTAAATTGATGGTCTTTGAATGATTGTTAATATAATGTCAGAAAAATTGAGAAAAATGTGCCCCAGAGTTTCCCAGAGTTTCGAGATGTGGTATGATGTGTTTTGTTTTGTTGGACAACAGTCCAAAACCCCAAATATTTCATTCATAATAGTGGAACTTTGAGGAAACCAACAAATCCTCACACTAGATAAGATGAAACCAGACAATCAAGACATGTACAAAATAATTGATTGACTCACCATTGCAGCTCTACAAGCTGCAGCAAGATTATAAAATGCAATTTTAGTTCAGTTTTATTTACGACAAAAACGTTAATATATTTTGAGATTAAACTGTCAATCAAACCAGATGTGCAACCAAATCATTTAAGATTCAACATCTAACCGACAAAATCATGTTTTCCCTCAAAGTGATGGTTTCGGTCCAAATTATTCATGAGGAACAAATACATTTTTCATACTTTGAGATGGAACGATAATTGCAGGAGAGTCATGGCACATTAATGATACAAACTCTCTAAGAAGAACATTAAAGGGGACGGTATGCATGTAGCCTAAGTGATGGTCACCTCAATAATGATTGTGTGACTGAGTCGGGAAACAGAAACTCCCAGTCTGGTTCATCCATACAGTTAGTCTTAGTTCAGTGCAGGTTAAACAATAGAAAATAAATATAATCAAATCATTTACACAGGATTTTTTTTGACACAAAATAAGTGTAGAAACCTTTGTTCTTCGGGGTGGGAACTAAGGCCTGACTGTAGAGGAACATAGATGCCCTGATGTATCTAAAAAGTGGATCTGCACACACAATCTTCTGTCATTGTGTTGGCTTGGGTGAGCAGACGGAGCAGCTTGGTGTCGTACAGAAGACCGCTCTACTTCTCTTTCTCCAGGCTGCATTGCTTTGTCTTCTCGTCCGCCAGCTGACTCGCACTAGATGCTGCCGCTTTTGTGTCTGAAAGATAGAAACACAAAATACTGAGGGACAATAAGAGAAAGACAAGAGGCTGATGGAGCTTTTAATGGACTCTTGAAGCTAAACACTACCATAGTATATATACACATAACACTATATTATTCCAATGTAAGGATGGTTGATGGTTGTCTTCTGTTGCTTGGTTCTTACAGGGTGTTCATCTGCTCTAACTGTAAATTCTATGGTGGGAATACTAGGTTACATCAGAGAAAGCTGGTCCACAATATCAGAATTCAGGCTCTGTACTGCTTTTTATCTGATTTGAGCAACTTGGACTCCAGCAAGTAAAACATACTTATTGGAAATATGAGCAAAAGTATAAAAAATAGGTAAGCTTGAAAAATTCAAACAGCAGTTATGTTGCTAACTTGTTCATTCAATATTTATCTGACACACTGAAATAACACCTGCAGTCTTGCAAATTTGGCAACCTGCTAGATCCAAATACTGCAGATCCTGATTCAGTCAAAGAATGAAAAAATCAACGTGACCAGATCTGTCACAGAGAAGACGTCTCACTTTGTCAGGGCACAAAATATATTATCTAAATTATTAACTATAATATACCCTGAATACAGGATAAGCGGTAGACAATGGATGGATGGATGGATGGATGGATGGATGGATGGATGGATTAACTATAATATCAGGTCCACATAAATTAATGGTGAAAGAAAGAAAGAAAGAAAGAAAGAAAGAAAGAAAGAAAGAAAGAAAGAAAGAAAGAAAGAAAGAAAGAAAGAAAGAAAGAAAAATGAAGACCCAAAAGCAAACAAACTAAATCCACTGAACACCCACGGTCTCAGCTCCACCAGCCCCACAAACACATTTTTCCACTTGTGCGCGAGCTGCCTCCCACGGTATTTCAGCCGCAGCAGCACCCTGTGAAGTGTTGATCAAAGCCACTCCACATATGTTTGTTGACGAGCCTTGATTACACGACAACAAGCCGAGCCGGTTGAACCGTTAACGTATCTAAATAACCTCTGCTAGTGAACAGATGATGGAAAGTCCCCCGAGGGGGCAAGGATTCCTGTGTGAACGCCGGTCCTTTGACTCTACCTGGCTGTGCGTTGTTTTGTTGCGATGAGGGAGCCGCTCCGTTGGCAGCGGTGGAAGAATCCTCCTTCTCCATGGAGAGGGGGCACTCCAGTCCACCAGAAGCTTCTAATAGACTCTCCCTGGAGAACTCTGCAGAGGGCAGAGACACAAATGGAGGGCTGAGACGAGGAAACACTTGGATGAAATACTCTCTTCCGAGGTTAGAGACTTCACCACCTCGTCTCATCAATCACGTTACCTGACATTTACAGTTATTTTGGGGTCATGCTGAGTGACTTCAAAAGGCTGATCTTAAAGTGGAGCCATTCTCGACAGGACTGGTGTTCATGGTCATCGATTTTCTTTACCCACTTTTCCCTTTGCTCCTTTCATCTGTACTGAGAACTTAATTAGCAGCGCCTCCGTTATATGGAGCAATCAATATCAAGCAAATATAGTGCTGAACAATTACTGAATGTATGGTACAGCAGGTGTCAAGAATACAGATATTCTATACTCAAGTAGAAGTACAGATACGTGTGTTCAAAAAGTAGAAGTACTGATTCAACTGATTCAAGCAGTAAAGTACTGGCAGTTTTTTGTAAGGCTAACTGAAGCTGGCGTGATATTAAAAAGAAAATACATTGATAATTTCCCCTCAAATGCATTAAAACTAAAGTAACACGCTTGTTTTGGAACGTACAGAAGTTTGTATTAAAATTAAGGGAGTAAAAGTAAAAACATTTAAAATACCCAAGTAAAGTCCAGATCCCTGAAAATTCCACTCCATTACAGTAACGAAGTATTCGTTCTTTGTTACTTCCCACCTCTGATGACCAGTGTGAGCTGCACTCTGTGACCATCACGTGCCTTTAAAGTGGATTGTTTGGCCTGAGCTGAACAGCTGACTCTCTCGTTTTGTTCCTCATCAGCTGTTGCAGAAAAGGAGACAGCATCTGCCAAGCTGGCACTTTGAACCATGGAAGTGTTTTCATTAAAGAATTAGTTCAATTAATCACTCTTGCAGCGTTAGATCATAAAGATAGATACCACACTCATGCTGTACGCTATATACGAAGCTCCAGCCAGCAGCTGGTTAGCATAGCTTAGCATAAAGACTAGAAGCAGGGGGAAACAGCTAGCCTGGCTCTCTCCAGAGCCCCCCTGAAACTTAATAATTGTAATAATATTCCATCTCATTTGTTGTACCTGTACAAAAAGTGCTAAATCAACACAGGCATTGTCATTTTTACATACTTTTTTGGACATACAAATGAGAAAATGTATTAAATCGTGAGCAAAAGTGTTCCTGTCCCCCTTCCCCCAATCTCTTTGTTTTTACTTTTTTAAATTCCCCTCAAACTCCCTGAGCCTAGCATGCATTTTTTATACATCCCTTCCAGCCATTTTTTTCTGCTTTACTTTACTGCTCCCATTTTCTCCCCATTATACACCCCTTCCTTAATATTAATCATCATTAATAAGTCTCTTCTTGTCCCCAATCTGCTGTTTCTCATGGAACCACACCATTCATTTTTCAGAGGCCACAGCCGTGACCTCCTTATCTGTCCTCCTTTCACTCCAGTGTCCTCATCTCATCCCCTTTTTCTTGCCCTAGACATATTTATTCCCTTTTGGCTCTCATATATTAACTAATATTCTTTATTATAAGTTAGTCAGAAATGAAGAAGTGTGGAGTACATTTACTGAAGCAGAGGTTCTTGCCATTTACTTTCTTTACATCGAAAGGAGGATTAAAGAGGTTTGTGTTGCGGACTAGGCATTTGCAATGCAGTAAGCAAAGTGCAAATAAAATTCCTCAGTCTCCAAACATACCCTCCATCTGGCAGCGCAGTTTCTCGAAGGCCTCCGCGGTGGCCTCGTCATCGTGTGGGAGCTCCTCCCCGGCGGGAACCGAGTCGGGGCTGGGCCGGTCCGACAGGCAGCTCTCCGAGGAGCACTCGTCCCCGGCTCCCTGCTGCTGCCTGTACAGGTGGTGCTCCACCATGAACTGCAGCTCTGGGAGGAGGGAGGTGGAGAGAAGAGCCAAATTAATTTGGTTGAGTGGAAAGAGTTAACCGGGAAAGGAAAAAGAAAATGTTGGAAGAAGGAGGATGAGCAGGAACGGGAAGTGGAGTGAGACGAAGGGAGCCAATGGGAGAAAAGATGGGGTATAATCAGCAAACGGGACAGAGAGACATGAAGGTGGAGACTGAGTGAGAAAGCCAGCACTTCAAAAGAATATTGTAGGTTGAGGGTTTTTAATAAATTAGCAGGATTTGATCCACATCCAGCAGTGTTTGGAGTGAGGGGGGCAGGTAAAGATACAGCAGAGTTGGGAGATGATTTGTTTAATCGCTTTCTTCAACCTCCTTCATACGCGGTTTTATGACTCTTAATCCCTGAAGCCTTCCGATTATGGAGTTTCTACTCGGAAACGACTCATCACACTTTGAGCTGTGAAACTAATTGTAGAATAAACATCCTCGAGCACAAAATTTCACTTATCGCTCATTTTTGTTCCCTTGCTTCAGTTTCTTTATTCTCCCTTGTACAACACAAGCCATTACATTCTGTAATGGTGTTTAATTGGATATCGACACATGAAATAATATTTGCATTGCGGTGACAGCCAAGAGAAATAGTCAGATGATGGGTTCTGTGTGTTTTTTTCCTTCTCTGGTTTCTTGAGGTAACGCAGCAGCTCTCATGCACCAATTTCACACAGATCCAGATTTTTTTTAGCTTGGAAATGGGAGAAATTCTGGTCTAAAATATGGGATAATGAGTCGTCGCTGAGGCAAGTGCAGCACTGATTGCCTCGGAGAAATGGGACACTTAAGGTAGAACAAACTTCTATCATTAGCTCAGTTTTTTAGCAGTAGTAGTTCACATTCCCTGACATCATGGAACCTATTAGACATACTAATAGCTTTATCCCATTAAAGGCTAGGTTGGCTTTTTATTTGTCTTTAAAACAATACTGAAAAGCTAAAATGTTAGACATAGGTGGGTATTCAGATGTCTACAAACAGGCCAGTATAGAAAGCCAAACATTTTTTTTTACAATTAGTGATATTTATCTACACATAAAATGCCAACATCAGACATATAACTAGATAACTCCCTTTACCTTTCATTGTAGGCGTTCCCTTTTGCCCTTTTCGCCGTTGGCGAGGTGAGTTCAGCAAGGCTGCCTGTAAACACCAAGATTGAGGAGATTATTTTAATATGGATGGAGCTAAAAACAAAAAAATAGAAAAATCACTTCATACCGTCTCGTATTCCGATAAAACTGAATTTGATTACCTTGTACAACTGGTTTGGGAGACGATCCTCATCTATTTCTGCAAGAAAGCAAATGATCGGTAAAATGCTGCACACAAAAATAAAGGGTTTAAAGCAAATAGAGGAGGAACAGGCAGTGAACAGTGTGCAGACTCGATGCTGTTCCTAACAGTTGACCTCTTCAGCGTGTCAGTGTTCTGCAGCCAGACTGCTGCTGCGTCTCCAGACAGCAGAGTGGATATAAGGTGACCTCTGGACCAGATGCTTATCTAACTCACTGCCAGATGCAGTGTTTGCTTGTTGTTTTTTGTTCTCCGCTCTCATTTATGAATGGAAACCCACTCTGGATGACAAACAAAAGGGGGGATGCTAATCCAATCCTCCTCATAGACCCCCAGCCAACTGCTGATGATATAAACAGTAAAACACTGTTTATGTAAAACCTCTTATGGGAAGTACGTGTGTAGCGTACTGAAGTGTACTGAAGCGCTGTACATTTACAATCACTTGGCAGTGTTTGAGGTACGTCTGGCTGAAACTAATGCGGTCTACTGTGAAATACAACAGCCTTGCTTTCATGTCATGTTTCTTATATTTTTGCCATCCCATTTATATTGATGAGGGTGGGCTGAATAACATAAACACCTCTCTGTATAATGCAATACAATAAAAAGCACCACACATTCATATAATTGAATCTCTAACACAAAAGATTCATGATCATGTTCATGAAGGTATGGGTTCAGCTGGGTGTGCCATAAAAACTGGCAACTGGGTATAATACAGAATTACAATGTGTGCAAACACACAGCTTGAGATTGTTTAGAGCAGAGATCTTCAACAGGGGGCATGACCCCTATAGGGGGTCTTCAGATCTACTGCCGGGGATCCCCGAAATAATTTGATCCCAAACTTTATTTCTTCCAAAAATGTAAATATGTAGTTTTAACACATTAACATGAATACAAATTATAATAAGCAAATATAAACCTATTTTTTTCAATATTATGAGGTGAAATTCTGATGTAGAAATGCCAACAAAGAATTAAAATATGTTCTGTAAATATATGAATTTCAACAGTTATTATTTGAATGGAGCTGGGATCAGCCCCCTGCGACCCTGAATACAGGATAAAGCGGTAGAAAATGGATGGGATGGATTATTTTAATGGCTTAGCATTGTAAACATATGTCATTACAAAATACTTTTATACCTCATAGATGCACTACACATTATAATTGACTAGTTTAATAAGCAACACAATTTTCTAAGATATGTAATGGGGGTCCCATCACTGTGCCACTGTAGGTCTGGGGGTCCTTGGCCTGAGAAACATTGAAGACCTCTGGTTCAGAGGAACCCGCAGCATGATGCTACGCTCACATAAAGCTCCTGTGACTCCAGCTGGATAACGATTCCTCATGTAGCCAACATGGGAAACAGGACTCTGTGGTCACTAAAGGACTGAAATAGACACAAAGAAAAATCACTTGACTCGTGTACAGTCAAACCATTAACTGTGATCAATAGTAGTGCATTGAACCTCCATCCAACTCTGGGCTTCCTTGGAACTTTTTTCTAGGACACCACCTTGTTGCTTGGCAACCTATGCATCCCTAGGCACTAGGAAGGCACTGTGTGTGTGTGTGTGTGTGTGAGAGAGTGTGCGTGTGAGCGTGTGCATATATTATTCCTACTTAAAAGCATGCACCAGGCTGTTCTGAATGCCAGTGACGTGCTTGTTTCTTTATTCATCCCTCGGTCTTCCTCCCTGCACCAAACAAGAAGCCAGCCGTGTGTAAAGACCTGACAGAAAAGCTATCAATTTCACTTCAAGACGGATTCATCCGTACGCTACGCATGTTTACAGGGATGCTCGGTGCTGAAACTTTATTTTTAGCATCTTTCAGGAATCTGAGAAGGTCCTTACAACCGTTATAGATTTTGTTTCAAATCAATCGCAGGAAGTGAGCCAGAGCTGGACTGTCCTTCAAGTTACAGAGTCAAGCTTAAAGATTTTTTTAAATGATATTTATGATGATAAATGAGACAGCTTTCAAACTATGGCAACCTTTTCAGTCATTGTTTTGATATATTTTTGACATTTATGCACTGTTCTGTTGCTGTTTAAGATGTAGTTGGTTTTTCTTCACTTGAAGATTAAAAAAAAATATCTAAAAAGGTGCATAATACGAGATAGGGAGCTTTCAGATTGCCTCTCAACGGCTCCTAACATGGTGATGCCTGAGCCGGTGTTAACAGACCAAAGTACGGCTAACGTGCTGACAGAGCTCAGGACTGGAGAGTGGGTGCTAATGTCGGTCGTGACGTGTCATCAGCTGTTACCATCGCATGAGAGCAGTGCAGAGCAGCGGGAGATAGTTAGCTTTCTGTGCACCACAGATGGAGCGACAGTGGAGCTCCAGGTTTTCAATTATGTGTAGAATTGGTGCAGAGGAGTAATGTGCTGCAGCTGAAGACTTTAACTCTTTGAACAGTGAGCAGCTGTGCTATAATTTAAATAAAAACCCACTGTTATTATTGTGAATTTAGTAGTAGTAGTAGTAGTAGTAGTAGTAGTCACCGTCGTCGTCATGTTTAAAATATCATTTGGGTGAAGAAACATTAAATATGGCTTTTCTCTGTTTATTGAGCCCAGCTGTGCTATGAACGAGAGAAAAGGCCAATAAAAAAAGGGGCAGTTCTGGAGGAGATGAGTCTATCACTGCAACTCCCAGCTGACTGGCTGTCTGACACAAAGCCAGACGGGAACAGAGACGGTCTTCTGACTGCACTTTATTCAGCCGGGCGGCTCTAATTTAGCTGCATACTGTAGCCGTTGCTGATTTATACTTTCTGTACTGCTTTTGATGCAGAAAAAAAACAGCTCATATTAACTCCAAGTCGTGCATATAGAAGCTTTTATCCTTCCACAGTTGTTTCCTGTTGCCATGCAAAGAACAAAGAACGTGGGGGGGAGGAAAAGACATGTCTTTCTCCCTTTTTGCATAAAATATGTGGCTCCGTTCTTGTCATTTCAAAGAAAACATTGTTCAAACGCAGACATCATCTCCTCAACAAGAGGAAATCGTTAAAAATGGTAATTATGTTACTTTAAATGTAGAGATTATTTCCCTGAGAGCTGAGAAGCTGCAGCTGGTGCTTAGAGAGTGCATAGAAGAAAAGCTACATTTACTGGAAAAACAGTAAATCTATCTATCCATCCATCCATTTATCCATCCAACGTTTTGGGTGCCCATTTACAGCTGCGTGCTGGGGGATCGTTCCGTCGTTGCGGTGACACGTACTCTCTCAACACACCTTTCATTGCCTGTTTTAAACTGCCATCGACTGCCTGCTGACTCGCAATAACACAGCCGAGTGCATCTCCAGCCTCCAGCTGCTGCTCTGCGCCCAGAAACACAGTGGAGGGGGAAGCATTTTTTTTTTTTGCTCACTCCCCCAGCTTTGGTTGGCGTGTCTGGCCAACAGCTCAAAGAAACTGCCGGTCCACGCATTGCTGAGTACCTGTCGGCTCTGTGGCCAGAAACACTGTGGGGAACAGGTGGCTCACTGTTTTCATTCTCTTCTCGATCTGGCAGACTGAGGCGCTGCTATGCGGGCAGAAAGCTTGGTGCTTCATTTAGTTCCTGACACGATTGCATGAAATCATATTGTGGTGCACAGCTGTTGCTCATCTTAAAACACCAAAATAGATGTTCAAAAAAGAAGACATCCTTCTATCTCTTATGTTCTACGATACATTTAAATATTCTGTTCAACTTCACGTAACCCCAAGTTTTCCTCCTTCAAGGAATCAACAAAGACGTGGATGCTCCCCTTCATGGGAGATCAAATTAGGCACACTACGAACAACTTCTGCTTCCTAGCCCTCGGCCTGCATCTCAGCTGTCTGTACATCTGTGGCCGCTTTCCCCCCTGATCTGCTATCGGGGTTCACAGTGCACCGGGCAGGGCAAGCTGCAGGGCATTAAATAATGCAGGGCTCTGTCTGATGTGGGGCGTTACTGCACCAGCACAGCTCCTCTCTCCCATCATCATTAAATCTATTCATCCTCACACACACACACACACACACATACACACACAGTATCCCTCTCGATTTTATGTCTTTGTGTCTGATTGATGTTGGAATTCCTTTTTTTTTTTTGTTACTTTTGACAAGTCCATCAAAAATGTAACACAGCTTTTCTCTAATCTACATGTTTTAATCCCAGAACATTGTCACCACCCTAACAATAACTTTATTAATTCCAGAGGGCAAAGTTTGGCTGCCCTGTAAAAGTAACAAAAGAGATGTTTAAGGAATATTCGGTGACATTTTTCCTATAAAATTGAAGACACTGCATCTTCCTCCATTGATGATTAACTGCCAATGAAATCTGAATTAATGTACAAATCTGACATATTAGATATCATCTCATTAATGACGCACTTTCTCGTTCTCTTTTCCCTTCCCATGACTTCACTACTCGATCGCTCCACAAGTCTCTTCTCTCTATTGCCCTCCTTCGTGCCTCTGATCTGCTTAGCGCGGAGGACTGTGGAGTTTTCTCTGCACTCTTATTCAGAGATCAAGGTCGACTCTGACACACTCCACAATCTCAGTGTCAAATTACTGAATCAAACACGGACACATGTAAAGACGTGCATGCAGAGACGGAGAGCAGGCAAAGCCTTTTTTAAATCAGGCCCAATAAGAAAGACCCGTTTGTTATTGTTTTATTTTTAAACTCTCAGATTGTGTCAAACAATAAAACAACGGCAGTGACTGCAGGTATCCTCGATGATGCGTCGCCTCTTCATTTATCCATACAAAAACCATGCAGAGTACCCCCCTCTGTTTCCTCACCTGGAGCAAACGACTCACTGCCCTATATTCCCAGCTGATCATCTTCTAATTTGGGTCACGTTACACACAGAGGCAGGGAGGGAAGCAGGGAGACACTGGATGACTCACAGAAGAAGAGGACTCTCTGGAGGAGCGCGGATTCGTGTTTGATCATTCAGATCCCACGAGACGACACACACACTGCTGTTTTTCTGCTCTGGTGCAGCAGGAAGATTCATTTGGTGCATAATAGACTGGATACATATATGCTGCATCACAGCAATTAAAGAAGAGATAAATATGTCTGTATTGTTGAGGAAAATATTGTGAAAATATTGTGAAATATTGTATATCTGGGGCCAGTAAGGGAGTTAGATCGTTGGTTTGGTGTGATGACAATATATCAGTCAATCCACCGTAGGTCATGAGCTTTGGCTCGTGACTGAAAGAAGGCAATCGTGGATAAATGCAACCACAATGAGCTTCCTTCAAAGGGTGATTGGTATCTCAGCCTCAGAGACTTTGTTTTAAAGCTGTCGATCATCGGGCCACTGCTTTACCGACGTCCTCAGATCCCAGCAAGGAACTTGGTGAGGCGATACCAAAAACAACGATGGCCAAAATGACCAATAAAATATATCTATCGATAACATTTAGGGTGAAAAAACAGCATGTATGTGTGCAGGTGTTTGCGTTTAAGTGCCTTACCAGGTGATGATTGATCACTGGATGCCACTAAAGTGGCCGGTGTCGGTCTACGTCTTCTGATCTGAAAAAGTACAAAACAGAACAGTTTTATTCTAAAAAAGTGAGAAAAAAAAACATTACAAATGTTTGCGTGTATGACAGTAAACCATCTTCAAACTGTTAATTTCTCAAAAGTGAAATATTGAACGATGATGAACCCAGATTGTAATTTCACACCATTTTGACCTCTTATGGGTTATATTGGCTCAGCCAATCAAAATGCTAAGCAGCGCAATCTCATTACACAGCCAATCAGGAGAGTTCTATGGCAAACAAAGCATCCACTTTCTCTCATGATGCTGGCAGCCCATATCAGCCTGTGGGATCCAGATTTGGGGTTTGGTTGTGTCTGAAGATGCTGGAGTCTAAGTGCAGTGAGATCAGCAGGGCAGCCCGCCACCTGCTTGGCTCTTGGCTCAGCACTAGTGGAGTGTGGCAGCTATGGTGCATTCTGGGAGACTTGATCCTGCACATTTCACTGAGCTGTGCAGGGGAGTCCAAAACCGGAATACTGTTGAAAAACTGAATAAATAAATAAAAAGTAAATACATAAAAAAAAAACAGGCTGAAATGTCCATTGTTATCCATCCATGAGGAAAATGTTGGGTGATGCAGCATTTTAATGGAAATATGAAGATTTCTAGAAATGTATTATTTTGACAGTCAGAATAAATCTAATGAAAATATGCAGAAGGAAGCTGTAAATAATTAAGTAGAAAATAAATAACCGTCTTGACTGTCAGCAACAGCAGTAAATTTAAATTTATTTTGAAGCTAAGCAACAGAAATATGTGCTTAGGTCCCAAAACAGCACTCACTATCACCCTGCCCTGAGTTGGTTATATGATCTATCCAGTATCATTTTTCTTCTATATTTGAAAAATGTGAAGAATTTTCCTCTACTTTTACATAAAGCTCTACACCAGACTTCCTGAGTCCAAGCACTGCCCTTCAGTGAGACTTTAACTGCTGCACCAACAATCTAAATGGATTTTCTATCCCAGGGCTGATGGATAGTTTCACATTGAAATATGCACCATATGGTTCTGCAAATATCAAACCAAATCAGTTCTGCATCCATATCGCCAAAACAGAGAGAGATCACAGATAGTATGGGGGTAAAAAACTGATTACAATCTTTTAGTGGCCTCCAGGATAATTTGATTACTTTTCCATTTTATCCCTCCATAAAGTTAAAAGGACACACACACACACACACACACACACACACACACACACACCTACACACACACACACACACACAGCTGACAGGGTTGCTGACTCTTGCAGGAAGGTGTGCACGCTCTAGTCCTCCATGCATCTTTTCTAAACGCTGCCTCTGCACTTCTAAAGCTGTGTTGTCTCCTCCAGTCAGTCAGCTTAACCTCAGCCTGCGAAGTGGAGCATCGCATTGTATTTACGAGCCCGTTTCAATCAGCTGCAGTTAAACCCCGTTCTGTCGAGATGCAGAATCTCCCGATCAAAGTCTGGAGCTGCGTTGAGTCTGGAAAGCAAAAAGATAGTACTCCTTTTTTGTTGCAGGTGCAGTCAGAGTACAAGCTTCTTTTTTTTTACCTTTTATTCGGAAAGTGACAGAGGAGAATCAGGAAGTGAATCGTTGCCCTTGGATCTAATGTGCAGGTTTGACTTTGAGGCTTTGTGGCGTTCAACGGGATACGTGAGGAAATTATAAAAAGAAACGCAAAACTGTGAGAAGCACAAAACATCACATAAGACTGAACAAAATACAGATGAAGCTGCAGAAGTAATGGATGAACCTCTCAGTAGATTGGGTATTCAGACTATAAGAGGTTTCATCTTCATAACCTTTCAAACCCCAGCCACGAGCACAGGAAGGCTGTGTGAATACGACTTCTCTTTTCTTCACCAAGCAGGCTGTTTTTTGCACTTTTTTTAAAGATGTCAGCCTTTCAGTGTCACTTTCCTGCTACTTTCTTTCCTGTATTCTTCGCCGATGATGATATATTCTCACAGTAACATTAACACAGCTACAGCCAGATTTCTCCTTGCATGAAATTGTGTCGCGAGTCATTGACGAACAATCTAATGCTCAGTTGCTCAAGCCACATCTGCACCTGTACTTGTCCACATACTGTATTTATCATATTAGGGTGGAAATGAAAACGCATCCTCAACACAGTGACACATTGGTGGCAACTGGTAGGGGGGAAGCAGAACACAATCACAAGTCATCACTCTTTTGAGTAACATTGTGATGTAAGATGTGAATCGCAGCGGTCGAAAATTGTTGTCGGGCAGAATCAGTCATTTTCAGACCCACACCAAGTTTAATTTTGTTTTTAAATAGAGGGTCCGAAAGGTGTATTTGGTACTCTTGTGTGCACTTTATATCCATGTACACACACACACACACACACACACACTCTCACGGCCCACATTAAAGCCCAGCGAGCGAATGGCCGTGTAGAATTCATCCTGCCGAGGTTGTTGTTATTCTCCTCACCCGACAGCAGAGCAAAGTCCCGGATCCTTCGCTCACACAAATACCAGGCTGCTTACTGGACAGTCTCACCAGTCAAACCAGCACGCCCTGCCTTTCAAACCCACACAGTCCGTTTAAAATGCAATTCTGTCACTTCTCAACAACAACGAACAACAACACCATTCAAAAGTGATGGGTGGGCAGGAAGAGCCGTGCATGCCTGATGCTTTGTGTGGGGACAAGCAGACCAAACACACTTGGCTGGAAAATGTAGGTCAGGCTAAGAAGCACCAGGGGCAAAGTCCTGCTTCATATTTAACATGTTAAACTGGCTTTTATTCTTATTTGTTTGGAGCACTATATGACCCAAAGTTATTTGTGCAAAAAAACAGAATACAAATTGCAAAATATACCAATAAATGTCCCTCGACTATTTTTTTTATTTTCTTCTGACCTCATTTAAACCCAAAATGTAGCAATGGTCGTCTTCATCTGTTATATGTTACGAGTTATGCATATGTAATACTTATAAATATGTAATGTATTTATTTCATTGTTTCCATGGGAATAAGTTACAGATAAAACAGTTGTAATGGTGAGGTTAAAAGTTACATAAATAATAATTTAATATTAATGATTTATGTTTAAAATGGGTGATATTAAAAATATAATTTCAGGGGTTTGAATGCTTTGAGAAGTTAAAAAAGTAATTCTTATTACGTTCGTTACGGGTGTGAGTTCATGACCTCGGAGCTACTTACTTCCGGGAAGAAGAAGAAGAAGAAGAAGAAGGAGCAACGTGAAATGGCGTAGAGGCGTTAGTATTGGACTGTTTGGTGTTGGAGGTGGGCTTCGTCAGTGTCGTGGTTTTGTCCGTTTCCTCATCGGACCGTGAACAGTTGTCGGAAAACGCGTTGTGTGGTGGAGTTGGACTTTTCCCTGCCGCGTTTGTGTTTGGAGGACACGAAGCAAGTTCGGCTAAGTTAGCTAGCAGGAGCTAGGCTAACGACACGGTCATTGTCGAAAGGAGACACCGTCTGCGCGGACGGGAGGAGCTTCGCCGGGTCGTCGTATCGGCGACGAAGGCTGCTTCGCTGCTGCCGAGGGAGACGGAGCTTCGCCGCTGCGAGCTGCTGCGGCCGGGTCCCGCTGATTCCTCCGACACACGGAGGTATCGTAAAGGTTTCCATCATGAGCTCCAACTAAAGCGCGCCAACAAAACTAAACTGACGGGGCGTACCCACCAAACGCGATGAAACTTCATCGCGCGACAAGATTACATGTAAAGTCAATGCAAAGACGCGATTAGACGCTTCATCGCGATGGACGCGATGGACGCGATAGCGCGGCGCGATGGACGCGAAAAATCGCTTCATCGCGCCATCGCTTCATCGCGCCATCGCTCGAGTTGAAGTAATCGAACTTTTGCGGCGAATTCGCGTGAAGACGCGCCGCGACAGCCTATCAGCGTTGAGATCGTCACCGACGTGCTGACGTACGGACGTCCTGGTGTTCCCTCGCTTTTTGACACAATATTTATATATTATATTATATATTGCCCATAATCAAAGTTGGGGGGCGCGCGCACACACACACACACACACACACACACACACACACACACATATCAATCCCAGCTCTTTCACACACAGATATCTTTTTTTTTTGCGATTGTTTATCACTGGGGCTTATGGCCGGCTATGAAGCACCAGTTCTGGGCAGAGCAGCAGCTAAACCTCCCGGTCCTGTACCCTGGTTAGCAGGTCTTCAAACTGGGCAACAGTCAGCCTGAAGTACCGCTGGAACCGGCCGTCGTCCAGGCGCAGCTCCTGCAGGAGACGGTGGAACTCGCCGAGCTCACGCCGCCTCCGTAGGGTAGCATGCACCCAGAACCGACGTCGGCACCTAGCCCGCAGACGAAGCTGGGAACTTCTCCAGAGTAGATACAGTGCAGCGGTGGTGGTTATCTCAGCCATGATCGACGAGAGAATTAAATGGCGGAAGAAATGTTGTTGTTTGGGCGAGCTCGTCGCGCGACGCGATGCCGCGATGAGGCGTTTTTTGGCATATTGGACCGGCGTCAAAACTGGAGCGTCTAGCGCGACGCGATTTCATTTGTCGCGCGATTAAATCGCGCTCATCGCGTTTGGTGGGTACGCGGCGTAAGAGTGCACTCAACATAAGATAGTCTGAACGACAAAACTATCACTACCCGGGGTTTCTATTTTTTGTTTTCATGAATGTGTTTCTACTGCATACTTGTGAATACATTTTTCTCAAATGTATATCCTGTGTTTGTATTATTGCATTGTGTTTTTCCTTTAAAGTATTGCATTCTGCATGACATCAGAGTTTACAGGTCGGAGTGTATTCCCTATAGCCTCTGAACTTTATGGATGAGAGTGAGAATCATATATTACCCTAGTCAGTTATTGCTATTTGAGATGTTTCTTTTACCATAAAATATTGAATTAAGGTTAACGGGGCGTACCCACCAAACGCGATGAAACTTCATCGCGCGACAAGATTACATGTAAAGTCAATGCAAAGACGCGATTAGACGCTTCATCGCGCCGGGCGACGCGATGGACGCGATGAAGCGATGGCGCGATGAAGCGATTTTTCGCATCCATCACGTCCATCGCGCCATCGCTCGAGTTGAAATAATTGAACTTTTGCGGTGAATTCGCGTGAAGACGCGCCGCGACAGCCTATCAGCGTTGAGATCGTCACTGACGTGCTGACGTACGGACGTCCTGGTGTTCCCTCGCTTTTTGCCACAATATTTATATATTATATTATATTATATATTGCCCATAATCAAAGTTGGGGGGCGCGCGCGCACACACACACACACACACACACACACACACACACACACACACACACACACACACACACACACACACACACACACACACACACACACACACACACACACACACACATACATACATACATATCAATCCCAGCTCTTTCACACACAGAGATTTTTTTTTAGCGATTGTTTATCACTGGGGCTTATGGCCGGCTATGAAGCACCAGTTCTGGGCAGAGCAGCAGCTAAACCTCCCGGTCCTGTACCCTGGTTAGCAGGTCTTCAAACTGGGCAACAGTCAGCCTGAAGTACCGCTGGAACCGGCCGTCGTCCAGGCGCAGCTCCTGCAGGAGACGGTGGAACTCGCCGAGCTCACGCCGCCTCCGTAGGGTAGCATGCACCCAGAACCGACGTCGGCGCCTAGCCCGCAGACGAAGCTGGGAACTTCTCCAGAGTAGATACAGTGCAGCGATGGTGGTTATCTCAGCCATGATCGACGAGAGAATTAAATGGCGGAAGAAATGTTGTTGTTTGGGCGGGCTCGTCGCGCGACGCGATGCCGCGATGAGGCGTTTTTTGGCATATTGGACCGGCGTCAAAACTGGAGCATCTAGCGCGACGCGATTTCATTTGTCGCGCGATTAAATCGCGTTTGGTGGGTACGCGGCGTAAGGCTTCACTTTAGAGCATAAGGTGGGTTCCTTAATACACGAGCCGGTGGTAAAAGGGTTAAAGGCCTGATTATGCTTCAGCGTAGTGATCACGCAACGGCAACGCAACGGCGACGCAGTTGCTTGGAGACCGTGATGGTTCTGCGTTGGGTTTACGTGTCGAAATGCAATTCAATGCCACACCGGTAAAGGGCGCTATGTTTTTTTGTAAAGAATGACCGACCGACCGAGACTCTTGACGTATATCGTCGTTAGCCTCGTTATAGCGTATTTGTTTACTTTCCGGCTTTAAACGTCCACAATTTTTCAGAAATTGGTGTTTTATTTCTTTGTGCAAAAGCGACAAGGTGCAAACAATAAAACGAGGTGAAAACAATAAAAGTCGCCTTTTAAAAGTTTAAATGGCGGTGTTTCGTTTTATTGTTTGCACCTTGTCGCTTTTGCACAAAGAAATAAAACACCAAGTTCTGAAAAATTGTGGACGTTTAAAGCCGGAAAGTAAACAAATAGGCTATAACGAGGCTAACGACGATATACATCAAGAGTCTCGGTCGGTCGGTCATTCTTTAAAAAAACATAGCGCCCTTTACCGGTGTGGCATTGAATTGCATTTCGACACGTAAACCCAACGCAGAACCATCACGGTCTCCAAGCAACTGCATCGCCGTTGCGTTGCCGTTGCGTGATCGCTACGCGGAAGCATAATCAGGCCTTTACACATACAACATGAGACCAGAATCATGGCATGATGTCCAGGCTAAACTCTAGGGGTGTAACGATACATCGATCTACATCGATATATCGATACATTGGCGAACGATCCAAATGCATCGATGCAATGCTCAAACATCGATGCATATCGCTGTATTATTACAGGCTCTTAAGTTAAATTTGTTTTATTTTTTGAAGAAAAACCTCCCAAAGCTCCCAAATGTATGGTTTTTGTTTAACATCTGGAAGAGCAAAGCAATAAAATGTTTAAATTATAATTATGTTTTTGTGATTTTTTGATGTGAATGAAACAGGTTGTGTTAAATGGGCATATGATATCGTCTCATATCGATCGCAGGCCACTGAATCGAATCGAAATTGTATCGCGGCGGACTTTTGATATCGGCAAATATCGTATCGTTGTCCAATGAATCGATTTAATATCGTATCGTGATGAAACCAGAGATTTACACCCCTACTAAACTCCGTACAGGTCTGCATTTCTTTCATCTGTCTTTCTGAAAATGGAGTAAATCCTGAAGTTTACTCTCCATATTCTAAGATTAACATGCATCCACAGCACTATCGTGAGTTAAGAAATGACTACTTTAAGGTGAATCAAGAGATACAGCTGTTCAGCTTTTATAACTGGAAACAGATTTGACCTTGGGAACTATTTTCTTATCCTGGAATAACCAAACTCTTGACTAATTGAGGTGAAAAAAAAGGTTTCTAATTATAAAATGTGCAGTTCTTAGCTGTAAAGCCTTTACCCCCCTCCCACCCTTGATTTCTCTTCGAGTAAATCACGTGTACTTGCGCTATCAGACTGGCCCTGTGACCTTCGCAAGAACACTGTGTGTTTTGCAGCAGCCATGAATCAGATAAAGGATATCCAAACCCAGTAAATTGATGCAGAAATAAAGGTTAAAGAAAACGTGTTATTGGGCCGAGGCTGACTGAGCTGTCAAGTTCAAAGCAAGGATGTGATTCCTTGTCCTGCCAGTGGAAATGTGATCTTGGTGTTGTCCCGGCTAAAATCCGGACTCAGCCATTATAAATCCTCACAGACTTTCTCCAAATGTGAACTCGTTTGGCTCTGAATAGAGAGAATTGCTGTATTCACAGGACATAGAAAACCCAGATCATTGCCTTCTATCCGTTCTTGAATTACTTCAGTCCCCCCCCCCCTCACATCCCATTTTTGTCCTCTTCCATGTAACATCCCTTTTATTATCACCCCTCTCTCTGCATGTCATACAGCCAGCTGCTGGGGGGCAGGGGTCAGAGGCAATGCACAAGCTGTAATTTCATTGCTGTGATAATAGATTTCTGCTGAGAATCACTATGGTAAATAGCAGCAGTTTTTTTTAATAGAATACAACTTAAGAGCGATGAGGGCTAAACAATAAGGTTCTTAATGAATGCAGCATGGAAGTCATTGGCTTGTTATTGCAGCGAAACCGTTCAAAAAAGCCTGTTTACGTGTGCCTCGACTGACAAAAACAGGCCCAAAAACGATTACAGATTAAAATCACAGAGAAAAATGTACCATTTCTAACCGTGCAAAGCTATAATAAACTTGTCGCCTTGTTAAAACCATATATTTGCAGTTAAATAGGTCTTGATTGCATTAATGTCCAAAAGATATGCAGGGGGTGATAATAAATATAATCGAGTGCACTCAAACGTTCCTCTTTGAAAAATGTCCCCCCGAGTAAACACATGCCCCTTTTCCACCGAGGCATTTTGAGGGCCGGTTCGGAGCCGGTGCCCAATCGCGAACTCTTTGCTGGGCTGGAACTGGGCCCGGCTTACGTTAGGGGCTGGGGGCGGGGTTAACGCTCGAGGCAACGGGCGAAAAAACGCCGCTGCGGCTGCGGAGTTTTACTAACGTTACTGTTCCCGGTAAGTTTCACTTTTAAAATGTTTCACCTCGTTGCAAACCAAAGACACATTTCTGTTTAGTTTACCAAGCTAGTGATTACGTTCGTAACAGCAGCAACTAGTGGCTTTGCTTCCTCGGGTAATGTAAGCTGACCGGCTAGCTAGCCAACAACTTGCTAACAACAACGTTAGCATGCCACTTTCTGACTGCCGTTGGCTCACTAAACGTTACCAACTACCAACGTGACATAACATCTGTGTTCACAGCGTCGTGGACACCTTTGTGATTAAACCGCTGTTCTCTGGTTTGTGTTTGTAGAGCTGTCGGACATCGGCGATATTGAACGGAGGTCAAACCTGCAGATGACTAAACATCAAACACTCCGATCTATTCATCACACACTGTTCTACACTTTAAAAAATGTTGTGATTTTAGTATTTTGTGTATTTTATTGTTATTGTATTATTTACCAAAATAAACACTTTTTCTGAAGAGACATGTCTGCTATGCTTGAAATGAGCGCTGCGGGGAAACCTCAGACGTATACAGTGACGTAATGACGTGGCTCTCTGGGCTCTCCAGCCGGTGGAAACGCAAACAGGTTCTCGGACGGTTCGCAAATTGAACTAACTGCGAACCAGCACGGCACCGGCCCGGCTCTTGAACTAGGTTCGCGTTGGTGGAAAGGGGGTAACAGAGTAATTATGTTCTCAGCCAAGGACGAAGACGTTCTGACACTTCGGCATAGGGAATAACAGGGAGGACAATGTAATAAAAGAACACTGCCTCAAAATGTCACGACTCATCATCCCCTATCATTTATGATTTAGATTTCTCCGGCGAGCGCCCTTCAAATAGAGCAGCTCAAAAGATTTGGTTTGATCTGTGCGCCGCAAAGAGAAATGTAAGGTTTAAGTTTAGAGCTAAACCAGCTGTGTTCATTGTAGGAATGCTCTTTTTGTAATTCATAATTCATTTTGTAACTCCATTTACAACCTTAATGTGAGAAAACACATGAGTAGCTCACTTTACTGTCTGCCTCAGTCTGGTTATAACGGATTCATTAGTGTGTTGAATATAATGTAGGAATCAGGCGAAGCAATAGATTGATATTTTAGACACACTATAGCCCGACACACTCATATCTTTATTTTAAATTTAAGTCCATAGCAGCCAGTTTACTTAGCTCAGCAGTGAAATAAACAAACTTCTGCTAGTGTGACGAAAACCTTAATAAGTGCGGAGAAATCCTTTGGAAACGACTTAGTCACCGTCAGGTCTCAGCCTCTATCAGGTACAGGCAGTTTGTGCTCGTACACGGTGAGCTCTTACGTAATGTATTTGTGATAACGGTGGCACACGCTGTATCTGTGTGTGGATAAGAGGCGCTGATGTGAGGGTCAGAGGTCGGGGAGGCCGGTCTGACTGACGTGCCGGTCTCCACGGAGGCTGAGTCACCAGGAGTCAGGTTGCATAGATCACTGATGGGTGAAGCCCCCCGCCAAGGCATTTTATAAGTGCTTGTAAACACACGGACGAGCACATGTTTCCTTTTTTTTGTGTGTGTGTGTGTGTATATTTATTTATATATATATATATGACTGTTTCCTTGTCTGTCTCGGTCATCTGTCGAACACACAAAAACCACTTCAGACCACCATGCAGGATGAGTGAGGATGAGCCATTCACAGTGGTCTTGGAATGAATAGAAAATGCATCCTAAAGTAGAAGTCGCCATGGCGATCAGCATCTTCGGTCAGGCTTAATGAGACTGAGGCAAGGACTCTCTTGAGTGTTTGCAGAGGAGGTGAATGGAATTATATTTCTGAAGTGTTGGCTGGTTGAGCCTGAGAGGAAATGTATGGCTAAATACATACAACCACAGGCACCCGTCCACAGACGTGGATTCCCTAATATCATGGCAGCAGTTACCAACGGCAACATAACCAAACCACATTGGCACAGACCAATAACTTCCAGGCCTGAGTACTCAGGCCACCCGACTTCTACGCTCATCTGCTGGCAGTTTCATTACATTTATAATCCTCACGATTTCAGCCCCAGCTGATTTGGCAATGCCTGTGGTTATCGTGGGTAGCACTGTCGCCTCACAGCGAGAGGGTCCCGGGTTCGATTCCCAGGTTCCTTCTGCGTGGAGTTTGCATGTTCTCCCCATGTAAGCGTTGGTCGTCCCCCTCCCCCCCAGGACCCTGAATACAGGATAAGTGGTAGACGATGGTTGGGTGGTTTGTTGTGGTTACCGTAGTGACAAGATCCATTTTAACCATTTTAAGAATTCAAATCCATCCACAACTCCATTTATAGTATAAATCACCACTGACCGTTGTAGAGTTTCTCAACTGTAGTTTTTCGCATCCCGTGCAAAGCAGAGCATTGCATTCTGGGATTGTTAGCAGTAGTGTACGTGCTCCGGACTTTTTGAAGGCTGATGGATAAACCCTCAGTACACAGTACATGTAATGCACTATATAGTAAATGGGAAGTGATTACGTACACAGCCAATGAGATCAAATAGAAAATGATATTTCTGGATTACATGGAACATTGTTTTCCATAAATCATAAAGGTAATACGTTCAGATAGCTAGATAGCTCAAGAGAGTACCTAATTAATCTAAAGGGCCTACTCTCTGCCCCAATGGCACCAAGGTCTGTATCCTACATATTAACGACAAGGGGAAAATCTATCTTGGTATTACTGGAAAACATTTTAAAGTATAAGTAAAAATGATGAGTGCATTAAAGGTGCATCTCCTCTCTATGTGGATGGGAGTCATTTTATTTTCATGTAATTCCAGCTGAAGGGGTGCTTTTACGCAGAGAAGGACATTATGATTGTTAGACTACATCCTGCACATCCCGTTCCTTCCATCTGAGCCTCACAAGTACGTCATCGTGCCAGCAGCTCGACCTTACCCCTGACCCTGCTGGACTCCCCGTCCAGCCAATGAAAAGTCCTCACAAGAGCAAACGCACAAAGTCCTCTTAACAGCTGGGGAAAAGAGATGTTAAGGCCAGGAGGGAGGGAGGGAGAGAGAGAGAGAGAGAGACACGGTGCATTCAGACTCATAAATCTTTGCCGGTTTTGCTCAAGGCTCATTCGTTATTAATGACCTTGCCATGTTATATTTATAAAAAAGGAGAAAAATGGGACATTTATTTTCACTACCTTCTCTAAAGACAGTTACTCTTTCTTTAAGTGATCACTTTATAAGATCCTAAAAACAAGTGAATAAAAGATCTTTTCACTTTTCAAACTTCCTCCTGGGATGAATTGATTTAAACCGAGCCACGTCACGTACTTACAATCGATCGTGTACATTATATTTCAGAGGGATGGGATGAGATTGGGACACAGCTGATAGCAGTTTGATGTGATATCAAGACAACTTTTGTCAATATCTCACTGCTGTGCAGCCACACTCACAACACACCACCAAATCCCCGGAGACACATCCGTACACTGCAACACCCCTCTGACACTGCTGAGATACTGCGTTACTAACAACCTGCCATGCACTGTGGAGCCGGAAAAATCTATCTTTATTTCATCACGTCCACTTTAGCGCTGCGTTGGAAAGACACATCTTGATAATTAGGTGCAGGGGAGTAATAGGATGCTGAAAATGTGGTTTCTTTAGAGCTGCAATTTGTCATCTTAACACATTTTGGACACAGTGCTTCTAGTTGAGTTGCTCAGCTACGTCTGCTTTGATGATGGAATAAAGGTTTCCCATTTCTTTGTGACGAGCACCAACACAGATTTCCTCTTTAGTCTCTTCCACAATAATCCTCGGCTCATTAGAAAAAGTCACTGATGCCTGAAAGTCCCCTAAACCACTTCCTCTCCGTCGCCCCCCTTGCCTCCCATTCTCCCATCCATCATCCTCACCTGTTCGGCTGCCTCTGGGTCCAGGTGGGTGTCCAGCAGGGGGACGGTGAACTGGATCTTCCTGGGGCTCCCGGTGTCCATGGTGACGCTGTCTGTCAAAGAGGACAGGACGAAGAGGAGGAGGAGGAGGAGGAGGAGGAGGAGGGGAGAATCCGTATGAGAAAAAGGAGGATGAAGCTGAAAAAGTGCAGCTAAGAAAAAAACTGCATTGTAGTTTCTGCCTATTTCCTGTTCTTTGGGTTTTTTTTTATCCCTTATCACACTTTTCCCTGATGACCTAGCTTTTTTTGGGGGGAGGGGGGTTTGTTTCTATCCTCAGGACCTGCTAGTGTCTCTATCCCGGCTGCACTCTCCTCTCTCCGTCTCCCCCGACTGTCTCAGCGCTGAGGCAAGGGTATTCTGGGCTAGGAACACCTCTCCTTCACCCTCATTGGCTGTGCCCGGCTCCCTTTCCACGCAAGTCCCGCCCTCTGTTCACATCTCTGTCCGTCTGTATTGGATGTCTGAGCTCAGGGCTGTTCTGCAGCAGTTCCCCACGCAGCCAGGAGAGAGAGGATGACAAAGACATACTCTGTCTATTGGAGGAGAAGATGCACAAGCCAGCCTCCGCTTTTAAGAGAAAGTAGTTCTAAAATGACCTTCCTACACATTATTTAATCTAAAAAGAGGCTTATGTATAATGAATTCTCTCTCTCACACAGATAATAATGAATAAAGTCATATCCTCTGTGAGTCACAGACAAATATAAGCAGATTTTATTGCATATTGCTGTTTTTACAGAGATCACTGCAGTTTATTTCATAAATATAAGTCTCTGTTGTACCTATCGAAGCATGTCCACATGACGCCTGGCCAGCTCAGTCTTTATCGATTACCTCCCAGCCTGAGTGTCCCCACATCAGGGTCTGCTGGGCCCTGATACCCGACACCCGCCAAGAGGCAAATCACTGCTGTTCCTTCCACATTTGCAGTACATTTTGCAATTACATCACCAGAAATATGACGCCGTCAACAAAACACATCCAATCATTTGAATTCCAAACTTCAATCTTATTAAAATATGAAACTTGAAGGCAATGTAATTTATTCGAAAAAGCTTGAAGCCCACTTTGGAAATTGATGGAGAGATGTTTACGGTCTCCTCCACTCACTGACGGGTAGAGATTATTTAGAGATGATTACAGTCACATTTATACATCGTCTTTTTCCTTGATATGCAAGATCACAGTTGAGACGGGCAGCAAATACAGAACGAGCAAAGAGTGGGGGGGTCTGAAAACAACAAAGGGTCCCCAGCTGGAATCAAACCAGGGACACTGTGGCCATATGGCACAAGCCCCAGACCACCAGCCCACAGGGGGACTTTAAACTTGAGTCTTTGGAGTCGGGTGGCCTTTTTTATTCTGCCCAATTCTCCTTCATACACTGTTTATTGAGTAACTGGATGGGATGGGGAAGACCTACATTAAGATGGATTAATGTGACCTCCTTCCCTGTATATTCATGTATAAATAAATTAAAACATCAGAATATTTTTTAGTATTTTTGCTGTATGTTTTCTTTACCTTGCATTAGAGAGTGAAAGGGTGAAGGATAATAAAAAAAGTGCTTTAATAGGAGCTTTTTCTGAATTACTTCTACTTTTTCTGAGCTACTTCAAAGCAGAGAAGTGTGTTAATAAAAATCCACATTAGAGAGAGCTGACAGCAGCTGGTTGTGTATTCTCCCGGGCCTTCAACCTCAGTCCTAAAGGGAAAACACTGGTAAAGTCTGCGTTATCTCTGAATACCAGCATGGTGTTTGTGTCTCCGCTGAGCAGGCTTCAAAAGAACGCAGCCCTCAGTGTAGTCTCCTATACAGATAGGTAAAGGTAATTAAATTCTGAATGTTGTTTTATTGTGTTTTTACAGGCCCTGCCGGCAGTTTTAAGTTTCATCACATATCATAGAAACGCTGCGTCTCGTTTTGACACAAACAACAATGTTCATGCGATGTTAAAACCACATCACATAAAGAGAGAAAACGATAAAAAAAGACATTAAAATATGTTCAACTGACTAAAGGATAAAGCCAATTATCTCGTACAGTGTGCTGCATAATGTGTGTTGGTGATATCCTCCTAAAAACAAATCTCTCCGTTGCTCCCAGACACGCTCAACTGCACACGATCATGTTCAAATCCTTGCTGTACAGTTATAAAACCGTGTTTGTTTGAGGCAGAAACATCTGTGAAAATGAACATGTTAGCTCTGATTCTGAGCAGCTAAAAAAACAAAACAATATCAAGACATGATTTAGTCTGAGAATCAATATTTTTGCGCTGCCTGGGATGGTGTCAAATCTGAAATGGTTTGCAAACGGTTGAGCAGCGAAGTGAAATAACTCCTCGTGCCTTTCAGTCGAGCAGGTTACCCTCGACACTGCTCCTTTTTTTTTTTTAACAAGATCCTTCACTCACCCCGTGAAAGCCTGTTGTGTGTGACAAATTGTGCTGTGTCATGGCCGCAGATGGTAATGGCTGAGACCTCCCTCCGCACTGTTCAAGATGGCTGCCTTCCAAGATGATGACCATGAGGGAAAATGGGAGTGAGGGAGGAGGGGGTCGAGGAAAGGTCAGCGTGCATACAGTCTTGCAGAAGGTCATGCTATCTGAAAAGTAACAGCAGTTATACAGTCTGTGGCAAATTACAACACAATCTCTATGATAAGTGCTGCACACAGACTTCCCCTGCAGACTCATGAAATTCAGATGAGTTGAAGCTTCTTTTAACTCAGCTGTGCAGATCAGAGTCTTCACATCACATTTATTTCTCCCATCTCGTTGTCGTGTTGCTGCACAACTGTGCTCCTATTTTACACTCAGGCATCCTGGTGGGGGGGACGCCTCTTTGAATCATTGTAGTAGAGTCTTTGCTCTCTCAATATTTAGTTCACTTTTCCCCCCGTTTGATGAGTCAGGTTAGGAAGATGTGTATGTCTTTGTGCTTTTTTTGTTTGTGCATTGTATTACATAGTTGATAAATGTCAGAAAACACTGCAGACACAGACCTCAAGTGTGTGGCTTGTCCAAGTTTCTCTATTCATTCTTCTTCTTCTTCTCCTCCTCCTCTCCTCCTCTTTATTGGGATGCGCCAAGCCAGGATGTGCTCATTACTGCCCTCATGAGGCCGGAAAGCGGGAAAAAAAACAACCAATGGCGTGTTTTTCCCCTTAATGGCCACAGGGGGCAACAATGAGACACTTTTTTCCCACTCGGAAAAACTGCAACAAGTGATATAAAGATCCGATGAATGCGTTATTGGAAGTGTTTTCAAATAGTGGTTTGGAAAAGACTTTTAATAACGAAAAGTAACCGGTTGTTTTGATGCATTTTCGTCAGGTTAACTGAACATTAAAGAACAGCACCAGAAACCATCTATGAGCATGAATCATTGTTGATTCCAACTTGTATTTCCACCCAAAAACAAACAGACAAAGGTTAGCAGTGAATGCAGTTAAAAAATAAAACAATCCAAAGGTCTGTCAATAGTCTCCAATCGGCAATAGTAATTCTTCATTGTGTCTTCGGGCTCATGAAGAGTAGTGAGAGGTCAGGCTAATAAAAGACTAAGAAGGATTGACTTGCTTGCCTTCCCAGTAATTGACTGTGGAAAGCGTGAAAGCGTAGAGTAATTCTGGGGTTGCTGTGTTTTAATTAGTGCTGAAGCTTATTGCGTGCTGCTTCCCCCAGGTGGCCTGTAATTTTACCGCACACAAAACCGCGACGGCCACCGCTCCGCAGAGAGGAGCCGTGCGTTAAATGTACATAAAACAGATATAACACTCTCCGTGCACATTCCATAAAACCTAATTACACACACCTCTGTATGTGGGTGGAGGAGAGGAAAGTGAAGAAACTCAATGTCCAAGTGTCTGAATGTGCACTGAATGCACATCATGATGTCTGGAGGTAGTGTTTGAAATAGGATGTAAGCCACTTCTAAGTATTATCTTCTGAATACCCAACACATACAGTAGTGCTATAAACATCCAGCTCATTTGTGGGAAAAATGCACGACAAAGAAACACAACTGAAACAGCTGAACACAAAAGTTGCCCGGCAACCAATCCAAACAAAATGGAAAACTGACTAATTATAGACACGGATTGCAATTCTTTTTTAAAACACTGCACAAAATCATAGGAAATCTTACAATATCAAAGTTGTTATTGTGAGATGATTGGTCAATTAACAAGGAACATTTCTAAACAGGCCTGCTTGCTGGTTACAGCTTCTAAGATGTGATCCTACGCTGCTTTTATATTCATTTAAGTGAAATGTTTTTGTGAAGAGATCTCCTCAGCGATGGCTGTTTTATAGACTCATCTACGAACACACACATACACAAGTTTATCTTTTGGAAGTTCAAAGCTCTTTTATTTGACGAAAGCAGAAGAATAACAGAAAATGTAGCAAACAATTTACATAAAACATTATTTTGGCCTAAATAACATTCCAGTCGAGACACAAATGAGCTGTGATAAAACGTGACAGTCGTCAACATTCTTTGTTGGAAAGAAAAGGAGGAAAAACAGCGTAATGAATCTCGTGTCATCTTTAACGATGTGTGTCAGGCAAAGCCAAATGTGCTGGGACCATTTTGAAAGAAAGTTTCAATATTCAGATTTATTCATTCAAATTTCCACAGTTGCTCGCTGCTCGGCATTATGCCAACAGATTGATGTCTGGTTCAGCCTGCCTGATTATTTCCTGCCGAATCTCTGGGGCACGGCCATACTCCAGATCTGACCGGGGGCGCCCTCCCAGTCACGGGACTGTATCTGCTCCTCCGGCAATACCTGCCCTCTGGAGTCACGGCCAAACCTGCAGGGGAGGACAAACGGGGACACGAACTGATGTCATTCAAAGGAATATATGGTTTAAATAAAAGTACACTTTCACATCGTGGACCTTAGAGGGAACAAACACACTTTAATGAGGGATAAATATAAAGAAGCATAACTCACAAGCTGCAAATCCAAAGGAATCACCCATAGTGTGTTCTTGTGTTTCTTTGTGTATTGTATTTAACCGATGAGAGCAGGGAGGACTGTTACATAGGAGGTAGGTTCAATGGGGTCTTGTTTAAACCCTCAAGGCTTGGAGCACAATTTCAGCTAAAAAAAAAAATGTTATTCTTTGAAAATCCGGCAACCTCCTGCAGTTTTGTGAAGATGTTTGATCTTTTACAGGCCAAAAGATTCACTGAGAGGATAATCATCCTATCTGCATGTCTCTTGTGATCATTTCAAAAACCAGAGCCCCTTTAACTCGTATATCATGAGGGTTTTTTATTTTTTCTTCTATGAAATTCCTGATGCAACCCAAACATGGCATTAAGTCATGCACCGATGTTTGAGCGTTCGCATTTAATGTAACATTTTCCATCGAGGATTGATAAATATCTGGCTTTATTTCAGTGCTGATGGGAAAATGGTACAGTGTTATAGGTCATCATGTCCTTTTTGATTGTTTGTATGTGTGTGTGTGTGTGTGTGTGTGTGTGTGTGCCTGTGTGTGTGCATGTGTGCTCTGTAATGGCACTGACCTCTGTGGCTGATGGAGGACAGAGTTCCTGATTTCTCTCTGGGATCCGAGCAGCAGAGCTCTCAGCACCGCGGTCAGCAGACGATCGTCAATGCTTCCATCTGTGTTTTCACGCTCCTGAAGCACAGCAGCATACACACAAACGCATGCAAAGTCTATAGCATCAAAAAGCTCGTCTGCTGTATTTTCATTAAAGTCACAAAAATATCTCGGGACATGATACCAAGAAGCCTAACTGCGTTCAATTTTTGGTTGCAAGCAGAAAGCCCGGGGGTTGTAACTCCGGCCGGTCAGTCCTGCTGCTGCAACGGACCTTGAGATGTAGATATGAGTGTAAAAAGTGATGCTCAAATATTAATCTGCTCTTATCTTTATGCAAAATAAAACTGAGATCTGCCTCTGCAGGCCACCACGCTGGGGAAGCCTGGTAATTTGTGATCTGAATTCTCTATCATGCTCGACAGCCTGTTGACCCTTGAATAAATTGCAGTGCATTTCACACTGTTGCATGAAGAGACACACTGAAATCTAAACGTGATTTAGCTTCTCGCCCTTGATTAAAAAAAAAAGAGATTTAAATCCCATTTACATATATCTTCCCACGGAGTGACAGACTTCCTCCGAAAATGTTGGCGTGACACAGTTTTTCAGGCACAACAGATATATTTAAATCCTTCTAAAAACACACAGTATGTTTTAACACATAACGATGCGTGTCTGAGTGTGTCTCAAAATTAGATTTCTGTTTTCAGAAATCATCACGGCAAACTGGAAACGTGTGAGGAAAAACAAATGAATGGTGTTATTCTAATAGCACATGTCCTCGCCGCTGCAGGTGAGAATGAAAGCTTGGACATGTAGTGTGGGTGGGTTTGGTCTCACCAGCCCCGGCAGGTGGGCGGCCATGTCCTCCTCTGAACCTGGCAGCATGTCATTTCTGTCCAGACTGCCCTGGATGTGCAGAGCCTGACTGACGCCGGCCATCGCCACGACCAGAGCCAGAAGAGTCACCGCTGCAGCTGCGTCCATGGTCTCGAACAGGACTGGAGGTCAGACGAATTCAGATGACAAAGGCCGAGGAAGGATTCCTTTCTTTTTCTTCCCGATTTCTCCTGTTGACTTCAAAGGTCTCGACTCCTGGGGAACAGCGAGACTCGTCCTGGTCAGGATTAAGTGTCCTCTCTTTGTGCTGCGTCCTGGCCAACTTCAACGGTGGTGGCATCCTCCTCGGGTCTTATATGCGGCTCTCGGCTACTGGCTAAAAAACCCCAGGAGAGCTTTGGAAAGATGCTACTGTCCAAAGTGGAACAAGGGACAGGATGGAGGGTGGACCAGCCCCCCTATTATGAGACTTAATCAGGGCCATTTAGAAGGATCAGCGCATAAGTGATGACTGAGTGCCAGAGTGCGTTATTATGAAGCCCTTAGGGTCGTGCAACACACCTCTCACAGTTATTAAACAGATAAATCCCAACAAATGGACTCTGATCCAACAGTCCCCGTTGCCCAGTAGTCCACGAAGCACGTAGAGACAAACAGTATGCGAGGACACTCATCAAACACTTAATCATGCGCCAACATTAAACCAATTACTCCAGGCAACTTCAGTGATGCTGGGCAACAGAATGAAGCTAAAAATGCAGAAAAACAATGAAAAAACACACACAAAAGGATCACAAAAGAGATTAACAAGAAAGCAGAACATTTACTCCTTATTTGTTTTTTTTTTATAATTCATCTCCATGGCTAAAGTTTCTAAACTAGAGAATATACCCACCAGTATCATCTCACACCAGGGATCACATGAATGCTTTGGATTCGTTAGTGAAGTATGAACCTCAGGTTAATGTTGATTTTTATGTTCATTTTAGGGATCATTTTGTTTTTCAAGAGAGTATATGCAAACTTAATGTTCATTATTAGTAGCATTTAAAAATGTCAATGAAAATGCTTCACATGCTTTCCCTGAATGTTTATTGGCAGAGATTCAAAGCAGACTGGCTCAATAATGTTACAGGTCATCAAAGCCTTTACACAGTTGAAGAGATGAGGTTTTTCTTTTAAGATGCTGATGAAGAGATTTTTTGAAGAAAAAAAAAAGCTTCCCCCCCAAAGGAATGATTGTCTTAGAATAAAAACCTTCATTTGTTAAACGTCAGTTTCCTCATTTTGTTAATTACAACAAAGACTACTTGATTTGTGAGAGTGACACCGGCTTCATTAGTATTGTATTTTCTCGCTTTGTTTCTGTCTTTGTGTGTGTGTGTTTGTGTGTGTGTGTGTGTGTGTGTGTAATTATTAGTCACTTCCCCAATACTGGAAGGGACATCAACAGATTTGGCTCATCAAAGTGCCTAATGGGTGACAATCCGCTTAGACTGCAACGCAAACACACACACACACACACACACACAGTCTCGCTGTCCCTCTTTAACTGCCATAGCAACCAGGATGACATCTGAAGGGTTCTGTGGGGAATTAGTTGTCATTTCTATAATAAGCTCATAGGATTTTGCATTAGAGAAAAATCGAATTCACTCGCTCTGACGTGATAATAACAAATAAAATGTCTGTTTAGTCTGTATTGTTATATTTAAGGAGGAACACATTCAGTAGCCACTTGAGAAGGTTCACTTGTACACTCTATTATCACCCAGTACATAATAAACAGCCCTGCCATAAACCATATCTACACGGGGGTTAATTAAATGTTTCCACACGGAGGGACATCATGTGTTGTAACACCTTTAATTGAGACCTCAACAATAAACATATAATTGAATAACAAAGTCAACACAGACTGATAATTGAAAATTATAAAAATGTTAAGGTGTAGCAGATCTGTTGTATTGGATAGCTATAGATGTACAGATGCACCTGAGTGGATACAAGCTGTTATAATCACTGTAAGTCATTTGACTTTAGATGCTCTCTTTGAGTTTTCACTGTGATCACACTCGTGGGTGGGTGTTGATGTGGTCTGATCAAATATCAATCAAACATGTACAGTAAGCATCACTGAATGCTCATCTTGTTTGTCTAAGAAGCTGAATGCATCTTACTGAACCGAAATAGTGTATTTGAAGGTAAGAAAACCTTTTAATATTCTTCCATTATCCATTAAAAATAGTTTTCTTTCCATCCTCAGATCTAGAGGTCAGCTATACATCTAATCTTTTTATCCACTCATGCAAAGTCAAACATCAAATCTCATGAATGTAGCTGGTTAACCTAAAGGAGAAGATCATGAATGCATGTTTAATCATCTCCCTACTGGTCACCAGTCAGAACAGGAAATGAGTCGAGGATTTAAACCTCCGGTCAGTGTGACCTTCAGCTACACAGCAAAAGGCTGAGCTGTGAGTTCTTTAATGAACCAGAGATCCGGACTTGTGATGTACCTTGATGAATATTGTTATTATTATATGACAACAAAAAAAAACAACAGTTTCCTTTTCACCTGATATAACATTTAAGAGAGTTTGTATTCAGAAGTATGTATCAGTAATATCTGTATTTGGTGAAATATGTCTTTGCTCACGTTGACAGATTCATGCTACAAGGCTATTGGCAACATTACAATCAAAATAAATGAATGAGAAAAAAAAGTGTATTCCATACAAGCCCTGTTATGTTACTTGTAATGGTTTTGTTCCATATCTACATTCTATTTCACTAATTTTTGAAAAATCACAAACAGAATAGCGACCAGATGCCGCCACCTGGTGTTCTCAGAATGAACTGCAGGTAAAATGGTAACGGGTCACAAGTGGCTGGAAACTCTACTGAGAATGACTCAACATCTCATGGGTTGACTTTTATTTCCTTTTAATGTATTTACAATGTTAAAACAAGGCAGCCAAACAAAATAAATAAAACACTGAGTCATGAAAAAAAAAAAAAAAAAAAAGGTCAGAACAGCAACAGGAGCGTCATGCAGCTAATACAAGATTGTCCAGCAATACCTAAAAACAAGCTGACTCTTCATGCTTTTACACTCGATCGACCAGAACTGGATCCAGAGAAAGTTCTGGTTCCTTGTCGACATGTTGTGTTCTTCTCGAAATCTCTTCGTGTTTATTTGTCCAAAAGATGCTTCAACAGCCTGTTCTCATTCGTCGGTTGCCTTGTGTTCATTACCAGTCGCTAACAAGCTGCTACTTTCACCATAAGGCACTTTGTATGTTAGAAACGTCAGCACCGAAATGAATGTATTATATCTGTGATTGGAGGACAGTACCAGGAACAAGCAACTTAAAAACCTTTTAAAAGTATTTATACACAGGTCGTGACGTCTTCTGGTGAAATATTTGTACATCTCAGAGAAAAGAATCAAAATAAAAGGTAGTTCTGAAAACTGACTCATCTAATTCAGTCGTACACAATATTATAGGTTTTAGTTCGAGACCATGTTTTCACACATAATCCTTTTATACACATATTTAAATGTTTACACTGCAAATGTGCAGACCTTTTTTTCTTAAATACCGCTCCACTTTTCTTCCATATTTGGTTTTCATGCGACTACAGTGTGATGGCCATGGCTGTCGTTGGTTCTATTGTGTGTTTTTTGTTGTTGTTGTTGTTCTTATTCAAGTTCACTCAGGCAGTAAACTAGTACAGTACATTTGACTGACATATAAACAAAAAGTGGAAATAAGAGTTTATGGAGAGACACATAAAGGCGTTTCTTTTCCTTGAATAAAAAAAAAACGTAGGCGGACAACACATTCAGTGTTTTGCAACATATTAATTAAATGATATTTTACGTACTGACGTTTTGTCAATGTTAACCAGTGCTAATTAAAAAAAAAAAAAAAAAAACATCATGTTATATATAAAAAAAATGCATTTTTTTTCATTGCCTGTATCAGTCGTCAGTCTTACAGTAGTTAAGGCAGAAAACAAACAAACAGTATGTCACAGGCAGTGGCTTCTTCACATAAAAATGTCCAGTGTGTCTGTATGCATCTTCGATTATACTGTATGTTTGTGCGTTCATGCATGTCTTTAAACTGTGATTTTCTGTCCTCCTTTGTCCTGCCAGTCAGAACTGGTGTCAGACAGTGAAGCAGCGGCGCTCCTTCTGCAGGCTTGTGAAGCATATTGAGCGGCTACACTGATTTTTCCAATATTCTTGTTGGCCTTCTGTAGTTATCGTGGCACACTGAGTATAAATAGACTATGCGAGGCCAGCCATCAGCGGGCTACAGCATGGGAGAGTATAGATCCAGTCACAGTGTCGGAGTGCTGTCGTGATCTCAGTCTATGTGCACGTTGTTTTTGTTTTAGTCCGTTAATTCCGAAGACAGAGTGAGTGCCACACGTGGTGATTTGAATGAATTCAGTCAGTGTACGAGGTTTACGAGGTGCCGTCGCTCCAGTGCGTGGCCCATTCCTTTTTATGGACAGCTCCGGACTTTTCCGTCTGGAACTGTGGCCGGTCCTCGCGAGGAATCTTCACCGCGTGGTACTGAGGCAGTTTGTCTTTGTAGTGGGCCCGTTGGAAGAAGCCACACTGAAGGCAGGGAGTGTAGAGAGAGGACGACAGGAAGAGGAAAACAAAGAATTAAGTGATGTCATATACACTGTTTAAAGTTGGACTATTTTGTTTTCAGACACAATCCTCTGTTTGCTCCTATTTAAATGCATCAGTAATCACTTTTGACAAGGTGCAATGATTACATCATGTGTTACAATTACCCAGGTGAAAATGTATTCATGCAAAACGTGTTTGTCGCTATAAAAAACAAGACATTTGCAAATTATTCCAAATTTATGGGCCCTGTATGTGCCAATCTCCTTGTTTCCAATATCACACCTTGTAAAAGACACATGCATTCTCATTTATTCCATTAAAGTAGTATCTTCTAGACCCTCACTGACAGACGAGAAGAAAAAGGGATTATCTGATGACCTCCTGCAGTCAAGTGACATTTGAATACAAAGCCACATCCATCCACATGCTGCACATTTCTAATTCAGCATCCGTCTTAAGTGACCTTGAGTGACACGCCAACACACCGTTAAAGTGCCATAAAGCACAAAAAAAAACTCCACACGTTAATGTGAATAAAAACATATATTAAGTTGATTCTGGCACCGGAGACAAAAGTCAAATGGGAGCAGATGACGAGCACATTCGGGAAAAAGAAACGTCTCCGTATAGATTCTGGTACCAGAATGAACGAGATAATTACATAAACTGTGACGTCATCAGCAGAGGCACAACACACAGCAGAGCATCTGAAAAGCCCCATTGGAGAGATGGCTGGGTGATGTTCAGTAGATACAGATAAGATAAAGCAATACTAAATAATAATCCGATTTGAATTCATTTATACAACAAAACAGAAGAGTTTTGCTATCCGTGATCTAATAACAGAGATAGTGGCATACAGGTTTATTGAGGTCAAATGGAAATATTACAGCTGGCCTCATTGACTCCATTCATTTAACCCCTCCCACTATTCCAGCATCACTGTAATGAACACCACCAGCCACCAAGGAACAAAGGTGTGTGTTTACCGCTTGGAGGGAGAGTTGGAGGGGAGAGCAGGCCAGAGGGAAACATTTGTTTTGTCTATCTTATAGTTCTGATCCCTGCTTCTCCACCTCCGAGGGTTGGACCCCCAAATGGGCGCGGTAGTACTCCGTCTCATAGTGCCGGCGCCGCTCGCTGCGTTTGAAGAACCCACACTGGGTAACACGGATCACCACAGGGGAAACGTAGAACACGGGGGGGGATACAACGGGGGAATGAAAGAGGAAGGGAATTTAAGGATAGAGAGTCCCCAGGGTGGACGAGAGGGGAGAGGAAAGGAAAAGGATGACACACAGAGGACACACAGAAGAGGAAAGGAACAGATGAGAGTGAGCTGGAAGGAATAAAATGATTACAGGACAGAACAAAGGATAGAAATAATTGGGATATCATGGAAAGTGATGAGAAAAATTCCAGAATTGTGGGTGACAGGGATGAAGTCAGTAACACTATAAGAACCCCTGATAGTATAATTAAACACATCTTAATACAGTGAGATTGGGATGTGAAACATAGAACAAGAAGGTGTATAGAGAGAAGAATAACAGTCAGTTATCCTCGTGTGTATTACCTTCCACAGTATGCAGACCAAGCAGAGTCAGCAGCAGGATGCCGGCCAGGGCGGCTATGAGGATGATCCACCAGGGGATCCAGTACTGATCGGCCAGACCGGGCTCCGGATAGATCATCACTGGCACCTGGACAGGAAGGGAGAATTAATCAGTGAGTCAGTCCTAATATGTGCACAATTACATCCTAGAAAACTGCCGGAAAGGAAAGGTACCTGTGCAGCAGCATTGAGGACCAGGTGTTTGATGCTGGACTTCACAGTGATGTTGGCTCTGACCAGCAGCTCCAGAGCACTGACTGCTGGGAACTCCTGACAGACAAACAGAAACATACATGAATAACCTGCTCAGAGGAACAGAGTGCTTTGTTCACTTAGATTCTCTTAAACTGTCTTGAAATCAAATAATAGCTTTTTTAATCTTCCTATAAAGCATTATGTTTTGTTTTATCTAATGCACACTGCACTCTAAACATAAGTAGACCTTCATGCATGTTGTTTAAAATATGGTGTTATTATGTAGTTTTGGCCATTCATTCATATCATATCAAACCATATCAGTGATATATTTCTTGCACTCTTGGATCTCGGTGTTAAACGAGCAGCTGTAAGTGATGCAGTGGTCAAAGCTGACAGCTGCCTTGACATCAAAGCTCTCTTTTTAATCCTGTGGTCGTCATCATTCATTCACTCGCATTCAATCTGAGCCGCTGGAACAGCTGGAACAGCTGGAACAGCTGGACTTGAAGCTGAGATGTGCAGTAATGTGTCGCAAGGTGCTGATGTCATGATGACAGGGTTCTTTTGCTTTTTTTGTTCTTCACCTCTATGAAGCTGCTGTTCCACAGCCTGGCGTGGATCTTGAGGACAACTTGACCGGAGAAGCTGTGGAGGGGACACTGGAACACGACACAGCGTGCCGACCCCAAGAGACAGTCCTGAGGGGGAGAAACGACAGCTTAGCACTCTGGGGAGACGAACTGGAGACGGATGTAAGTGGATATGTGCTGAAAGATGTCGTCATCTCTGCTTTTGTGCAGTCTGGCTTTCCCGTTCCTTCTTACCAGTTTGAGCGACTTGCGTCTCTCTGAAGCCGCCACGGCCGGCGTGGTTCGTCCGACGCTGCCTTTCGGCGACACTTGACCTTCCTCCTCCGAGTGGGAGCGACGCGTTCGCCGAGCCTGGTGGAAGAGACACCTTTAAGTCAGTCTCTAACAAATAACATTTTGTCAAAGTGGATGTGATGTGTAGACATTTAGAGAGAGAGAGAGAGAGACAACCACGATGGTTTAAATCCAAAAATGCTCTCCTTTTCCAACCACTTTACTTTGAACTGCATGGAACATATTCTGTTGCTGATAAAGTTGAAATAGAGACACAATTCTCTGTTTATACCTATTAATATTCCTATTTCATTGCATCAGTAATCACTTTTGACCAGGTTCAACATCTACATTATGTGCCACAATTTCCCATGTGAAGTGAATTCATGCACAACATTTGTTTGGCGCCATAAAACACAAGACATTTGCAAATTATTCCAACTTTATGGGCGACCCTGTAAATGGACAATTTTATGTTTGTTTTTACCCAAAATGCATAGCAAACTCAACTAATTTTAAAATTAAGATTAAAACTAAAAGTTAATTGCTAACCTGGAAAAAAAATCCCATTTCATTGCTCGTTAACATTCAAGCAATTTAACTCGATTTTAACACGGCTGCCGCTGAGAAACCTTTCAGTCACATTAGAAACTTTTCAGGCCGAAAAACATGAATCTTCTGTGGCCATAAAGCTGGACTGGAGGCCTGGACTGAAAGTGTCGTCTTTATCTGTTGCGTTAACATTTCCACCACGGGGCAGAAATGAGCTTTACTCTGCTTACCTTTTCACTGGCAGGCTGTGGAAGCGCTGCAGCCGAGGTGCTGTTTAGTTTCAGAGGATTCAAGGCCCAGTCTGGGGTGCACTGTGTGTCTGGGTGGCCCTCAAGTTTCAGACTGGCGGGATAGAGGAGCCACTTCTCATTGGTCAGCTCGGAGGGCCACATGATGTTGAGAAAGGCCGAGCCGAGCGTCTGCAGAGGTTGGCCGGGATTAGAAACCTGACGTGGAAAAAAAAACATTGCACAGATTTTATTAATGTGTCTTCCTTTAGACGTGACACACACACACACACACACACACACACATTCCTCACCACAAACTCAAAGTTCACGGGGCTGCCGATGTCCTCCTGGCTGGTCATGGCGCTCTCTCCCTTCACCGCTCCACTGAAGAACAGCTGGTGAGGACGAGCAAGCCTGCAGTAAGACAGGATCACATGGGTGGGTCTGACAGCTGCACACACACACTCACACGGCTTCATTCAGCGATCAACTGTCTCTGAGGCACAGGAGCCGTAACATTTGAGACCACAAGCAGGCCTGGGTTTATGGGATTACAGCACGTTTATCATAACTGCTGGAGCAAGACGCATTTTCTTCACAGATGGAGATGGAGAAACGGTTTTAAAAGGTTTTACTCACCCGCTGACAGACAGAGGGAGCTCTATCACAACTCTAGCAAACGCTGAGACCGGCGCCAGCTCAGGCTGCTCACTGATACTGAGGACACAACCACAAACAATCAGTGTGCATTTAAGGAGGTAAATCATAAAATAATGGAAGCCTTATGTGAGTGATATAAGATGGAAGAGAGGAAGTGCAGGGCTTACGTCGTCAGAGAGAGATCTGCCGTCAACTCAGTGGTCTCGATTGTGATGTTGGCTGTGCTCAGGTTGATGGAGAATCTCAGCTGAAAAAACACATGAACTGATTATGCTTAATGCTGAAATTAGGATGATTTTGTAGGAAATGAATTACCAAAACGTATTAAAAGTATATGAAATGTATCAACTGATTTTCTGCATTCATTAATTCGTACCTTAGTATCTCGTTTCATTGGGTTTCCCAGGTCACATTCAACTTGGGAGCCGTTCTGGTTCGCTTGGCATCTCATCTACAGTCAGGATATCAATACAATACCATCAGCAACAGCAGAAAGTCCAAACATGTCTTCCAGTTTCTGGTATGAATGAAGTTTGATTTTTCTCGTTAGAGCACATACTTGTGGTGGGATTCTGGACCCGGCGTACGACAGAGTCTTTGGAAGGGAGATAAGCAGCTGAGCAGCGTGAGCGTCATCACCGTCCTCCTCGGGGTCCAGGGGGTCGGAGGGCATGTTGGTGACGGTGATCTCCAGCACCACCAACCGCTGGTCTGACAGGGAGAACACCTGCACGTCGTCCTCATCCCTACACGGAGAGCAGGGGAAAACACACACTTTTACATAAAGAAAATACTGTGGAGACATTTAACATTGTACAATCCTTGGTTCATCTAATAATGTATCCACCATTAATAAATCCATCAGTATCATCTTATAAATCCTTTGGAAGGGGAACCTTAATATCAGATGAGTTTAAGAAGCATGGCAGTAAAACGGGGTTATATTCTCCCAGTGCATTCAGACACATTAACACATAATACACGTAATTGTTTGTGTCGGGGTAAAGGTCGCTAAGCAACAGTCTCTTAGGCAACAGTGCTGCATCATCATGGCCATCGGCTCACACAGACACTAACTTTGGCAGCGGGGTGAAAGAGGTCGGAGGTCGGGGGTCGCGTTCCAAACTGGTAGCTCAGCCTCAGGTTGCTCTGGCAGATTCTGTCGTTGCCGCATCCTTCTCGCAGGAAGTTGACCTTCGGAGGGCAAACGAGACAAGACGTGAAGTTATATTATATTATATTATTAAATCTCAAAGTGCTTTCAACATCTTATTACATTTTTTTAATGCAAGATTAAATTATGTAGCATGGAAAATGCTGAAATGTGTTAATCATATTAGCAAGCTTATTCCCTGCTTCTCTTTTCTGTGTTTTTCTGACATTTTCAATATTAAAGATTAAGTAATAGAAAAAAGAACATTAGTCAATAATAGTGAAAAATAACTGTTTGCTGCAGCCTGATCCTGTTACTCTTTATGTATCGAGATGTTTAAAGTTCGTATTAAGCAGCAGCTATTAAAGGTTTTAAGGGCGAAAAAACTGCAAAAACTGTATGGGATGAAAATCCATCAGTTCATTATGAATCAGTGCTATATGTAAAGCTTTGTGTAAAGGATTTTGACAGCAGCACCTACAGGATATAACTGTGTGAAGTAATTATCTATAACAAAATAATCAAACCAAGCAATACAGGGTGTCTTGAATGAAAATGTAAATGTTCAGCTGCATAATGATTTTATATATGTCATGTTTTTGGCTGAAAAGCTTGAATTACTGCATAAAAAAACGATTGATTGGAACTGTTTCACAAATTTCCACTTCTTTTTCCAGTCATCTGCAGGCGAGTGTGGCCCATTAAAATAAATCCCAACAATAAAATACTTCAGTTCCGTTGTTGTTACAGACCTCAGAGTGCAGCGTGTTGGGGGGGGAAACACTCAGAACCGGCGCCAGCTTCTCCAGCCTCTTGGCCCCCGAGTGTCTGCGCGGAGGCATCGGCTTGATGGTGTGAGTTATCGCCAGCGAGATGGGACGCAGTTTGTCACGGATGTTCTCCTGCATGGACAGAGATCATTTAAAAAAGGTGAATAGTTTGTTTGTGTTGCATAATAATACTAATAAGAGTATTTTGTAGCAATTTAAAATTGAAAAAAGACTCTCCACAATAATATCATGTCTATCAGGAGCTCTTCATGTAGAAGAGCTCCTGAGACAGTAGCCAGGTTATTTTTCTGTTTTTTAAATCAGCGTCCTGCAGTATAGACTTGCTCAGCAGTGAGACTTCAAATTAAAGTACATAATCAAATCCAATTTCTCCAAAAAGTGATTGGCTTACCTTGATGGCTTGTTTAATTGGCATAACTCTTTGAATATGTTTACACCTACAAACGTGTCGTTTGTATGTTTAACCTGTTTTTCTTGAATAGAACTGCGAGAGGATGCAAAATGCATTTCAGTGTAAACTGGCAAAGTTCCATCGCAACATATATTTTTGGGATTTTTGTAGCATTTAAACTTGTACTCTTTTAAAGAAAAACTGAAACTCCTAAGGAAGAAAAAAGCATACCTTAACTATTATTATCTGAAATAATGTACAAAAAAACGAGACCAACAACCACTGGGATACTGACGTGGAGCTGGAAGGTAGCGGTGGTGCACACGGGGTGACGCTGCCGATGCAGCCCCACTTCTTCTGTTTGGGTGTACTCCGGCTCCAGGGAACTGCGGCCCAGGAAGTTGACGCGGTGTGGGAGGCCCAGCTTCCTGCGCTCGGTGTCAGCGTCGAAGTGAACCACCAGGGCTGATACACAGAGAGAGAGATGGAGGGGTTTAAAAAAATGTCAGAACACTCAGAGAGACCACTTAAAGAGTCCGCCGGGGGTAAACATATATGAAACCCCCATCTGGGGGAGGAAAGCATTACACAGCTGTGATTTTATCAAAATAAAGTCTGAAGTAACCCCACAGATAAGGTTACTTTCCACTGTAAATAGAAACGACTCCCTTCCCACAGGAGGGAAGAACAGAAATGGTCTTGAGAAGCGAGGTGTGACTTACTGATGTGTGGCGAGTAGTGTTCTGGGTGGGCTGTGAAGGTGAAGCAGGCCTTGACCTCCACGCTAAAAAAAAACAGATGGGGGCAGAGCGGAAAAACAATGACCTGTGTTACAGTATTATAGAGTCGATGCTGTGATTATTTGTCACATCACAAGTTCTTACCAGACTCCTTCTCTGCCCTTACAGTTGTGCTGCTCCAGATCAATGTACTGAGGGTCGATAGACACTTCCCTGATCACATGGATGACTGGCCGAGACCTTGGCGACACACAAAAAACACAACGAGGTGGAACCAATTATTACTAAATTGTGGTAAAAACATCAAATGCATTATCAAAGTGAGGATTTTCTCACCTGAAGAGAACCACTGAGTCGTTCAGAGAGCCCACGGCGATATCAGGGTACTCGTTGTTATCAATATCCAAACCACCAGAAAGGGAGTATCCAAAACATTTCACGTCAAAGTCACGACCATCCAGGACCTGATGGGATTAGAAACACTGCTCGGTCATAATTCATTCAGTTACTACTTCTATGTTTTCTCCCTTTTCGTCTGTTGGTTTCGTATTAACGTGTCGTGTTTCTCACCTGAGCAGGTTTTGTTTCAATTCCAGAATCTGAGCCTCTGTAGATGAAAACTTTGCCGTCTCCATCAAACGGTGCCCCCACAGCAATATCTGAATCAGGAAATGATTAAAAAACTGCTTTAAGTATGTCATATATAGGTAATATTGAAACTATATGAAAAGTCCAAACGGGAAACATGTTTCTGCTCAAATACCGTTGGTTGAAAGTGAAAATAAACCGCCATAAATCCCTTTCTATTTTAAACAACAGCAGTAGGATTTGAATCAGAACCAGTCCCTTCACATTGTTGTATTATAATTGAAACCGATGACCTGTGTGTGTGTGTCTCACCTCCGTATCCGTCCTGGTCCAGATCTCCTATGCTGCCGACCGTCATCCCAAACATGGAGTCGTAGGTCCCGTTGAGGCGGATGGGCCGGGCCTGATCGTCCCAGTGACCGAAGGGGTTCAGGTACACGTACACGGCCCCACCGATCTCTGCCTTACGGTCGAAGAAATTAGGAGCCCCCACTATCAGGTCTGTCCAGCTGGGGACAGAAACACACCATTATACATAAATAATACAATCTTAGAATATACTGAATTTAGTTTTTGGAGCATCAAACTTATTATCTAGGTTTTTGTTTTTTTTTACACACCCATCTCATCCACAGTCACATTGAATGCAACATTGAGTACATTTACTCATGTACTGTACTTAAGTGCAATTTTGAGGTACTTTACTTTTTATTGCTACTCTATACTCTTCTATATTTCAAAGGAATAATACTCTGCTCATCTCACACTCCATCTATGTCACAACTATGGTTACTAATTACATTTCACATTAAGTTTGTACATATAAAACACATTCATCTATAGAAAAGGCCAGTCTTCTTGCTGTTGGTCCTGTTTACTTGTTTTTGTCATCTAGAGGCATCAGCATTCAACTGAGACATAACCAGTGAAAAGCTCCTCCTAGTAACTTAAGTAAAATACTGAATAATTCTTCTACCACTTCAGTCGTATCCATTAAGTGATGCTGACACAGACCGACTCATTGATCGTTTCCTCACCCGTCCCTGTTCAGATCCGTCGTGGCTACAGAGTACCCGAACGAAGACGCCAGCTCCTCCCCCCAGAAGATGTGCTGCGGCACCAGCCGGTACACGTTGTCCTTCCTCAGCAGCACCACCGCCCCCGTGTGATTGGCTCGGGGTGCACCCGCCACGAAGGTCAGCTCCCCGAGGCTCATGATCCCCATGGCCGAGTCCACGGAAAACCCTGAAAGACGGAAGGCAGGGATGGAGAAGAGGGTCAGGGGTGAGTATTGACTGTGGGGGATCAGAGGCCCTGCGTCCTCTCCGTGTAGAATGTCCTGCTCATCTTCTAATGAAATGTGTGCCTTAAGTGACTATTGATTTTATGCCAAACTGGTGATGGGTGTAAATCTCTCGTGTGCATGCAGACTGCTGGAAGCCAATGAATGGCTGCGTGTCCGCTGGTAGGAGCAGAAAAAGGGCTGGTTGGGAGTCGTGACGTTAACAGAAGGAGATGTATGAGGCTTCACCTAATGTCTCGGGAGATTCATGAAGCTGCTGGATCAGATGCCTCAAGTAGAGGCAGAATGTAAACACAGCGGGCGGACATTAATCAGATTTATAACCTAAAGCGACTCCTGCTTTTGTGTGGAAGTGTATGTTTGCGTCTAAAGGAATGTGTGCTTGCATATAAATCAGGTAGAGCAAAAGGAGTGAACAAGTGGAAGGGGGAGGGTGTGTGTGTGTGTGTGTGTGTGTGTGTGTGTGTGTGTGTTTTATCAAGACGTGAAAAATAGCACATCCTATCAAACATTTCACCTGAACAGAAGCAACCACATGCATTTGCTTGGCTGTTTTTTTTTTAAACATGCAGAGGAGGAGGGTGTGATATGATCCATCAGGATCATGATCTGTTAGTCCTGAGTAAACGTGCAGCGGGAGACACAACAGAGACAAACAGTTAGCAGCTCCAGGGTGGCAGCGGAGGAATGCAACGGTCTGCATTACACAAGTCCTGTAGACTTTTGCAGAGAAAAAGGTGCTACTTTTTCCACACATGGCTTTTAACACACAGGCTCACTACTTGGTTATCTCTATGAAGCTAAAGGGGGAATGAAGGGCAAAACATTTGCAAAATGTGATCAATTTTAACTTCCTATAATGGATTTCCTCTTGTTTGCTTGTGTATTAAAAATTTGTATGTGTATTTTTTGTCACTTGTAATGTCTCTGTTTGTTGTATGTAATGTTTATTACATGCTTAAGGACTAGCACGGCATGTTTACATCTTGTAGTTCTATATATACTTCTCTCCATATCTTATTCTCAGTACGTCCTCTGAGCTCAGATTCCCATTCATTTTTAATTTGGAAAGTATTTTCTCCACCGTGGCGATTACTTGATAAAGCTGTATGTATGTATTTGTAAAGTCATATTGCAATACTTTTATTTACTATTTTGCATTTTCTGTTATTTTCTGTTTTATCACATCAACTAGATCTGTAGATAATGTTTGCCATATGCTATGATTATTATTATTTTTTTTAATTAAGCAGGATGAAGTCAAGACTATGTTTACTCAATTCGATTAGCGTGATAAGTGCTTGTGCTTGAGCACTATATGAAAAGCAACTGACAGTATTTTCTCACATTTCTTTCTTTTTTGATAATGAAAATGAACGACCATCACACCTCCAGAAGACTGGCTTTGACATAATAGTCCCTTTATCCGAATAATAAAGAGATTCCTTCTATTCTTTCCAGGATTTGGTTTGGCCTTGATGAAGGTGAAACCTACATATGCGTTTATTCAACAGCACGCTGCTCTTTGTAATGTCCTAAGTGCATGTGACCATAGTGTAAGAAACAACTAGAATCCTGTGACATTTAATTCAAGTATTAAAAAAGAATCAGAAATAGCTACAACATTGTCTCTATCATTTTAGTAAGCATGCAAAGGTGTGGCATATCATCTGGTTAGGATCAATGGAAGCATGTGAGTTATAAATGAAGGCTAAAAGGTCATGTGGGAATTAGTGTTGTCATGGAGACGGCTAAATGTGGCGAGCGGGAGGGTAAGCAGGCTTGGAGGTATGTGAATAAAGAGATTTATGGCAGATCCACACTCTTAGTGAAAAGTTATAACTGGAGCAATAACAAAAACACAGAGACACTAAACACCAAGAGATTCATAACGTAACAAAATCACCACCACTTTGGTCCAGACGGAAATAGCTCAACAACTATTTGATGCATTGCCATGAATATGTAGATGGTCATGGTCCCCTGAGGATGAATTGGAAAGACTTTGGTGATCCCCTGGCTTTTCCTCTAGGCCACCAGGAGGTTGATATTATACAACTATTACATGGATTGCCAGGAAATTTGGCAAAAACCTTTCTGATCCCATATTGCTTTTCGTCTAGCGCCACCATCAGGTTGAAATTTGAATGGTTGATGACCGAACCTCCAAAACTTAAGACAATTTCATCAACCTCAGCTGTAGCTAATTACATGGTTAACATTAAACCTGCTAAGAATCGGCATGTTAGCATTGTGAGTGTATAACCATGATGTTAGCATTTAGCTCAAAGCACCGATGTGCCTCAGTACAGCCTCACAGAGCAGCTAGCATGGCTGCACACTCTTCGTCTTGTTTGTTAGTCAAACGCTTTTATCAGTAAATCGATTAAGAAAAACTACGACAACTGACAAGAAAAACCACCACCTGGAAAGCTTCATACCGTCACACACATGCAGACTGACTCAACACACTACAGACGACGGATACCTACAGACAGAACAGACAAACACCCCCCTGTTACTCAAAGACACAACCATCTCCTTTACATCGTCAAAAAGTTCAGCAAAAATGAAATCAAATTAAATTAAATCAAATTCAAAAAAATTAAATAAAATATAAAATTAAATTAAATTATATCAAATTAAATTAAATTTAAGATTAACAGAAAATGTTCAGTTGTGGATGGCTGTCTCTTTATAACAGTACAGGTGGTCCCGTATATAGATTACACACTAAAAATCTATCTGGAATTAGCAGAAAGAATTAAGACGGAAGACAAAGACGGAGGAGGAAGGTGGGACTACTTCCACTACAAGCCCAGTCCGGTCCAAACAAAAACACCTCACGCCTACAAACCTAAGTAGCTATTATGAGCTACATCCTCAAACGACGTGTGCCGGCTGGAGGGCTCCAGAGTTTTGTACAGCAGTGCATCTTCAATGGGGCTAGCCATGAACAAGAGCCCTATGGCCCAAGACAGGAAAAAGAAAGGAGAGACAGGGAGGGGTGGGGCGAGTGTAGGAGGGAAGTGAAGGGGTGGTGAAATGGTGAGAGGGGCACAGGGCAGGGGAGGGAGTGAAAAGACAGGAAAGAGAGGGGGGAGATGGAGGTGCAGGTGAGACAGGCTGTGACTGATTGGTGTTTTGTCTTCGTGGTGCCGCAGCGGTCCTGCAAAACCGCCGGGTACCTGGCGGAGAGACGACGCTTCAGGCTCGGACTGCACCCCGTCTGGTTGCCTCTTAAAAAATAAAAAGAGGGCGGTGGATGGAGCGAGGATGACGTCGTTGTTGTGATCATTTAGTTTTGTGAAATATTTTCCCATGTTTGCTCAAAAAAGGCCAAACTTTCACCCACATTCATGGGGAAAGCGTTAAAAAAAAAAAAATGAGGTGGAGTCACATTCAAGGCTCTGTGAGTCACACACAGATAGGCCCAGAACTAATCCACAGGGAATGAGCATGTTAGAGGCAGTTTGGCAGCTGCTACTGTTACTAAATCGCCCCATCATGGCAGCCATGTTGGAGTGCAGCCCGAGCCCCGGCGTCGCCCTCCACCGGCCCTCTCTCTCTCTCCTGTGCGCAGGCAGCAGTGAGCAGGGAGGGCGGGTCCTACCCAGGTAACTGTGAGAGGGCACAGGGATGAGCTGGGCATTAAGTTGTTTCTGATCTGCCACCTCGTAGGGCCCGTCGTCATAGTAACCGAGGTCGAGCAGAGTCTGGTTTAGCAGCTGGACGCGCATCTCACCTGGAAGGGAAACAGGTGAGGGGCACAGCAAAGCAACGAGCACACGCGCAGCACATCACAGCCTGTATTACTTACTTACACATCTGTACTACTCATTCTATGTACTTATACTACTTTGGACGTCCATAAGACAGAGACTTTGCAAAGACAATTAACACTTAAATTAAACTTTATTAATTAACTTTTTTTTGCTTAGCTATAAGCAGCTCCTCCACTTCTTCATTCTAAGTGTGTCCACTAAGAAGCACACTCAAAAACCAACCTTATCTAGGATGCATATTCTCTGCTTTAATTCTTCCACTGTGAATACATGAACAATTCTTGCACTTTATAAAAAAAATAAGATTCAGTTAAATCAGGAACTGCATGTAGCTGAAAGACATTTTTATTTATATATTAATGTTTAATGTGAACTATATAAATTATGATCAACATGAGCTTCGATCTCAGACAAACCAAATCAATCCATCCAGTGAGTGATTACTGCACCAGATTAATGACAGTGCTTGATTAAGGGCTTGTGGCTGCTCTGCATAATGTCTGTGTCCAATCACTAGATTGGCTTATTAATCAATTTGATTTGTTTTAATCCCTAACAATATGATCCTGCTAATAGTACTGTTTTAATTAGTCACCTCACATGCGTTGGCTCTCTTAGAGCTCACGCTGTTACAACTCCGCCCTCCAGCCCTCTACCTTACCTTTCCAGTTGTAGGTTCCCGGAGCCCCAAACAGAATGAAGTTGTTGTCTGGGGTGAAGCTGACGGAGAGTCCCTGCTGGCAGAAGCCAAACTGCTCGTGTCCCTGGGGCCGGCCCTCGCAGAACTTCCACTCCCCTCCGTCCAGGTCGTCACGCTCCGTCAGATCCTCACTCAGGACGTAGCAGCGCCCAATGGGGTCGCGGGTCTCCGAAGGCTGACTCACGCGCTGCCTGAGCTCATACAGGTGAGCGCAGGTCTGGGGAGGGACAGGAAATGGCGTTAAAGCATTGAATATTTGGATTTACTGTTACAGTTGAATCATTCAGAACATCTAGTCTTTGTGCTCATAAAGGTCTAATGCAACTAAAACAGATTATCCAAACATGAAAACGTGTTTTCCATGTTCACAATGAATTGGGTCAGAAGCTGAACAACATTTTTATTTTCAGACCCAGCTTCCTGCACTGATGCATTCACAGGATGTGGTCTTCACTTACCACCACCTTCCCTCCAATCCCCTGACTCTTCACAGTGACTCCCAGCCACTGGTTGTCTTTGCTCTCTCGGTCCAGACTCACTGCAGGGTAACAAAGACAGGAAGTGGAAATCATGGCTGTTTCCATGGTGTAAACCAACTGGGAACTGAGCCACACAAGTAAGCAGCACTTTACTGTTCAGTGGAGTTATTCAAGTCAAACTATAGTAATGCAATGCAATTGAGTAAGTGCAATTAAGTAAGTGACTGTCTCAGAAACGGCAACACACTATTTATTTTCATTCTCCACTAATCAGCTGTTATTTTCTGAATTAATTGGTAATTCATTTTGGCAATAAAAGTCATAAGTTATCACAAAATCACACGTTTTAAGGTTGTTTTATTTGACCAACAGTTGAAAACCAAAAAGTAGTTCAGTTTACTATCGAAAAAAAGAAAATACTGACATTTTAGAAGCAGAAATTAATATTTTTTGTCATTTTGCGTAAAAAAAAAACTTAAATGGTTAGTCATATCACAATATTGCTGATTTAATAAATCAATTTACGATCAATAAAGTGACGAACCGCTCACCTTCCCCATCAATGTCCACCCTCTCACAGTCGTACTCCTCAGGTGTGATTGGACACCTGAACAGAGCTCCCGGCCGGCTGCCCAACAACGCGCCTTGCCCAGCTGCCTGCGGCGCCCCCACAAGGATCCTGAAGGAACAGCACAATGAACATAAACAACAAAAGAGTTTTATTGGTTCATGAATGAAACTAAACATCTCATGTGAGTCTTGCGGTGCTTTCAGACCCTTTGGGTTAAAACAAACTCGAGTCCATTTTCCCGGTTATCACGTTTTGTTTGGACCGGTGGGAGAGCTGTCACTCATAAATCCATATGTTGACTGTAAAGTCTGTTCAGGAAGCAATCTTATAATTGATATGCATATAGTATGTATTTGCATTAATGCATTTCCTTGATTAATATGTCCGTTAGAAGTGCTTTGCTGTCCGTGACAGCGATCCCACAGTACAAAGACCCGAATCATTACTGTGTCTTTGTGCATTTGCACCAATCATCTGAGAGCGTGCAAAGGGCCTTTTGTACAGTAATGTCTCTAGCTGTTAGTCATCATTCATGACACCCGGCTGATTTGCGGATGAATAATTATGATCAGTTATGTCTTCGTAAGCTCCTTGTGACACAAAATAACACAAATATACACATCAGAAGTGTTAAAGTGCTGCATAAACTATCTGTCAGTCACCAGAGCTCCAAGTCGTCTGTATAACATCACGTTCACTCCTCTCGGTGTCACTTGTAGAAAGGCAGAGTGTGAACGGAAACTGAAATGTGACAATGAATCATCACCGAGCTCTATCTGTGAAAGCACCCTTAGTACGGCTGCTTACAATGTAACTGTAGTTGCAGTAGCTATTAATAACACTATTATTTCACACGTGACCGCTGGCAAATTTCAGCCTCAGTTGACCTAATCCACCATTGCTGCAGAGCAACAAACACCTGCAGCTCAAGCTATCCAACTCCCGCAGACGCCGCCAAGTTTAATCTTGACTTCAAACCAGCTCCGTGGCGTCTGCGCGCTCCTATCTTGTTTGTACTAACAGCTTATCGCCGATTAAACCCCTCGCTATCAAGGCAAGGTAAAGTTTTATTCTCAGTGAGGTGGTTGCTGATATTTTCGGGGCCCAGTGTCACTGGCCCCTCTGCCTTATTAGGAGCGGCTGATTCGGGCTAGGATGCTATTTAAAAACCCAGCGTTGAGCCACATTCCACCCAACACCGTCAGCCATGGCAGAAGCATGGAGGCGAGACTTGGGGAAACAGAAGCAGAGGAGAATAAAAGAGCAAATTGTAAGGTGAAAAAAAAAAAGTGAGAGGGATCAACCTTAAACAGGGTTCCACATCAATAGCTGACAAATGCTGGCAATGCTCTAACAACCAGCCCCCTCCATGTGTACCTTGTTATGTACACACTTAAATTAGAGTTATCTCTGTGGCCGAGAAGCATTCTGACTATAAATACAGTGTAGCAAGCTGATAGCATGAACCACAGGCAGACAGACAGACAGGGAGGTAGACAGACACTCATGAACCGGCCGCAACACATCACACTAATTTACACTTGTGCTGATAATTGAGGCTTGACACAGTTTAGATTAGTGTATGGTTGATGGGAAAGGGGAGAGTCAAACATGCTGGACCACAGAGATTCTTAGTCATTTTTACACTAGACAACAGCTGCCACCCCGACTCAACATCTTGTCTTCTTCCAGTGTAAGAAAAACCCATCGTCCTCACTTTCATCCTGGCCATCACACAAAAAAACTCAGACTCCCACCACCCAGGCTCGCCAGACGGCTCTACTTTCTGCCTCCTCTTCTGTGGAGGTGCAGCCGTGCGTCGCCTCAGGGATGATTCCCCCTCACCTTAACGAGTGAGAACCCCAAACAGCCACCCAAAGCCAAGGCACCTCATGTGAAACGTGAAGCGATCGCTGCACATCGCCGGATGGCCCACATGAAGGGCAAACAGCGTTAATCTCACACAAACATGTAAAAGAAAAAGGGGATTTAAGAGGAAGGATTTAACTGAGAAGAAGAAAAATCTAGATCTGATCCTTCTTATAGCTCCACATTCCTGGGGTGCGGTTCATGTTTAGGAGCTGAGGTGATACCATCTTTCCTCCCCCCGACATGTGCAGACACACCGGCAGGTGTCAGGGTGTCTGGTGGGAGGTCTGTGAAGCTGTTATACCGCCAGCATGTGGAGGAGACAGTTTGATGGCTCCCAACTCCCAACTAAAGATTACATTTGGTCAACTTTGATAGATTAAAACTATTCTTTGGAGAAGAAACACCTCAAAACACATTAAGTATATGAAGCCCTGGTCGTGTGTCAATAAGAAAGTCTCATAAAATCACAAACCAGTCACAGGATGCACATAAATTAGAAATATGGCTGAGAGACAGATACCTCTGTGCCTGTTATACTTACTGAAGTAGATGTACTTCATTGTCATATAAAATCATATAATACGAGAAAATATTCAGATTAAAGCAACTATTTTGATGTTGGATTGATCATTTCAATCATTTTTGCTAAACATTCACCATCTCCAGCTTCTCGTTATGATGATTCTTTTTCTCACGCAACAGTTAATTGAATATATTTGCGTTTGGGTTATTTGTTAACTCAGGCTTTTGGAAGTTGCATTTTTCCCGATTTTCTAAGATGTAAGATCACACAAATCAATGAATAAAAACGTTGTTATGAATAGCAGTTGCAGCCCTATTTAAGATCTTTAGTTCCCTGATTCCCCTTCATCTTTCCTTAAAATGAAAAGCGTCTTTGTACAGAAAAGTATTTTATGATATAATGACAAATTTCAGAAAACAAGGGCGTGTTGTCTGGGTGTCGTCAACGAAATCGTCACGCCTCTGAACATTTAATTGTGTGAATCTGTTTGTAGTTCAGCGATTCCATTAGTCAGAGTGGAATAATGCCCGGCATACATACAGACCGGCACACGTGTCCCAACTTTCTTTGCCCACTTCATTGTTCCGGATTGAGTCAGACAAGTGCGATCATGATCAAGCTCATCTTTCAGTGAACCCACATTTGACACGGTGTGTGAGTAAGCTGAGCAGTAAACGCTGCAATCTGAGTCCGCTCGCAAGATATCAGGGTTTTGAGTGTGAGGGTGATTAAACAGATTAAAACGAGGCTAACGCTGGTTTCACGCTCACTGTAGTGATGAAGCACGAAGGCTCTGCCGGTTGCCGTGGTAACAGACAAAACTATTGCCAGCCAAATCAGATTGTTTATATGATATTCATGTAAATTGGTATGATTTTGCTGATGACAGGGCCACGGTGTATTTTAGTGTAGTTGACAGTGTATTTCACAACAACGTCAAAAGCCCTGAAGAGTGATTTATAACCCCGCCGTCCACCGTCATAGAAATCCTCCTTGTTTTTCCAGCGAATCGCCACTAGACACACGACGGGACCCTCGTTCCACTCCACTCGGACCCCTGTGTTGGTTGAGGGGAGCATGTGCAGTGACCCCGACACTCTCCACCATCCCGTCCACCCCTCCCCCATCTAAACCCCGTCCACACACACAATCTCATCCCACTTCACTCCTCCCCCCACTCTCGGGAGTCACATCCCTGCGTTCAGCTTCCCACACAGAGAGTGAGAGACAACAATACATCACACATGTAACCAATATTCAGAATCGGAATCTTTCCTCTAAATATCGAGGAAACAACGCGAAAAAAGAAAACAGCTGTGCCCAAGAGTGTTAATGAATCATATCATGATTAAATCCAGCAGTGCTCAGGCTTATCTCATACCGTTGCACTCACAGCTAGTAAAACCCCATGTAGTCAATTTGCATGTGTTTTATTGCTCCTCGATGCGTTGACGAAATCCCCGAGCTTCCTTTCAAATCAATTTTTATCCTCCGAAGTCCACTGACTGTGTAATCACACGTATACAAAGTCAAACAAGATACAGAAACGTCTGCAGAAAGGTATTTTGTAACCGCAAGAAAATGCCTGAAATCCTCTTTTGTTTGTTTATGAAAAGGGAGGACTTTCACCGAAAAAGGAGAGATGTGTGAGAGACATAAAAAATGTTGGAAGCAGTTTGGACATTAATGTGACGGTCCACACAAGCTCTATTATGCAAAGGGCCTCAATGTGTCTGCACATCATCCGAACAGGCAGAAGCCTTTTCACAATTTAAAGAGCTACTGAAACTTTTAACAGCTGATGCAAACTTTTTTTGGAAACCCAACCCTTACCCTGGAATTTTCCAGGCGTGGGCCTTTGAAAGCGAATAAAGTTTGCAAGATGTTGAATCGAATACACCCTCGACATTCTGATATTTTTGGTTTCAGGACCATTTTCAGTCGATCCCTCCTAATCTGGCCGCTCACACCCTTTGACATCTGTCCGTCGGAGAGCAGCGCGAGGCTGTTGCTGTATAGACAGTGGCTCTACAGGATCAGCATGGGGGCCAGGGGCTCTTTAGGCCTTCTGTTTCCCTGAGGCAAGACTGTGACCTCTGACCTGGGCACACAAACACTCACACAGACATACACGCACACGTATACTATATACATGCATAGGGAAATATCTGCACACATGCAGACTTTAATAGAGGTATGAGTGTTCAAATGGACCTGCATATTTGCTGATAAACACACACACACACACACACACACACACACACACACAGACAACAGAAGGCTGTGCAACAACTGTGTAAACTACAGATCAGCATGCTGACTGCAGCCTCCAGCGCCTCTCACAATCAAACCTCATAAAACAGAGCCGTTTCAGAAAAAATGCCTGCGTTCACACCTGACGCTAAATTCCAGTTTTGCCGATGAGAAAATGACAGCTGAGAATGAAGTGACGGAGCTGTGACTCATCACGTTTTTTAACATCTCAACTCTCTCCCGTTCTGGGCAGAGGAGGGAAAGAGAGGGGTTGGGCAACGCACAATAAAGGGCAAAAAGAGAGAGACAGACAGAAACAGCTGCCAGGACCCCTTTGGGATATGTGGTTCATTGTCCATGGAGGTGACTCAACTTCCTGCTTCAGCGACTTGTTCAAGGGCAGTTAATATCAACTTAAAAAAAAAACAGAAAACACTGGAACTTCTAGCCACTGAAAGTATATGACAGGGAGGGGAAGGGTACAAATACTCTGCTTTCAGAGGACAATGGTAACCCTATCCTCACTTCACATGCATCTTTAACAACCCCTGAGCTCACCACCTGCCCCACTGATCAATAAGTGAACATTTCCAGGCATAGATGGGGCCATGACTGGCCCTCAGTTCCAAAGTGTAAGGACAAAACCCCGACACCATCCCTTGTTCCTTTTTATCCCCCCTTATCCACTCATCCATCTATTGATCTGTCTATGGAGATCTTTCTTTCCTCTTCTGTTCATCCATCCATCGTTTTGGGAGGGTAGAGAGTAGAGAAACATATCGGACACACCAACAGACGGACTTAAGTATTCAATAGGTTGCAGTTTCATAGGTTTCATTTCGGAGCCTGTACTTTTCACTTTTACTTGAGTAAAGAAGTTAAATCAGTACTTTTACCAGAGTCTGTACTTCTACTTGTGTATTATGTCTGTACTTTTGACACCTCTGATAAGCACCTGTGATTAATTTTTTAATTTAGCGACATATGTTTCACATGTATTGTGTAAAATGACTTGGCTGTCTGCATCTTAATAAGTTCAGATTCATTTAACAATTCACTTAAACCCGATACAAGAAACCAACAATGACGCTAACGTTAGTGGAGCGCTTCAGCCCATAAATGATTCAGGAAATTAGATTTAAAAAAAAAATAAGAAGATAGGCAAGTGACTGAGATATCACAAAGTGCATCTATATGAAGATTTGTTTTAGTAATTAGTCCCATAGTTTCCATTCGAAGACTTTCCCGCATTATCAATCAGCAGATCTCTCCCAATAAATACAAACAAAAAGCCTCAACATCCCGTGTAATTTCCTGTTCCTGCCTGCTTTATACAGCTTCTTTCCAATCTCGGTCCTGTATCAGTTCCCAGTCGAGCTGCCATCAGCTGATTGATTAAATGGCGTCTTTACCAGAGTCAACACAAATGGACACGTGCACAAGAGCGTGGACACACACACACACACACACACACACACATATTAATCAAAGGGGAGGCCTTCCTTGATGTATTCATCCCTGCAGCTCCCGTCCACCTCAGACCCTCAACCCATCCCCCACATACAGATCATACCATATTCATAGTCAACTCAAGGCGATTCTCTAGCCAGTGAGGGCTTTTTTATCTCTTTTTAAATCCAATAAAATGGAAAGCAAACCTACTAAAGTCCTACCTTAAGTCAAACACGGGTCACTAACACCAAATATGATAATCATGTGTACTAATAATGCCCAAAAAAGGCCAGGAACCTTCACAGGACTGTATCTGCCAACTATCTCCGAAAGGCGGATGAAGAATTAGCTCTCGCTCCTCCTACACACAATTTATCTGTGCCGCATCAGATCTAAGTTTGCATGTTTTCCTTCCTGACTCTGCAGATTGTCCCTCTCCCTCCTCCACGAGCACGTGGTCCACAGAGCAATATTCCTGAAAGCTTTCAGCCGAGCAGCGCTGCTTCCCACCGAGCTTTTGTTCAGGCAGCCCAGCGTGGAGGAATGGGAGAATGTTAAATAGACAGAGAGTAAGTGGGAGCTAGTAAAGAGCATTAATCGTGTGTGTGTGTGTGTGTGTGTGTGTGTGTGTGTAAGCCGGACTGTAAAGCCCATGCAGCCATACACCCTTTGCTCTCATATAAATAAGCACTGCAACAACTCAAATGCCTACATTTTTTACGAGGCTTTCACATGAATGGCCTCTAGAAGATTTAAGCTGCAAGAGAGAGGGAGCAAGACAACAAATCTGGAATTGAATTAGGGAAGGAACAGGGGGGAAGATTCTTTCTCAACTCTTAAGCTGAGGCTGAAAAAGCAGCTTTTATTTGGCCATTTGAATGCAAATGAACCCCCAGAAATTCTTCATTGTGTTATGAATGTGTGAGAGAGTTATGCTGGGGTCCCATTTACACACATTTACATGTTTATTAAACAATGGAAGGTCCAGAGAGTATTGTGCTTGACTCGCAGAGGCAAAAAGCCAAAGACAATTTAACAATTTAAACGTTAGCAACTATTATTAACAAAAAAAGACTTAGAGTTAGTTTAACATTTTGGGCAATAGGCTTCTTTGCTCTCGTATGATAAAAGGTTGACAGTGGTATCGTCTTCCATTCTATCTCTCCACAAGAAAACAAGCATTTTCCCAAAATGTCAAAGCATCACTTTAATACCAATTGCCCCCTACTGAATTCAAACCTGCACATTTTATCTTCTGTAGCCTGTTTGACTTCTTTTACGATCTCCGTAACATTTTTGGAGGTCGTCCAAAAATCACTTCCACGCTCCACTCTTGTTTTTTTAAGCTGTGCTAATCAAGCCTCCGGTTCAATAAGAGGATTTGTTCAACTTCAGAAAGCTCTTGTTTTAGATTCATGCTCAGCCCGTGAAACTCCAGACTACATGCCTGGGATTACATCGGCTACCTGTGGCCCAGCTAGACTCCTGAGACTCTCCTCAGAAAGGCACCACAGCAGGTCCACGGTACACATGAACCTCGCCTCAACCTGAGACTTTTTACTTTCCCTTTCGACAACAATGCAACACAGACAATCTACTGACAACAACTGCTTCCGGGGGAAAATACCTTGCTCAAATGTATTCATTTGCCAACAAAGTCCAAAAAACGATAGCTTCTATGATTGAAAACGTAATACAAGAGGAAGGCTAACATGTGTGTCAGACTCAGCACGATAGATGTCTGTCAAGGCCAGACCCCTCACAGATTATCTGTGACCGACATCCGAATTGCTTTTCCCCTACCTTTGTCAAAGCAAAGAAAAGACCTTTACATTAGATCAAAAGGCAGAGATCAATATGGGGAAATGACGTGAAGCTGTAAGTCTCGAGGCTTTCCAGCACACATGCCGAGTACAGTACTATTTATGAGCCTTTGGCAGTGAGCTAAACATTTCTATATTCAGAACGCTATATGCTATATCACGTTGTCATGGGTTTGTTCTAAGTATATTGATGTGTGTGACATTAAAAACTTGCAGTATTTAGAATCAGCTGACCCCGACACTATTAGGCAGTGTAGCATCATGTTTTTATTGGCCGTGCGAGCAGCTCGGCTCTAGAACCGTTGGATGGACCACCACATTGGTGCAGACTGAAATACCTCAACTCAACTATACTCATTACCATGAAATTGTTTACGGAGATTTGTAGTCCCAAGAGGATAAATCTTAACAGCTTTGGTGACCCTTTGACTTCAATCTACCTCCACCATGGAGTTTGTTGTGATTTTAGGTGAAAAGTTGCGTTTACGTAAAATTTGGTACACATATTCTCTTTCCCCTGCGGATGATTTGTAACAAGCTGACCTTTGACCTTCAAGAGCTGCGAAACCGCTGACATCTCCAACAGCCTCACCAGCAGCTACTTTGTTTGTTTTTTTACTTTACTTACTTTCTACATTGTTTTAGTGCTAAGTAGCCAGTGTTAGCATGCTTGTGAAGTCCCAAAGCAATTCTATGGCTGAGAGGCTAGCTTAGCTGCTAACTCCTAACCTTTTGATTCCCAACGTGATCAAGCATAAATAAAACCATAATCTATTCTTGAAATAGGTGAATGAATGTGTACACTATTAGCACATTTGCTCTAAAGCCTATTCTCTTTTTGAATATTCTTGAAATATATCATAATGTGAGATATAATAATGCAGCAGCGGATTTCAGGGAGATTGACAGTGGTGGGATAAAGCCCAGTGGGCTTCCTGTCTTCACCAGGCAGTAAACTATTACCAGAAGCACTTCTCATAGCAGTATAAATAGCGGATGCACACATAACTCAGACTGAAATACACATTCATCTCATCCTCTCTGTCTGGCATCGGCAGCAGGTGAAGACCCCTCTAGACCCCTAAGTTCAGCTTCGGGCCTTCAGGGCAACAACCAGGAGAGATCACATAGGAAGTTTACAGAGGTCCAGGAAGCCAGATCGAGGCTCTTAAGGCACAACTTCCTCCCAACATGTCAGCGAAAAGGATCTCATTACAGCACATGAGTCAATATGAGATCATTGTGTCACACGGGGTTGACCTTTGCTGCCACACTGAAAAGGAGCTGCGAGATTCGGAGGCAGACATTAGCCTGTACTGAGGAGACAATTTAAAAGTGAACAGAAAGACATTCATTCTACAGCCCTGCTAGCTGGGTCTGAATATCTGAACCCCTACACTATATGGTCCTGCCTTTTAAGAAATACTCTCCCTCCTGCAACGCTCAAGTGTGACAGTATGACTTTAAAATTATGGGTTGCACAATACAGCCATGAGTAAGCACAGATCACACCATCAAAGCAGTGATATCATTTTCATCCCTGAATCTGGTGGCAGGACTCACAATGAGGACAACTGGGCCACAGGGGACGGCAACCCTCACCAAATATAAAGAGAAAATGAGTCAATAGCATCTAATTACAGTAAGTTTGGGGCAAACTGTTTCATGGCGGTATATCAGAAGAACAGAGATGGTAATGGGAACACCTTGGAAACTAAACTCCCAGATCTGCACTACAATAACACAGAGAGGGCACTATTATAAAGCTAATGCACTATTCAGACAGGAGGGATAATTGCTCTACTGTTGTGTGAATAATACATTTATCTAACTGAGGGTGAAACAACATCAGGCTGAAGTGTTTCCTACGGTCTACAGTGCTGATAAAAATCATCAAGTCATCAGGGATGGACCAGCGAGGACTCTGAGTTCATGGTCTCTGTAATCTTTCTGGGAATCTGCAGGTTTGAGGACCCCAATGTACACTCTGTTGGTCCATAGTTTATAGTCTGCTTTTAATGTCTTTTATGCCAATAATAACATAAATAAAGAGTTTTGAATGATACCCCCAACAGAATTGTATTTCTGGTTGCTGCTCAGACTGTATTTGATTACTTTTTTAAGTAATAACAATGACGATAACGATATGAGACCAACCTACAGTAGCCTACAGGTAACTGTCAACTTTGACTCTGCAGCTAGTTAGCTTAAAGGTGACTTTACAGAGCTTTCCATCAGCTTCAGCTCATTGATTAGCTCTTTAGGTTCATTGCCACACCTTCTTTCAAAAGGAAAAGCCCTAAAAAAACTGTACACAAGCCAAATCATTACTGTCAAGCATCAAACAGCAGACAGACACAGTTTCCAACTAGCTAGCTGGTGAACACTTTGCATTTAGCGGCTAAAGAGATGGATATATCCCACAGGAGACCAGAAACATAGCGAAACAGACAGGAAATACTCAACTTACATTCATCAGATGGACAGAAATACGTCTCCGTAAGTGCAAACAAGACACTTTTTGCTAACAAATTTGCCATAGCAACTTTAAAGACAACAGTAGCCTATGCCGCTATCGTTCACAACTTGTATTTGCTGCCCAAGTCGGCAAAAGTCAGAGTAAAGATACTGGTTTCATATGAAAACCCAAGAATCCATTGGTACCAACCATGTCATCCTAGCTTGTCTGACTGGAATGGCCATTGTCAAAGGGATGACTCCTCACTGCATCACTTCGATATCCACCGAATAAGCCACCTAAATGCTAATCCCAAAACATGCACAAATGTGTTATTTCCTCCTGATCTAAAAGTTGTGTTTTTAAATATTTCTAACCCAAACAGTCTTGGAATTGTATACATTGTGTATGACTGGAAAGCTGATACTTTTGTTTAGCTAAATTGTATTAATGTGTGATGTTGTGAGTCCACATAGCAGCAGCATTGTTTTTAAACTTGACCTCACTGTATAAATGATCTGCTGTGACCTCTAGGATAATCACAGCCATGAACCTTTACAGGGGACTTGGTTTTCCCAGGGCAGTAGAGGGTAGATGTGATGTCACAGCATACTGGCAAAGGCATTATTCATCCCACTTTATTCCGGTAGGTGCATCACGTCAGCAGCACATCAGGTTAGTTTATTGACTGTCTCCTCCTGGCACTAACTTCACTGGTGGGTATTTTCCTGCCTCTGTCACAGTTTGAAATGGGCCACAGTAGTAAGTGATACAATACTCGAAGCTCGCTCTGACTGTCTGTCTGTGTGAATGCCCTGGTCTTACCAGGCGACAGGCTGACTCCGGCCCGAGTAAACTGAGGAGCTAATGGTTAAATATGGAGCGCCAAGAAAGGGACCTGTAGTAAATTCACTCCCACATATTATTTTCAGGGGGGCGAAATAATGAAGTGTAGTATTCAATTTGAGCTGCATTTACTTTACTTGTGTATTTCTGTTTTATACAACTTTAAACTTCTTCAATTCTACATTTTTTAGGGGAAATTGTACTTTTTTATTCACTATATTTAATAACGTTTATTTTTACTGACAACATCTACAGCAAGATGATTTCATAAAATATGATGCATCATGGATTAAACTAATCAAAAGTATATCAACAAAGTATTTCTACCACAACCAACTACAGCAGCAAAAGGTATAATCAATCCAAAATGATATCAAATAATGGCACAGGGGCCTCACAGGAGCCATTTATCTGCACAACAAATACTGCATTTATTTACTGTTTGTGTACTTTTTTATATATAATGGAGTATATTTACAGTGTAGTACGAATACTTTTTCTTTACTTTTACTTACTTATTTACAGGATCTGAATTTTCTTCTACCACTGGTTATATTCATGTATCACATTTCTGTACATTGTGTTACTCCTTATGCTCTGTTGCCTCACTGTGAAAAGGAGATGTTTAGGAAAAACCTTTCAAATTGTAAACCTATAGGACAATTTAGGGTGGCTATTAACTGTGCCAACTGAATTTGTAGTGGAAAGTACAGAACAAACCTCTATGAGACCTTTAACCTATAGAAACCTGTTCTCTCTGGAAACACTGTCACGATCTCTGGCTTACGGAGAGGTAAATTAAGGCCATCTCTTATTAACTGCCATGCAGTAAACATTTCTGAAGATTTGCAAGCTGTAATTATTTATTCATGATCACTGGAGGACGGGAACTGGGCTTATGAGTGTTCCAGTCACACTGAAAGACACAGAAAAACAGCTGTGGGCAAACTGCAGATCAGAGACTGGACAGACACAAGCCAACGGGTATCTCATCCATGAACACACACTCACACACATACAGAGCCCTGAGACACATGATTATCTACACTCTGTAAAGTCAGCATCAGACCTGCTCTGAAAAAAATCACTTCAAACCCCTTTTTTTCTTCCAAAATCACTGCCCGCCAGCTGATTCAGCACAAGCCTACTCTCATGCACTCTCCACTTACTGTAAATCATCATCTATTAGCTGGGCTCAGAGGCTGCACTTGCTGTGCATGCTGCACATTAACATACTAAAACTCCTGCGCCCGGAGTTATGAGTGTAACAGTGATTTAGCAAAATCTGAGGACTGGTGCAGCATAGAAAATGCTGACTGCAGCAGGCGCATAACTCAAATATAAGCTTTTAACTGCCCTGAAAATCCATGATGCAGTGAACGTTTTTGCATGAGGAGGAGGTGCAGATGTACATGATCCAAGATTTAGACTGCGTATGTGAGGTGCATACATTCACAAAGGACACGCGGGGCCACCAGCCCAGTGCCGCATTCAGCCCACTCACCAGCTCTGAGGCTCTGGGGTTAGCTGCTGGTGGAGTGCTAGAGAGAAACCAAAAAAGGTGCCACGGTCTCCCAACTTATGCAGCGTGTGAGTCGTATCCAGATTAAAGCCCCACACTTGGCTTGAAAGGGTCAACAGAGCCCAGAGGAGGGTCGACCAACGGTGAGAGGAGGAGAGGGACGCGGTGGTCCCGTGTCCCACCAGGGCTGCCATCGCAGGGTGCAGGTCCTTCCAGCAGCAGAGCAAGTTCAGCTCAAGAAGAGTACAGGGGGAGAATCCTTTTATGGCTTCCCAGAGAGATAAAAGAGGAGAAAAAATAAAAGAAAGTGGGGGGGGACAAATCCTGTGTAGTCTCCTCTGCTGATGCCTCCCTTGTTTCCAGTCCTCTTTCTCGTCCTCCCTCGCTCTGTCCTGCTGCGTCTCAACCCCGTTTGCTGCTGTCAGTCTGAAGAGCAGGCAGTGAAAATGTGGCCACCACTTGTATATGTGTGTGTGAGAGTGTGTGTTTCCCTCAATGCATGTGCGCCTCCCCCTCCTCTATGCTCAGAGGGAGACAGAGGACAAGTGCCTTGAATAGCCCGCTCACTCCTCCCCCTCCCCTCTCTCTCTCCCTCTGTCCCTCCCTCTCCTCCCTCAGCTGACATCAACACTCAAGGGACTGCTGCCAAAATACCAGGCAAGGTTGTCAAGATACTTGGAGGCTACTGAATAGAGAGAGAGAGAGAGAGAGAGAGAGAGAGAGAGAGAGAGAGAGAGAGAGGATGAAAAGACACAAAACTGGTGTATGTGTTTGAGTTCACACGGTCCAAAGTGCCTCACTTTCCTGCAGGTGCCTGTAGAAAAAAAACCTGAGGTGGAGACTTGAGAGCCAGATGAAGAAAAATCTAAAGCATTTTTTTTTTTTTTTTTGGTACTCTGAGCTTGAAAGCCTTGACTAGGGATGGGCAGAACGAGGCTTTGTGAAACAGCGAAGCGTTCGAAGCAATTGCGCCGGAATTGTGTCGAGGTTTCGAAACAATCCGAAACCTGGTTCTCCATGGTGACATCTAGTGGCCAGTTTTGCTAACATAACAATTTGACTGTGAAACTCAACTGGTTCAGACAGAGAATTTAAATAGCTGTCAGGTAGTCAGCCCATCCGCGAAAAGTAACGTGGCCTAATGGTGAACAATCGTGTCGTACACCCGAAAGTCCGGTGTTCAATTCCCAAGAAGTGCCACCAACAGTGTTTTTAAATAGAATTTTTTTTAATCGAAATTTGCCAGATGTTTTGTTATTTCAGGTTCATAGTAGCCTACATGATTCTGTTTTAAAATGTAGGCTGATGGCCCAGGCTTTTTCTTGAGAACATGTTGTAGGGAAAGGATAAACGAATTGGGAAAGTTTGGCTATGCTAATCAGGTTCAAAATGGACAAATAAAAACACATTTTTTGTATGTCAAGATACATTTTTATTTAAGAATAATAGTTGTTCTGCAGTCTTGGCATTAAGTCGGTATCTGGTTTTGGACAAAACCTCCCCAGCCTTGGAAAAAATCCTTTCACAAGGCACACTTGTTGCTGGAATACACAAATATTTGTTTGCCATTACACTTAAATGTGGCTAAACAACTCTCCTCTCTTGCCAACATTTTAGATGTACAAGTTTTTGCTTTTGTGAGTTTAATATGTTTACCCATGTCTGCTATCGCAAGTACGGTGGCGCAATGGTAACGCCTAGAGCTTAGAATCGGGCGACCGGAGTTCGAATCTCGTGGTAGTCATATATTAGTATTTCTAATCTTACATTTTATATGTTTACTTTAACTTAACACATTTTGGGCATTCCCTGCTAGTCACAACACCGTGGGATTTAATTTATATTTCACAAAAACCCACAAAGATGAGATGTGTTTGAATGGCTTTTAAGCATTCTGGGGCTTTGTGTTATAGATTAACCAGCTGTTTAATTAGGCAATTGCCTCGCGCGGCAAGCGCCACCTGAGGAAAACAGATTGAAACCTGAATGAAACGCTACGAAGCCTGTGGTCACGTGACAAGGGCGTTTTGAACCACATTTCGAATCACTGTCCGAAACACTTGCGTTCCGGAAGCTCGACACTGTTTCGAAACATCAGCTTCGAGCGTCACATCCCTAGCCTTGACGTCTGACTCAGTCTGCAATGAATGGGGGGACAAAAGGGGGCGAAATGTGCACAGTGACCCATGAAACTTTATTGCAGACCTTTAGCTCCTCTGGAAAGGGAGAGCGAGAGAAATGTAAGCTGTGACAGAGCAATGAGACATGATCAAGAAAATTGCCGGACACCCAACACAGCACACCGATTTTTAATGTATTCATACGAATCCTAAGTGTTTTACCACCTCCGGCCTTCCATACACGCAGCTCAAACAAACATCGTAATGCCAGCCTACCTCAGCACTGCCCTCTCACCCACAGCAGCTGTTTTAACTAGCTCATTTCTGTTTGTCTCCAGTCAATCGGTGTGCAGCTGTCAGTGTGTCACCTCAACTGTTACAGGCGGCGAAACTCACACACGCAACAGTTGCAGTCGGAAATCCTTTTGTGTGTCACCTTCCTGGTCGGAGTTGACGTGATTTTGGATTTAAAAAAGCACATTTGTTAACAAGGATGTGACCTCATATTTCATTCAGCATTATAGGTGGATATTCATAATGTTTTACCTGAAGCTAGAGGTCAAAATGAAATATAGGTGAATATAAAAATATAGAAGCAAATATTTTATATTGATTTTTGGAATAGATTGCATGTGACAATGCATGTCAACTTTTCAAAGCGCCAATTCAAAATAAAGAGTTAATTATGTGGAACTTGTCTGGTGTTTAATATTCATTCAGTGGCCAATTTATCCAGTACACCTACAATCTAATGCAGTCCAGAACACCTGCTCCGCCAGTTAATTGTAATTATTATTAAGAACATCCTCAATTTTAAATGTTTTGTTTTCTAAAGTCGTGGTTGGTGTGTTTTTATTGACAGACAATTCAGAAGAAGTTAGCTTTGAGCATTGGCAAAGAGGCAGCAAAGCTACTTAACAAAGTTTGCACATTAAGGATGATTGAAACTGACTTCAGATAAGTGTTTCTGGACATTGTCATCCATTTCTTACACCACACCAAGATACTGGAAGGCTGATATTGAGTTCCTCTGTGAACTTGCTGGCATCATAAAACCAGCTTCTGGTGTCAAATCTGCCCCCTGCTGCCCTTATGTGGTAATACAACCCCAAGTTAAGTCTGCTAATACAAGGAGGGGGAGGCTGCAGTTTGTGGTGCTGCTGAATTGTATCGTGTTATTGTGTGTTTTTATTATTTTTGTCCATCCCATTTACCTCAATGAGGATAGGCTAAATTAAAGAAACACCTCTCTGCATCTTGAAATAGAGTCTATAGGTGCTCTATTGTGTAGACTGCAGCTAATAGGCACATTTTAGACAACGCTATCTAATTGTTGACTATAGGGTGAACTCCAGTGAGTTAAACGTTCCTTGTAATGACACTTTTGATAAAAAGGCTAAGAGTCTACAGCCATGCTAGCTGCTCTCTGAGCTAAATGCTAATGTCAGCATGCTAACATTTAGCGACTCTAATCTTTACCACGTCCACCGTCTTAGTTTAGCATGTTAGCACGCCAACATTTGCTAATAAGCACAAAAACAAAGTGCAGCTAAGGCTGATGGGAATGTTGAGCGATATTTCGTCACAGCATTGGACTTTGGTTCCAAAGGGGGGAGGTGATGTCTAATAGATTTCATGGAAATCTATCCAAAAGTTGTCGAGACACTTTATTAAAAACAAGACAATTGGAAAGTGGACAGGTTTCATCCTCTGCATTCCTAATAATAGTCTCTCTTTTTTTACCTTAATTGGTCATCTGTTAACACGTATCTTTAGCGATGCAAAAGATGAGAAAAATCAAAAAATGTAAATTATGTTGGAAACTTGCCATCACTTATCTTCCAGGAGGCCGTCTCGGCTGATGCTGCGTCCGACATGGAGCACTCATCTCGGCCACAGCTCTGCGCTCACGCACCCCCAGCTCTGGAGGTCTGACTTTAACATGTTTTCACACACTTCCAGGAGGCCGTCTCTGCTGATGCTGCGTCCGACATGGAGCACTCATCTCGGCCACAGCTCTGCGCTCACGCACCCCCAGCTCTGGAGGTCTGACTTTAACATGTTTTCACTCCGTCAATGGAAAATATGTATTAAAGAAAACCTCTTTAAACATTAATTATGTTGTCAAGTCTGTTTGTGTTTCCACGAGTGGGAAAGTCCGGCATGCCTGTATCTCTTTGGAGCATCTTGGCCTGAGTGAGGGGACGCGATGGGGAGTAAAATATAAATACCAGAGGGATTCCATGGAGCCGACGAAAAGGAGGAAGAAGAAGAAAAGGAATGGTGTGGGATGTCGAGAAAATGCTGAAAACAATCATAATGGCAGCTCGGGCAGGAGGCCAGACAGAAATGCCTTCAGACAGAACAATGCCCAGTCAGAGGCGAGGAAGAAAGGGAAAGAGAGGAGAAGAAGAAGAAGAAGAAGAAGAAGAAGAAGAAGAAGAAGAAGAAGAAGAAGAAGAAGAAGGATGGAAGAGAACAGAAGTGATGGTTGGCTGTAAAGATTATCTGCCACATCGTTCATGACACCAGCATCCTTACATCCTTACATCCTCACACAAGTGCTCATTAGCAGTCTGAGCCACACTTCAAGGAGAGATCTTATTTTAGCCGGCAAGTGGGGAGCAGTACATACAGGAAGGGTCATTTCTTCCCGTAGCCCCCCTGTCACTTCGATGAGACAGCCGCAGTCAGCACTATTACTGTATTGATTCATGGATCGTGTGGGACGCTATGAGAGGGAGCGGTTCTGGTTATTACGGGATTAAATACAACACACCCACTCTGGCTATTTAGTGGCGCATGATTCCCAGCACAGTGGTTTTTGTTCGACAGTAATATTCAGCTACAGCATTTTATTTTCTACACTGATTTCATTTTGAGAGGGAAGAAGAGTGCTTGTAATGCATGAAATATTTTTGCTTGAAAAAGGAATTCAATGATTACCGAATTAGTACTTCAAACTGATTATGCATTTTATATAATCAGTTTTCTCAATGGAAGCCAGGATAAAAATACAATCATATCACAGTAGGCTAATTAAAGGCAACCGAGGTGTTTTTCCATTGTACCCATCAGTTAGTTTATAGTCTTTAATCGTCACTTGAAAATTCAACAGGACAACCAAACATGCATCATCAAGTACACGGCACCTATTATTTTACCCACTGACCTCTGCAAAAAGTATGCTTCAACATAGTGAGATGAAACATGGGTTTATTGGTTTATGAGTCATAGGTTTATTGTCTTGCATGTAAATAAATATGCTTGGCATAAAGACTTGGAGGCTCCAGCAGGGCAGAGTAGCTCTCTGTTTCCCTTTAAAGCAGGGCAGAGGCGACCCCTAATGGCAGGAGTTGGTGTGTGTGTGTGTGTGTGTGTGTGTGGGGGGGGGGGGGGGGGGGGGCATGAGTGTTTTATCATAATTTCTAATGGCAAGACAGTTGTGTGAGGAAAATCCCTTTCTTCTCCTGAAATTCTCCTTAAAATTCCATTTAAAAGTGGCCATATTTTAAAATTTGATTCTGCTAAAGAAAAAGCCATTACTTTTTGACAAACTGTCATTCATAGTGGTTGTCCCATAAAAATAAATGTACTTTTTAATACTTTAAACTGTGAACACATTAGATGGAGATTTTCCAAGATTGAATTTTGACTTCCAAAAGTTAAATATAACTATGGACCAAGATGCAGTGCTTTGGTCCAGTGAGATATCCAGTTTAAGGGTTCGGGCCGTAAGCGGGGTTGTAGGGCATCGGTGCAAGTTCGTCTGAATGTGGCGGTGCTGCATAGAGGCTGACCGGGGAAGAGTAACATCGGCAATGCTGGATTCACTAAAAACACACAAAAAACAACATATTTGGTTTGTTGTTACAGAAACTGTCCATTGCTTTCCCTAACATTTTTTTAAATAAGATGTTGACCTGTAACAATGCAGAAAAGACAATGCTGGTGTTGTTCTTTATTTGTGTTATTGTCATTAGAAATAATTCCCTATCCTGCCTGCTGTCTCATCTTCACACATCTTTAATAAAATCTGTATAATAGCTTTCTTTCAAATGTGTAATTCTTTACAAGTAACAATCATTTCTTAAAATACCTGGGCACTGTAGTTTTTTTTAGCAAACATTACTCAATCAGGATTGAATTTGTTGAAATTCAGATGCAGATTAATACACATTTGGTGCTGGGAGTTTTTACAGCAGCAGGACTGGATATGTTCTGGTATAGAGAAAGGTGGTTGTTTTTAAGTGGGAGAACTGCTTGTTCCAAGTATTTTCCCCATTCTGTATTACCATTATATGTGATTATTTTCAAAACATATTTTCAATGCTACTATTTTTAATTATTTTCACATTTTCCATCAATTTGGCATGACGGACAAGACTAAATACTACAATTGATGGGGACGTCAACCAAGCCTGCTACACCCAAATACTCCCAGGTTTCAGTCTAAAATGTAGCAGCCAGTGCTTGGTTTCTAAATGAAGTAACTTACTGGCTTCCATGTATGATGGTGGTGCCGTAGGGGTGGACAGGCCTCCGTATCCTGGCTGGGCAGGTACGGGCTGGTAGCCTGGGTAGGACGGCTGGTATCCAGAGGGCGGTTGTGGCTGCTGGGGCACATTCACTACAGTGATGGTGTTTCCGGTAGCTGGAGATAAAGTCAGAGACTGAGTTTAGTTTTGCCTACCAAAACTAAAACAAGTTGCAACACTATTGTGAAACAAGGGTGTGCTGTTTGCCTTGTTGCTGAGAGTTGGTTGGCTCCTCTAAAGCTCACTAAGTAAACACATCTCATACTTAGAAACACTGAAATGTAAAAAATGTCCTACTTTGGGGCCTCCGTGCTTTACAACACTTCTTGTAGCACAGGCAGCACGGAGCCACGCAGCAGATGATGAGACCCACACAGAGGCCAATGGGGAGAATTGTCCCTAAGATGCTACCCACAAGAATAGCAATGCGGCTGCTTTTCCCATGTCTAGGTGAGCTGTGGGGGAAAAAAAATATATTTTTAATGAAGATATTCTTATCGTGTGGCTGTCATTTAAAAAATGACAAGCAAAAAGTCCAGAACAGTATACCTTCCGGTACAGCGTTGTTGTTTTTCTTGAGTTAGACGGTATGTTCTGTCACTGCAGCAGTATATCCTCTCGCAGGTTCCACAGCAGTACTGAGAGGGACATTGCTGAGCCTGTTGGCGGTAACCATCTGAGTCCACAAAGCTGCTACAGTAATCAGCTGTAACATGTCAAACACAGGGTTTGTGTGTAGTGAGGGTGAGAGATTACCAGCTCAAGTAGTTAAAACATGCGTCTAAGCTTAAAGCATGTAGAGAAGTAAAATCAAAGGTATGAGACAGTGTCGCCTGTTGATGAACTGCTTGAACTTGATTGACTCATATTGGTTTCATGCTGTGACCGAGGACATACCTAAAGATCTCATGCTAGAATAAAAAAACGTCAAAATAAAAACTCACCCCAAACGGCCGGGAGCAGGATCACACACAGAACACACACAAGACTGGACAAGACACTTGAAACCATAACTGCTATGTGTAACGAGGAAATGGCTCGGCACTGAGACAACCGTTTCAACCTGTCTGTCTGTCCCTCCCTGTAGCAAGTAGCCCAGCAGCATTCCTAATATGGTGAGAAACACTTGCTGACTTGAATTTCTGCATTTAAACAAATGTTTTGTTGTGATTCTTTTGTACTTTTGTTTTCATTAGTGAGCTGGCATCGAAACTGTGTTACACAATAAATACCAAACAGGCAAATAACAAGCATATAAATGTTGTCACATTAAAAAAAAAAAAATGCACACTGGCTATGCTTCAGCCCTCACTTTGAAACTATCTTCTAACTGTGTTTTATCTTCTTGTGCAGATCAGCCATATAAGACATAACTCCCAAAATGACTTTGTTATCTGCCTCCACCCACTTCTTGAACTGTCCCTCGACAATTCAGCACTTTTCACATTTACCCACGTCCCGTTCCACAGAACTAAAATGATATTGGCTCTTCGGTTCTTATTCTAGCTTTAAGAAAAGTAAATTAATTAATGCACATGCCGTATACTGTATTGTCTGCATGGTAATTAAATCCACCCTCTTCACAAGCTTGTAATTCTTCAGTATTTAGCTATGCTAGTCCAGATTGAAGTACTTCAAAAACTATTGGATGAGATGTTCATGTTCCCCTTAGGATGAACTTAAATTGCTGTCGGGATTCTTTTCATTTAGCACCATCATCAGGACAAAATTTGAATGTGTCCAATACTTTTAATTTGATAAACTAATCACATTCCCACCAGCCTCAGCTGTGCATGCTAGCATTAGCACGTAGGTCTAATCACCCAGGCAAAGCCTCACAGAGCAGCTGGCATGGCTGCTCGGTCTCGTTATCTGAGGGTCTGCATCTGCAGATAGGTGTAATATAGCCTACTGTACATGTTGTGAAGCCACAACAGCCACAATTTAGCGTCTGCTAAATGACCTAAATGTAAATGCCACTCTGGGGCCGTTTAGTAATGCAATAGTTTGAGTTGTCAACTTCTATTCCGCAAATTCAATAACCAAATTTGGGGCAAAAAAGAAAATATAGACTTTATTTAACTCTGCAGAAGAAGTAGAGGCCTTTCAACAAAACAAAAGTAATGTACATTTATCGTCAAAGTAGCATCAATGGAAATTACTCTTCGACGAGAAAGAGAACTTTGATAAATCTCTGCTGGTATGTCTTACATAAAGAACACAGATGGCTATAATCCACACAAATTAAAAACACTCCCAACTAAAGTCATCTTGAAGAAACAACACTGGCCAAGGACTGAAATCACAGGGAGAACACATTTATAACAACAGGTTCCACAAAAAAAAAGGCAAGTCGAGTGCACAGATAAGTTGCTTGGTCGCTGTAACAAAAAACACATGCACATTCCTCACAAATTAATCTGTTTCGCAAATCACAAAGATATGCAAGGACGTCAGGCCTCCTTCATTAGCTGGTATGTCTCATGTCAGCTGGTTGAATGAAATATGAAAGTAACTGAAAGTCACTCTGAAACCTGTGCCTGTGATAATGAAACAATGAAAGAATATATTAGGTACTGCGTTCTTTACCGCAACCAATGTGTAAAGTTAGGAAGGCCAAAAAGATCAACGTGTGGTTCCTCATATGACCCGTGAGTGGATCAACAGACAAAAGGTCACTTTAGCAAAACTGTGTTCAAGTCATTTCAGTTAGCAGAAAGCTGAAGTGGCATAAGAGAGCAAGGAAGGCTTTTCAGAATGAAGAACACGTAAACACACAAGACTTTACTTATTGAAGCCCGACTGCTCTGCTGTTGCAGTTGAACAAAGGCGATGGTGATGATTCGACAAGCAAACACTGAATAACAAACAAAGATGACCTTCAAAGAGACATTACACGCACAGTTTGAAACAGTTCGAGCTGAAAGGCTGAACATTGCAAAGTAAGTGGCTGGTTGACAGTCAAGTCAAGTAAAACAACACTTTGTGAAACAGACAAAACAAACTTGCATGTAAATAGAAACTTTGATTTGAGTTTTATAAAATAATGGTGGCTTAGAAGGCACACTTGTTTCTTGCATTTTGTATGTAAAACATATGTATGTTTTGTTTGGTTGATTGAAAAGACAAAACAAAATCTCCTTTGGTTATTTCACTCAAAGAATGAAAACAAGCTGAACCAAAGAGAAACAAAACTTCACGGTAACTCTTCCTTTTACAACACTGAAAACTTTCCCTGGGCTCGAGACTAATCTTGTTGAATTTTAATCATGAACGTTCCCTTTTGCTGCAAGGTTAAAAGATAACCCGTCTCCCTGAACAACGTTAGTCAACTCACAATGACACGCATTTATACTACGGTACTTCTAGTAAGAAGTTTGACAGAATTTGTTCCCAAGTAACGCATAGAAAGCAATTTGAAAGTATGTGAAAAGGTTCGAAGCACTTCATCGGTCTGAAATAAACAAGTATAAACAAGTATAGATTATGGCCGTGACCACTAAAAACTCCTCCTGAGTTTGACCACTGAGTCTGCAATCACTGTAGAGCAGGCATCCCAAATGGCGGATGTGGTCCGGACCGATTGATGGTTCTGTCCGGACCCATGACCAATCTCTGATGAATTCAGTGACTTCTAATTGAATCCCCCTGCTGTAGAGGGTGAATGAGAGTCGGGCAGGTTCGGCCGGTGCAAAGTCTCCACGGGGAGCAGGAGGGAGGTGTCGAGGCATGTTCCGGAGGCTGGAAAATGTCAACGCACTCCATCTACTCTTTGAAATCAGACTCAGTGGTTTTATGTGTAATTCACCAAGATGACAAAGATGGAGCCACTAAGAAGAAAAAAAAAAAAAAATTTTTTTTTATATATACACATAAAATCTCACCACTTGTATATTGTTAGTCCATGCAACGCGAGCCAAGAGGTATCAGCATTTTGACTTGGCAACTCTTCGACAGAGACAGACTACACCATGCAGACAACGAATGTGTCGGAACATTCCCATATTTAACCAGTAAAACACATGAATCAAGACAGCTCAGAGACTATTCTCATCTTTGATTCGGATTACACATTTCCAGTTCTGCCAAGTTCGAAAATGCTGCAGCATGTTTAAAGTGGCTGAGAGTGTGGCACTGCGGTCCGTTATCCAGTATAGTCCGGGTTGTAGGCTGGCTGGGCTAGGTAGTCTGTGCGTGGGAGCGGAGCGTTGGGCTGTGGATGGACAGGAGGTTGCAGAGGGTAGACTGGCTGGCCTGGGGTGAATGCAGCCTGGCTGTAAGGCATCGGGTTGGGAGGGAAGCCAGGACCGGCTGCAGACAGAAAGGAAAACATGTCACGACGATGGAGGGGCTGAAAATGCTTCGACAGTAACCACATGTTTCATTTCACACGACAAGACCCAACTTTATACCAGCAGCGGTTATTCCACCTCCACTTCCGCCTGCAGCTATTCTGAAGCAACAAAATTGTAAAATGTGTTTTTCAAAGCTCAGTTGTAATGTGTCATTATGTCAGCGGGTGTTTTTCCATAGTATGCTGGGTTTAAGTTTAAAATAAACTATGTAATAACAGTCTTCATTTCAGTTCACTGCCTGCAGATCTATTTTAGAAAATGCTGCCAGCTATGAAAAAAAAAAACAAATGTGTAAGTGTTTTAACTTCCGTTGGGAAATGAAGAAACCGATTTTATCTACACTTACATTTAGATGAATCGCTGAGAGAGAAGGACAGGAACACAAAATCAAACTCTGCTTTTTCTCCCACTGTCAGAAAGTTGATTGTCATCGCTCATATGCTCTGATGTGAGCTGGTCTTCATTTTTATTTACAGTTGTTTTGTTTAAATCAAAGTTCAGTCATTTAATTTTGTCAGTTTTAGTCAAATCCAGTTTGTCACTCCCGATTTATGGATGTTAAAAATAAAAAATAAATTACATCCTCTTATTTCTCATTTTCAAAGGTTACTTTTTATTTAGTGACTAGTCAAGAAATATTTGTATGATTGTTTTTGCTGCGGAAAACTTGATTTGACAAACAGGCAGTCATCACAATTAGACCTGTATCTCTTTGTCCAAGTTATAAAAGGAATCCACACTCACTGGCTTCCTGATATGTTGGCGGAGGTCCTGCTACGAACGGCTGTCCGTGGTAGGGGGATGCTTGCATGGGCTGGGCTCCATAACCTGGCTGCACTGGTACGGGTTGGTAGGGTTGATACTGGGCCGCCTGGTAGGCCTGATGCTGCCCATGTGGTGCTGTTTGCTGCCGCGGGTACTGCTGAGGAGTGGTGGTGACCACCGTGGTGTGGGTGGTAGTCGCTATCACAGCTGAAAGCAAACAACACAGATACAGATGAGGAAAACACATAACATCAGCTAAGGAGGGGTTAAGTCACCCAAAGCCTGCTGAAAAATGAAAAAAAAAAAAAAAAACTACATAAAATACAAACTAGGCGGTAACTCTCAAAAAATTAGCTGAAAACAATCATATAAGTCTCTCTTAAAACCTAAAAATGTTGCATATTACACTGGATGGGGATACAGGAACTCAAGGGTGTCATTTCCTGAGGACTAAATCAATGTGTTTAAACCAGTGTTTTAGTTTCATTTACACACTAGAATCTCTCTCAACAAGCTTCCTGTGATTGTCCAGCTGCCAACATCCAGACCAGAGAAGAGAAGAGTAAACAAAAATGTGTCACCTTCAGTTACATTATACAAAGGTGTCATAAAATTAAGCTTTATGAACCGCAATGTGTGCTTTGTGGACTTTCTTCCGCCCTGGGTTTTGCATCTCTCGGATACCATCTGCCATAACTCATGGGTTGAGGTTTTTGAGGCTGTGTGCAGCCTGAAAGGAAGAGCTGTAGACGGTACTCCCACGTCCTCAAAAGCACACGTCCTCTGCATGTTTTTCAGGTTATGCACATCATAATTCATGATCATTTAATTACTCTGTCTATGTAGTGCGAATAAAATGACGAGACTGGAATTGAGCATAATGCTGTAAAGGACGGCTGTTGTTAAGAAAACATGTTCGTAAACTGAACGTGATTTTGTTTTGGAACTAGCAAAATAGAGAGCTTTTTAAAAACCAACTTCACCATAACTTGTTACTTCATACTAGACTGATATTCATGTATATAAATACAGAAGTGAACATCATCCATGATAGGGAGTTAACCCATCGCTGTGTCAGTTAAGTGAAACTAAGAGAACGCACTGTTTTAAAAAAAGCGACAACAACAACCCCGGAAGAAAGAATTGTGTGTCACTCATCCACCATGTGTTGTGGTGGGAGTCATCATGACCACTTCCTATAAATGACGCGGGACGGTCTTGAGTTTTCCCTACAGCGCTTCTCATGGAAACAATGAGTCACACGAGGTGGAGCTCTAACATTCCTGGAAGTGATCCCAACATAGAACAGCCCTAGTCGGGGAATCCACATTCTTGCTCCTGTTTTAGCCTACCACTCTCTCTGCCAGAGCGACGTCGCTGCGTGGCAAAACCTGAACAAGATCAACCTGACAGGTAGTGCAAGAGGGTGTAACAAACACACACACAGCACTTGGATGCTTTCCTCCACTGTGTAGTTCAGAGAAGCTGGTTAAAGGTTGGACACAAGTACGTTAGTGATATCCAGTACTGGGAATAGAGGAGAACAAAAGAAGGAATCTAGCAGTGGAAATAATTTACTGTGGGACTTAAGAGACTGCAGCTAAATCCACCCTGTTGTAATGGAGAGAAGAAAGCCAATAGTGTTCCCTGTTTATGTGCATTCTAACTGTAAACAGCTTGTGAAGGTGTATGTCCTCGTCACCACTAAACTGAAAATACCCAAACTATTCAGCCAAAATTGCTTCCCTTCATTCCTTCCTTCCCATATGGTTGTCCAATATGAATCATGGACTGTATAAGAAGTGGACATAGTCATTGTGACATCATCACCTAATGGTTTTCAAAGCTCCGAGTACAGCATTAAGGCCATCGCCATCTTGGAAATGTTGCTACCAGTGCCCAGAAGTGACCATATTTGGACTTTGGACATTTGGAAGAATAACAACAAATCATTTGGACAGTTGGATATAATTTACTCTTGAAAAAAACAGTTTTTTTTTCACATGCTTCCACTGTGAGGAGAAAAAGTAAACAGGGTTGTGTTTAACAATTAGAAAAACTATATCAAAATACAACACTTGAGCAGTATTTATCAAGTGTATACTTCCCCAAACACATACATCTTCTCTAAAAACCCTATAACTGAAAACAGCTCGTTTCAACTCGCAGGGACATGCGTGGACGAGTAGTGTGCCCGCGCAAGCAACGGACTGTTCATGCAGAAGTGTTGCTTTAAAAAGATTATTTTTTGGTAATTAACTTTGTGTGAATCCATTCTCTCGGTCTTTCACAGTAGAATACTGCTCTGCAGTGATGAGATGATACATCATGATAAACTCGTCATATTTAAAATAGTTTCAGGTCCAACATGTGTCACCTAACACCCCCAATGCTCTGCTAAACGTGTTGTTTTTTGTCTTATCAAACAACAGGACCTGAAACTCGACGCCAAGAAATAATTCATTCTGTTTTGTTATGATTTGGATCAGAGCTCTAGATGAAACTAAAGCTGGGCAATATGGCCTATAATTACCAATGCAATATTTTTAGATTATATCAGAGGTGAGGGGAAAAAATGTATTCTCATATTAATCTAAATTTTTTTACGGGACAATAACAAAAATCTATATTTCTCACCAGAATTTATATACTTCTATTATTTTTTTACGATTGAGTAGAGCAGCCAAGACCCACCCGAGTCGTTGAGAGCTGCGGAGAGCGGGAAATCAGAGAAAATATCACACCACCCAGAGATAAATCCTGCACCCTCTCTTTGGAAATCCAAAGTATTTGCAGGCTATCGACACACTTTCAGGAAAAGCAGAGCCAGATACCACCAAATCTGTATGAAACGCTGTCATGGGCAGGTATCGTATTGTGGTGGATGGATGGATGGATGGATGGATGGATGGATGGATGGATGGATGGATGGATGGGACATTAAATGTACCAGTTTACTTAAAAATAATCACTCTGTTTTTCGATGCAGCTGAAATAAATGAAAGACTAAGTGGCATTTGTAGAATCACATTAAATAGGAATCGCAATATAAATCTAATCGGCATCAAGTAGAGACAACAAAAAAAGCTAAATGAATCTAAATTATATAATAATACAGAGAAGGTATTTCTGTTATTATTAAAATAAACTACAGAGCCCATGTTCTGGCAATGATGTTACACATAGTGTGCATCTGTGTAATGACACAGGAATAAGATATATCAGGCTCTGGCTACACAGACAAAACGTGTTGATATGATCAGTAAAACAGTATTATTTATGTTAGGGCGTGATCTTTCCGGTACGAACGCCAAACAGCAATTATCAATTATCGCTGACACGACTCACCGCAGACGGATACTAAAAAAGTCGAGTTAAAATCTGCGCGGCATGCAGAATGATGACAAACACAAAACTGATGAACTTCACGGCTCTGCACAGAGTTAACTTCATTATATAAAGTACCTCTTTGTAACTGTTGTCAGTGTCACATAGGATGTTCAGTGTCTGTGTTAGTGAGACCGAGTCACTGCAGTAAAAAAAGTCACGAGGTGGGTGGGCCAAAAGGCCTCAAATTAGCCCTCTGATATTTAAAAGTACTCCAACACGCTGGAAACTATGAGACGCACTTCTTCATTTAAACAAAAACCCACAAATCTGTTGAGAAACAGCCAGTCAGTGACTCAAAAATGTGCTCCTTATTGGTTGAGTGCAGGAAACACATGCAGCAACATGTTGCAGATGCAGCAGCACATGGCCACATGCTGCCAGTACAACACTTCCTGATTCTAGCAATAACTCCGACCCTTGTATAAAATAATACCTAACAAATTCTAATATCTGCTCACTGTTCATTAAGTGGACAATAATTCATGCAATAAGCTCTATGGAGGAATATAACAAGCTTTTTTTTAAGCGTTAAAGGCAGCTCCAGGATATGGCAGGTGACCAAGTAAACAACACAAAAATCATATTGTCTGCTACCAATGAGTAACTCCGCCGTATCATTAAAACTCCACCTTATCATTAAAAAGACTTCCCCTTTATCTTTTTTGTAACCCTGATAGTTACTTTAAGGTGGTAGAAAATTACATCTTTCCTGCATCCTTCAACAAAAGAGGAAATATGGAGTAAAAATAAATATGGAAACTATTGAAAAACCCAAACTTAATGAGGCTTCAGTGCCTCAATGATACAAAAAGGGTTATATCAACAGTACAGTATCTACTCTACTCTACTTAAAGTCTGCCAAATCAATGAAACACCACATCCTGTTTAGAGCTCTTGAAACATCAGCTGTTGCAAATATCAAGCAGCTGAAGAATAAGCTCCAGTTTCTCATCTGAAAAGCATCACCAACAACATATAGTAGCCGATACAGACAGCAGATTGGGCATATTGGGCAGATTGGGCTGATACTGACTCAAATAGCTGGATCAGAAATTGGAGATAACGGGGCTGATGCATCCAGTTAAAGTTTATGTGTATATACTGCATACATAATATTGTGTGCATGTTTTGACCAATGTGTTGCTGCAATTAAAGGGTTAACATTTGAATTGTGATTTTTACCAAACTGCTGGCTCCTTATTTATTATCTTAACAATAAATACCAAAAAGTCAAATTGGTGCACCTCTAAACAATAGAGGGTAACTTACGTCTTGGTTTGCGGCACATCTTGTACAGGCAGCAGCAGGGACAGACACAGCAGCAGATGAAGATGAGCAAAATGGTGGCGAACCCACCAATACCAAGCACCATGGGCAGCGGTGAGGAATAAGAGCTCATGGAAAATTCACTAAAAAAGAAAAAACAAGCAAAACAATATTAATGTTGCCATAACCTTACTGGGATAGAATAGACAAACGGATTAATCATTTTACACCAATTAAAGCAAACATTATTAATGTGTCACAACAACTATCCCCCTGTGAAATGCACAAATGAATACTTTATTATTGCCCAGTTTGAAAAATCCCCTTCCTTGTTTTTTTTGCTAATAAAATTATCATCCAGCATGTAAACACATTTAATGAATACATTAAGTGAAAGGAGACTGCAACGGATTCACACATTAGATTAATGCCGCAGACGCACAGGAAAACACTACTTCCTGTTGCTTGCTTGACGTGACAGAGAAACTTAGAGAAACTGTGACTAGAATAGAATACAGAATAAAATAGTATACCATTCTTCTTGTTCATCCTCAGAAAACCGCATGTAGTCATTCGTACAGCAGGTTCTGAGTAGGCAGCTTCCACAGCAAAAAGAACCTTTAGTGCATTCTTTGTATGCTGAGCGACGGTAGGCTAGACAGCCGTTGTCCCCTGCTGTAAGAGAACAAGACAGAAAGCAGAGAGGTGCAGGAAAGGTGAACCAGTGAAGACAAAGCTGCAGTGGTGATGAACTGTCAGAGAATGGTAAAATATGTGATTTATGAAACACATCTCAAACACGCCTCAACCCACTTGGGGGGGAAAAAAAGGCATCACTGTAATGTGAGGTGATGCATTGGTTTGATAGTCAAGGATGAGAATGATGTCATAAAACAGCCAATTCATTTTGATTGTTTTAATTATATATATATATATATATATATATATATATATATATATATATATATATATATATATATATATATATATATATAAAGAAAAGACAGACCAAAGCCAAAAGATATTCACTTCATTGACTGTTGGTCAAACAAAACGAAAAACGTCATTTGAAATTATAATGGGTGTTTTACACGATATTCTGCCATTTGATAGCTTTAATAGCCAAATGGTAATGAGGATGATACCCAGCTGCAGCTTCACAATCATGTTGGTAATTCAGGCCCGTACTCGTTCTGGTCGAGCTGGGTTAGTAAATACTTGCTGTACTGTACTAGCCTATTCAGTCGGAACAATGCCTCATAGTGTTTCCTCATTTTATAAACTGATTGTTCAACTGACAACACACGTGTTGTCATAAGTAATTCACATTGGAAATGCAGTCTAATAAAAATAAATTAAAAAACGTAATAGACAGGATTTGATTCGACATTACGGTAATTGAATTGCGTTAAACTGAGTCTTTTTCATAATCTTTTTCTTCGCCTTTTTTCATATCGAAGAGGATTCGTCTTCATCTTCACAAATAATGCCAGTAAATGACGGATGCTTTATGGGAAGACTTCAACAACAGCGACCAGTTGAGCCTTAACGTTAAATCTCTCGGTGTGCTGTTGACCTTCAAATCATAAAAAAAACATGGACCAGATTATAGACCCACTAGCTAGTTGAAACAAGCTAACTTTAGGATGATTTTATCAATAAACGGTAATAGTTAACAGACAAACCCAGCTCCTGGGTAGCGAGGCTAACGTCAGTGGCATCGCCCCGGTTTCTAGCTAACTGAGCGACTAACTAGCGTTAATGAAACAACGGGAGGGACAAAGAAGAAAAAGAAACGACCATTTCCAGTTTTAAAACAAGTTAAAACTCACCAGCTACACAGGGGGCCAGGGCCGCACACAAAGCCGACACAACAACAACACTGAACAGGCCCGACGCCATGGCTACTTCAGGACTCCCGGATTCAGCCACGGAACTGCGTGCGGGCTCTCTCCTCCTTCCACACACCGAACTGCGCTGCCACGGCAGAGATCGTCTATGCACACGGCTGCGTCGCTGCAGGAGAAGCCCCGCCCATGTTCCGGGGTAACGCTTTTACCCCTCTGTAACCAATGGCAACCAGGAAGCAGTAACCAGAACGTGTGTTCTAGAAACTATTAGTAAGAACTACTGCATGTTGGTGTTGTAGTTTGTTAATGTAGAGCAATATCTACAATATAATAAGTCTTATTTTGACGGACAGGTTTTCAAAATATGACAGGTCTTCAAAATATGAGGCCCTTCCTTTGTTGTTTCATAGTTTTGCTTCAGAAATGCATTTTGCCACATTCCCTGCTACAAAATACAGTTTTCATTACAGATTAATCTTAAGTCTATTTATTTATAATAATTTTAGTTCATCCAGTATAACGATTCAGAAAAATATCCAAAGTTTCAAGTTGATAACTGCAATAAATGACCGGTGATTATTATGGTCGACCTCATCTAACTTGCTAAACTTCATAAACGTATTTCATTTTATGAAGGCAGTTCAGAGAGAATTTGTCAGTAAAACATTGTTTTGCCCGGAGAGCAAGAGAGGAAATGACACAATGTCAGACTGTGGGTTTGTTTTGCTGGTGATGCACAGATTTTCGAGTGAAATAGTATAATTTTCTCGCCCCAATAAGAACACTTCCTTATTTAGTTTATCAGAAATATTTAAATTCATAATCACCTTATTTGGAGATATATTTACTGGAAGGTATGAAAATGAGTTATTATTAACTATTATGTAAAGGTACCATATTTAAATCTAATAAAATAAATGTGTGCCCCGCATTTTATCCAGTGAAAAACATATATTAAACGATTTTGTATTTGTAGTCTCTCTATAAGAATTTTCTCTAAAACTCTCTATTATTTTCTATAAAAATAAATTAAAAATAATTAAGCCAACATGTTTCCTCTATTTACGTGTATACATGGTATGCTGTATCTGCATCTGTATCATTAGCCTAGACAATTCATTCTGAATGTCATATATGAAAACTGCTTTCAGCAGCTCAGCTATTGTGGTTGATTTTAATCAAAAACAGCAGCAGAATATCAATCAACTGCTAAAGCCTAAAGAGATCTGCAGGGGGCAGCAAAACACTACGAATGTCCGTGCAAAAAAAGGTTAAGACTTCATCCACAGACTCAGATATCACAGAAATACATTTAAATATTTTTTGCAAGTACGAGATAGTGCGATAGTTTATTTTTTATTTGTTTTAATCATGAGGCTTGCAGTTGCTAAGCAAATATCAACCTCCACTGTTTGCTTATGTTTACTTAGCATGCATTTTCATAAAAAAATCCCATTCATCCCTGAACAATGGCAATGTGATGTATAATGCAAATAAATGTGTGTGGTTGTAACCTTTACATCTTAAGGGATTAGTACTGCCTTTGTTCATAATTAATTTTGTCACTTCCATTAGTATCAATTCGGGGAGACCATAAGCTGCGATATATACATTTAATTCCTCCCTTGTCTCCAAAAAAACACAAGCAAACAAGTGTTTTTCTCGTCAATCCAACTTCGTGTAGTCCTCTTTTTGAACACCAGGGGTCACACGCGCACAGAAAAACTCTCAACTCCGCCGCATCGACTTCAAACTGCCAGTCTTGATCTAAAGAAAGAATTCACGTCAAAGGTGTTCATTCAACAACACACTCTTGTATCAAAGTTAGACATCAGAAAGAGCAGTTTGAGATTGAGCATTTCTGACGTGAGTAAAGTTGACTGACGTGCATCGACGTCCCAGTGAATGAAGAGAGTAATGGTGATAAACTTGCAGAGTCAAAACACAACAAGTATATTTATGCTATCAAACATCTACAGAGGAAATACCCCTCGACGTGTTTGATCACATGCGTGAGTCACACAGCTGACTGACTGGAATGACCTCTTGACGTGAAGGAATAAGATCTCGCGAGTCTTTGGCGCGGGATCAGCCACGGCGCAGGCTCTTATAAGCACTTGCGCGTCCTCGTCCTCTTCGTTCGTCCTCAGTGCAGGATAACGAAGTTGCCATCCTTGGTCTTTCTCCAAAAACAAACGCTTTTTATCCAGAGGCTCATTAGAAGATCAGCCCCGCTGCTGTCATCCTGCACGCCAACACTGTTGAAGAGGAGTACACCATCGAGCGTGAACGATTTTTTCCAAAGGTAAATTTCTTATTTGATCATCTTCTGGTTGTAGCTTCTTAGCTAACGTTAGCAGCCTAGCTAACGTTGCTCTCGGTCAACCGGCGAGGATCACGAACGGACCCGGCTTACGTTTAGACTTCACGTTAGTCTATCTTACGTTAGGTCGGGTTTATTACATATTTTATATATAATATTCACTCACTGTTTTATAACGTTAGCAATGAAAGGCTTTGCGAGACGATACGGAACGCCACTTTGAAAAGGGGGCTAGTGGACACTTGAAAACCCACGTTATGTGTGCGTACGGTGAAGGTTGTAATCATAGTACTACTACCCAGATACTAGCTAGAGGCCAATGTTTTTTATCCTGCCGGTAAAATTACACTTGGAAGGAAGGATACCGGTGTTGTGCCGTGTTCGGCACCCCCTCGCGGGAGAGTATATTTAGGAGTCTGGTTACAAAAGCGGACGGGATACAGTTATAAAACCTGAAGATTCACGGTTATTAGATGGGAACCAACTTTCCACCAACACAAGCTAGCTTATTGACTCGTTTTGTTTTAATAAGAGTTATTTTCTATTTAAAGGCCCCTAAGGAGTTTATTTTACTGGCTTACAGTCTAACTTCGGGAGTATGGAAGTGATTACTGTCGAGGAATGTGTAGACTTCAACGGGGAGGGAGGGGGTATGACACGGGGATAGCGGTTATGTATTTTCCCATTTTACGCAATTCTACTCGACTTTGCAATTATTATTACCTGTTTATTACAATGTCATGATCGGACACCTGTTACACTGACCCCAGCAGTTCGTCCAACCTAATACATCTGATCGATTGAGAGAGAGCATATTTTGTAAAAGACATGTGACACAAAAACAAGTATTAGGTTTCACAACGTGTATTTTATGTTGATAATAATGGGGTATTGTGGTAAAACAATAGAGATTTTGAGCAGCATGAAGGTTCATTACGTGTACTCCTAGATGTAGTTTTATTGTTCACGATAAACTACAATATTGAACTATTTTTTAATAGTTTCATAGGGAACTTTGTCTTTCCGGTACAGAAATAAGAAGCCTATGTTTGCCTATTATTGTGTTAATGTATTTAAATTAAACCAAAACTGTTTGAATGGATCTATTGCATATCAGGTAAAACGGAGGTGTGTTAGTAGTGTTCTTGTGCGTAAGAGTGACCCTGCAAAACAGGTTTTGTAGCACTTGGGGAAAATCCGGACTGTCCTCATTACTAGTTTCGTCTGTCCCCTTCTAGGCCTCTGGACAATCATAAACACCACTGCTGACCATGGATGTGATCGTGCGTCGCTGTCCCTTCCTGGCTCGTGTGCCCCAGGCCTTCTTCCAGCAGCCCAAAAAGTCTATGGTGTCGTACGCCCAGCGGTGCCCCATCATGATGGAGCTGGCTGCTAAACCTATGGCTCCATCAATGGCACGGGCCCTCTGCTCCTCATCTTCCTCCCACCAGAAGACCGAGGAAATCATGTCTGCCTGTGAAGGTGAGGGTGACAGAGGAGGAGTAGATAAATGTTTTAGCCTAATTAATGTTACATTATATATCCCAGGTAATGTGGGTGATGACTGGCTGAATTATTGCTCCATTGTATTGTTTTAACGTTTGTTAAAAATAATCTTATTTAAAGTCTAAAACTTCTTTCTTCCACCTGCAGTCCCTAAAAAAGAAGGGGTGCCCGTGCTGCCAGGGGGCCACCCTATGCCATCCTCAGGCCAGGGGGTGGCCTCCAAATGCCCTTTCCTGGCTGCTGAGATGGGCCAGAAGAACAGCAGTGTAGTCCGCCAGGTCGGCATGGAGTACCAGGAGGATGTGCAGGAAGTCCGCACTGTCCAGAAAGGTACGAGTTCTTCAGAAATTCATTAGACTTCACTGTTTTTTTTTTCATGATTTACATAATTTGAGCATTTTTCTTTTTGTCCTCTCTTGACCGTTTTGCAGAAGTGTCCCCTGCCCAGTTGAAGAAGCCGTCCCTGGCGAGTACCATTCAGGGAAGCGGGGGGGAGCAAATTAATCTGATGAAGACCCTCCTGAAACAGAGACCGAAGATCGTCTCCCACTTGCTGCAGGACAACCTGTCAGGCAGCAGTATGTTTTATTTTACTTCTATTTACTTCTTCACATGGAAAAAGGATTTTGAATTTTGACACTACTAGTTTTCACTAAGATGAGCTGAGACTTTCACGTTAGGTATTGCAAGCCAAATTATGCAAACTTCTCCTTCCTGTTTCGTTACAGTGTCCTGCTACCAATACGACCAGCTTTTCGAGAAGAAGATCGAGGAAAAGAAGAGTGACCACACTTACCGTGTGTTCAAGACCGTCAACCGTCTGGCCAACGAGTTCCCCATGGCCGATGACTTCACAGCCTCTTTAGAGGAAAAGAGGGAGGTGTCTGTTTGGTGCAGCAACGACTACCTGGGCATGAGTCGACACCCACGGGTCGTGCAGTCCATTATGTGAGTGTTTGAGGAGTTGTTTGTGTGCGTCATGTAGGAACAAAACCCACAAGATTCAGTCCTTTGGGTTCTAGGTGTGGTTACGTGTAATGACACCTTCGGAGAGAGGAAAGAATAGGTGAGACAGTACATAATAATTGAATACAACCTGACACCTGGTGATCCAGTTCACTGTTTGTGTGGGTGTAGAGTGTCAGCCGGCTGAAGTTTAAATCTAAACCTCATGGGCCCCAATGAGATGATGTTTTTCTACATTTCTTTTTTGCTTGTTTGAGCCTGCCCAGCTCTCTTATCCTCTGTGCGTCAGTAACACCAGGAAACAAGATGTCATTTATTACTAAGCAACTCTCCTGCGTAATTATTTACATTTTTACATCTCCCTCCCGACTCAAGCTTCCATCTGGCATATAAACATATAAACGACCGTAAAAAGCAATTTGCTTGTCTTTCTTGTGTTCCAGGGAAACTTTACGAAAGCATGGTTCAGGGGCAGGAGGGACTAGGAACATCTCTGGGACCAGCAAGTTCCATGTGGAACTCGAACATGAGCTGGCTGACCTTCACAACAAGGACGCTGCACTGCTCTTCACCTCCTGCTTTGTCGCCAATGACTCCACCCTCTTCACCCTCGCCAAGATGCTGCCTGGTATGCAACACTTTCTGTCTACAATAAACCCACCTTTTCCGTACATTTTATACATTATTCGTGAATTCGTATTAAATGGAACCACTTTGTAAACTCTTTCTACTTCCTTCTGGACTATTTCAGGTTGTGAGATCTACTCTGATGCAGGCAACCACGCCTCAATGATCCAAGGAATCAGGAACAGCGGGGCTAAGAAATTCATTTTCCGCCACAACGACGTCGGCCATCTCCGAGAGCTTCTCCAGAAGGGAGACCCCTCCAAACCAAAGATAGTGGCCTTCGAGACCGTCCATTCCATGGATGGTTAGTTTGGGATGGTCCCCGTTATTACTTTACTTCCTTGATGAAGTGATAACAGCTACATGTTTGCTCGCATAAGAACCACCAATTTATTGTTGTCTAGCAACGGGAATCAAGTTTATAATGTGGGGTCTAAAATAAATGATTTTATGGCTTTTACTCTAATGGACTAATGGCTGAGCTTGCTTATGCTACACAGGTGCTGTTTGTCCGCTGGAGGAGATGTGCGACGTGGCCCACGAGTTCGGTGCCATCACCTTCGTAGACGAGGTCCACGCCGTGGGCCTGTATGGAGCCCGAGGCGGGGGCATCGGAGACAGGGATGGCATCATGCACAAGATGGATATCATCTCAGGAACACTAGGTCAGCATGGAATCTCTACAAAAACAAAATAATATGTACTATTTAAGCATTTTGACTAGGTAGGTTATGCCTACATGTTTTTGATTCATTACGAGAACCAACCACTTGTTGGATCCATATTTTTAAAGATCAGTTCTGTTGTTATGCTCAGGATCAGGCTTCATCCGTGTCACACAGTATGCCAGAGGGCTTAAAGAAGCCGGAGCAGCCCTGTTGTTGCTAGGAGACCGTGGGCTCTTATTGAATTACTCCCCAGCGACTGTGTGTCGCTGTCAAGCTGAGGGGACAATTATCTCTTTACAGCCTCTGTACTCCTGCAGCAGCCATTACAGAGTGATCTGGTTTGTGAGATTACCGTGGGAGGATGTTGCATAGATCACTGAACATAATGTAGTTTGTTCAGTGATCTTTATCAAAGGATGTAAAGTGATGTCTCTGGAGCCGTAGAGTAACCACCAATGCCCTCTTTCAGGTAAGGCGTTCGGCTGTGTGGGCGGCTACATCGCCAGCACCGCCACCCTGGTGGACACGGTGCGTTCCTACGCCGCAGGGTTCATCTTCACCACCTCTCTGCCACCAATGCTGTTACACGGAGCCAGGAACTCCATCCAGGTGCTGAAAGGGGAAGAGGGCCGCGCGCTGAGACGTAAACACCAACGCAACGTCAAGCTGCTCAGACAAATGTTGATGGACTCGGGGCTGCCGGTGGTGCACTGCCCAAGCCACATCATCCCAGTCCGGGTAATTTATTGCTTCCTTTTCTCGCCTAATGATATGAAATCTGACATTACAATTAAACATGCTAAGTCAGCCTCAGTGTTTCTAATCGTCGTCCATGTCTCTCTTTAGGTATCGGATGCGGAGAAGAACACAGAGGTGTGTGACCTCATGATGAGTCGTCACAACATCTATGTGCAGGCCATCAACTATCCCACCGTTGCCAGGGGAGAAGAGCTCCTGCGTATCGCCCCGACGCCTCACCACACCCCCGAGATGATGAAATACTTTGTCGGTAAGAACATCGAGTCATCTTGTTAATGTATTTCAGACATGAAACGTTCTCAGATCGTCTTGAATGTCAAATTGATTTTCAAAAACGTAGTTGTTAAATGTCTGAATTTCATCCGTACACATGAGTTGACCTCCCCTCTTCCCTGTTTTCCCGCCACAGAGAGGCTGGTGGACACATGGAAGGAGGTGGGCCTGCCGCTGAAGCCCCACTCGTCAGCGGAGTGCACGTTCTGCCAGCAGCCGCTGCACTTTGAGGTGATGAGCGAACGTGAAAAGTCCTACTTCAGCGGCCTCAGCCACCCCATCTCAGCCTGCGCATAACACTATACCCCGCTGCTGGCTAGAGATGGCACATCTATATATATATATATATCTACTCAAAACCCATTCCTCTTATCACTGTCATAGAATGTATTAATTATCTTTGATAAGTCCTCCTACACATATTATTTAAAATATTCTATGTTCAGATGTTCTATATCCTCAGAATAAAATATGAGATGGAAAGAAAGCTGGTGTGTTTGTGTGGCATTTTTCTTCTTTAGATTTTACACAGCTGATGATTTCAGAAGGAAACACCCGAATAAGGAGAGCTGACGCTCTTCCATACACATGAAAGGATGATGCATAAATAAAATGAATTTTAATATGTGTTCAGATTGTCATACAGCTGATATAATAACATTCTGACATGAGCTAACGATGCTATAATGGAGCAGATTGTATGCATTGAGGGGCTTGAGTGAGCTGACACCTCATAGTACATTTAGTCACATGTTTCTGATGTTCGTGGAAGAAAAAATGGGTCAAACTATTTTTCTGGCTCCGCAAATGAAATGACTGAATCTTTGTGTTGTACTGATGGTGGTGTTGGTCCCCTCATTATATGTGATGCTCTGACCTACTTGTGATAAATGTAGGACATGGATGTTTCCCCGTTTTGGTCTTGAACAAACAATGGAGCAAAACAATATTTCACACTATTCTATTAGCTGACAAATGTTCGCTTATTATAAGATAATGATTTATTTTTTTATTGCTGCTGTTAGGTTTCAATGCAGGTGGCCTTTATTTGAATAAATATGTGTGAAAGGGGAAGCAGGTGTCTGTGCAATTTTAGCAAGGCAAGTTTAAAAAAAGCACATTTTAGTAACGAGGCAATTCAAAGGTTCCTACATTAAACATCAGAAGAAGTGCAAAAGAAAATGTTGTTAAAAATGTTAATTAAACAACCAAGAGAGCATAATTAAGAGAAAATGAACAGGCTAAAATAGAAGAAGACAGGTATAAAATACAAGAATAAAAGTTGCTGTACAGTGTAAGAAATGAATAATAATTTGATTTGATAAAAGGCCGCATCAGGTAGAGAAGGCTTCAGTCTTCATTTTTTTTTTTTTTTACTTGACCTTTTCCACAAACGTTTGTTCCACAAACGGAACATGATAATTAAATTCTGTTTGTCTGTGTTTAGTTTTGTTCTGGGGACAGAAAACAGATTACGGTCTGAATGGAAGCTCGTCAGAAATGTATTTCGGCCCTCAACCGTTCTGTGCTTTACAAATCAACAACAATGAAAATTGAACAATTGAAATCAATTTGCTGACAGACAGGAAGCCTCCGCACTGGAATGATGTGATCCACTTTCTTTGGTCTCAGCGAGCAGCTGCCTCCTCAATCAGCTGCAGCCGTCTGAGTTTTAAGGTAGACCTGTAAAGACACCTGTTAGAGTAAAGTTTTTACAAATCATGCTGAGACGAACTATTTCTGAAAGATTTGAACTTTCTTTTAAGCCTGAATATCACAGCAGCAGGATTTAAGATGTTGTATAACGTCGTCCAGGTAACAAGTGAAATCTTGTACCGTCTGTCTGACGGTGACCTGCTAACCCACTGTCCCTGGAAATTCATCTGGAAATGACATAAATGAAACTCGATGACCCAGATTCCCAAAATGATAAAAGGTCACAATGGTTCACAGCTATACGTGCACACATCGGCATGATCCACATAAGCCTCCAAGCTGGTCACTGATGGCTGATGTTTGCTCTATGAGCGGAGTTGTTATCACACACAGACGGGTCTTATCAAATCATTTGGATCAGTCTGTTGTCACTTCTCTATTATTCAAACGTTAATTGAAACCTGATGGACGGGGAAATCCTTGCACCTGGTATTGTGCATGTTGGTTTCCTGGAATAGCTGTGACTCATTAAATTAGGAAGGTACCGGAATTAATCTGACCAATTACACCTGACTTTCTTATAATCATGGCTGCTGTGAAAAGGGCTTCCTGAGTTGTGAAAACCCAAGGTTGCTTCATAATTCCTCTGAAATGGATGTGAGAAATATGTCTAGCTGTTGCAAAGAGTCGATGTTGCCACCGCTCTGTGACAATAAAGAGACTTCCACTCCTGAGTTGACCCCTCATTTAACCCGACATGTAAGCTCAGTGGCGTCATTAGGCCTATTTAAGGGGGGCTTCTGCCCCCCTTAAATATTCTTAAGCCCCCCTAAGTAATTTTTATTTATAAAAAAAAATGTTTTTTTTTTGTTTGTTTTTTTTTACAAAAAAGTGCAGACAAATTCAATACAATGTGGCCAGAATATGAATTTAAATAAATAAACAGTTATTATTAACTTAAATGTGATCATAAATCTTAGTTTCTCTTCACTTCACTTCATAGTGGAAGCGGTAGAGAGTCAGAGTCAGTTTCGTTATCCAGTCCATTCCACTTGTTCATATAGAGCACGCCCACATCACTGAAATCCAGTCCACGTTTCCCTGCAACCTAGCATTCTGTGCATCTTCGGGGGGCTAAGCCCCCCTTGTCCTTAAAACCTAGTGACGCCCCTGTGTAAGCTCTTGATCACAATTAAAGGAGATTTATTTTGTTGTGAAAAAGAGTATTCAGCGATTTACTACATGCTTTTTAAAAGTATTTATCCTGGGAAATCTGGAGAGAAGTATAATGAAAACGTGGTGAATGTGTTGTGAAAACACGCACATTACTTTTACATTTCTTATAATGTTGACCTGTAGTGTAAATGCTATTGTAACATTTTGTTTGCAGACCCACCTAAAAATATGAATTAATACAGCATTGAGGTTATCTGATTGGAAACATTTTGCATGTTTCCAACAAATGCACAAATTGCAAACAAAAAATTGCTGCAATCTAGGTTTAATTGTCGTATTCTCATCAAATGGTTGCAGTAAAACATAGGGTGGCGTTCTCTTGAGGCTGTGTGGTGCATCATAAAGATTATTATAATGAGCAAACAACGATTAGATAAATAAATATGAAGGATAACGTATAGAAAATGAGTATCAACATGCTTAAGAGTATATTGGCCCAATGTGGGGCTGTACTGTACAATTTCCAGCATATAAATAGCCTAAATATTAATAATACATGTAAGATGTACATATATCAGTACATAGCACATGTCAGTATATAAAAGTGTAAGATGTAAAATTGTGGCTGTATTAAATATGTACATGACAGTTTGTTTAATTAGTATATGAAATTATAAGCTGTACATTAGTCAGAAGATAATGAAGATATAACATACAGTTTAATTTTACGTACACCAAATGGCTGACAAATGAAACAACAACAACAACAACGGGTCTTTGTGGAGTGTGCTGTCGCCATGACACCACCAGATCAGCTTCAGTGCTTTTTAGAGTCTCTAAACATGATAAACATCATCCTTACAGTAGATAATAATCGTGATGGTGGTGGAGAGCGCTGTCTTTGATTAAAATCTCCTCCACAGGGTTCCACAGTTCCACAGTCGGGTTGAGACGAGGTGACTGTGAATGGCAGCCTAAAGCATGTGATGTCATCACCCTCTTTACCTGTATGGAAGCACCTGCATTCGTCATGTTTCTCCACTCATATATTCAGGTTTACCCGTCTCTTTATGTCCAGACATGTACAGTTCATGAGACATCACAATTACCCATTTGTAAGCCTAATTATTTATTTACTGTTGACTTTATTATTAATGGTTATTATCAGATGATTCATGGATTTAACCTTTGTGAGCCGAAAGAGAGTTTTAATGCTCCGTGACCCAGCTAGCTGCATGTGCTTCACCCTTATCCACCATTTCCATGACGACTGGTTCCTGCATGGCTGCCAAACTCTCATGGTCAAACGAAATGCAACCCACAGCAGACTCACAGCTGAGGTTAAAGACTCATAGAAACCTCACATTGAATGATTCAGCTCATCTGCTCGGTAACAAACCCTGAGCTCACTTCACTGGAAAAAAACCCCATCATAGGAAACGAATGCACTCATATGAAAGACACTTGAAATGGTTCGAGGTTTCAGTGACTCTGATTTAGATGATTAGCTCAGAATAAATGTCTACATAAATTCAAATGATCACAAATTCGATCAGATCGCCCTCTGCAAGGGAAACTGTTCCTACTGTTAAGCTAACATTATGTAACATTACTTGTTCAGGATTATGAAATGCCATTTTATAAGGATGTAACCTGATCATTTTAGTTATATTTTAAATCACATTTCGCAAAACAACTCAAATAACAACTAAATAGCCAAGTGACATTGGTTAGGTTAGAGTAATCTGGGATTTTAACACCGAATCACATCTATTGTATGGAGATATAACTGAAACATAATGCATACCCAGGGCCAGTCTTAGTATTTAGGCCCCAAAATACTCCGAGTGCAATCACCATATCACAACATTTAAATGAACCAGGAAATAACCTGGAAATGTTCGTGCAAGAGAAAAAAAAATGCATTTTAAAAGGAAGTGTATTCTTTTATTTCTTCCTGCTAGCAAATCAGCTCGACTGAATGAAGACTAACCCCGATGTGTTCAAGCTTCTCTCCGAAAGGTCACTTCCTCATTACACAGCGAGCGCCAAGGTGTGTAGAAACAGACGACAGCAATTAACTGGCTAAATGCCAGAACGTATATGTCACCAAACAGCCTGCAGACACACACACACAGACACGCACATAACACAATGTGTTTGTTCTCTGTTCGCTTGTCATCGTGTGTCTGATTAAAAAACGCATTGCATTTCAAAGTGTTAAACATTCCTTGTTGCAGCTGGGTATTTGAAAACAATACACCCCTTTATTTGGGCTGCAGTGTCATCCTTCAACATTCATTTTATTTGATATGAGACGCGATCATTTCATCCCTCTTCGCTGGAATAGATAGAGGGGTCAGCTCTTTGCTCTACGTGGCTTAAAAATGTAGTGTGTACGTGTTGTGAGGCAGAAAGTCCCCAACGATGTCAATTCAATTAAAAAGACAAATGCACAAGTTGACACTTGGTATCATTTCCTCTTTCCGTGTTACAAAGAAAGACTTCCGTGACTTTGTGGCTGCCGTCTCAATATGCTAGATAAAAGCTGCTCAATGTTAATAGTTTGTTATTTTTTTGGTTCGTCTTTGACACCGATTTCCTTATCTTGCCGCTGGCATCAGCATCCAGAAAAACTGCAGGGCCTTGGGGCCTCCAGGAATGTGGCCATGTGACTGTTTCACTGTTTCAGCTCGTCTGAAAGGTGAACAGTGCGTGTCTGCACGAATTGCGTTGAGTTGCATGCAGAAAGATGCCTGGGGGCGACGCGAGGCCTGCACTAAGCCGTTGTGGGACCATGAGAGTGGAATTAATGTGATTGCTGTGCAGCTGTTATTGTGCCGTATGAAGGCGGAGTCCGTCGCATTGTATTTATTTACAGTGTTATAATGCATTTACACTTTGAAAGACACACTGGTGCATTGCACATGGGCTCATCATGCTGACAAGCTTAGTTATTGTGATTAATATAATACATGTTATCAATGGTTTTTATCAAACTCATGAATAAAATACATCACAAACCATTAGGAAGTCAACTTTATCAAACTCCTTTGTGTTCTACAGTTTACCACTCTGACTCTGAAACACACAATGACTTCTCCCTCAATGTAATGTCATTAACCACCAAGGCCAAGCGGTTATTGCACCAGCTATTGCACAAGTCCGACTGTTGTGGTGTAAAAGACTTGCAGCACTGCAGCAAAAAAAACTCACCAGAAAGACGAGATGGAACGACTACAAACTAATCTTCCTCATATGTTGTATTGTTTAACAATTGTTCGCTGTCACAGAACGGATGCTTGCTTTAATTGTGTTTTTACTGAGTACTTTTATGGCTGTAGAAGTTTCCTCTTCAGCTTTCTGGAGCATGATATCAGACAGGAATGAAACTCTGGAGGCCACACAACACTCTCCACCCTGACCCTGATGGTTGAAGGAATTACTAGAGGGACTATTATCTGTCACACACACACACACACACACACACACACACACACACACACACACACACACACCCCAGTCTGCTGTGTGATAACCACTACATGGACGACTTTTTCAGAGGCTGCAAACAATATGACAGACCTGGTAAAATCACAAACCCTTAAAATAAAGCACAACTGACTTTTCCATGTTTGTAACCGATTAGAACTGAATTTGATAGGAGCGCATGATGAGTTTGAAGTTTTGGATGACTGGCCTTGCTGCATGCTCACGGACCTACGTGCCTGGCCGATGTCCAGGCTCATCATGCTGGATCCCCCCCCCCCCCCCCCCTCACCACACACACACACACACACACACACACACACTACAAGGTCAGGTTACAGATCAGGGCAGAACAGCGACGGCACTGATAGCGTTTATTTTTGTATTTGAACAGAATCCTCTCTATTTTTCAAAATAATAATAATGTATTTGTATTTAAAGTTAAATATGGGGCATCATAGGTCAAGGAAATGATGCTTGTTTACTCTGACTCTCTGTAAAAGCGACCTTGGATGTTTTATTGGTCAAGGTGGAAGCAGTGGTAGTATAGTAAAGTTGTATCTTCCGTATCCGTTTCAACACGTGCAGCTTGTTGCAACCTTCACTCTAGTAAGTTAGACTTTGCCCACACCTGCCTGGAGCCTGAAGCCACACCAGGAACAAGGATGTGTAAAGGTAACACACCAACGATAATCAAAAGCATTACTTATGAGGTCATCTGTAGCTCTACAGTATTTAGACTTCCCTGTTTATTTCCTGGCTCATTCAGGTTAGCGAACAAAAGAAGTGTGGTAAGAAGAAAACCTTCCAATAAAAACATGCAAAAAGTCAAATGGAACTTGGAGTTCTCGGACAGACAAAAAGTTTAGGATGTTCTCTTCTCACTTAAACTTTAACGAAACTAAACTAATACAAAAGGTGGGGTCATTTTTAATGTTTTACATTTTAATCCCACAAATCAAACGGGCAGTTAATTACAACTGGAAGCGAGAGATAGAGACAGAGAGAGACAGAGAGCAGTGATGTAGTAACAGTATATATGCATGTGCGTGAGACCAAAATCTGATAATAGAATAACATCCACAAAGTCTTGATTGAGGTCAGCAGTTCCTTTTCCTCCACAGGCCAAGAAACACACCATTCTTATGTAAGCCGGATGATTTAGCAGTCTCAATAAACAAACCTGTCACGCACCATAATGGCCCAGGAGAGCGTCGGCCGGCGTGCCTTCATTCGATTTCACAATCAATGATTGATGTATAAAACCTGTTCAGTCTTCACTGGCTGGTAAACTTGATAAATGTGATAACATTCATGACTTCTGGTCCTGCTTCTCCGTGCTGCCAGATAGTTTCCTCATAGCATGCAGGTAAAAGGGCATCAGGTTTCCTATTTGACACATTTTAATTTAATTATTCACTAAATTAATTCAAATTTGCCTTTGACCTCAAATTACTTTGATACGCAGCCCAAAAAAATACATATTTCCATCAAAGCCAACAATTATTTCTACTTTCACACGCAGTCGTTAAAGAATCTCGTTAAAGCAAAATATACCTTATTATACTTTAAGCTGAAGACAGTGTGTGATTTGAAGTAGTCTGCAGCTATTATGTTTTGAAGGAAGATAAATCCTTTTTAATGGTGTTTGGCAGCAGTTGTTTTGTTGTTACTTGAATGGACCCGCCAGATATATAATTATTTTTCTTGATTTATGCCAAAATAAGAAAATAAGATGTGTATACAGGCCAGGGTTTTTTTTACAGCATTTAGTTGTGTTGGCCTTGTCAGTATTTGAACTGTGAGTACTCACAGGTGTGGCTCTATTGAAAAGTGGTTTGATCTTTGAATAGTGTCCTGTTAAAAAACATATAAAGTGTATAAGCCTTTTATTGCTTCAGATCTTATTTTCTGACTTTATTCACTAATCAAGTTAAATGGATGAGAGGCGTCTTCAAAAACCTAAAGCAAGTCCAGTAGCCCACGATGAAGCTTTCAAAGACAGCCACCACAAAACCACGCCAACCTCTCTGTTTTGAGGAATGTTCTCGGTACGTTTCAGATACAGAATAACTCCCGTCTGCACACCCTTCAAACTAAAAGCTCCGTCTCAAGAACATTAGCATTACTCAGCACTGTGTCACCAAAGCCACAGTTAGAGAGAAGATGGTCAAAGGCTGTGCATTGAGCAAATATATTTCTTTGTGTTGTCTGCGTGTCAATACAGAACACGTAAGACTTCCCCCTCCTGCTGAGACCGTTATGTAACTAAATGGCTTTAACTCTACGCTGGATTTTGGGAGTTTTCACATTTCCTCATTCTTTCTGCTAAATCATTGTTTCAGTTGTGTCTCTAAAAATAAACCACCACTAATGTTGTGATTGCCTGCCTGACATTCTCGCCTTCAAGACTGATGTGGAATTTAAATGACTCATTTCATAATATGAAAATCGGTTGAGAGTTACATAAGAGTTTTCGAGCTGTTCCTGCCTTATGGAACACACAAGAACTGTACAAAGTAACTATTTAATTGTGGGTCCCAAACTACATCATTTCACATTCACACGCATGTTCGCACAAACTGTTTCAAAGTGACATAAGTTGTTGTCATGATGTCACTTTCTATTGTCAGAAGAAGCACTTCACAGCGATATGTGACGGCAGCTGATGTCACTTTTCTTTCTCCTGCAGCACAAAATGTCAGCAGGAGACCGGAGCATACATTAAGGAGAGAATTACAGCCTTTAACTCATATTTAATTAGTAATGTATATGTAGTGAGTTTGAACCAAAACGGTGTTGTTTTAAAATGAAAAGAGCACATTATATCTGAATCTCGGTTCCCCTCACAGTTCAGATGTGATGTGTAAGTAACTAAGTAATATATTTAATTATTTTTTGTGCTGTATTAGTTATGAAACTCTTTTCCAGAGGTGTGGACTCGATTCAGAGACATTGGTGATCTAATATAATATGACTTTATTGTTGAAAAGGCAGAGCCATGACTTGTTCTCAAACCTCCAAATGTATGACATTGTATGGTCTTGACGAGGGAAATGACTCGGGAACCTTGAGACTTACTTGTGACTTGCAATGATTCGGTCCCACCTTCACCGAGACGATTTATTCTTCACGCACGTACACAAAGGACAATGACAGAAAGTCACACGGCTCCTGATGAAAGGAGACAGTAAGGGAGATCAGATTAGAGCTCATAAATGACCCCTACCAAATAAAAACCCATCAAAAACCTCCTCTATTACTGAAAACCAAGCCCAGATTTATTTTTAGTGAAGTAGGCCATATCCTCCTTCCCTTCAACAATAAGCACAAAGGCCCTGAGCACACATACTTTGGCCATGTTCACACATTTTCCAGAGAAGCAAGATGGCTGCAAGCAAACCTCTGGCTAGCGTAGTGGACTTTCCCTCACACCGAGGTGTGTTAGTTAATCACAATCCTACATCACTTTGCAACTGTGACTCAGTTGTTGTTGTTAAAAGGATTCCAGGTCATCTGTCTGTTTTCTTCCTTGTTCCTTCACCCTCATCACCTACTGGAAATAATTATCAGGAAGTATTCCCATCATATTCTTAATTGGTTGCATTGTCTTGATTTTATTTTTTTTTTACTGCAGTGCAAAGAAAATGTGCAATTATTGTAACGTCACAAGTGACTAAATCTATTTATCGATTCATGCAGAGTAATGGAGTTCATTGTCTAATTAAGTTTAATTAAAAGAAAATGAGTTTATTGATTGATTTATTCCAGAAAGGTATTTGAATTTATCAAAACTGAACTAAATGACAAGGTGGTGAAATTCTTGAGTTGAACAAGAATGACAAACTTCAGGGTGTAACAAACAGGCTTGACTTGCATGCAATGCGGTTTGTAAAAAGGAGTTAAAGGAAGAAAATATGTGTAAAACGAACAGGATGAAGCAGCTTAACAGATGCTTCATCTGAACAAGTTTAGTGTTTTGCAAATACCTTTGAATATCTGCTAAAGGCTTCACATGTCTCCCCAAGCAAATATTGAACTTCTCTCGGTATTTGATTAACTTTGTAGATAACTGGCTGGTGTGTAACCGGGTGAAAAGGAGCCTGTTTTTCCAAATAAATCTAATAGCAGTAACATGACTACACGGTGTGCAAATAATATACAAAGAACATAATTGCAGCCAGTCATATGAGGTAAGGAAGGGAACTTACGGTAGGGTTTGTGGAATGAATTGTTGGCCATGAGACGAGGCAAAAATCCCACTAAAACGGCCTGCAGGGCAGCTGATTAAAACGGTTTTGTTGAGGGGATTATCCTTGAAATACCACACTCAAATATCAAATATCAAATAATCAGTATTTGTCTGACTGCAGTTTCTTTTTTACATTTTCAGAGCCCTGCACGCGCTGTTTGCACAATGCTTATTTATTCTGAGTTGTGGTTTATTTGGACTTCTCTTATGGCTGGGCCATATCTCGTAAAACAAACAATACACGTCTGGTAAAATGGCCTTATTTGTAATAGTTAATAGTTAATTTACCTTTACATTGGTGATACAGAAGTGTGTTTTTACAACCAGGGAAAGCAAAGGACTTCCTCAAGGCCTGTAAGCTCCAGGTTTTGAAGGGATTCAACTGGTTTGTGCATGAAAAATTTGGTTATAAGCACACTGTAAGCTGACACAGTAAGGGCCTTAAAGTGGGTCTTGTTTTACTGATCATGATCTTGAGAACAGAGCACTGCTGTTACTATGAATATGAATCTAATATTCCATTGCAGCATGTGCTAATAGAAGGAGACACATTGTTTACTTAGGCTAATCTTAGCTATATAAAAATAAATCACTTAATGTAAAAAGCCTGCATTCACAATTGTACAATCGAATACAAAAGTATTTGAAACATGTATCATAATTATTTTATTGAATTGATATTCAAGGACTTAATTCATTTATTTGAGATAAAACTCAGTTCATCTCCTTGATACAATGGTTGGTTTTTAACGGTGCTACACTGCTGACACCTGGCGGTAATAGTGCGTCACTACAATTTTAAATTAAAGTTTTCAATCGAATATCGAGATCCATTAATCATATGATTAACTTTACTCTTGTTGTTCAAATGAAAGGCACCTTTGTACAATGTGATCTCTGTGACATCGAAGTTTTATTTTTACACATGAACGTTATTAAACGAACGTCCCCTTTAAGAAATCCCACTCGACGCTCAGCGCCCAATCGCGGCGCGTAAACTGAACTTTGTTGTTGTCAGCAACTGCCGGCTAATAGTTTTAAGCTAGTAGCGAATAGCACCGCGCTAACAGTCGTGTGTCTCACTTACCGTGATAGATAAATAGAGTTTTGGCTGTAACGGTCAGAACCGTCGCTTTCCTTCCCCGGGTTTGTGTCTCCGATATCAGCAGGAACGATGACTTCAGCACGGGTGAGTGTACGCTAGCTGAAGTCGGTTTCTTGTGTGTAGCTTCACAGTCTTACAAGTCGACGGAAGCAATGGGGAGTTAGTTGTATGTGTGTGTGTGTGTGTGTGTGTGTGTGTTTTTATGTCAAGTCTTAATTATAATTCAGTTGTATTGTATGTATCCCCGTTGTTATGTCACCTGAGTCACATGTGGTACGTTTTTGTGTTAGGTGGTTCTGTATGGAACATGTCTCTGGTCACTAATAATGGAAAGTGTATTTTTTCAGGAAATGTATGACCTTATAAGCCATTAAGGGTCACTAGAACACCAGGAAAATAAATTAACTGTAGGTAAAAAGTCTGTAGCTTTGACACTTTGTTGTTGTGATGTTGTAACACAATATGACAATGCTTTAACACGCGTGTAATTAACAAATCATGTTCTCATGCACTTCCCACAGGCTGTATGTTAAATAATGATTAGGTTGTAATTACAGATTTGCCTTTTAAAATGTGTAATGATCATTCTGCTTGCGTACATGAATGTCGGTCAAAGTTTGGATGAAGGACAGAGTGGACATGTTGTCATGTTGCTGAATAGAGGAGTGAAGTGGAAGTTGTTTCATGTTTGTGTTTGTAAAAGTACATTTCTGTGTTGTGTTTTTTGCATGCTAGGCAGTGTTGGGTGTATTTCAAATTGCACATGGAACTATTTTGGCTAAGTAATTTGAAGGTCCCAGTGAAAATTGCTAAATTAAATTAATCATTAGATTGATCAACTAATTGAACAAGACTTGGGCGGTATCTGTTTTGTCATAGCTTCCTGCCAGTTCACAGGTAAAGACACCATGGCAATCTTTATGGGGCGCAGAGCCCCATAGCGACACAGCTGGACACGCATGCATGAATACCTATAGCACTATGATCATAGCACTGTTGTTCTTAAGGTATACTTGCTGAACAGCTACTACTTTACTCAGACAAGGACCTAACACTTGTTTCCTTTTTTTTTTGCTCTTACTTTATTGGCAATGATATGTTGTGGTTTCTTTCTTTTGACAAATGTAATTATTGTAAGTCGCTCTGGACAAAAGCGTCTGCTAAATGCCCTAAATGTAAATGCAAATGTAATGTAAATGTAAATACTCTGAGATACGGGGTGGAAAGCAGACAAATGAGTATTGTAAATGTATCAATTCAGAAGATGAAAATCAGGCTCTTCCACTCGGCCTTTAGATTGGGAGCGAATATCAGTACCTGCACCTGTAACCTCATCAAAATGCGACAATATCCGTCAGCAAAGTCAACAGAAAATAATATCAAAGACATTTACAACACCATTTAAACTGGACAGGTGACTAAAGGTCAAATGTCACTGAGCCTACAAAGAACCCTCTAATCACATGAAGCATGCCTCAGGCTGCTTTAAGTCAAAATCTGGCACCTTTCCACAGATCTGCGAGGTGTGTACGTACATAACAGCTGTAAGCTATGAGAAAATAAGATTTAATTCTTCTGAGTCACATATTTTTTTCCCCTCACTAATGCTGGTCCCACTCTTCATTCACTCTTGTGAATGCTGTGTTTACAAACAGCAACTGACACTGCATATTATATCTCCAAGAGGTAATAATGTAGGATGAAGATCAATATGTTCTATAATTGTAAATCATCTGGTTACTCTCCATCCATTAGCTATATTACCTGCTAATCCCAGCTGACCTATAGCGCTACAGAAGTCCTAAAACCAGGAAATTAGTTAATATTTTTGCACTTCTAATTTTCTCATGTTAAAGTCAATGGGATTTTTGGTTTAATGTCTATGGTAAATACAAATTTGAGAACACATCAGCATGATTTAGTCTTATCCATTGACAACCGTACAAGGTCTCATAGTAGTTTACCGGAAGAGGCGGGACATCGCCTCCATTGGGCGAGATTGGTCTGACGACGACACATCAACAAGGAACCAACTTCGTTAAAACAATCGTTTATTTTCATCCGTAGTATAAAAACAAAAAAGCAATTTGGAAAAAATACAAAACTAAAACAACAAGACCATCGTCTGCACAATATAAAATCCATCACAAGTTCCTCGAGTCATTATTAAAAATGTCACCGTATTAACTCTCGACGCCATATTTGTCAAAGTTTCTCATGATGATTCCTAGTTCCAGCTCCACGGTTCCCATGGCCTCGGTGTTCAGTCTGTATCTATCCGCCCCGCTGTATATAAGGTCCGGGCTGCGGAGCTGGGGTCCTCCGCCGACGAACTTTTGCGCCAACTGCTCTTGCCAGGAGCCGAGCGGCCTCCAGGTCGCACAGCTTATCCGGTGGTGTCCGGGGCTAGAGGGGACATGGCAGTAGCCGTAACCGTACAACTGCCAGCGCCCAAAAGAGTCCTGGTGCCACACTTGGAGGTGAAGCTTTGGCCAGCCCTGGAGTCCCTTAGTCGCGTAGTGCAGATCGATCGGGTGGCTCCAGTACGCCATGTCTCCGGTTTGGGGGATATCCACCTGGGTCTGACCCTCCTTCAGCCCGGACAGAAGACGCCATGCTCCTCCCGTGTGAACTCCCCATTTGCAAAACAGGCTGTTCTGCGGGAAACCACCGGCCCCAACGATCTGGCCTATGATGTGGAGCTCTGCCATGTTTCAAATGTCCCTTTACACAAAAACATGCGGCACCGAGAGTCCCCTCTTGTCGTCCTCCGAGTTTAACCGCTAGCTTAACGGCTAGCAAAGACGAGCGCCACCGCTCTGGTTTCCTTGTTGACGCAGGCTACTGTTACTATGACAACGTTTACCCTGAACTGTGCTTGTCAGGCAGCACTTTCTGTCTCAAAGGCAACAGACCCGGCGTTCTTGAATGTCGTATTAGAGACGTAAATCCAACATTTGCCAAATTAATAGTCATGTATAACACAATACCAAATATGTAGCTAATTTGACGGGAGGAGGGTTTTTTTGTGGCGGTGGCACATTTGAAAACTGCTGCCTGACAGACTGAGCAGAGGAAATTGCGGTCTATACTTTGACAACGTTTATATTTCTAAGATAACATTTGTCCACTGGAGAAAAATAAGATATCGCCTCATGTTCATCACGAATAACCAGTAAATTCGGCTTCACAGCAAGCCTCAAAACGAGTGTGAATGTGTGGGTTTCTCTGGGATTTAATCAGCAGTCTTAAAACAAGTAGCACTGTGAAACAGCGCCCCCTTCAGTGCTTCTGCATTTTGTAGCATTAACACTATATGGTACAAAAATAACTTTTTTGTGTGTGTTAGTTTGACGCTGTTTTCCCACAAACCAGTTAAAATAGAAGGCCACAGAAAATCATTTTCCTCCTGTGTCCCAGTAATTCATGGTCATCATTTATTTCAATATCAACACCTCCTATTTTGACATGCCAAAATAATTTTGGCAAAATGTCTGTGAGGTGAAGTGAGTGAAAAAGGCCCATGTTTGACCGAAGACAAGCTTTGATACTTTTGGCTACTTAATTTTTGTGGCTGGAATGTCAGTAGCATTTTTTTGTTTAATTGTTTTAATAAAGTATTTTACAGGCTAAACGTTATCCCCCTGTACTTTCCTACAAATTGCATTGGAAACAAAGTGGACATGGCTGTCCAACCTTTTAACCTGCACTGAATGTAATCAGCTTCTAGCCAGTGTGCTAATTATAGAGTTGTCTACCATGTTGCCATGCCAGTGTCGGTCATGTCACACACCCACGCAGATTGAACTATGATGGTTGCTTATTTAGTCATGACTATGTAACGTTATTAAGAAATACTTTGAATCAAGCTCACACGTTTTAATAGATGGCTGCTGCAATCTGCCTCTCTCTATTCCCCATATAGTCTGATCCAACTCTAGAGAGACATTTCAAGGGTCACAGGGACGATGTGACGAGTGTGGACTTAAGCTGCAACATGAAACAGATTGGTAACTTGATTTTACTCTGTCTCTGGCCAATTAATTTGCTGCACATGCATACTTTTTTATTTTTATGTTATTCTCTGTCTATGTTTTCTACAAGTGTTCGATTCACACTCGCCTGTGCTCACTCCTCTCCCAGCCACAGGCTCTATGGACTCCTGTGTGATGGTTTGGAACATGAAACCTCAGATGCGAGCGTATCGTTTTGAAGGCCACAACGATGCTGTCACTTCTGTTCAATTCTCTCCCTCTGGCCACCTGCTGGCCTCTGCCTCCAGAGACAAGACTGTACGCCTTTGGGTGCCCACAATGTGAGTTTTAACGTATTCCACCTTTTGCTTTTGAGTACATTTGTCAGTGCACTAGAAAGCAACAGAACTAGACAGTTGTACTGAATCTCTTGCTTGTTGGGTTGTCTTGGGGTACAGGAAGGCGGAGTCAAAAGCTTTCCGGGCTCACACTTCCACTGTGCGCAGCGTGAACTTTTCTGGTGACGGACAGAATCTGGTCACGGCCTCTGACGACAAGAGCATCAAAGTGTGGACCGTCCACCGGCAAAAGTTTCTCTTCTCTCTCAATCAGCACATGAACTGGGTCCGCTGTGCCAAGTACGACGCATACACACACACATACACACACACATACACACACACACTCACACACACACACACACACACACACTCACACACACACATACACATACATTTTGTGGAATCAGACGTCACTGGCTGCTGAAGATATTTGTACTTATTTTTTGTTTCATTCACATATACAGTCGATGGATAGATTTCTTTTTCACGTTTCTGAGTTGTTTTACAACTTTAATGAAAACATGACATTTGTAAAAAAAAATTGAAGCTGAAGAAGGAGGTATTGGACATTTTTTAAATTTAGTATTTTCACTACCTTTTTTGCAGGTTTTCGCCAGACAATCGTTTGATTGTGTCTTGCAGTGATGATAAGACTATAAAACTGTGGGACAAGAATAGCAGGGAGTGCATCCATTCTTTCTATGAACATGCAGGGTGAGTCTGGAAAAAAGATGCATGCGGGTGTGGATAAGAAATGTTGTGATGTGTGTGCGAGAATTGCAGTGAATGAATATGTATAATCCTTGTTTCTTCAGGCATTCCTTCTATATGTTGAGTGTTCAGAACATTGTTTACTGTGTGTACTTTATTTTGTTTTAGAATAATAGACTTTTATTTACAAGATGACAGGTCCCATAACCATGACTCTGAATACTTATTTATTCATTACACACACCTCTAAAAGCATCAGCTAAATGCTTTTATTTCAGATTGTTTTTAATTGCTTTAATTCCAAGAGCAGAAAATGATTCTTTGCCAGTTTCCAAGTAATACTTTAATCAAAAGTTTTATGTTAGTTGGATTAACCTGCTGGATTAACGCATTTCAAGTACTGTAAATGCTTGACCAAACACCTAATTGACCTGACTTAATACCATGTTTTCTTTCTACAAAGTTATGCAAATCACGTGGACTTCCATCCCAGTGGAACATGCATCGCTGCAGCCAGTACCGACAACTCTGTCAAGGTGTGGGACATCAGATCCCATAAGATGCTACAGCACTACCAAGGTAAAGACACCTCACAAACAGCAAAACCTCAATCACTGCATATTTGCAGCCTAAATGCAAAGTTGCTGTTTTTTTTTTAATTAATAAATGACCACCACACCGACCAAGACAAAACATTTATGGAAGCATTTAAGTTTACTTTAGTAAAGTCTATTTAGCCACTCTTGAAGCTTAATAGCTATTATATTAATAGAGGATTTGTATTTAAAATAACACAAGTGAGTTCTACTGGCTTTCATAAAATTGGTTCCTCAACACAGAACTTGCAAAATCACGACCCAGTGGTTGAGAGAAAAATATCTAGGGCTTATATGGCAAACAGTCAAAGGCTTATCATCCTCTCCCAGACACCACAAAAGTAAAGCCTCACCTTTAAACACCGAGGAAAATACAACAAACGACTGAAATAACACCCAGATCAAATTAAGCTTTAAAGCCCACGATTTAAGTGGTAATCAAGATTCCTTGCATATTCAATAAGCCAAATGTTGATGCCTTTTGTCAGGCTGCCTCTCGGTTTGATAGTTCTAATCAGCTCTCCTAAATGGATTTGAGTTGTGAGATCTAATAATGGATAATCACATCTGTCTGAGGAGACGGGGCATTAAGATAAAAGCTTTTCTTCTCCTCTCATGTCTTCCCACTTTCCACAGGGCTTCACCTTAAGTTTTACTGCAGTCAGTCACCAATTTTGCCAGGCTAAAATGCGGGATTGTGATTTAAATGTGGCGTAGTTACTGTTACATATCCATGAGAGTTAGAGAGGTAACAGGTAGGATTTATTGTTTTCTCTTTTAGTCATTTTTGCTTGCTGTTGCTGATTTCATTGGGTGGTGTACCTTTCTAACTATCCTTGTATGAACCTATAGGCCCTAATTAAGGTATCTGTGTGTGTGTGTGTGTGTGTGTGTGTGTGTGTGTGTGTGTGTACGTACACACACACACACACACGCCATAGCATCTTGTAGCCAGCAGAGGGACCTTGTCACTCGTCGAATGTCTGCCTCTCTGTCTCTGTTAGAACCCAGTCACCAGATGGTAGATTGATTTCAGGGAAGTTTTGATCAGTTGCTATAGGCTACTATACTTGACGTAATGACACATGCTAATGTAAACCTGATGTTAAGCCATTCTCAAGTTACACAGCAACAGAGGCATTGTGATGTACGGCAGTAGTGCACTTCGGTGGGATCCAGGCAACCATGTTAGCAAGCATCTGGCCTGCTGAAGTGTCCTTGAGCAAGACTTAAAAGCCCCCTTAGGTGTCGGTACAACTGATTGTGTCCTTGTTAGCCAATTTAGAGAGGAAAGGAAAATTATTCTATATTATATAGAGTGTCAATAATGTATGACAGTCTCAAAATTAAATATTTTAAAAGTCATTGTTGGTGTCATGAAGATCTTAACCATAATGTTGAATGCTGTCAGAAAAGTAGAACGCCTGATGAACAACAATCAGATTTTTTTTTAAATTTTTGGTGTTTGCTTGAATCCAAGGATACACTTCAGTGTGAATTTCTGTTCTAGCCCCGTCATAAAGTTTGCGTGCGTTTTCCAGTCCACAGCGGTGTGGTGAACAGCTTGTCTTTCCACCCGACGGGTCATTTCCTCATCACTGCGTCTAGTGATTCCACAATGAAGATACTGGACCTCGTAGAGGGCAAGCTCCTCTACACACTGCATGGACACCAGGTAGACACACACACATGTGACGCATTGATCCTAGATATCCTACAGGGATAACTGTGCAGTGAACCCAGTCACGCTCAGGATGGGTCCTGTCTGCTCTGCTGCTCCTCAGTGTGTGTATTAATAAGTGTGTGGAGAGTTATGTGTCTGACATCTCCTTTGTGCATGTTTGAGCCTGTGAAGTGTGTGAGTGTGTGTGTATGATGCCATTTTGTAAATGGTGTATTTTAGTATTGCCAGGCGAGCGGGCAGCCTACTCATGATGACTCATCTCAGGCTTGTTGGAAGGAAACAGAACCGTGTTCCTGCCTCTGTTGCTCCTCTTCCCCATCTTGTTTCCGTCCAGTGCCTTTTTCTCCAACTTAGACACTCCTCTCCGTGTGTTCTGGGGATGTTTTAGCTTTGCTCCCATCGTTATCGTCTTCATTTTCCTCCCCGTCCTTCTCTATTAGCTCCCACTCGTCGGCCGGACAGCTCACTGACTGCATCTGTTTGTTTGAACAGCTGATGGACTGGCTTGCTGGCTAGTTGTGGAAATCGTTTGGCTTGCCAATACCACATGTGGTCCATCTGTTTATCTATTCCTATGTAGGTTGCATCTCTCTCATTCCCGTCTCTTATTGTCTGTTTCAACCGTTTGCCAAGACTGTACTCTTTGTCAAGAGATGTTAAAAAAAGCACATTTCCACCCCTTCTCGTTTCACACCTCCAGGTTTGTCATCTCCTGTGCTCTGTCTCCATTTCTGTTGTTGTACTTTTTGGCTCAGTGGTGACTTCGCCAATCTGTTGGTGCTGGGAGCGCTCCGGGTGTTAATTGTCCCTCCAGCCGCGTAGCTTGAAAAATGGGAGAGACCCCCATCTGTTCGGCGTGGGTGTGTTTAGGTGTCTGCTTGTCTGTGTATGTTCGGAGACTTATGTGCATGTGCTGTATGTGAAAGCGCGCGAGGGCTCTCTGAGGGAGTGTTTTATTTTCTGTTGGATCTGAGAAAAGTGTTGTTTACCTCGCCTCAGGGGTTACCTGCTTACCTGGCTGGAAATAATCAGCCTAATTTTAGGTTAATTTGTCTCTCTGCTCTGCTGATTGACAAATGATTTTCTCAATGTGATCCCAAACTTTTGAAGAAAGTCTTCCACTACACTTAAGCTTTCAAAGACCCTTTTAAAGACCCTTAATGAACCGTAAATGTACTCCTGCTTGAAAAAATCAGACACAGGAGTGCTATGTTTTTAAGAATGGGTCCCTGTTTTGTTTGTATCCTGTACATGTGAGCAGTGTGTGGATTTTGTGATGAACATTCCTGCTGGTGTTTTCATAATGTCCCTCTGATCAACAGTTGTTGGTGGTAATCTAGAAAGAAAAAGTAGAAAGTTGTGAACAATGATGGTTTCGTAGACATTTCAGCATCATTACGGTTTTATAGCAACTCAGACTAAGAAAAAGATCTGTATATTTTAAATACAAAACATAACCAGTACAAGCAATTGTTTTTGTTAGTCATAACTTTATGGAGATCACCATGCGAGGCGTGTCTGGTTGCCTGTTCATTTATCAGTACGTACAATGTGCCAGTTGGGTTCATTGCTCTCTCTCTCCCCGTCTCTCTCTTTCTCTCTCTCTGTCTGTGTGTGTCTGGCCATGGCAAGTGCCAGCCTGGCAGCAGGCATTAGTCAGAGAACAGACAGAACATGCTGTCTGTCAGGCCGTCGCGTTGCCATAGTGACACTGTCTGCTTCTCTCAGGTGCTTCTGGGAAACCATTCCTCACCCAAACCAGCCTGTCTGGGCGCCAGCTGCAGGACACACAGCTCCTATTTTCTTCCCAGCAGCCTCCCTCTCCGTTTCTTTCCCCTTCTTTTGTTTGTTGTCTCCTTCATCCTCTCTTTGAACGCAGTCAGAGGGCTCAGGCTGTAATCGCTGACCCCATTCTGCATTGTGAGGTAGACAAAAAGGGGGGGGAAAAAAACGAGAGCGTGATTTCTGAGTTTTTCAAGCTGGATCCTGTCTGCCTCCCAGGTTCATACACACAAACGCACACACTTGAATGTCAAAGTCCTGGCAGGTGTAGCTTTTTGGCTCCGACCATGTGTGACCTCACCTGAGTCTCTGCTTTCTGTTATAACTGCTCTGCCACGGGCCCACCCTCTGCTCCACACACATATAAACCAACACACATGCAGGAGCTTCTGTTCTGAATGACGTTTTGTTGTAGACACACAAACACGACTCTAGCTCTCTTCTCGCCATTGTGTGTATGTATATATATATATATCATTAATTTATGTTGTGGTTACTTCCCCCGCATTTAACACCTACACTTTCCCTGCAACTATATTGCTTGGCAGAAAAAATAACATTTAATTATTCATCATTTCCTCTGGTAGTATATGTAGGGTTTGTAAATGAATGAATGGGCTGACAGACTGTACCGTTTTCACAGGGATCGCTTCATTCTTTCCAGTCTGCAACTAACATTTATTTTTTATTATTGATTGATTAAATTCACTATTTACATTATTTAATAATTAATTGTTTTTAATTGTCACAGATGTTTGTTATCACGTAAGACAAAGGCAAGCAGCAAATCCCCCCCAAGTGAGCAGCTAGATGTGGAGAAGCTAATATTTGTCATTTGTGCTTTACATGGCTGATGAGATTGAGTTGTTGTATAATATTCATATTTATTAAACATATTTATTTATAATAAAGTATTTTTTTGAGTCACAATATTTTCATAGCAATGACATTGCTTTTCTTTCATAACTTGAATTAACAGTTTGCTTATGGTTTCAGGATAAGAAAGATAAGGCCATGTTGGAAAATTATTTTGCTGTATTTTCATGTTCTCTCTCCATCGGTTTCTCTTTCCCTTCACTCCAGGGAGCAGTGAGCTGTGTGGCCTTCTCCAGGACAGGAGAGTACTTTGCCTCTGGAGGTTCTGATGAACAGGTGATCTATTTTTCTAACTGATCCTAAAACACATTGCCTTCATCATACCACTGACTGGTATATTGACAGTCGGCCTCATAAGCGTTTCAGATTAAAAGAGACAACCAACAGCAAATAACATCAGTGTCATTCAGTGCCAGGACAAGTAGTGTTTATTTAAATTTTCCTTGATCCTGTTTTAAAACATTGCATGAATATAATCTCATTTAAAGTTTATGAAACAACATGAAAAATGAATTGAGTTACAACACAAAACTGTATTTATGTAGCACATTAAAATCTAGATCTAGAAAATAAGATCACTCCTAATTTAACTTATTGTTGGGGAATAAGCAATGCTTTATTTTCACTTTACAGGTAATGGTATGGAAGAGTAACTTTGAAAGTGCTGAAGGCAGCGATGGTGTCAGGCTGCAACAAACGACTACTTCCAGCTCGCGTCCGTCTCTGCTCCGCAGCCAGGTAAGTTCAGACAGCTGCACCCACAGCAAACTGACAGCAAATCTACTTTGATGATCCACTTTGATGCAGTATTTTATGCAATTATGTTTTATCCTCAACACACAGCGCACATCCTTTCCGTTTAACACTCTTCGCCCTTACATTCACACATTTCTATGGTCCTTATAGACCTTATCAGGTTGTCTCTACATCGTCAGCCTTCAAGGTTTAATAAGCAAGGGAATTTTATTTGTATAGCACCTTTCAGCAACAGGGCAATTCAACGTGCTTTACATAAACCATTAAAAGCATTGGAGAAAAAATCATTAAAACAAGCCAATAAAATTGTAATTTTAATTTTTAAATTAAAAAAAAAAACAAATAAATAAAAACAAGAATATCAAGGAAAATAAATTACAGTGCAGTTCATAGATTACTATGAAGTGAAAGGCAGCGTCAAACAGAAAAAAGAGCTGAGATTCGAAGCAGACCTGCAGCTTTCTGGAAGCTTGTTCCAGATGTGTGGTGCGTAAAAACTGATGACTGTCTCTCCATGTCTGGTTCTGACTCTGGGGACACAGAGCAGACCTGTCCCAGACGATCTGAGAGATCTGGACGGTTGCCGTAACCATTCAGTGCTTTGTAAACCAGCAGTATTTTGAAATCATTTGACAGAGAGGAAGCCAGTGTAAAGATCTGAGAACCCGAGTAATATGATCCACTTTTTTGGTCTTAGTGAGGATTCGAGCAGCAGCGTTCTGAATTAACTATTAACTATTAGCTTTATGATCATGTAGAACTTCCTGATTTCAAGCCCAATTACAACATGGTGATGATTTCAATAATATGAGAGCTTTGCTAGTCATGCAGCTAAAATAGAATTGTCTTCCTGAGGGTTGCTCAAGCTCATGAAAGACTTCAAAATTATGTAAAAGACTGAAATATGTGTGCACACATTTACATGCATAGGTGGTGACTGGCTCCAAAATAAACATGAAGAAATACATGCACATCCACAGTATTTCATGCTGCCAGTGCGACTGGCTTTTTTCCTCCCTGCATATCCTTCCCTTTGAAGTCTGGTGTGTGGCCTGGAGCTACATTCATACCTTACATGCAGGGAAAGAAACACCTACTTATTCCCACAACTACACTTTGATATGGAGCAAGCGTTTTCCATCTTTCTGACCACATGAAATTAATTAAATATTAATCTTTGCTCAGTTTATGAGATATTTTACTACAACGCAGGTGCCTTTAGAAATTATGACAAATTATCAAAATTGAAAACAGCAGTAAGAAGAAATGAAGTATGATAGTTTGAATACTGTTATTACTGCAGTTATTGTGTCTTGGTGCTGAAATGAGACACTGACCAACTAAAAGGAAAGAGTTTTATGAAAATATAAAACCATGTGGTAACTTAATGCACTTGTAATTGTATTTATTCAGTCTCATTTGATTGTTTTTATATATCACATTTTAATGCTGTTATTTAAAATACACCATGATACAAGACAGGCAGACAAGGAGGAAGACATCATTCAACTGGTACTTTATCCAGCTCTGTAACTATTCATTCATGAAATGAAATTGTACAGTTTTGGATCTTTCATGCCCTGGAATATGTATAACCATTAATGTTTTCCAAGAGTGGTATTTAATAATGGAGCAGAACACACAACAGTGCTGTGGGGAGAGAGAGAAACGGTGTGTAGAGCTGGCTTTATTTAGGCATATAATACTTAGAATTTAATGCTCATTAATCTAGATTTATTCACTAAGGTATTATTACTTTGACTGAGGTATTATTACTTTCAGTTCAACAGTTATTCAGTTTATATCTATATCGGACGACCTCTACACTCCACTATCCTGATTCATACTGTTTTTATTTAATTTGACAACTAAGAGACCTGGACAATAATATTAGTCAATAAATGCCAAAGTCTGTTATCTTATAAAACATATTCAGACGGAAGACTTCCAGACACTAAAGCTTATTTTGTGGCGACTTTGCCTCCATTTTCACAACAATAATCCAATAGAGTCCACCACTTCCTTTGTGACTGCGGTGTAAATCTGTCCATGAAGAAAGTGTATTATATATAACATTTCATGAAAACTGTGGACTAATGTACATCTCATACAGTAACAGCACATTATTATTGTTGTTGTTGTTGTTAGTACTAGAGATTTTAACCTAAAGATAAACAGAAAGTGAGTAGTGCTGTTAGCGATGTTTAAATATTAAAAGACCTTGTCAGATGTCACACACACACACACACACACACAAAGGGGCAGGGTGTCATTGGCTGGCATTGGTTTGGATTTCAACCCCTTTGACTGCTACAGTGTTATTTACATCAACAAGGGCACAGCAAAGGTCCACTCACTCACTCACTCACTCACTCACCACCCACTCACTCACTCACTCACACACCCACTCACTCACACACCCACTCACTCACTCACCCACCCACTCACTCACTCACCCACCCACTCACTCACTCACTCACTCACTCACTCACTCACTCACACACCCACCACTCACTCACTCACTCACTCACACACACACACACACTCACTCACTCACTCACTCACTCACTCACTCACACACCCACCACTCACTCACTCACTCACTCACTCACTCACTCACACACCACTCACTCACTCACTCACTCACTCACTCACTCACACACCCACTCACTCACTCACTCACTCACTCACTCACTCACCACACACACTCACTCACTCACTCACTCACTCACTACACTCACTCACTCACATCACCCACTCACTCACTCACTCACTCACTCACTCACTCACTCATACACAAACATCTTCCCTAGCTTTGCTTTCTTTGATCACTGCTGGAAGTAAAGAGCCACCAACGATGCTCTATAACAGAAGATGACGCTTTGCAAGCTGTGCCAATAGTATGAAAGGGTAGACACTTCCTGTCTCCTAATTAGGTGCGACCTAATCTATTTATATTTATAACGGCTAACAGCCATATTTAGCATTATGAAAGTTGGTTAAGTTATGGAAATAATGTTATCTTAAAATCCTGACAATTTGGCAAACAGACCGATAACAACGGAGAGAAGATATTCTGTGTTATGCTGATTAATATGGAAAAAATACAGTAGCACAGAACACTTCTTATAACGCCCTCATTCTCATGTCAAAATGTTATTACATTAAAAATGCATTACAAAAGATTTAGGAAATGAACAAACAAGATGTTGGTGTCATATATTAATGTCCTTTAAACACCGTTTTTCTTAACACCAGCCATGGACCCTTTGGGGCTCTTTTCCTCCTTCCCCTTCTGACTGTCCTCGTCTCTCTTGCTGCTGCGATACAGGATTGTAAATTGATTTTAATAGCTTTTCCACTCGACAGCTGTTATTACAGACGTGCCTCCAAGGGTGATTAGAAAATGGGCAGTTGGATCATGCGGAGAGAGATGATTAATGCAACGTTCAAAACATATTCTCTTCTTCTTAGAACCACTATTCTTGTAAAAACCCCACTGAACCCTTTCAATGGAAAATATGTTTCAAATACAGCTTTTCTGAGGCTTCAGCACTTTACTTACTTACTTTGGTTGACTGAGATCAAAGTGCAAAATGGTTTAAGTGTTTGCATTGGCTCTATATCTTCTAAAGAAAACATACACTGACATGTTTGTTAATTATGCATACACGCACAGTTACTAGCATTACATGATGACATAATCTTGATAGACATCTTGGACCTGAAAGTCGGTCTCATTAATGCCTGAAGAGATTTTGAATGTGGATGAAGTCCATGCCGAGCATTTGCATGGGAACACAGAGCTATAAAATACATAATGTAGAATAAAAATCAATCCAAATCCCCATGCATCACTAAAGGGATTCATGTTGTAATGATTAGGTTGGCTGCATATTAGATTTGACTGAACGAGAGGTAACCTGTCAGAAACGGTCCCGGTTGAGTTTGACCTTTTCGTTTTTTGGCTTTTGTTGACTGCTGTCAACATGTTACTGATGATGTTGCCGTTACCATGGCAGCTCCTGGTGTGGTGGCAGTGTTCATATCCACTGGGATCACTCAGCTTTAATTGGAACGTCAAGCCATACAAAAAGAAATGTAATCAATAATAATACATGTTGCCTTGGCGTTTGACACTGACTGCACTAATTAATTTCTGTGATAGCAAATAATTAAATACGAGCACTATTCAAGTAATGCTCTAATACTCTTTATTTACAGTTAAGAGTGTATTGCACGCCATCAAACACACATTAACCTCATTAACCGGCGTCGTTTCCCGGCAATCACATTTCTTTCATCCGCCAATATGTGTTGACATCTGCCAGTTGTTGTGGTTAAATTCATGGTAGTATCTGCACCTGGAAGTGCCCGCTTCCTAGATTTTCCCTTTTCATGTATTATTTATCAATTCATAATTTATTATTAATCCAGGCCCTTTCATCTCTCATAAACTGCCGCAATTCTCAGACACGTGTTGCCTCAGAGGAAGCAGAGAGGAGAAAAATGTCATCAGCTCGCCTTCATTTGTTCATTTCCCTTTCCCTTGGAAAGAGTATAAAACCGAGAGAGGTACTCGAATAGAACGCAATTTTCATTAGCAAAGGCTGCAAATGCATGCCTGAAGACTCGACCACCAGTGTGTGAAGTGGGATCGTTGATGCTTACATGTTTTTTTTTTTTTCATGCACTTTAGTTTGTGTGATTTGTTGCTGTAAACTGACGGAAAATCGATTAATATTGTTTCATCATAACATGTAGGCCCAGCATAGGAGCAGTCTATATTCTGACTTTATCCAATGCTCTGTGTTCATATTATAGAATTATGTATTGCTTGTGTATAGTAAAGAAAAATGTATAAGAAGCCCACACATATTGAATACCAATTGCAATATAAATGCAATATATTAACAAATCATCGTTTCATTCAGGTATAAATGTAATGCAGGTAGTGTTGTCACGATACCAACATTTTGGTACCGGTACCGGTACCAACATGTGTTTCGGTATTTTTCGGTACTTTTCGATACTTTTTCAAATAAAAAGTGAACGCAAAAAATGTCATTACTGACTTTATTTTAATAGAAAATCTTAGAACAATAACATATTAATCAGCAAATAAAATAAAATACCACAAAGACAAGCTTTTCTAATGCACACAATTTTAAAAATGTTAAAATATAAATACAATAATATAATATAAAATATAATAATATAAATAAACCAGCTCTATTTTTTTCTTCCAGAGCTACTTTTGTTAAGAGTGAAGGGGATGGCGCTTGCTTTTAGCACTGAATGTGGCTTTTCTTCCTGAGTAAATGACCTGTCGTTCCCTGAGCTCAGTGTGCAGGTCTGGGTTCTTGTCCTTTAAGTGTTTGGATAAGTCGGAGGTGTTTCCGCCGTAAGCCATGCATGTTTTAAACACCGTTTACACAGTGGTGCATCGGCGTTAACTGCCTCGCTTTGCGCATTTGTTTTTAGCTAAAGTACGGCCATATCGCACTTCGCGGCGCTGGTTTGTCCGCAAGTTGCGGCGTGATGACGGTTGCAGCAGCCGTTCTCCTCTCCGTGCTTCTCTCTCTCTCGCGCGCTCTCTCCAAGCTTTCCTCCTGCTCCGTTTGTTGTTCCAGTCCACGCTGCTTGCTAACTTGCTAGCGGTTTCCTCCGGCTTGCTTGCGTTTTCCTTCTATCTCCCCAAGCTGCGGCTCGCTCCTCGTCCTCTCAGCTGTAGTTACAACGCGGTGACGTCACGCGGCGAGTTCGCCGCGCTGTTGCGGGCGCTGCCGGCGGCGCTGCAAGTACCGGTCCCGTCCAAATGCAATATAGTACCGTTTTAAATGCCTCAGTACCCCGGTACCAAATAAGTACCGGTATACCGTGCAACCCTAAATGCAGGAGAAGTGGCTAATGTGCTGTTTCCAATACATTTATTTTCAGAGAAGCAGAAAAGAACGTTTGTTGCCATGAAAGTAGTGGAAGGTTGCTGCCACTCATACGACCAAAAGTCAGACAGCAAACTAATTAAAAGAAGTGTAATAACCAGTGTGCGTATGTTTAAGGAAGCTGATTAAAACTAAATTGATTGAACAAGCACTGAGCAACAAGTTGTGCACCTTATTATACACTTAGTTGCTGCGTAGCTAAACCTCATGCACTCTTATCACAGCAGCTGTGCAATAAATCATACCTTAAGGTAATTGTTTGAAAAGCTTTCAGTTAAAAACAATAGTATGATCATTTTTTTTGGTGGTGTAGTTTGTGGTGCTGCTCAACTGTATTGCATTATTCAGAGAGGAGTTTCTGTTACATGGCATCTCCTAATTAATATGTGATTACGTCATTACAATTAAACCTCCCAAAACAAACAGCAGCAATATAAGCTTCACAGTGGCAGGATTTAATGTAGTACTGTTGTATTAGACTGCATTAGTTTTAGCTGTGTTCACATAGTTTAGTGTATCTTCTCCATTCAAAAATATGTTCCCGTTTGTCCAGAACAGCATTGAACACCTCAAGCTCCTTCAAGGTCTTGATGGCGCAACTGTGACTAAGTTGTATTTGTGTGCTTGCAAAATAACTATATATATATGTTTTTAATCTAGCCAGTACAGTGGGTAAATGTTAAGCGTATAATATTCAAAAGAAAATCACAGGTTAAGCTTTTTAAAAAGACTCAAATGAATGAACCTCTGGGTATATTGTCGGCTGACACTCAGAAGCTGGTTTGGAAAGCGTCCGGGACTTAAGCCCACTAGTCTGTGCTTGAATGATGTGATGGAGGTGTGAAAACTATCCCTGCTTGCTATGCCAAACATCCAGTATTACACACAGCGGCCTCTGGCTTTTATTCATTTCGCCAGGAAGAAATTGACTAATGAGACAGTAATGCCGCGTTTATTCATACGGAGGCAAAGGCCACCCATGGCTGCTGCCCTCTCAGAATCACATCCACAGGGATTTCAGAAATAGCTAATTTGATACGCTGATCTTTTAATGTACTTGAATGCGAAGCCCCATGACAATTTTTCCCGCGCTGGGCTCCATACCAGGAACATGTAGGCCTATTTGTTAAAGGCATTAAGCCGTCTTTTAAATGAGGTCTCTCCACCTAAACATTGAGAGTATGTGTGGCTCAGTCAGGCTGCCTCTGTGCTCACGGCAGCTGAGCAAATCTCTCTGCCACTGTTTTGGTGTGTGAGTGTGTGAGTGTTCGTGTTCGTGTGTGTTTGTGTGTGTGTGCGCGCCAACCGTTCCTGACAGGCAGATCAGCTCTCTCTGATCACATCCACCCTAATCCCTCCATCCATCCCCTCCTCAGCCCCCCTCCCTCCCTCCCCCATTCATGTCTCTAGCTTCACATCTGGGTCTTTCTCCCTCTCACGTGTGCAGGCAGATGAGCTGCACACTCACAGCAGGCTTCCCTTCACAGCGCAACACGCACATACACACCGCTCAGCTTCAGGATGTGGATTGGAGAGCGGGGAGGGGGTTCTGAGACTGCAGTAGCTGCGTGAACTTCTAATCTCCTTCAGCATTATTTTATTAATTTACAGGAGCTAATGGGCAGCTGTAATTGTTGCTAGAACAGACCAAACTTTACCGGCCGCTCAACAAGCAGTGAAACGATCTATGAGGATTTATTTAAGAGCTCAGAGCATTGCCCTGAAGACTGGCAGTTTCTGATGCAGCTTCTGGTTCTGTGTGTTCATTTTTAAGGTACCGGTACGGGGAGACAGGTGGTATTGTTCTGACAGTAGGAGTTGGAGGCATTTGACAGCAGGGAATAGAGCGAAGAGGCAGGGTGTGTGACAAGGGAGTGTTGAAGACAAGATAGCAATGGAGTTAAAGAGAGCCTAATGGTCTAGTGGAGCGAGAGAACATCAGCGAGAGGGAGGGAGAAAGGTAGCAAGTGGGAAAACAGGGGCGAGCACGTGAGCGAGCCAGCCGACACGAGCGCAGTGGAGACAAAAAGAGGCAGACCGAGATGGTGAGCCGAGGCATGGGAATAATACAAATGTGAGAGCCATTTACAGACACCTGTTTGTCCTCGTTACACTAAAAGGGGATGGCGATGGAAAAACAGGTGGGGGATCAGGAGAGATGTGAAGAAAGAGACAGACAAAAGAATAGCAGGGAGAGAAAGGGGTTGAATACAAACTAGTAGGGGAAGCAGTCAGAGAGTGACAAGTTGACTGAGTAGTTTAGGGAGAAACGCCCTCCCTTGTCGCGTCTGTAAGCTACAGCCGAGGCCAGGAGCATAAGTCACAGCTGAGTCACATCACGGCTTCATTCATCAAAAAAGCGTCACAAGCAGTTTGTCCTGAAATGTTTGCTCCACTGTAATTAACTGAGCAGTCGAAGAAATGGTTTTCCTCCATCTTATGGTTATATTATGTACACACCCACCCTCCAGCTTCACCTTAAGAATATTGTTTATTTACTATTTTAATGTTTAGTTGCAATTAAGACTCGGAAAGCAAGTATTATTAATGGCCTTTCCTTTAGAATATATAGATCTGTGGAGTACAGTAATGTGTGGCTGAATACGGCTTCTTCTGTGGCAAAACAATGAGATCTATTATCACCAGCTGTGTTACCCCAGAGTAATATAAAGGAAAAGGGCGGACCTGGATGATTGACATGAATTTAGAGTAAAACATAGACATTATCCTTTAATAGGGACAGCTGTCAACACACGTTATATGCCTGGGTCCATATTGTTGTTACTTACAGTATTGGTCTTCTTCCTTCAGGAGTGTGTGCAGCATTAAAAATGTCTCCAATGATGCTACAATGGAGAAGCCCCCGTGTATTTACTTGGATGCTCCTGATTGACACTTTGTGTACATTAAATTACAGGCCTGTATTTGTGGTCCACATAGTATTCAACAAGATGAGAACGTGCTCGGCATAATCACGGTTTGCTTTACATGTCAAACGTGGCTGCTGTGGAAAGGACCGACATGTGCAAATGTTCTAGTCTTAGTGAAGGTTCGAGCTGCGGCAGCCAGCAGCAATCATAGGTTGTCATGGTGATGCTGATGATGATTACATATCAAAATCCCAAAAAGAGTAATCAAATATTGGCTTCAACTAATAATAATAATAAAAAACAACAACAACAAAAAAGCACACTCTTATCACCAGAAAACCCTGCAATGCTGAGCAATAAAGAGTCCCTTTAGTTCACTTTCTAACGGCGTTCTCTCTCAGGACCAGTCTGACGCCAAATCCATTAGAGTCAACAAAATTATATCGCACCGCAAACCAAATGACATCGCTAATTGGAACGCACTAACAAAAGCACCAAGCAAAGTGCTATCTGGCCCTAAAAAGGCCGTAAGAGAACAGAAGACTATGTGGCCTCGCTAAACAGAGAACTACCTTAATTAAGTGAGCTCAACATGGCCATCGAGTCAGGCAAATACTAAAAAAAATCAAGGTTCCCCAAAGAGCAGCGCTTCTGTATGCTGTGCAAGGAGGACAAAGTCGAGCTGCACTTTCTAACAAAATGCATGAAAGACGGGTGCATCAGACGGGTGTGGTCCGAGGAAGGGGCGCCAGAAGTAGGGGGGTTAGTGAGCGGTGAACGGAACATTGCACCCCCATACTTCACGCTCCAGTCCAGTTTGGCGTTAGGCTGGTATAATCCCATAGCAGGATGGTCTCTAGTTAATTCGATTATTTACACCTGTGCTTTTCTTGCTGAGACATCTTAAACTTCTTCTATGAAAAAGGAACGGGATAATTGCCAAAAGCTATTTTAACCAACTCACACAATTTACATGAATTAAATTTACCACCGACAGTTATATTAGATTAAATAAATACAACTTCAACTTGATTCAGGTTAAGACATTTTAGATGATGTAAATTAAAATAAAGCACTGCTCTTTGGAATTACAATTTCTATATAAAAGTGATTAATCAATCATCATTTTCACAAGTTCAGTAACATCACGCTTCAGCGGTTCGTGTTAAGTCAGCGTTGGAAAAAGTCCTATAATAGTGTTCCACATTCCAGTTTCTCAATTAACACTGGATGTGCCAGTATGCATAAAACCAGAGCTCTGACACTGGTGCAAGTACATGAAACAGTTGTCATGATTAATGTTATACACCTGTGTTTAACAATGACGACTTGAGCTCTTTCTCAACTGGAAACTCTTACTGTTACCACTGCAGTCACCGCCGTCGTTCACACATGAAACCCAGCTGAATGCATCGTGTTGTACAAGGTCAGATATACAACAGTGTCCCTGGTGTAGTAATGGATCCAGGGAGATTTGGCAGATGCTTGCTTTCACAAGAGGGTAAGCCTGGACTTTCAGGGAGCTTTCACACCTGTAGTTGGGTTCATTTGGTCCGGACCAAGGGAAGAAATGATTTATTGTTGCACACTGTTACACTGACTTCCTACAAACGATCCAGTGGAATAAACGTTAAGTTATATAGACAAGTTGATTGGACAATTTTGCAGATTGTCATCCTACCCCATCAGCACCCACGATCAGCAGATTAAACTATTAGTGGTTTAGCATTTCAAATCATGCTATAATCACGCATCTGCTACCATAAAATCCTGTGATTGCCTTCATGCCACCAGTCTCAGTTGGCTTGTTCATCCACAGCAGGGTTCGATCGACAGCTTTCACACCAGCCTATACAAATCATACCAAAGCATAATAATCAGTGCATCACCCTGTTGTCTCTGTATTGTGAGAATTGAACATTCATTTTTCAAATATTTGCGTCCCCAGCAAAGATCATCTTAAATGTCTTCATCAGGTGTCTTTAAGGTGCATTTCAGTTATCATCCGCTGTTGTTTTGGCCCTTTTTTGCCCAAATATAACTAAAATTGATTGAAGAACCAGCTGCCAAATGAGAAGAAAGTTGAGTTTTACACAGTTGAGTGTGTGTGTGTGTGTGGAGATGAATAATTTTGTGTGCAGCTTGCAAAGTGTAGTGATGCCTCGCTGTGTGAGACTAAGAGTTTAATTTGGGCCTCAGGAAATTTTCCACTGTTGGTTTTTCCACTCCAGGTGATTCATTAAGGAGGGTGGTTACTGTGTGTGCTGTGTTTGCATGCACGCATGTGTGTGTGCACACTTGTCACTTGTATCAGGGTTTTTCCCTGGCTCCACGTAAGGCCACGGCAGTACAGGACGTGTTGTGTCCGCAGAACAATACGTTGTGTTAGCATCGGCATCGCTATGTACACAAGTCACATTGCAAAGCATGGGATGTAATACGATTAATTAAAGGTTTACTGTATAAACCATTCTCTTGGTCTATTGCAAATTATTCCAGCTAGAAACAATGTTATGCAACACATTAATTGTTAAGCACGCAGTGGAAAATGGTATTTCAAAATGTTCTGTTTTTAATATTTAATGTTGAAATTTCTCAAAAGCAAAACTGACATCCCAACTATAAACTATAGCCTACGTTTTTCAAGTCAACAAAAGATGACGACGCTCGCCATCTTCCTGAGCTCAGACGCCTGTTACCCTAAAGACACGACCACACGTTGTATCAATACAGCATCATAGAAAGCCAGCGTCTGTGTGTATGACAGCATTGGAAATCACACCGTCGGGATTTCTAAATACCGTGCTATACCGTAATACTGTAATACCGCCCAGGCCTAATCTGTATGCACATATTTCTACATCAGCTTTCCAGCATGCGTGTGTTTGTGTGTGTTTGTGTGTGTTTAAGCAGCTGTTTTAATACAAAGCTATAAGTCGTAGTCTCAACAAGAGTTAATCCTGTCTTGGTGGAGCTTGTAGGCTTAGCAGAATGCTCTATTTTCTCTCTCTCTCTCTCTCTCTCTCTCTCTCTCTCTCTCTCTCTCTCTCTCTCTCTCTCCCCTCTCTCTCTGGGCTTCTATGTGTTTGAAGGATTTATCCACGATGTGCAGAGAGACATATATTTCATTTGATTTCAAATTGAAAAACAAAGGGTGCATTCAGTCGGCTCCAGCCGTCCGCCAGGTGTGTCTGCAACAACCACAGCTGTATTATATGATTGAATGAACACTTACCCCCCGTCTAGACCACAAGTGTGTCTCACATAACAGATATGCTGTAATTTGAATCTATTCAGATGTCTGCACCGTCTCCGCTCCGTCTCACAGGCATAACCATGACTTGACACGTTAATTTAGTCTTCAAGTCTATTTTTTCCACAATATGCGTGTAAATGTGATGTTGACGTCCAATAAAAAGGCGCAGATTAACTGTGCTTCTCTCAGATATGTGTGGGAGTCCCTTAGCTGATGGGAAACTGGGAAACACACGGTCCTAACTGGGAAAACTGTTTCCCCCTACTGTGTCTCTGGCCCCAGAGCAGTGGCTGGGGATGGGTGATTCACTCAGCTGTGTTATCACTAGCAAGTGAGGAGTCAGACAGGCAGTCCATGGCCGTGTAAAATGGGCAATAAAAGGTGTTTTGCGAAAGCGTGAGTCACCGTAACCACCAGAGGTCCTTGAGCATGCAGCCATAACTGGACACCCAAAGGATTATGCAGTTTGCTGCAGCAGAATGTGAGATAAGTTGTGGACAACGCAGAGGCAAAACAAAGGGAATTCTTAACATATATTGGACACCAATTTTCCAATTAATCTTAATAGCTTTTTTTGTTCCTTGCCATTTAAAAAAAAACGTGTCTTCTAATATTGGTGTCAATAAATGAAAACTTAAAGCAACTTCAAAGGTAGAAGCTTTAGACTACAGATCAGGCTAACTACCACATCACCTGGATATCCAGATGGAAGACGATGAAATTAATGTTACTAATGAAAGCTAATGTTACTAAACGTATTTAAACTCCTTCCAACCAAATCCAGCCCTTGGCCAATTCTACGCAAAAAAACAATAGCATAGCCCATGTACATGACATGCAGGGGAATCACATTTCACTGTTGCAGTATGTATTTCCCATGTCTGTGCCAAATGTGTAGAGCCACGGCCGCTCCGCTCATCTGGCTTCATTTATAAGGTACAGTATGACACGTCGGCCTTGAACATGCTTAGCTAAGTGTGAATGCATTTCCTGTTGCGGGGTGATGAGTAAAACAGTTGTTGTCCCCCTGACGGTGACGAGATGTTGTTGTCTTGAATAAATGCACACACACACACAAACACACACACACACACACACACACAGAGGTCTGCGGAGACGGACAGAAATATGGAGAAGCTTAAAGATGTGTGCACACAGGTTTTTAGTCACATACACATGGTGACGGAGAGATGTGGTCACTGGCCTCCATGTGTTTATGTCTCATTGAATTAATCACAAGGCAGACAGACTGACTGGCAATTTGTGCTTGTGTGTTAGAAAGAGAGAGTTGACAGTTGCCTTCTTTTGACTCCAGAGCCGTCTGAAAGCAGTTTTGTAAAAGCCTCCTTTCTGGAAAGAAAATGGAGTCAAACAAGACAGCGTTTAAAATGTCACGGTGCTCTTACTGCGCTGTTATATTCGGTGGCGAAATATAAGAAAAGTGATGATTTGTCAATTCTCAATTAATCGATTGGGGGATGGCAGCATGATGAAAAATCAAAATGTCATCTATGAACTCTTTGTTAAAAAGCTATTAAAAACCAGTTTATGTTTTAATGGCATCAGGCAACATGAAAAATCAGGAAGACAACATGACAGATTTTCAACATGAAACAAATTAAAAGTATAGTACGAACCAACATTTGCCGATAACTGCATGATAACCATCATTGTCGTCAGAAAAACATTTGATTCACCACCATACTTGATGTATTGACATTGTAAAAAAAAAAAGTTCAGTTCTGAATAATATATATATTATGGTTTGAGCAAGACTAGATCTAATATGACTACTTTTACGTGCAGTTGCTGATACGATGACTGTTCAGAAACTCCGCCTGTGATTCATCGCTGATCTAATTAAGTGCTTTGTTCCGTCTTTTTGAAAAAGAGCAGAGCCGTAATTTTATTTTCCCTATGTAAAGTTATAAGGAAGCAATTTTAAAAGTGTTGTGGTCTGGGAGTTGGGCAAATTGCAATCCTGTTTCATTGTTTCCGCTTTATTCTTTTTCATAGTTTATACTCCACTACAGTACGTTATGTGAATCACATCAGAGGCCATCTGAGTTTAAACTACTCTTCTTCACCCTCCTTCCTCTCTGCTTTTAGGCTTCAGAACCATCGGAGCATTTTAACGGACAGGACTCCCACACAGCTGCCCACGCTCAGAGCGGCAGTCACAGTGGCAGCCCCGGCAGAGCGACTCATTCCCACACCTACAGGCACCTGAGCACCAGCTCTTCTTCCACCCACCAGACACAGAGCCGAGGTTTACCGCCGCAGTCGGCCCAGGTTCAAGCACAGTCCCAGGTCTCAGAAGGAGGGGTCCCCCCCGGTCTAGCCAGCACCCTGGAACACATCATAGGTCAACTGGATATTCTCACTCAGGTAAGCAGAAGATTTAGTTAATCTCTCGTGACAAACAGCATGCAGTGTGCTTTGGCTGAGCCGCCCACTCACACTGTTCAGAACAAAAGCTTCCTTTACTTTTCAACCTGCAGGCCAGAGATGGTTTCATCAAAACAGACACAAAAATAGATGCAAAAAAGAGCAACCTTCCCTTCTTTTTGACACTGCATTAGACACTCTACATGTACACATGTGTCAGAGTGCGCCGTTATATGTCAGTATTTCATCAGCACCCGTCCTCTACAGAAGGTGAAACACACTTATAAAAACCCCAGTGAGGTACCTGGGGCAAAAAAAGCTATGCTGCTGTCATATTTTGGGCATGTAATGTTGATGCTGTATGCACCACAAATGAAATTCCATTCACCTCTGGGCTACGGAGGAAAAACAGAAATTTCATTATCTGCACTTTTAATATGGGTGATCTGTCCCTCCACCATGCATACATACACAGTATCGCAGAGCGCCAGCTAACTGCTATCTGGAACACTAAATTGCACTGAGACAAACATTTGCACAATCATTACTTGCACTAATTTGTGGGGGACACCAATAACAGAGCGTAATGAGGCCCATAGGTGGGTCTAGTTATTGTCAATCATTATTGTAATAATAATAATCATTGTACAATCAATTACAAGTATGAGACATGTGTACTATGCAGATATATTTGATTTAACAACCTAAATACACAAAGTGAGGACAGAAAAACTATCCTAACGAAGCCGGACCAAACCGGAGCCCGCAGGACTAAAAATAGATCCTCGGACTAAAGCAGAAGGGCAGTCGGTCCCACGTCTGCTGTGTGTCAATTTATGTCATATTTGATGTCGTGTGTGTTTTAGAGATGGGAGGATTAACCGATTCGTATCAATACACGAACACGATCCAAGATGCGAGTGCATCGGTAGAGCAGCTGTGAGTCGATGCAAGTTTTGAAAAAAATCGAGACGCATCGGTTATCAAATGTTTGCAGCGGTACAATCTCATCTCCTAGATTATTAGATGTTTTATTCAATTGTTTAGAAATGTCACTCACCTCATTGCAAAGGGTTCCTAACACCTATCTGATGTTTTTACTCAGTGTTACCATTAAATATACCATTAAATAGCACTTTCTACAGATGATTAGAAACCATAATTCCTGTTAATTGTGAAACGTGTGCAGCTGTGGATGTCAGATACTGTGAAGACTCACCCATTTGGTTTAAGCTCAGGGCATTCCTGGTATGATTCCATTAAACCTTTACTTCTTATGCAGATCCAGATGCGTTTACAAGCTGGGGAGTGTTTGATTATAATCACTTATCTACATTATTTATCATTATTCTAAAGTTGCTGCATATTTTCTGTCAAGTATTTAGTTTAAGGTTGATGAGAAACATATAGGACCCTTTTTCAAAATAAAATGTCAACAAAACATGTATTGATTTGAGGATGTGTGGATAAACTTTCCATAAATTTGAGACAGAATTTATAAGGTTCATATTCTAATTTTTGCTATAATATATAGAGAGAGAAGAGAGGAGGGATGGACGGATGTGGAGGAGTTGAATGAGAGAGCTGTGTGTGTGTGTGTGTGTGTGTGTGTGTGTGTGTGTAACTGGAGGTTGTGAACGTGCCCCGAGGGGAAATGCATCATTCATATATGAGTGGTGGCAGCACTCTTCCCCACTCACTGATATTAAGTGTAAATGCTTTATGGTAACGCTGAGATGAGGAAACACTTATTGTATGTTTGTGTTTCTGGATTTTTTTTTTTCTTCTTCTTTCTTTTTTCTGCTTTCAAGCTGCAGTCCACCATGTGGTTGCATTACATATTGGCCCACGGCAGCCAGGCAGCTGGGGGGGAGGGGGGGTTGGTGCCAACCTCTTCCTTTCAAGCCCACTTGTTCCCTGAAACCAGATGGATCGTCTGCATCTGGTTGTATCCTTCTGCTCTTTGATTGTTTCATTCTTTTTTTCCAGTTAGGACGATAGATTATGTACATCACATACAGCGGTTTCTATGGAGTTGTCTTTATATTGTATAATTGCACAATCGCTTCGATGCGCTTTTTAACCCAAGCAGGTGTTAACACTGGCGGGTTGCTGGCCTCACCTGCTGTTTTATAGATGGCCTGTTGGTGAGAGGTTGTTTACAGTGAGTTTCACAAAACACAGTGTGGTTCAGACAACTGCTAGTTAAATAGGAAAATAGGAATCGTACAACAGACGGAAATCTGGCAGCAAGGAGGCAAAAGTGGGGGAGGTTGGCGAGGGACCTCGCTACCAACAACACAAGCCATAAAAATAACTCCCCTCAAACCAAAAGTCAGATTTGTTTAATATAGATTGGAATATTTGGCAGTGTGTTTGATTTAGTTCACAATGCGAAGTACAACTGATGAGGCTGCCTTTTCCCTAGAACACAGACGATGCATACGAGGCATGTTGAATGCATTTCCCAGACAGAATCAGGGTTGTTTACCTCCAAAGTGCACTCACACTGTTTTATAAATCACAACAAGCTCTGAGCAGAAATAAGCTGACACTCTCGTTGTAATTTCAGTACAACTTTGGCTAACACGGAGATTTAAATCCCCCCCTCCATCCCTTGAAGATTAGGCTGACAATTATTTATTTCTGCACTTTATACTTGCTCCTTTTATACGTCTTTTCCCCAGCTTTATTTTTCACTATTACAGCTCTTTGTAACTCTAATAGGCAAGGAGAGGGGAAAGAGGGAAGATGATGAATTATTTAACGTTAGACTGAAGCCTCCAAAGCCACAGTTTGCTGTGTTAGCTGCTTTTCACTTGTCTGCCCCCCCCCATCCCCTTCCTTTTTTCCTCTCCCCTGTTTGATAATTCATTGCTCTTACGTATCCTCTCCCGCTACGCCTGCAGTACCCACACTTATCCCCTTCCTTCACACTCATACTTTTAATTATGAGGAATCTTGAATGAAGAATTGCTCTCTCGCTCTCAATTTCATTTAACCAATTCGAGAGCAGTGGCGCCCTCTTTTCCTCAATGGACTATTAGTCAGTAGTGATGTGGCTCGTTTGGCCTAATTAGGCAAATTTAGGGGCAGCTCTAAATAATCAAAAAGTTTAGTTTTTTTCTGTAAAAGTGTATGTTTCAAATTCTCTGGTTGACATAGTTTGATGCATACGTTCTGTTTAGGCGAGAGAGTGACGGAGGATGCGCTCAGAGCAGACAGCTGTTAACGATTGAGGCCGAGGAGAAATTAGCAGTAAAGCTGTCAAATGGTTGTAAATGTATAGCGTTTGAGTTTGTGTGAATAAATGCTGCAGCTCACTGAAGTGAGCATCAACTTCTGGCCTGGAGGCACAATAAAGTACCCCCTCCCCGTGCTCCCAACAGCCTGGAAACCAAAATAGGAACGTTATCGTTCCCTTTTTCGTTCTGTAAGATCAACATTCGAGGCCGTTGGCACGTTCATAATTGACCACAGACTGTCCAATCATAGTACAGCATCAGCCAGCTCCGACCAACCGTCTGGCTCTGCTCCATAGACTCTGATGCAAGCGTTTAAGATTTTGGGGCATTTCCAGGCTGGTTTTGTGGATTGCGAGCGAGTTCCACGTCGTGCTTGGGGCACATAGTGATACTCATTACCCAGTCTCTAAAATGTTACATCTGTACTTAAAAACCCAGGGAGCTATCATTAGCAGAGGACGTTAGCACATCATTAACTATTGTTAGCACTTCAATGCTACGCCACGACGATGAACTGAACGTACGCACGCGCCGCTTTTGCTTTCTAATGATGTAACGTGAAAAAAAGTGCCTACCCCGCTGTAAGGAGCTGACTTTGACACCTTTCACCAGCGCCGGCTTCGTCTTTCTTTGACTTTCAGACTATTGTAGCGTGGGTCATACCAAAGCTATGAGACTTTGTAACAGAGGCCAGTCATGCTCGGGGCGATGGAGAGTATAATGTGTTCTGGAGAGAAAAGAAAAACAGCTTGCTCTATTTTTAGGAGCATAAAGATTTGGTTTCTACTCCAGATGAAAACTATATGCCTGTATAACGTTGCTGCTGCCTGGGGACACGTGCAGAGTTACACACACACACACACACACACACACACACAAACACCCATGATATCTGGCCGGGGTGAGGACTGGGTAGCCATATCGGGTTGGTAAGATAAACAGGCTGGTATTGATCTAGAAACGGAGACAGGCAGAGAGGAGGAAAGAGAGAGGAAATACAAGCCCTTTCTCTCTCATGATGCATGAAATAGCAGGAGATGTTATCTAGTTTGATGACCCAAAAGAAAACACCACTCGCCCACACACTGTTGAACTCATTGGGTTTGTGCTGAGTATGAGATTATCTCAGGGATTTAACAATCTTTGTCGATGCCTCCATCATTACGCGTTTGATCGTTCATGGTTTTGTGTGTTTGTGTGTGTGTGTGTTTATTTATGTGGCACTGTGGGGTCAATGCAGGACCTTGAAAGGCCAATTACCAAATGCAGCTGGATCGCAGGAACATGCTGCATATGGTGTCTTGGTTTTGACAACCGTGTTGTGAATATTTAAACCAGAACTACATAAACCCTTTTTACATTTCTAATAATATATAAAACCAAAAATCTAACAGTTACAACAGTGCAGTGTGTGGCTTGCTTTTGATACGGTGTTTTGTAAATCGACTCTCATTATTCATTTAATATTTTTGTATCGTGAAGGTTTTGATTTCTAATACTATGGAAAGTCATGCTTCATTTTTTTCAGAGACAGATGAAAGAAATGCTCAATAAGAGGTTGTATTTCCTTACAGAAGCTAGCGGAACAGAGGCTAGAGGCTTTCTATTAAACATCTTAATAAACGTTTGGAGCCGACATGACACATCTGTCAGTCTTCACACAGAGAGAAAATACAAAGGTGTTGATGACGTCGGTCTGTGAATGGAGGACAACGCTGCAGAAATAACAAACTAATCAGGTAGTTTTTAGTCCAGTCCAATTACAATGTTTCGACAAATAACTCAATTAGACATTGTTATTGTTCAGAATGCCCTGATTGCCTCAGACCATTAATATTGGTGAAAGAAAGACGGTCCTGGAGCAGAAATGAAATAATAGATCAGGAGAAACTGTGACATCATAATCCTATGATTTAGACCATGCGTATCGTATAATAGTTTTGAGTTTCCTCCTGCATAGATTTAATGAACTAACCCGGCATCAGGTTATTTATGTTATTTCTCAATAAAACAAAGTGAAAAGTTTGTGACAGCCGACCACTCCTGCAGTAAACTAGATCGGGTTGTGTTTTCATGTCTGTCTCACACACAGCTGGTTATATTTTTGATAAATGGCTCGTCTATTCCCTGCTTTCTAGCAATTTCAAAATGACATACTGGAACAAGGAGGGACATGAAATTAAAGTTCAAGATATGTTGACATCTAGAGACAATCGTTTGTCACCGGCAACGTTCCAGAGGTGTGAAAAGTACAGACTTTCAATACTCACGTAGAAGTACAGATACTTGTGTTAAAAAGGCTTTGGTAAAAATAAAAGTACCCATTCAACTTCTGTACTCAAGTAAAAAAGTACAGGCTCTAAAACATATTCGAAGTATAAAGTATCACTATGAAGGACATTAATACGGGCTGTTTTCTTGGAAGGCTCACTGAATATGGCGTCATATTAATTAAAATGAATTAAAATACTTGATAATCCCCCCGAAATGCATTAAAACTAAAGGAACGAGCCTGTTGTCGAGATATTTGTTTTAAAATGTAGGGAGTAAAAGTTAAAAATAAACTAAACAATAAGTTGAGCAATATTATTTCCCACTTATCTATCTCCACTTTAAAACATTTAAGCTGTTTAAAAATAAATATCAGTGGACAGAAGTAGTGATTTGAAGTTTGATTAATCTTAATAGAAGGTTTTCATTTTTTATTTTTAACCTCAATTAGCTCATCCTGAAACACTTTTCAGCTTTTATTTTTATATTTAACTATTCTTCAAACACATTAGAAAAAAATATATATTTACCCAAACCTGTTAAGCAATTAAGTGAACTAACTAACAGCCACTAAAGAATTAAGAATAGCGGTACTTTGCTCAGTTCTCCTGGTTTTTTAGAAAGTCTTGCAATCCTCTCCGTTCATTTGCTTTAGATGATAAAGGGCTGATTAAGTTATTGCCCTTGATGCTGCGTCTGAAGCTCAGATAAAAGAAAAACCTAGAAAAGCCAGCCCTATCCTCTGTAATCGCTTCATTCAGATGGTGAAATTCCACCTGGGGGCTCCTCTGGTAAACAGGCTCCGATGGCACAAATGCACAACAAATACTGTCACTGTTGGAGGACGCTGAGAGGAAAAGTACGTCGGCTGTGATCTCACTGCCCACACATACCCGTCCCGCTCCGGATAGCGACCTTCTTGTGTTCTCTGTGTGCGTTCGAGTGTTTATGCAACTGAATGAGAGGGAGAACAAGAGAGAGTGCGTGCCAGACACAGAAACTCTGGTGTTTTCGGCTCAGGCAGCAGATCTCGCTACGATAATCAGCTGGATTGTCTTGCACGCACAACATCTGTCTCACGCACACACACACACACACACACACACAACTGCCTCTTTCACACACACAAACACAACCATTATATAGTCATTACTGTCAGGCTGATGCTATACAGCCCTCTCTAACATGCTCTTTCTCTCTTATCCATCTCCTTCCTTTCCCCCCCTTTTTTCTTTCCTTTGTCTTGCTCCTCTCCTCTTGTTGCCTCCATCCAGACGGTTTCGATCTTGGAGCAGCGGCTGACGCTGACAGAGGACAAGCTCAAGGAGTGTTTGGAGAACCAGATGGAGATCAGTCTACATCTCCGGAGACAAAAGGAGGCCTAAAGATGACGCCACCGGCGAGAGGGAGAGAGAGGTTGAGCCGTGGAGGGAAACAGGGTCGCACCAACACAGCCATTAACCAAACACGCGTACAGCACTCTCGCTCACTGTGGTCGGATCACACTGATGAACACGACGCTGAACCGGTTTCCTGACTGGACTGCAAATGCACATTGAGCCTCACCGCTGCTTGTACCGTGTCTGGTTGTTTTGTGAAGAGATATCAGAAGTGAAGGAGTTGAATATTAGAGAAGTTGCTCTTCGACAAAGAGTGCTGAGAGCGCAGTCCCTTTTCTGCTGACGAAGGACCTGCTGCTACTAGTCACTGTGTGTGTGTGTGTGTGTGTGTGTGTGTGTGTGTGTGTGTGTGTGTGTGTGTGTGTGTGTGTGTGTGTGTGTGTGTGTGTGTGTGTGTGTGTGTGTGTGTGTGTGTGTTGTGTGTGTGGCGTTGCCTGTACAAAGTGGAGACACTTGCAAGAGACTTTTGCACTCGCCTCTGCACTCCATGTGCCTTTACGTGCGTGTGTGCGTGTGTGCGTGTGTGCGTGTGTGTGTGTGTGTGTGTGTGTGTGTGTGTGTGTGTGCAGGCTCACGTAGCATGGCATCAGTGTGAAATGCTCTGTAAACAGGATACACAACCTCCATGTCCACGAGGCACCGTTATTGTTTCAGTTGCACTGTGATCTCGATGAACAGGTTCTGCCTTCACATGTGGAACACGGGGCAAGACTTTGGGATCAGAAGCGTTCCGGGTTTTTCCGTTTGTGGTCCGAGTAGAACCGACCATTCACGTTCAAGCAGGCTTTGGTTGTTTGCAGGTGAAAAATCTGCAGAGAGAGCAAAAGAGGTGGAAAACGTTGTGAAACAATTCATGCGTATATGAAGTCTTGCATCTCTAGTTTGCTAATCTCACTTTTACCTAGTCATTTAAAAAGGAACCATTAGATATTATTCACTACGTTTGCTGTTCACAGGTACTTCCATGTTGTAGTAGAAGCACGTTTTAAAGCCACCCATTCCTACCTTTTAAGGAACTCATATTGCCTTTTCTTTTCCAAGTGAAACTATATATTTGTTTCACGTTTTGAAAGTTTTACACTGGGAATGAATTGGCCGTTTAAGTTAGAAGGATGCTCTTTTGATTTTCTACTCTGTGAGTGTACAACGGCTGATTGTAATGACTGCAGTTTCAAAGATAAGCTTCTTGTTCCGTCCTTTTATTTCCTTTGTCAGAACCTTTTATACGTTAGAAGTAACTTATCTTGAACCTTCTTAATAAATCTTTTCCACCCTTATCTCTGACTTGAAATTAGTTGACAAAAAGATTCCGGTTGCTCTTTCGCAACACTGAGCTCCGTTTGTGTAACGAGTGAAAGAGCGTTTGTTTTCATAATGGTTGCCAAATCGATGATGTCACCGGGTTACTTTCAAAGAGACTGTTTCCTGCTCTGATTGGTCCACAAAGCCCAAGCAGTTACCCAAGAAATCATGACTTTTTTCTGTCTTTATTGTCCTCGGCAGAGCTGTTAAGATCATGAGCCATGAGCTGACATCCATTACTTATTTTCAACGTTTCTTTGCCAGATTTTTTTTTTTGTGATGGTTTATTATAAAAACATGGTGGTAGCAGCTAAATACATCTGCCCCCCAAATAAATTACATAACCTGACCATTGATGCTGGATCAGAACTTTTATTTTTAGAAGCTCAATGAATTAACGAGCCCGAAGCCACGATTAGACGCACGCTGTGTTTTCTCCAGGAACGGATTCATCTAAAAGACCTATTCATTCGACGATTTCATTTAACAAACTAGTAATATGTTTACATAGCGATGTAATGAATCATACCGATCTCTATTGTGGCGTTCTCGGAGAACAGTGTGGCGTCATTAAGAGGGGGGAAAATATTAATGACTGTTTCTTTAAGAGCCGGCTCGTGCTCTGCACTGATGGAAAAAGAAGAAAAACAAAACCGGAATTCTGGAGCTGTGCTGCCGGGCCCACTCTCTTCCTTCCTGTCTGGGGCTCGAGGACACACACACACACACACACACACACACAGAAAACGGTTCCCTTTACTATGGGCCTCAACCAGACGGCTTGCCAGGAGCTCTAGTGGAGGAGAGGAGGGGCTGAGAGAGTGGGTTCAATAACTGCAATCTGTGTGTGTGTGTGTGTGTGTGTGTGTGTGTGTGTGTGTGTGTGTGTGTGTGTGTGTGTGTGTGTGTGTGTGTGTGTGTGTGTGTGTGTGTGTGTGTGTGTGTGTGTGTGTGTGTGTGTGAGAGAGAGATTGTTTGAGCATTGACACTTAGTTTTAAGCATTAAAAGTTAAAATCAGGTTTAGGTTAGACTTGAAACGATGAATCAATGTCAAACATTATATTATACAAAGAAACACCAACTGTTCTTTGGTTCCAGGTTCTGTGGGGATTTACTGCCGTTCCTTGTTGTCTCTCTGTTTTAAAGCACTGTCAACAAAATAAGAGTTTGGGACTTTTGTTCTGATAACTGGATGATTAGTAGTTCAGTCCAGGCCGAGGTCTCTGTTCTGATAAGCCTTCGAACTAATGGATCCGTTACTCAAAGTGGACGTTGCGGAAGAAAATTCTTCGCAGCATAGGTCAACGTGTTACCAGGGGTCACGGGACTCTGTTTACTGATTGGTCGCGGGCGCTCTTCGCCGCAGAATCAAAACGGCCGCAACTCGCTGAGCTCAGAGCGGCCGCCACAGCTTTCCATAAACATCGCATGGCAGCCCGCCTCAGCCCGCACTCCGCCGCTGCCCCGTGTGTGTTTTTTTTTTATGGTCGGGGGTTAGCATTCAGTTGTGATGGTTAAGCTTGGGGGCCACAGGGAATGCTTTTTGTCAAAGAGAGTCCTCACAAGTATAGCTGTAGGAATGTGTGTGTGAGCGCATGAAAAAGAAACAGGGAGAAAAGAGAAGTTGGAGAGCAAATAATATGTAGCCCATGTGTGGCCCACAAGTGTGTGTGTGTGTGTGTGTGTGTGTGTGTGTGTGTGTGTGTGTGTGTGTGTGTGTGTGTGTGTGTGTGTGTGTGTGTGGGAGGGGGTTGGTGATCCTATGAGGAGAACATCTGGATATGTTTTTCCTTGTGCGCTGTGGTTGCTGCCACTGCTCGCCTGAGTGTGTGTTTTAGTGTTTTACTTGTTCAGTGTGTCAGTTTTTTTGGTGCTCTCCTGCTCCTCTTGGCTTTTTTTGTGTGTGTGTCCTCAAACGCTAACGTGTCATATTTCCACTTCATGAGATTTATGAGACGGAGATGATACCCGGCCTCTCGCCTGGCCAGACTAACGCAGGTGGAGGTTTCTGTACGGTTTCACTGTGGGCTGAAAATAGAGCCGGATATCCCAAAAACACCGTATTCTTACGAACTGAAAGTGTGTTTTATAATCTATCTGGTAACCATCACAGAAGTGATCAGTGGAGGTCACTGCTAAACGAGCGGAGGGGGAACTGGACATTTAGCAGTTCTAGGAAAGTAATGACAGATGGTCTGTGGAGATAAAATACCCTGAACCGTTTTGAGGAACCGTACTAGAAAAGCATGAAATAAGTCTGCGTTCTGCTTGTGATGTACAACTTTCCAGTGAGTCACAGTCAAGCAGGTGCACCGTAAATTTTTACAAGCCCTAAGAGATGTCCGGAATACAGCCAGGGCCATATGCACGGGGTGGACAAAATAATGCAAACACCTAAGAGCTATAAAAGTGAATCGTATTACGGCGAATGTCGGTTTGTCGGCTATAAAAGGGCCGGCGGTCAGCAGATATATGAATTTTTCAAAGTGATGCGAGCTAACAAATAACACCAAACCAGACTTGTGTTTACAAACTGCAGCTGCATTGTTTTAAAAAAGGTTATTTTATATGTTGAGGGAGTAAATCAAACTGTGACACCGTGCTGCATGGAGGCGAGAGATACAGGTAATATGCATGCCATCTAATTATGGCCTACTTTCTTTTGCGCATTTAAAGTTATTTTTCATAATAATCTGGGTTTTTATACACAATTAATACATTTTAAACCGGGAAAAGAGCAGAGGTGCCATTTCAAAGACATTTCAAAGTGTGGCTATCGTTTCGACATCATTCATTTGCTCTGTACATGATTGTGGTTACTTATTTAAAAAATATATATAAAGACAAACAACAATTATAAACAACGTCACATGAATGACTGAGAACTCTCAACACCTGTACTTTTGTTTTCTAAGACGAGAAACTTGTGTGAGTCCGGCCATGACTTCTCTGACCGCTGCTGGATTTGGCAAAACTCCCCAGTGCCTCATTTCCTGCTTCTTCACCCCCCCAACCCCCCTCGTCTCCCCCCTGTTCTCCCCCTCGTCGCCTCCCACTCCTTCCCCCTCCGAGACTGAGCCGCGCTTGTCGGCAGCGGCTGAGGTTTGGCGTGCTGCTCCTCCAACCCACGCCTCGGCTTCTGCTCCAGAACGAGCTTTTCCATTCCATCCCAATGAGAGTGAATGGACGGAGGGATTGAGGTTTTACTTTCTCTTTTTTTTTCTGTTGTAAGGCGATACAACAACAACAAAAAAAGGCTTTTAATCTTGTTGACCAACTAGCCTGTGATGGCAATCTGGGAAAAAAAAGTTCCTCTAAAACAGTTTACGCTGCCCTCTTATCATCAGTCTATTTCCGGATTCATTTCTGTGGACAGAAACGTACGTTTCTTCCATCTGCTGCTCAGCTAAGGTTGTAACTCTATACACGTCTGTCATTTATAGTTGCTGAATATGCCGTTTGTAAAAGGTCCTTCCGGTAAATCTGAAACTGCAGCGTAACCTCACAGTGCTCTAAATCACACATGACCCGCGGTTGGCGCTGCTCAGGTAACACAAGCGCAACCAGCTCACACACGCTTCCAAGGTGTGTAAATGTGTGCTGAGGGTTTCAAATTGATGACCTACTTTACAACGAGCCAGCCCATAAAACAAACTGGGAGAACACCCTGCACTTCTCAGAGCGGTGCCGTGATGTCACCTGCCTCTCTGGAGAGGGAGTGCTCCGACACGAGCCGAGATTTAAGGCAGAAAAAGCAAGATGCCAAGTTTGTTACAGCTTCATCTAAATGATATAAAACACAGAAAACATCTCGTATTTGGAAAAACTGGATCATATTGACTTCTTCATTGATTTTTCTTTAATTGTTTGCAATTGATTTTCTGTTGCTTGACTAATCGTTCCAGCACTGAACTAAATCATGAAAACCAATATAAACCCGTCCAGTTGTCACATAAATTGTTGCACACATGCAACTGAAATGTCCAGAAGCCACTAAACTAGAACGTCAATTATACCAGCAATCAACAGAACACAGATCAAAGTGTATGTATACGCTTATATGCACACAGTTTCCCTGTAGCCTTGTTTTCAGTGCATGTGTCAACCGGTCCACTTTTCAGGGACTAAGTGCTCAGAGTGAAGGGTTAGGGTTGTGACTTTTCGATTATTACATATACATTTTTAAATACAATTTGACTTTTGGACTTCTCTGGAGTTATTGGAAATGTTTGGAAGACATGAGTCTGAAACTATAGGTCCTACATCCTTTAATTAACACAAGTGTAGACCGAATATTGTCTGAGTGCTTAGATGCTGTTTGGTGATTAGGAGGGAATCACTTTTACTATTTTCCCATAGAAGGAACTTCTACATCTACAATCGCAGAAGGATGAGGAGAGGAAAAAAGGGGAGCGTAAAACAGTGGATTTTTTTATCTCATTGACTTCAGACCCAAACGTTAGATCAGTTGCTGGTGCTCCAACAATCGACCACCACTCATTTTAAGACCCACACACACACACCGATGGGTACAAGTACATTTGCTACTTGCACAACGCGGCCACTGGCATGAACATGACAGTTGCACTTTGCACCAGATGTGAGATAGGGCCGTAAAACTTTTTACAGTGTAGTCTATCAGCTTCTGTGACCTCCGAGGAATAACCGGCCGTGTGATGTAGCCGTGTTATAACACACCGTATTACAACACCTCGTATCCAAACTGATTGTTTCACACACAGAAAAGCATTCAGATCTCTCATTGTTTTAATGTTAACAGCGCTGGTTATGAGATCGCTTGTATTTGCTTTCAAATTGCTTTGATGAATGGAACAGAAGTGAAACTCTTCATGAGACGGAGCGGATCGTCGGTGTGTTATTTGGCCACCTTCGACCATCTGTCTTCAGCCCAGCCTCTCAGCTGTCATGGTAATGCAATGGGGTGAGGTTGAAGGTGTGTGTGTGTGTGTGTGTGTGTGTGTGTAGTGTGTGAGGTGAGGACGGAGTTAGCACATGATGACTCACCTCAGTGCTTTTACAATCTTGCCTACGTAGGTACAGTGTGTTTGCTCTGCAGGTTGATTAGATACAGTAGGTGAACAAAAAAATGTCAAACAGTATGAATGAATGTTGCTTTTTGTGATGGTGGTCTGGCGATTTATTAAATATTCACTCAAACTGGGAACAAAACCAGTCAAATGCGTGTTCTGGATCCGCTCCAGATACAGCGGAGCAGCAGAGGGATTTTGAGGACACGTCGGACGACTTTTAAGGTGGATTTCCTTTGACAGAAGACGCATTTATGTGCTCCATTATTGTTGTTCAACTTTTCATTCCTGGTCAGGAAGTGTTGATTCAGTCAACGAGTCTTTTATTGGGAAAAAGTCAACCGTAATAAAATCTACCATTTATTTGAAAGGGATTGTCACGTTGAGGATGATGTCCCATCCCACAGACATGTTTTTACCTCAAAGATTAGTCTCATCCCTTTCAAATAGTTTGGCTTATGTCTGATTGTTTGTTGTTGGAGGATAAAGCTTCCTATGATCAGGTTGAACACTGCCAGTGAGTGTAATCCAGGCAGGAATCATATTACCTCCAAAACATGTGTGGCAAATGAGCCAATTAGCAGTAGATAAGCATATTTTTGAAGGAGAAAGGGCTGGTGACTTGGCGGTGAAGGCTGCCATGTTTTATTCATTTGTTTTCTCTCATGATTACTGCTAGACGGAGGAGATCTGATTCAGATGTACGTTCGTCTCAACTGATTTCCATCGATGTCACCGAGCCAGCTCCAGTTTAAATCCATTCTCCCTTCATTTCTTCCCTCTCTCTCTCTCTCTCTCCCTCCCTCCCCCTCTCCCTCTCTCTAACAACACATAAACGCACTAACAACACATTTGTGTTGTTAGTCTCTCTCTCTCTCTCTCTCTCTCGTCTGTGTTGTTAGTCTCCTTCTCTCTCTCCCTCTTTTTCTCTCTCTCTCTCTCTCTCTCTCATTTTCTATGTATTATGTTAGTCTCTCTGTCTCTCTCTCTCTCTCTCTCATCGTCTGTGTTGTTAGTCTCCCTCTCTCTCTCCCTCTTTCTCTCTCTCTCCATTTTCTATGTATTATGTTAGTCTCTCTGTCTCTCTCCATCTTTCCAGTTTGATCTTTAATAATGAATTCAGCTGAGAGACTTCAACGTGGCTCAGAGTTCACAGCTCCAGCACGTGTTCACCGCTCTTACACACACACACACACACACACACACACACACACACACACACTGTACAAACAGCATACACACTTAAAGGCACACGCAGCACGCTTTATCTCTGAGATTTCTGAAAAATTCATAGCAGTCAGGACTCACACACTTCCCCCGAAGACATCAGCATTAAGACTGGCCTCCTTCTTACTCCTGTATGCTCTGAACGGCCACCGGTTTGTCCAGCATCGCATCACAACGTCACACACTGTTTGTTTGCAGAAATGTTTTAAAACGTGCAAAAATGAACACTGCAGGAAATCTTTGCATTGCCTTTGTGTGAAAAAATCCGCTTTATGTTTTGATTACTCTTTGCAATGATTATTTTCATCTAAATTAATGTTGATTTTTTTCCATAAATTGTCATAAAACCTTGAAAATCTGTCACAAGTTAATGGTAATGTTGTCTGATTGTTACTTTTAAAAAAAGGGATCAAACAACTAAAAATCAATTTGAGAAGCTTGAACCAGCGAACATTTTGTGATTGATTTTCTGTCAGGTAATACATTATTGTAACAAAACAAAATGTTCCTTTTTATCTGCAGAGCAACTCTTTATATTCTTGACTCACAGGTAAAAACGATCCTAACTTCAGCTGGTTCAAGGTCTAATAAAAGAATGTGCATAACCCCAGTTGTTTCCCCTCCACAGTAGTTGGCAGTATGTTTTAAATTAGATTTCAGCACATATGGAACGGTCCAATACCAACATCCAATTCCAATGCAGGAAGTGTAAGGATGAGGAGGATCAGGGGATGAATGTGACCTCTAAGAAGGAGACCTGAATCTGCCTTCTCTCACAGACTTTTAATTAACATTTTCTTTTTTATTAACCATAAGATCTTCTCCTACACTTAGACAATTTTAGTGGCCAAACGTTATGACTTTCCCGGTCTTGCTATGGGTTCATTAAAAACACGTTTTAGACTTTAGCATCTTACTCCACTTTTACTTCATGCATTTAACTTTAATCTTAATATTTTTTATTCTATATGAAATAGTACTATACTGTTTATAAACAGCAGACGTGCAGCAAAACGTGCTTCTGTCAAACTTGTAATTTTCTAATCTAACTTTTGAAAAACTAAATAAATAAAAGTCAGCATGTGAAAATAAGCATATTACCCGTTATCATTAACTAGCACAGTCCCTGTCTGTGATTACTGAATAGATAGAAATCACAGAGCGAGTGAACAGAGATGGACTGAGTGCCTTGATACATTTTCCAGGCCTGTTTTTTATGTGTTGGCGACCTGCGTGTTTGGGGGCAAAGGAAACAGCGGAGGAAATGCCAGCGTTAGCGTGGGAGAGGGCCGGCCGCCTCGCTCCATCACTGAGGTGAGTGGGTTTAAACCACAGTCTGCCTTAAAGAGACCTCAGACAAAAACACAGCTCAGGGCCAAGCTGGTCTTTTTCCTTGTTTTCTTTATTAATAATCATGATGTATATGCAGCCTATTTGGATAATAATGATCAACGGAAAGAAAATAAATGATATTCATCAACAGACACAAATGTTCCCTTACTTAATGAACATGAAGTTTGAATCAAGACATTTTTTGAAGGCGTTCCATTGACTTTTTGTGAATACTGGATCCAACGCAGGGTGATTTTCCAGGGATATGGGCAGATTTTCATTTATTTTTTCAATCGTAATGATCAGTTCAAAGCTGTTCAAAAGGACCAGAAGAGTCCAAAGTAGAGAAGCCACGTCGTTACCGATTAGGCCAGACAAGAAAAAATATCCATGGACGACTCAATATCTGTAAAATGCTTCCGATCCAAAAAGTTGCCGCTATTGTTTTTAAATAACTACATCAAGGAGATATTCTGATTATAGTTGAACTTTTTAAGACATCTGAAAATGAGACAGAAACTAGAAGTGAGATATGAGAAGTTCTTTGAGGTGCAGTCTAGGAGGATGTACAATCATACAATCACTTCTTCCTGAGGAACTCCTCCTCTGTTTTGTTCCTCTCGAAATCCCAGCTACCACAATACTTCCCCTCCCGAAAAAAAAAATCACATAATAAGATACGTTTGTCCTTGTTTTTAAGCTGTTGCATGGATTTGTTGTTCAGAAACATGTTATACAGGTGGGAGCTCAGCAGTTCTTGGGTTTAGAAATGGGAATAAGGGAGCTCATCTCAACACCATGCTTCAGAGAATGACATTACCATTCTGGAGTACAGATTTAAGGTGGAATTAAAGGCTCCTCCATCTCGCAGAAGGAGTTTTTCCATCAGCAAAGGATGAATCTCTGAATTGCATATATTGCCTTTTCTGTTTGAACAGGTTTAAACTGTACGGACGCTTCTTCATATTCATATGAGAACAAAAAAAATCCACTTAATTCCCTCAAGAGTGGCGGCGAAATGGAGGAGGGCAGTTTTCTGAAAACTTGACTGTGACTCAGACTAGATGTGTTGTGAAACAGGAAATGCGTGTACACAAATCATCTGGAAGCTTCTGTGCTTTCCAAAATGGCAGATTAAAGGCTGCCGATGCGTGTACGAGCAAGTAGACGGGACAATGGCGGGTGAAGCTGCGGCTGATCTGAAGTCTTTTGTCAGATCGCGGTGATCACCTTCACATAAGCTCATTGGTCTTACCCTGCTTTTATTGCATAACTCATCCTGCTGTTGTTGGAAGCTCAACAGTTAAAGGTGCACATCTTCACAAACAACTTTTTACTAAGAGTTTAATCTGGCTCAACATGAATAAAACAATGTCTGCCAATCAGCAACATTTGAATGAAAAATCTGACGATGGGTTGTTTCCTTATGTTGCAGGCTACTGTCATTTTAGATTCACCACCTCCAAGTCCCCTCTTAGAGTTTAGGCTATTTAAATAGGGACAAAAATACCATAAACCAGTCAGTCAGAAATATATTACTGGACCCATGACTCTAAAATATAACCCAGTCATTTGAATGAAAATTGTTTGCCTAGCAAACCAAAAAAGATTTGCATATGCTTTTCTGAAAGTCCTATTGTTTGACTCCCAATCCCGCTCCACCCATTGACTTTACAGTTTGCATAGTTGTTTGCTGGTATATTAATGCTCTGAATATCCAACAGTGAATCTTTAAGTATAACCACGCCAAAAATCCAACAATCTGACTTTCACGTGTGTTTATCGTCACACAAATATATCCCAAAGAATTCGTATCACCCATGCATCTACAGGTGCTCTCTACATGTGAAGTTAAAAATAAGTGACGACAGTTTGTGTTTACTACTGGACGGACTACAAAAACACACAGAGTGGCTACACATCTCTAAGAGAGCGTGTAGTTGTCCATTAAGGGAGTGGAAACACAAGAGCCCTAAAGTTTGTGTGTAGTGTGTCTGTTTGTGTGTATGCGTGTATTCTGTGTCTTGTAAGTGTGTGTGTGTGTGTGTGTGTGTGTGTGTCTGTGTCACTGGGGGGGATAAAGAGCCATTGTCTGCAGCTGGTGCATCCCCCACTCCTCCTCTCTGCAGCTGTGAGGAAATCAAACGCTCCTCTTTTTCTCCTCTCTGCCTCTGTCACAACCTGCTGATGCCTTATTAGGTCATTCGTGGTGAAACGTAGTGATGACCCAGTGCAGCAGGTACACCAGCACCATTGAGCTGTTAGCAAATGTACAAATGTCCAACAAAACATTATCACAGCATTAATATGAATAAACTTTATTGAACAGTCACCAAACAAAACAGTTCAACAAGTGCTTTACATTTGACAATCTAGATTTTTAAGTATCAGCACTATAATTACATGAAAGTGTGGAGAATTGGAGATAAATAATCAATAAAAACTATCACTATGCTATAACCAAAAAGACATAACGCTCTCAAACTTTGAAACTGAGTCTATAGTCTAATAACTGTTTTTATTAGTGCAGTCGAGTAATTGACCGAAGGCGAATTTTTAGTTGAGAATGTGTCCAGTAATTGCATTGTGAGCAAATATGAGGAAGCATGAATGAATTATGGATAAATGTGTGAACATGTGATGGTCAAGGTGTAAAGGTGGTGTGAACAGATCAGTGGAAATTTAACCAGAATCAGTGAATTACACTCTGGCCTCAGGTAATTCATTAAACACAGAGTATCAATAATAATAAAAAAAAAGTACATTACTGCTCATGAAGAATTTTTAACGACTTCGTAATTGCCTGCAGTATCAACTCTTAAAAGGAGAAACAAAGTTTTTGACCTGTAAGGATATGAATAAAAAATATGTAATTCAGAGAATATCCATTGTCTCCACATAGCTCTCGGCATGGAGACAGTTAGCAGCTAACAGTGCAAACAACGGCAAAAGAGCTAACGTTTACCCGAGGGGGTAGCGGAGGTCAGGTATTAGGCTACCGTGACAACGCCATTATCAGCTGTCACCTCTGTATGAACTCGTGAACTTATGGTGTCCGTGATAACCTGACCTGTGAGGGCCAAACACAGGGACTCACATGCACTAACGTGCACACGGGGCCGGCCCGGCTTTGTCAACAGAGCAGGGAGAAGCTCTTCGTTACAACCCACACAGAGGGATGGTGACGTCTTTGCTCAGGTAGTAATTCCGCACCTTTGATACACTACAGGGGAAGAACCCTTCCTCATAACTTGACATGATGGTGTCACCGCATGAGCCATTTAGCAGCTTCTCTGGAGCTTTCAATCATTCCCATGAATTTCCGGAATTGAATCAGCAGATGGGGTTTGGCAAGGGGTGGAAATGTTTAATGTTTAATATTCCATTTTTCTGAGGAATCTTCTATTGAAAGTTAATTACTCACCCGGGAAGAATTTCAGCACAAGGACCATTAAGTAGGCCTACATGATTGTTCACCTGATTGCCAATTAACATTTTACGGACATTATAGGTGAAATTATTAATAAAAGTTTGTCATTACTAATAATAAAAGTAAAGGCTGTGAGGCAAAAACTTTCAATCTCACAAGTGTTATTCAAGGTTCACGAGAAAAATGCATCAAAGACATATTTACAACCAAGGTCATGTTTAAATAAATGTATCTAAACGTGTAAAAATATAAAATTGTGACTTTTATTCGCAGATCCCTGAGTCCAGCGTGTCATTCAAAGTTTGCCCACACCGTGCAGACTATCAATGAATGAATATGAATGTCGTGAAAACAGTGCGAGCTCGTGTGAATGTGTGCAGCTCTGCACCTTTAAATCCGCGCGCTCCTCCCCCCCCCCCCGGCTCGCGGACAGGGAGCCCGCAGAGCCTCTTTAACGCATCCAGTGGAAATGACAAACCCAGAGGCGCTCCGCGGGGCCGAAGCATGTCAAATAACAACCGCGAGCATGGGCTTTAGCGACGGCGGCTCATCCGGAGCTCACACCGTGGGACACTGACGAGGCATCCGTGGTGGGGCCGGTTGTTTGTCGGCTCTTCTTCTTCTTCTTCTTCTTCTCCCCGCTGCGGGTCTGCGGAAGCCTCGGAAGTTGGAGCGCGCGCTCGACCAAATGGACGTCGATGGACTGGAATGAAAGCTCCACTTCTGTCCGGACCGAAGGAAGCGGGCAAAGAAACGCTCTGCATGTTCAAGTTTCCTGCTCCGAGCAGAGGGGCATCGCCGCGTGCGCGTTTTGGATGCGCGTGTGGAAGTGTGAGTGCGTGCGCGCCCGCAGACCAGCAGCAGCAGCAGCAGCAGCAGCAGCAGCAGGAGGAGCGGCGGCGGCGGCGGGAAGCGAAGTTTAGCGCCGTGATTTGTCTGCTTGTTCTCGTGTTGTCGTTCATGTCACACCGGGGGACGGGCGGCGCAACGTTTCCCTGATGAAAATTAACCATCTGTGGAGAGACTCTGTGATCGTGACCGCGGTGATGATGATGTCGGGCAAGAGCGTGGAGTGGCTGCAGGAGGAGCTGGAGACCGGGGCCGGCTCGCTGCTGCTGCTGGACTGCAGACCCCACGAGCTGTACGAGTCCTCGCACGTCGAGTCGGCCATCAACCTGGCCATCCCGGGCCTCATGCTCCGGAGGCTGAAGAAGGGCAACCTCCCCATCCGCTCCATCATCCCCAACAACGAGGACAAGGAGAAATTCGTCAAGCGGTGCAAGACGGACGTGGTGGTCCTGTACGACGAGACGACGTGCACGGAGCGGCCGGAGTCCGGGCTGGGGAGCTCCGTGCTAGGGCTGCTGCTGCAGAAGCTGCGGGACGACGGGTGCAAGGCTTTCTACCTGGAAGGTAAGCCGGGCTGGCTTCAGACCTGAAGGTCTCTTTAATTCATAAAAAAAAAAGAAGAAAATCTCACACTAACTGAGAGAGTTTGATTCCACTTTGACAATTAACTGAGTTTGTCCTAATTATGTCTCAACAATGTATGTTAAAACCATATAATGTTCTGATTATTACATACTTAGTCCGTGTGTTCTCATGTTTCTGGGTCTGATTCCACATCTGAAGCAAAACCTATGAGTTTAAAGGTAATTTGTGGGGTTAAAGGCACTTATTGATGATTAGTATTAACGTGATTACAGCTCGTTGAGCCGTTTAAAGGGATATTCTCACATTTAGGTGACCATTCAAATCACTCCTGCTGTTAACATCCGCCAGACAGAGCGTTTGTGTCTTATTTATTATTTATGAACCATAATGAGGAAACGTTACAGTTCCGTCTATTATAATAAAGTGTATTATAACAGATCAGCTGACAGGGAAGTCATAATAAAGGTTGACAGGGGAGTTCCTTCACTGAGCAGACTTTAAATGTTTTTTATTATTATTATTATTATTATTATTAGTCAAGAATCGTTTAAATGAGATGCTGTGTTTCAACACATAGAGCTGGGTCCAATATGTTTTCAATTAAATGCTGCAGAAATGGCCCCCGCCATGTTGTGTTCCTTCAGGAAAACACTGGCGTTTTTTTTTTTTTTTTTTTTTTTTAATCATTTCATGAATGAACAGCGAAACGAGGAGACGCGACGCTCTTTGAGTAATCCTGCTGTGCGAACATGGGGGTCTGGAGATGTGCGATGATGATAATTTGTGTTTTCTGTCTGACTCTCGGAGAAACGCTGCTGTCGCCGGAGTCACGAGCCGAGCTGCCATTCACAAAAAAAAAAAAAATGAAAAGTGCAGTGAGCTGAGCTGACCGTCTCCCCGGGGTTCAACTTTTCTCAATGGAGCACATCTGTCCGGCCTGTTTGCTTCGTCATAATGACGTAAACATCGCGTTCCTCTCTGATCCGTCACATTCAGATGTGATGGGAGGGAAATAACTGCATTTTTTTATTTAATTGTGAAAACCATAACACCAATGGCGCGTTTATATGAGTGAGTGGTGTGTACTGATTTATAGAATATAATGTATGAGAGCGTTTTAAAATATCATAATAAACCACCATCAACATGGTTGTTTATTCTTATTCTTATCTATTTATTGTCTTTCTAATTAAAGGTTTATTCCCTGTCATTCATGATCCACATCCTGTATCACCTGCCATTTTGTAAATGTTGTATTACACAACCTGTTCCGGGCACTTCTTCTTTTTCTTTTTTAATCCTAATATTAACCTTTTTCTGGTCTTCTCCTCATCCTCTAGGGGGCTTTAACAAGTTCCAGTCGGAGTACCCCGAGCACTGCGAGACCAACCTGGACTGCTCCTGCCCCAGCAGCTCGCCGCCCGCCTCCGTCCTCGGCCTCGGAGGCCTCCGCATCAGCTCCGACTGCTCGGACGGGGAGTCGGACCGCGAGCCGGGCAGCGCCACCGAGTCGGAGGGCAGCCCGCTCCCCATCAACCAGCCAGCGTTTCCCGTCCAGATCCTGCCATACCTTTACCTGGGCTGTGCCAAAGACTCCAGCAACCTGGACGTGCTCAGCAAGTACAACATCAAGTACATCCTCAACGTGACGCCCAACCTGCCCAACATGTTCGAACACGAAGGGGACTTCAAGTACAAACAGATCCCCATCTCCGATCACTGGAGCCAGAACCTCTCGCAGTTTTTCCCCGAGGCCATTTCATTCATTGGTGAGTAAAGGTGGAGAGAAGTCTGTGTGACAGCAGGGTGAAACATTATCTCACCATCGATTGATCCACGATTGCTTCTTTGTTTTTCTGACCAACAATCCAAAACCCGTCACACAACAAAGAAAAAGAAACAAATATGCACACAGCATGGTGCTTTAATACTTATCTGTCCAGCCACAAATCAATCAGCTGATAAAAGAAAATAGTGAAATTTCAATCTCACAAAGGCTAAATTGGCATCTTCAAATTGCTTGTTTCTTCCCCAACCAACAGTGTAAAGAAGTATTCACATTTGAGATATTGAAACCTGTAAAATGCTATAAAAAAAAAGTTGTAGTTTTATTTTAAGTGATCCTCCTTTAGTCTCTTTACCTACATCCTAGATGTTAATCACACATCATATAAAAAAAATCCTTCTCCCATGAAATAGTTCTCATGGAAACCGTAAAAACTCTTTTAAAAATCGCTTCGGTGGGACGCTGCATGCTTTGGTCGACTTCCAGCTGGCTGTATTTTCGCTGTCCCTGATTGAATATGAATCTCAGTATCACGAGGGTTAAAGCAAAGTTTTGAATGAAACATGAAAATAAATTCTTTGAGAATTGGGTCACACCGAAGCCACAAATATTTCAGCCCCTCAGTTCCACTTTCAGCATTTCCCGTCACTCCCATTATTCCCTCCGACTTAAATCCCAGAGAATGAGTAAATTCCCTCTTTGATGAGTCAACCAGAACCACAGTCATTGTGTTTGTCTTAGATTGTCCAGACCTCTGACATTTCTTCATTTTTTTTTTCAAGACTAATGCTTCAGCTTAGGTGGGAGGAGGTGTGACATATGCCAGAGCCAGAGGTCGTGGCAGATTTGGGTCATGCCGATGTTAAATGTTGCTGCCTGGCTTGCCGTAATGTGCAGGGATTACATCATCTTTTAGTAATTATGAGTAGAGGAGAGAAGGAGACCCAGGTGTGACCTTACAAAGCACTGCGGATTCCTGAAATACTTGTAAGGAGGAGGAATCGGATGTTTTTCGGGCATTTTAACAGGCTGATAAATGGACGACTCTCGTGTTGTAACGCAGGCACAAAGTGATGTAATACGGATCTGAAGATCAGTCGGGAGCAGACTAACCACTGGCTCCTTATTTGACTTCTGAGTCTCCTACATTGGTTGGGAAGTGAGCGCGCGCACCACATATAAATTTAATTTGGCATCCGCTTGGCAGCTTGAGCTCACGAGCCAACTGACCCCAATCCTACAACAAGAGACGCCGGCAGAGAGAGAGAGAGAGATAAAGGAGAGGATGAAAGAGAGCGAGGAGGAAGAAAGGAAAGGAGCACTTAACTCTCTCGCTCTAATGGCCTGCAGTGATGCAAGTGCAAGGGCTCGTAACTGATAGACGGTGGATGGATGTAGTGGTTAATAATGGAACATGTTATTCTTTTTTTATTAGTATTCTGGGTTTTTTTCTTCAGACTGAGAGCAAGAAAGCAGAATGAAACATGGCTGTCATTGAGAAAGGTCGTAGTGGATTTAAAATATGACAAATGTTTCGGGAGAGAGACTTTCTCACCTCTCGTTTGATGACTTGTTTACCTGCGTTATACCAGCCGGGTGACTTTCACCGAAGTTGTGTTGTTGATTATGTTTAATATCGAGCACAAATGACTCTAAATGAGCTGTAATTCAATGATAATAGACTATGTTATTGAGTTGTAGATTTCTGTTTTACATGTGTAGAATTTGGTCTCACGTAATGAAAAACAGTGGAACAGGGTTAGTTGTGTAAAAAGGCCTGAAATGTGTTATTTTTAGTGACTTAATATGCAACAATCAAATTTCCAGTTAGAAAAAAAAAGAACGTTTCACTTTCATTTCTCAGAAACACGATGGGCTGATTTGCCTTCATGTTTTTCCATCTGCCAGCTTCAAACTTAATACGTGTTTATGTATTTTATAATACTGCAAATATTGTTCCTAACAGAGAAACAAAAAAGGTCAGCTGTTTTATTAGAACAATAAATATTGTCATTAAAATTGTAGATCTGACTGCTAAGATGTCCAACATGCAGTTTTAACAGTAATCTATAGTAATCCGCTTCTCGTCTCCGTCCTTCCCCCCCCCAGACGAGGCTCGCTCAAAGAAATGCGGCATCCTGGTGCACTGCCTGGCCGGGATCAGCCGCTCGGTGACCGTCACGGTGGCGTACCTGATGCAGAAGCTCAACCTGTCGCTCAACGACGCCTACGACTTCGTCAAGCGGAAAAAGTCCAACATCTCCCCGAACTTCAACTTCATGGGCCAGCTCCTGGACTTTGAGCGGACGCTGGGCCTCAACAGCCCCTGCGACAACCACTCCACCTCCCCGACGCACGACCAGCTCTTCTTCACCACGCCGACCAATCACAACGTGTTTCAACTGGACACGCTGGAGTCCACATGAGAGCGGGAGGTCGGAGGGGGGGCGCTTGTCCCTTACCATGATGACGAGCGGCTGCACTGGAGGGAAAGCAGCCGGTTTTAAATGAATGTTTTAGCCTCCTGAGGATCATCGTCTCCGCCTGGTCTCGGAGCAGCGTCGAAGGGGGGGCAGGAGGTCACAGACGCCACGTTGGAAAAAGGGGGGACGGACTGTTTTATTACGCCAGAAGGGAACTGACAAACGGGTTTTTTTTACGATGGCCAGGGTCCTCGGGAGTTGAATGGAAATCGAGGGAGGAGGAGCCCCCCGATCAACTTGTCGCGTCGAACCGAGGAGATTTAACTGACTGAGAAACTGAGCAAAGGACAGAGCAGGACAGACAGCTTTCATACAAAGATAGGAACGATCGACGTCCGCGCTCGACTTACGAGACGACGACATCCTCTCCGTCTCGGCCCTCGAGCCGAGCCGACCGGTGCCAAGTGGAGAATCTGGGATTTACTTGTAGGAAATCTCGCTCTACTGAATGTAGAGTTTTACAAACCAAGGAATTAACACACACATAAAACAAAAGTATGTATGTTTGTACTGTATGTAACGTATGTATGTGAGCGTACATAGGAAATGTATGGGCGGTCCTTAACAAATTCAGTATGTCTATATGCATTTTTGTATATTTTGTGTACATTTACACACAAATCTATACCTTATATAAATATATACACATAGAAATCGTATATCTATCCAATCCAACAACGGCTTAAGAGATTGTAAAACTAAAGAAGGCGACGCCAACAAAGAGGAACGTTGTTGTGATATTTCTATTTTTTGTTGTTGTTGGTTTTTGTAAGTTTCATTTTTCGTTTAGGGTTTTTGTAATACCTAATGCAGTTTGCACAGTGGTGTAGCCATTGACTTGTTGGCACTTGGAGCCGGTGCTGGAAGCGGGGCGGATAAAGAGACATTCAGAGGAGAGGCCAGTCCCAGGCTGCGACGAGTCCCAACAGCTGCACAGCCGAGTGGGGAGGGAGCAGAGGACGGGGTCCAGGGGTTAGAGGGTTAGGGGTAGGACCAGGGGGTCGGGGGGCGGCTTGGGTACGGGTGAAGATACTACATTAGAGTTGACATTCGACCAACTGTCTTCAAGTGCAAGTTCCCACTTCCTTCCCTTGTATGACTGTTCATCCAGTTGCCTTACAAGAAAGTACCAGTTGTTTCCACCAGCTGTTTTGATTAGTTCAGTCAGAAACTACACCACCTCCCATCACAGCATATTGTCTGACCAGTATGTTTCGCCAAACTGGTTTCTCACAGCTCTAACCTTTTTATACTTTGAGGCTTAGAGGTCAATCGGGGATACCGAGACATCTGCTTTTTTTTTTTGGGCCGTTTATTTGAGCAACCTCGGGCAAGGAAGTGCCTCAACACTCTTGTATCACCTTACTTCTTTTTGCCAAAGGAGAAGTTGTTCAATTTGTTGCCCTATATTAGGTCCCCTTTTAAGATCCAGGTACAAATTTGTGACAACAACAAAACTCCAGGACAAGGATTGCTTCCTGGTCTCAATGTTGGGATTGTGGTTTCGTGGACTGGGACTGGCTTCAACTACAGACTGCACTTCGAGCGCTTCACCTTAACGGCACCGGAGAAAACGGAAGGAAGGCCTTTCCTGCGTAGGGATCACCCATTTATCGTCAAAGAAAACAAAAGTTTGTCTGAGTTGATTCACCCTTAAGCCTTGGGTATATAAAAGATATCTACAGTATATAGATAATAGTAAACAGATCTATAATATTTTGTATACCTGAGCATGCTGTCGCTACTCTATGCTCTCTAACGGTAGACATAACCACGGGTTGGACGTTGCTTTATCAGGTGGGAAGGAGGAGTGATGAGGACTGTTTTTTTAACTGCTGTTGTACACAGCATGTGGTTAAAGAGTTTCCTGGGCTCCTGTCCACATCAGAAGCACCTTAACAAACTCCAAAAAACAAATATGCACAAATGCTGCAGGAGTTTCCTCTTTGAGGGGAACGTGGAACTCATGCAAGAACATTTTACGCGTTCCCATCCTAAACCTCTCGTAATACTTTGTAGTAAAAGTAAAGATTCCGGCTGTAGCTGCACAGTTGTAAATCACTCGTTCCAACAGGATTATGGCCCATAATCCACGCTTTGTGAGGTTCTGCTCTGTTTATGGGCAGGTTCCATTCACAAAAACTTTTAAAAAAGCAGAAGAAATCAGCAGATATAGCACTTAGCAGTGACATTGGTCAGAAAATAAAGAAAGCAGAAATGTTTTGATATTAAATCGGATGCACAGCATCACAGCTCCTTTATGCGTTCTGACCAACTACATGTCCTCCTCTGGCCTGTTGTATTTGGTCAAAATGTGATCTTAAAGGAGAATGTGACGTGGTCTTTTAAACCATCCACACACTCAAGAACACATTTGTTTGTGCGAGTATGCGGTTCTTGCGTGAGGCCCATTGTTGGGTTTGGTTTCAGAGCGGCGATGTGGACGGGGTCTAAATAGAAACAGAGAACTGGCTTTCAGAGGGGGACGGCGGTTGAATCTGAACAGGGTTGGTTTTAGCTGGCCTTATATAATCTTTCTAACTTGTTTCTAATGCTGACTGTTCAATACTTTGTATCTCACTTTGGAAAAACGTTGTGTAAAAAGACAAAAAAAAAAAGGAAAAGCGTTTGTTTATCTGTTATTTGAATCAGAACGTGGTAATAACAGACAGCGAACTGTCGTCTTTTACCGTAACGGGTCTCACAAGGTCCTCTTTGTTACTCTGCAATATATCAAAACAACTTTTTTTTTTTTTTTTTCAGTATTTTGTAGTTCCAAGACCTCAAAATTTTTAAAAAATCTTCTTCTTTTGTACTATATCTATTCTATTATGAGTACACAAGATCCAGCTCGATACGGCTTTCGGACTGAAGTAACATTTCACCTGGGGTGTCCAAAATGTAGGGGCACACACACACACACACACACACACACACACACACTGCTTCACACAGCCAGAGCTGTGGGTCGGCATGCCAGTTATGTTTCACAATAGACGATTACACCACCCGGCTTAAGTAATTTCAAGGTCTTTTTCTGTCTTGTTTTGATATAAAGTGCTCTATGCTATTCCTGTGGCCTTTCAATATATATCTAAGTATATATATATATGTAGATATACAGATATCTATCTATATATATATGTTATGAATTGATATGCAAAAGTTCCTCTCCTATTTTAGCATATTAGATGAAAATTATACTACCATGCTTGAATGGCCTTCCCCCCGTCTGTAGTCGTACCCGACTTACAATTAGAGAAACGACCACTTGCACCCTAGGGTTGAAATATATTTCAGTACGGAGCTTTTCTATCTGAAAAAGAAAATGGTTGATTTCAAGCTGCTGTCTTGTTGGGGTTTTTTTTGTGTCTTTGTAACAACGAAAGAGAAAATCAAGTCTTTTTTTTCTCTGTTTGTAAATTTGCCAGATCACGGGAACATTTCTGTGTCCTTAAACTCGTAGCTACAGCTCGGCGAGAATGTGCTCGGAACGGTGGAGAGACGCGAGCGAGAGCGGGGAGAGACAGGTGGCGGCGCTAAAATACAAAGTGAAAGAAAAAAGTGAGTGATTTTAAAAATGTTACCTCAGTGAGGAATTTTTCAGGGATTTTTTTGACAATGCATCTTGCATCGTGTTACAGCTTGAAACACAAGTCGAATAGCTGTTTTGTATCGTGCTGTAAAACCGTTTTTAAAAAAGAAAAAGATGCAATCTGTCTGTATAAAAACAAGGGGGGCGTGTTGGGGGAGGGCAGTTTCACCTTTCTGTCTACTGAAGGAAATACATTTGACCCTGTGTATTGTACAGCATATGGAAACAACACGAGACATGTTTATACCGCAAATAAATATTGAAATATTTTTTTCTTTAACACTAGTTTCCTCATTTATTCCTTCCCGAATGATGACATAAAAATCACCTTAAGTAGTAATTAGGATCACAGTGTCACAGTAAACTGTGTTTTGCTATATTTTCTGTATCCGTTTGTAGACCAGCTTCCACTTCTGGGTTACTGCTTATGATTGCTTAATTGGGGGCAGAGTTGAGTTGTTTTTTTCCATTCTTCCACATCACACACTCAGCGTTTGTCTTGTTGTGTCTTTGCTGTGGTTTCTGGCAGCCACATATCCGATTGCTTCAACTGAAACTGTGCCACTTCCCTTACACCACTTATAGATAAAATGAAGCTAACGCCAGTCAGTTAACTCAAATTAGCATTCAGAATAGAAACAGTTGGAAAGGTAAAAAGAAAATAACACCTTATATTTCATCTGTTTTATCCGAATGAGCATTGAAGTGTAAAAATGAGTAGCTGTGGTTTTTACTGGACTGTTTCCAGGAGCCTTCGCTGGTTGCCTGGCAACTGCTAGCCAAAAAAAAAAAAAAAATTGTCAGCACATAAAATGGTGAATTGACATTTTTTAACGGGATACATAAACAAGACAAAAACGTGTTAGTTAGGGAGCTTTAGAGCCGCTGGTCTGTTTTTCCTGACAGAACCAGGCTAGCTGTCCCACCTGTTTACAGCCTTTATGCTAAGCTAAGCTAAACGGATGCTGGCTCCAGCATATTTACACAGGATGTTGCATGGATAACAACTCTCTCATTCTCCGAGCTTCAGCAGCTGGGTGGCCATTAATCGTGCTCCCCCATAACCTCAACTGCCTTTTCTATATTTTCAATTAGTGGCTAACAATGTGAGCTGACAGCGAGGGAGAAGCAGCAACGTGAGAGAGCGAGATGGAGGGTGGGAATAAGAAGGGAAAAAAGAGCATCTTAAAGACAGCACTGTGAGCCGAGCTGAGTCGGCTATAAATATCTCCTCCAGTGTTGCCCTCGCTTCTCCTCCCTCTCTTCTTTCATTTTCGCTGTGACTTCCTGAGCTCTCGCCGTCTGTAATTCAGGCAGGATATCAGAGCGACGGTGGAGGTGTAATAACGGAAACGACGGCCCCACCCCGTTTAAAGAGATTGGGGACAGGATGATCGGCACCCAACGACTGATTACTTTCAGGTTTCCTGGCAACAGACATGATGACAGTGTGTTTCCCGTATCATCATCACGACAGGTCACATGACAGGAAATGTTTCCCGCTCTGATTTGGAGTAATTTAAGACAGTTGAAGGAATGAAGCGTTTAACCGTGTTTTTCTTCACACGAATGAAGATGCTTCGACCTGGTTTCCAGGAAGGTGCATGTGGGTCCCATCAAATCCTGTTACCGTCACAGCATCGCTCCATTCATGTCATTATTTTCTCCCAGGTTGGGCCTTTTCCCTCGTTTCCTGTTTTGGTTTTGATCTGGTTCCTGTAAGTGTAATTTATGAAGTATGTGTCGACGGTTACGTAGCTTCCTTTGACGAGGAAAAAGAATGGAATATCAAAGACGGCATCTCTGGTTCTGCAGCATTGACTTGGGTCCCTTTAATCGTCTTCTTTAAGTCAAAATATCACCTCAGGTCACTTTTCTCCCATACGGCCAAATGTTTGCATACCCTGTCACCAAGAACATTTGTGCATTTAATAGCCTGTGTAAGTAGGCACACAACCATTTTAGAGAAATCATTAACCCTGATGCTGATGATGATGGTGATGAAGATGATGATGATGCATAACTGCAGGGACAGTGAGTTCAAGTTACCCTGGGCAATGAAAGTGAGCCAAAGTGTTTTTAAATATGAATGAATAAATAAAACATGTTGGCAGCAGGAAAAAAGAAAACCAATCATCTCTGTATTATTTAATGGTGACACCAACTCAGTAAAACTATATACACTGTACAACCAAACTAACGATGTCTGTATCTGATCTCAACGCTTCCTCTTCTGGATTAACAGCAGCGCTGGATAAAACGTTTTGTTGAGTGTGTGTGTGTGTGTGTGTGTGTGTGAGTGTGTTAATTAGCTGGGTGTTAGTGCCATTATTTCTCAATGCTGCACAGACTTATTTCAGTAATGGTCCTGCCTTCATCTCCTTTTAATGAGATTCTCCACATGCTCTCCGTCTGACTGACAGAACTGAAACTGGTGCAGATAAATTACACCTGTCACAGTCGTGGCATCGACAAACAGTGGAGCTCAGGTCTGGCTGCTGCAGCGAGAGGGGGAAAAAAAAAGGCTCCACCGTTTGCCGGCTCCTTTAATGGGGCTCAAATAATTCCAGTAAATAGCTGCTATGGCTGCTGCTGCAGTACTTAGGCAGGCACCGTCCTCCCACTCTGAGTGGTAATGTACTCACACGTATTCTTTCAGCTCTCCTTCACAGTTATATAAAGAACCAGTGCAGAGATCTCGCCGGCAACGCGCCGCTTCAACAGCATAATGAGTTGAGAGGGAGGATGTTCATGTTTCATCATGTTGAGGCCTGCATACCTGTACGATGGACGTGATCACACATCATCCTCACGTCTTCACTGGATGTAGCTGTGTGTCAACACTACGTCTCCCTTCAATGGAACTGCTCCCCACTCCCAGGAAAAGGATGCAGGCCTTAAATAAATATCGATCAGAGCGATAACACACTGTAAAAAGTGTATGAGTGTAACACCAAGAGTGTGTGTGGGGGGAATAAACACGCAAAATAATGACTTCTCCTTTTTTTAAACGCACTGCAGCAGTGTTTCTTTTCTATTCAGTTCAAAGCAGGGCTTCAGAGTGGGTTCCCAATATTGAATTAAATGACTATTTAAGGGGAACTTGTCTGAGGAAGCTGTTAAGGGCAGTGGATCACATGTTTTCTGCATGAAAGTCTTTTATTATCCAAGCATTGATGTCGATTCTTTTAAATCTCATTATTAAACTATCTTTAGCAAGCATCAATTAAGAGATAATGATTCCTTTTTTCATTTTGTGAAAATTGCAACAGCATATCAATATACTGTATATATGTACAGTCATAACTGATCTTTAAAACCAAGTGTGTGTAATGTTATAGTGTATTATATATTTTTTTAATCTAATTATTCTAGTTTTCTATCACACTTTCAAATGATTGACACTTGGAATGTCTTACAGTAATACTACTTTCCCACACATGTTGCTACGATACAGTAGGGTTAAACTCAGTTTAGTGGAAAGTACAAGACCCACTTCATGGAGCCATTCTCAGTCCGTACATTTTCACTCCAATCAAACATTACAGCCCCAAATTACAGCCATCTGTACATCATTAAACATGAGGGGGGTGGGGGGCAATAAAATCAGATGTTGTGTAGCTGAAAAACTGAGTTTCCTTGTAGATCAGAGGCACATTGTTGGGAAACACCTGTTTGATGAGAGCAGCTGGGGAATACACACTTTGTCAGTTCACCTGCGTTAGCTGGTAAACTTCCTGTTAGCGCATTAAACACACACAGACACACACACACACACACACACACCTGAATGAACTTTGAACACAACAAATCATTGACGTCACCTCAAATGCAGTGATTGCCGCAATAAAAGTGAAACTCACCATGGAAAATAGTCTTTTAAAAGTATGCGATTTGATGGCGTTAGCTCACAAATCTTTAACCCACCTCTCAACAAAATGGATGTGTGGCATTTTGGAAGACTAAATCATGTGGATCGGATTATGGAGGCCAAATATGGTTAACCACTTGCTGCAGGCTGCTCCAAAAAAAATTGGGAGTATGATCTCAGACACACTCAGACCGTGTGTGCGATGCGTGTGCAGCGTGAATGTTTGACTTTGATCCCGTCCTTGGTGAGCAAACATACTCGGTCCCGTTCTTATCTCCTCACCCCTGTGACCCCAGCTACTGTCTTATTTATTTAATTCTCATGATGTTGGACGTGTTTCTGATCTGTTTTGTGGTTAAATACAGACATAATGATAATAATCACATTCACACCTACAAGCAATTTAGAGTCGTCAATGAACCTATCCCCATCCTGCATGTCTTTGGACTGTGGGAGGAAACCGGAGAACCCGGAGAGAACCCACGCTCACACGGGGAGAACATGCAAACTCCACACAGAAGAGACCCCGACCCGGGAATCGAACCCGGGAACCTCTTGCTTTGAGGCAACAGTGCTACCTACGACACCCCCATGTTTATGCATGTTAAAAATAAAAAGAAATGATGCCAAAGCATGAAAATTTTCTGACTTTTTTGGGTGATATGTGCATTTTAGATAACTGCATGTTTGATTTTCTGCCTTTAAACTTACTTTGAGCTGTTAACAAACGTGTCATCATAAAGCTTTTTGAGCTGGCAAACATCCGACTTGGATGAAAAACATTTATCTAAATAGAATAATGGCTTGGAGTCAGTGTGCAAGTGTTCTTTTTTAATTCATAAGCTCACATAATTTAACAACTTGAGGCTTTTATTTCATTGTATTTGTGTTGACGATTGAAATAACTATAATGTCTCGTTAGTTTTCTATTCTCACAACTCCTCAAACCTCTCTCCGAATTCAAGCAGCGAAAGACGTGATTCAGTGTGAAGTTTGTCACGTAGAGCTATAAGGATGACATCATACGAGTTGTCTTTATCGATCTCCTTTTACACTGAATTTTCACCTCATTTAACTCCTCATTTCCTCTCCCACTTATTATAGCTTACTCCTCTTTCATCCCCCCCGCCCAGCTGGTGTAACATGACTCCAGACAGGGTGAGGTGATCACTAGGCTAATAAAGTGCAGCACACATCCGCTCTCAAGTTAAAGAGTAACAACAGCAGCTGATTACCACACAACAGCCAGTCAGACCGCAATCCAGGTTGTAGCAATCTCGTCTGGAGGAAACGTACACGAGATGAGGGAAACGGTCGTATAATGAAACTAACGGAGCATTAAAATTATAACGATATACGAACATGAGCTGAGAGTAAACTATTTTGTTTTCGGAGTTGACAAAAAAACAGGAGCAATATAGTTAAATCCAATCATTTCTTCACGCAGTCTTAAAGGAACAGTAGGTAGCATTTCAGGGAGTCCAATATTCATTAATATGTTTTCATTCGTATAATATCAGCTAAGAATCATCGTGTTTTTGGAGGTCATGCTCCTACAGTAGCCCAGAATGGACAAACCAAACAACTGGCTCTCGTGATACATTCATAGTTTTTACGTTTCTGAAGGCAACCGTAGGGTTCACGCTTGGAAGGGGAGGGGTGAGTACAGGGGCATTGGTTGCAATCTGCAACCTCACTGTTAAATGTCACTAAACCCTAGATACTTGTCCTTCAAGAAGAGAAGTCATTATAGAAGCTTTTATTTATATAAAATACCAGCTTGATTTCAAGTTTTGTTGAACTTCGTAAAAAAAAAAAAAACAGCTTCTCCTGTGCGAATTACGAGGATATCAATGTGTAGGTTTATGGGGATATGATTATGTTACATGAGGCATATCCATTATATACTTATATAATATACTTCATAACGTACACGAGATGAGGGAAACGGTCGTATAATGAAACTAACGGAGCATTAAAATTATAACGATATACGAACATGAGCTGAGAGTAAACTATTTTGTTTTCGGAGTGGACAAAAAAACAGGAGCAATATAGTTAAATCCAATAATTTCTTCACACAGTCTTAAAGGAACAGTAGGTAGCATTTCAGGGAGTCCAATATTCATTAATATGTTTTCATTCGTATAATATCAGCTAAGAATCATCGTGTTTTTGGAGGTCATGCTCCTACAGTAGCCCAGAATGGACAAACCAAACAACTGGCTCTCGTGATACATTCATAGTTTTTACGTTTCTGAAGGCAACCGTAGGGTTCACGCTTGGAAGGGGAGGGGTGAGTACAGGGGCATTGGTTGCAATCTGCAACCTCACTGTTAAATGTCACTAAACCCTAGATACTTGTCCTTCAAGAAGAGAAGTCATTATAGAAGCTTTTATTTATATAAAATACCAGCTTGATTTCAAGTTTTGTTGAACTTCGTAAAAAAAAAAAAAACAGCTTCTCCTGTGCGAATTACGAGGATATCAATGTGTAGGTTTATGGGGATATGATTATGTTACATGAGGCATATCCATTATATACTTCATTTTATGTACTATATGTACCATTATGTACTATATTTGGTATACCAAATATAGTACATAATGGTATATATATATATACAGTGTATCCCAAACACTGACAAGGTCTTCCTCCTATTTTGGCCCATTAAACTTGTTTCAAAGCCTTCGTCCATTCACGTCTATTCACCGATGTGGTAACAGGATATATATCCAGTGATTTTTCAGCCAACAAGTAATATGCACCCATAAAATAATCAGTGATCAGACATGCTCTCTACTCTGACATTCATGAATGATGAATGAAGCGCTGCGGTGTGCTCCCCAGAGTCGGATTAGCACACCGTTAGCACATTTGACTCCTCTAAATTGCCCCGATCATCTCGGGAGCACCTTATAGGCGTTGGACCACCTTAGCGCTCCTCGCTCACCCTGGCCGCTCCGCCGAGACAAACGGTTAGATTAGAAATGATTACCGGATGTGAGACAGGCACCGGGCGCTCGCGGTGGACGAGCCTCTGCGTGAGGATGATCTGACCTCCGAAATAACGGCAGCGTTTGTATGCTGCTCAAATGTCAGGCCTCGGTGCTCAATTTGTATCTTCTCCTGTTGCACTTCTGATAGAGGAGCTGTTCAAGAAGCGTTTGTTGGTTGATAAAAGTGTTATTTTGAAAGAAACTCTGGGACTGTTTCTTTTCAAAGTGCTGTCAACTAAAAAAACAGGATTGAAATCTTTATAGGTGAAATTATTTTAATTTCTTATGATTGACAAATCCTGTGAAAAGACCAAATCCAACAATGTATATATTTAAATAGTTTCTGTCTGTGACACATGAGCCCAAAGCCCATTTAGTCCTACTGAAGGTGTGAATCATTATGGCACACGGCACACAAATAAGAGTAATACAGTAGAGTAAATCAGAGTAATACAAAAAAAGTAATACACTTACTGTTATTTGTATGTAGCCATCGTGAGCCAGGGCATGCAGGGATGCAGTTAAGAAAACATGAGTGACAAAGTCTGCATAAGAAGGACGTCGAGGTGGATAGATGGTTCAAGCATACACAGGACTTTCACCCAGAAGACCATTTGTTATGTCCCATGTCAAATAAAATGTGTTTTAAAAAAAACGTCTTTTGATAATCTTTTCCTAAATCTAATCAAGTCACGTTGTTGCTTAAACACCAGGTTCTTGGTTAAGTGAGCGAATGTAGGAGTGACTCAAAATAAACCTCAGTGCTAATATTGATGGTGCCCAGTACAACAGAGTGCCTCAATGATGTGTTTTTAATCGTTTTTGGACAGAAACGGAGGGCACGGCGGAATAAGACATGTCAGGCTGTACTCCCACTTTACCACTGAAATAGACTGAGCACAGCCGGTGGATTTAACTTTTTAACAATTTCCTATAAAACTCAGAATTGGATGAATTTTCTGAGAGCGTTGGTGTTTTGAATGTAACTCTATTCACTTGATACATTCAGGATGATATTTTGAGTGTTAAAGCAACATAAAGTGATGCTTGACGTTGTTATCTCACACATTAAAGAAGTTGAGCCGTTGCTCGCTGCTGCTCCTAATGTCCATACTTTTGCTCCTGTGCCTCTTTTTATTGTTGCGTATCAGAAGCTCTTATACATATTTACACTTCTTTTTTTTTTGCCGTCTCGTCTGCTGTGATCACGTTCTAACTTCTCTCACATCCACTGAAATGGCTCCACACTCCAGCTGCAGCGTGAAACCTGCGAGGACACTCAGTCCCCTGGTTATACGGAGGCAGGGAGATGGGGAAGTGGAGATAAAAATAATTTTTGCAGCCCAATCCATCTGATGATAACAGAGTTCTCCTTTACTGTTACCATGGTAACCCGCGGAACAGGAAGGAAGTGGAATTGTTGCAGAGCTCAGCAGGACCGGCTGAGCCACTGACAGAAACCAGAATAAGTGATTACAGCTTGTGGAAGTGTGTGTGTGTGTGTGTGTGTGTTTGCGATGTAACACAACTGTCAAAGACACAAGAGCAAAGTCTCCTATTACTGTATCTTCCTTATTAGCGTAGTTTAGCATGCGGCGGTAACAGTTGTGAGCTCTTATCATCACGCTGTGGACTCTAGCCAGAGCCTTATCTGACCCCATTAGATTATCTATCAACTTGCATAATCAGCCTCTCCAAACCCCTACTGACCTGAACTGCACTGTACTGAACCCAAATCAACTGCACTGCGCACCGCACTTGTGACCTGATTATAGAAGTGGCCAGCAGGGCGGCAGCAGGATTGCAGTGAGTGCATGGTTGTGTCTGAAATCACTCTCATAGCTAGTTTGTTGTCAGTTCATCCCCCCGGTGATGCCGTATATAGGCCAAGGGCTTTTATTGTGAAAATGTATTGTTCAAAACACTAATTTGGGTTTTTACAAGGAGCTGTTTGATAAAAGAGCCAGTTTGTGTACAGATTTAACAAAATAAATATGACATATTAATGAGCTTTAGAGGTGATTTTTGAACTTTGGACAAATCCAGGCTGGCTATCCCCCCCTGCTTCCAGTTTTTAGGTTAGGTTTTTAGCTTGGCTAATCACTTCATTAGCTGGTTCAAGCACAGACAGTGTGGTGTGAATCAACTCGTCTGATTCTCGGCAAGGAATCAAATAAGTGTATTTCCTTAAATGTTGACCCACAGATGGGAGCTTTTTCACTTAGTTTCAGTTAAACGTTGTGTTGCTAGTAGCAACCACACAGTTGCATGGCAGTTTAACTGACATTGTTTCACCCATCGTTTTTTGCACATATTTGCTAAATTTGGAGCCATGACTTTAACTTCTGCTGAGTGACTCTTGAGCAAGAGACTTATCACCACAGCTTCCCCAATTAGCCTGGCTAGCCCCAGTAGTGGGGTGAAAAGAGTTCACTGTTCCCCCGAGTGAATGAAGATGTAAGAATCTCCCCTCTAATCCTCCAATAAGCACCCCTCCCTGATGTGCGAATCTGGCATACATTTATTTAAATTCCCTGCTTTGTTGAACTGCAGTTGTGTGACATAACGACACAGGATTCCCTGCAGGATCGAATATCAAGGATGCTATTAGTACAATTTCCACCAATTACTCCAATTCTACATTCCTCGTAGATTAAAACTCATTCATTTCCAGGTGTTTGACTTTCCTAACCTGAAGCTTCGATCACATCTTCCCAAAACCTTGGCTTCCCTGCTTTTATGTCGCTCTGCAGATGAGATCAAAAGCCTGGTTTTATTCTGCACTTAAATTCAGATACCTTGGGCTTGAGATGAACTGTTTAACTGTTTAACAACAGGTACGTCTTTCAGAGAGACTCACTGAAGGCCCTTTCATTCACAGTGGTGTTGTGTAGCTGCGATGAAAAGAATGAAGCATAAACATCTTTCTCTTGGCTCCACTTGCAAAAAACATCCTACGTTAATTGTACATTTAAATGTAAATGGCTGTTAGACAAAGATTTAACTAAGCCTCAATATGAAAAGCCCGTATGAATGAAAGAAATGTAATATAAAGGGACTGAAAAATGCCATTCAGTGTTATTTGTTAATTCTGGCTTCTCTGTCTGTCCGTCCTGGAAGCCTGTTCGGTCACGAGGACATGCTAGTGGTTTTCCCTCTGTCTCTGTCCCCGCCCCTGTCTCTCTGGACCTGACATCCTCTATTCATCCACTAGATGCCCTCAGTCTTACTCACCTGACATCCTACGCCCACCTGCACACCTGTTACCATTCCCCTCGTCAACTCTGTTTGGCCTTTTCTGCTAGATCTCATCTCACTTTTCCACCGGCTCACCTCCCGCCGTTCCTCGTCAGATCATTGCTGCTGAGTTTTTTTCTAGTTGCCTTCCTGCCGCCTGACTTCAACGTTTTGAAAGTAAGTCACTGAATTCGTCCAATTCTTGTTTTCCCTGTGTTGCCAACCGTGACTTCATCAAGGGGTCTAAGCCGGATAGATGATGTCATACGCTCACAGATAATGGACTCATTAGTGTCCAGAATCAAGGAAATCTGAATCCGAAAAGGATTTTTGTTTTGGTTAAATGGTGATAAAGTAAACATATCCTTCCTCATGCTCCAAGTCACTGTTGACTTCTTCAACATCAACCCGAGTCATTACCCTGACTTTAACCAAGCGCAGCACACATTCAAGCTTTACTCGCTAGAAATGGTGCAGAGAAGAGTTAATTTCATTCTTCACTTTTCTGAATGAAGCAGGGGGTGAAGAAATGAAATGATGAGCAGGTATCAACTCCATTTCCTGTCTCGAACTCTGTGTTTGTTGTTCAGACTCAGCCAACGTGTGCAGACTGCATGCAAAGTGCTTTATTATCAAGAAACACATGCGTCTCTGCTCCGACGGGGACGGGAGCTCTCTGGTGGATTCAAAATAATCATGAATGTTCTTTCCACATTGTAATCTCATTACGTGCTCACAGGGTGTTCTTGTTTCGTTCAAACGCATTTAATTGTCTCTGTGGCGAATTCATCCCATGACTCTTTTTTTTTTTTACTTTTCTTTCAGGCTATTTTTTTAATTTTCCTTTTTCTTTTCTCTTTGCCTTATCTGGTGTCCCTTTTCTCTACTTGTCTCCCCGAGACGATTTGCTTCTGTCTCACCTCATTAGTGTGCGTTATCTTTGGGGAGAGCAAGAGATGCAGCATTCAGAATCAGGATGTCAACAAGTCATTTCCTCTGTCTGTGTGTGTGTGTGTGTGTGTGTGTGTGTGTGTGTGTGTGTGTGTGTGTGTGTGTGTGTGTGTTTTTGTCTGTGGTGTGTGTGTGTGTGTGTGTGTTTTGTCTGTGGGTGTGTGTGTGTGTGTGTCTCAGGGCTACTAATGATCTACAAATCCCGTGATCGTGTCGCAGCTCAAGCTCCGTGTCACTGCTACTTATTGGAATCTGGCCTTTACAGCACAGCAGCTGAGATGTCTGCAACACACACACACACACACACACACACACACGTGCACACAGATTAGTTTCTATCATCACACTAAGTGCAATCCCTTTAAGTAGAGGAGGGATTCCTCCACTAAGTACGAGCTCAGTAAATCACACCTGCTAAATATAGCCTGGGAGAAAAAATCAGTGTCGTGACAACAGTGTCTTAACAGTAAATGGTAGTAAAGCTGTGCAAAAATGATGTCTAAGTGGTGAATTTACAAATATTTGTTTTCAACTCGGTGAAGCTGCAAAAACAAACAAAAAAAAAAAAATTGGTTCATTTTTTATACTACATTTTTCCCCTGGAGCCCGAACCTGTGATGACCGGTCACTAGACATCACATCTTTTTATATCTGTAAAGGTACTTTAAAAGAAGAACTTTGCTGAAGTCCTCCTAGCTTCTGATTTGTTTGAGTCACGTGTTGTAATAACAGGGGAAGCTGTTTCTCCTCAGATTCAACCACCACTGATCGAACAATTCCTCAGCGTTACCTTGAATTCTTGAGAAACACTTGAGACTTGCATAACACTGTTACTGTTGAACCTGGACCTCGTTTATTTCATGAAAAAGTTTCTCATTTTTGTTTTTTTTTTCAGCTTCTTCATTCACCGTGGAAGACTTGAAGACTTAAAGGTAGCACACGCAGTGAGTAATTGATATAAAAATGGTGGTTTTGTGGGTTAACTATTCCTTTAAGGGGTTCTTGTATAAGCAGCTGTAAAAGGTTAGAAACTCCAGTGTTTAGCTGCCCACTCATTAGCTTTAGTGTCTGAATTGTACAATGAAAGCTTGTTTTATCCGTTGAAACATTAACTGTAGGTGATTATATTATCATCACTTAATCCGATCTGTATTTTCTGCAGATAAAGCATGCTGTAACATCGACATAATGAGCCCAAAAGATGTCCCTGTTAGATTTTAGCTGACGGGTGAATTACTGTAACAGATCAATTAAAGCAAGCAGCATCATTTATTTAAAGTGTTGCACAACCGACAAGATAGCACATCGAATTCATCAGTTTTATACAGACACATAGATATACATATGATTAAAACCATTAAGAATTCTAACTAATTACCTTCAGTAACCAACATGATGTGTGTTAAAACCCAAAGAATAACGTCAAATACCTCCAGACAGATGCGTCTGTGGCTGCAGAGACCTGCTGTTTCTCCGTCGGCGCCCACACACATTCCACGCTTCATAATACAAGTTAAATGGTCACGACTCAGCCCCAATCACATGAATCCCAGTTTGTTTTCTCGCTGAGGGTTGACGGTCGGCGATAACATCTCTGCCTCGCCGCGTTAGCGACAGCATGTGACAGGGTCAACTCAAATCTGCCCTCGCGCTCTCTTAGCTAACAAGCCACTAAGCGACACACTGTGTGCACTCTCTGAGCCGGAAACACACCGTTATCGGGAGATTTTTCCACTGTGGGCGGGAAACCTTGACAATTCAACTCTCCTACACAACACGACAATATATACTAAACTAAATACACAGCTACGTTGCAGCGTTATGGTATAATATAGGCAAAACAAAAGGACAAACTTGTCATGAGCGCTCCTTGTCCGTTGAGATTGAAAGCTCCGTCTGAACTTTGGAAACAGCAGAATCTCCCGCCAAGGCCCGTTATCATCAGCTGCTCGGGAGCTTGTGATCGTTTCGCAATCATCCTCAGCAGATGAAATGTCTCTTTTCTTTCAATCCTTTAGGTCAACATTTACGAGAAGTCCTAAAAATATCCCCAAAAATCACAATTTTGACTCCTAATACTCCATGACAACTGGGCAAACTGAAAGCTACTGATTGAACTTGTGATATTTTCTTGCCCGATGGCGTTTCCACGGTCACATAACTATACTTTTCAATCGCAAATCATTTAAAAATAAACAATAAAAGACTGTGTGTAGATATGCAGGCCTATTTATTTACTTACATTTGATTGTTAAACTAATAATTGTCAGGACTGTAGAAGAAAGGGTTTTGCCCAAATATATAAAAAAATGTCTGTCAATTTCTTCGTATTTGAGTCTTGTTTTGCTCGACAACTTTATGCCTTTGACTCATGCTATAGTGTAACAGGAAGTGTTGCTGCGTCCTTGTGTTTTTGGCCGACCCGACAGAAGTGACTCTCTCTCCGTCCGTCTGTCTGCCTGACTGTCCGTCTCTCTCTCTCTCTGATTAATGCTCTGACTGTGGGAAAGTCTTGGCCTGTCCTTGGCCCTGAACGACAGACTCCGCCATGTGATCGGAGGTGACAGATTCCCTACATATCAGACGACTCGGGTGTCCACGTCCGCTTCCTGCCCTCGGGGACACACTCACACACACGCACACACACACACACACACGCACACTGACACCTAAACCTCAGTGTCCCGTCTGCCTTCCTGTCCCGGCTAGTGGCCCAGTCCGGGTCCACACAGCTGCCAGTCGTCTCAGGTTGCCTCGCTCACCCCGAAAATAGCCGCCATGACCATTAACATCCAGCATGCTAACCACCGAGCTTCCTGTTAAAGCAATGATGGGCGCGTTGGGTTACAGGGAGAGCAGAGGAACCACTTCTACGACTTACGGTCCGTCAGAAAGAGAATAGAATAGACAGGGCTCATGTGACGCACATAAAAATACCCAGAAGCGGCTCAATAAAATTCAGCCTTCATTAATTCTATTATTATTTTCCACCAGGGCGATCATGCGATCGTGTGTGTGTGTGTGTGTCCACGGCTAACCTCGCATTCTGCTGCATCAAGCTGCATAATATTTTGATTTGCCAGTCATGGCTGCGTGCTCATGAACTCCTCGTGGTCGCCGTGACTCACACCTTTCACGAAGCACCTTTTTATTGCCTGCTCTATACCGTCATTGCAACACAGTGGAGAAAATGTGAATGCCTTGATTTTTGTACAAGGACACAAATTTTCAATTTGTGTTCATGTCGCTCAGCACGACTTTCAAACTAATGTATTGTAGTTGGAAGATCATCTCTAGTCGTTGCGACATCACACAACAAAAACGAACGTTGGGTTAAGGCCACAAAACCGCTGTCTTAGGTTGAAGAAAATATGGTTGTGCTTATAATGATAACATACAGTTGGGGTTGGCAAGATTGTATGAAATGTCTTGTATGATATGACATTGTTTTTCAGTTTGAAGTCGGTTGTGTTCATGTAATTACACAACACAGTAGTGGTCTCGTCTGGCAGAGATCTGCACTCTACTGAGTGAACCTTTCTAGCTTACGCCCATTTGTTCCTTTTTCCTATACCGTCGTGTCAAAGTTCACATCCACCTACACACCTGCTCCCAAACCCCTCCTCATTACAGACGAGCTCCTTTCCACTTACTCTCTGCTAAACCATCTGTTGTGCAACCAGCACTCCAGCCTCCTCCCTGCCTATCTCATTTTGAACTGCATCCCTCCTGCTTTTGACATGCAGTTATATATAGGAGGATATAAAAAAATCTGTATTTTTTTTTTTTTTTTTTTTTTGAATGAGAGGTCACTCCCTCTTTTGAACTGACTGGACATCGGAGAGTCACTTGAGTTCACGTGTCAAAGTGCAACGGGATTGAACTCGGGTCTTTTTTTAACAGGCGTTTTGATTTATCACAGTAGGAAAAGCACAGCTGTGGGAAAAAAAAAGATTGATGGCTGAATCCATGTAGCTGCTTTGATTTCAGGTTCCTGGTAAGGTGCCTGCTGGCTTGCTGTCACTCACCGGAGCACCGTTCCTGTATTAGAAACACCTGTGCTTTTCCTACTTGAAGTCAGAATATCTGCCTCTGGATCAAGAAGCTCCTACATCTTGCTCATTGAAATTAATGAGCAACCAGATCAGGTGTGACTTTAATTAAAAAGTTAATTTACTTTTTAACAAGAGTTTTGAATAATTTAATTATTTTTTGCAGTGTAGACTAAATGCAAGTTCCACACATTGCAATAAATCGCCTACTTTAGTGTTTTCTCCACACTCCACTAGTGTTCGAAAAGTAGACCATAATATGCAAAAGTCAGCTCTTAGCTGGTTGATTCAGGGGGAGAAAATGAGTAATCCTCGAGTCAGAGTGGTGTTCAGTCTGGGGCTCAATGGAAAAGAGGCCTTTATCTGGTGAGTAGGTGTTCATAAGGACTATTTCTGGTTGGAGTGCCGACAGACGAGCTCAAGTGTTTCCCTTGTTTTATCACACACACACACACACACACACACACACATTGTCCTGTGGTGAAGTATTGAAATCCTCACAAATCAACACTCAACACGATCTGGGAGAAGATGAAGAGTGACAAAGCACACACACACATTGTGCTCAATATTCTGTCACCCTGTCACCGTGGCAACAGGGGTGCAGCGATAACTGCTGTGGTGGAGTGTGAGCGTGTTTATTTGTGAGAGAATATAAGTTCCTCTATGCATATACACATTTGCTCGGGTATGTAAATATGTGCTTGTGTGTGTTTAGGTGGAAGTATTTTTGGCCGTGATTGACTTTTATGGATTTACAGCGACATCTCGCCTCTCTTTGAGCCTGTGAAGAGGATATTTGAGAGCGGTTTCATGAAATAGCAGCTACTGAGGGAATCCTGTGAGTCTACAACACCTGCTCTTCCTCACAGCTGATTTCCTGTTAGTCATGCCAGGCAGGTCCCGAAGGTGAACTTACCTTTACCTTGAGTTTTTGATTGGCATGCCAAGAAACATTGACAACTATGTTTGAGTTGTCCTTTATATACCTAAAAATGAGTGTTTTAACCTGACAACAAGACTCTATAGATAATAATGGTAATTTAGTTTCAACTGATGTAGTCCCATTTTGCCGGATCATCTGTTGCAACCATCTTCCAAGTCAGGATGGTGTCCTTTCAAAATAAACTTCTGTCTTCACAGGAAGTTAAGCAATGTGGCATCCTGACTTTTCGTAAATATACACACCACTTCCTGTGGCGTGTTATCTGTACGCAATTCGAGCTATCCGCGTGTATGTGTACATTCTGAGCGAAACGACCCATCACATCCACGTGTTTGTCAGCGCCCTCTAGCGAAACGACCCATCACATCCGCGTGTGTTTGTCAACGCCCTCTAGCGAAACGACCCATCACATCCGCGTGTTTGTCAACGCCCTCTAGCGAAATGACCCATCACATCCGCGTGTTTGTCAGCGCCCTCTAGCGAAACGACCCATCACATCTGCGTGTTTGTCAGCGCCCTCTAGCGAAACGGCCCATCACATCCGCGTGTTTGTCAGCGCCCTCTAGCGAAACAACCCATCACATCCGTATGTTTGTCAGCGCCCTCTAGCGAAACGACCCATCACATCCGCGTGTTTGTCAGCACCCTCTAGCGAAACGACCCATCACATCCGCGTGTATGTAAACGCCCTTTAGGGTTAGGGTTAGGGTTCGGCTTTGATAAACACGCGAAAAGGCGGTTGTGCGTAGTGATAACACACCATAATGGCATACGAGTTGGCGTGTCATACATACGCCACTTCATGAGATCAGTCTTGTCAGGTAGCGACTCTAGTCCTCACCTGACAAACAACTCCATCAACCTGAACTAGCGAGTAACAAACTAACTGACAAGACAAAGTTACTAATGCAGTAGAAGGGCTCGAATGCTGACGGGGCATTGCCCAACTCTTAGTATTAGAATGTGAGTGAGAACTGGTTGGCTGATATAGTTGATTACATTATTACATCTGCTCTTGAAATCATAAGCATCATAAACTTGAAAAAGTATTCAATATAAGAAAGATTTCGCCTCATAATAAATGCTGTATACCTCTGCTGTCTGTCTATCCACCTGTCTGCCCTTCTGTTCAACTCTATCAGTGAGGATGTGTCCGGATCATTAAAGTTAAAGTGGGTGAGCGTACTGGGTTCCAAGGGGCTCCCCCTGCTTCATCAATAATCCATAGGAGACCAATTCACCTCCAGACAGCGGGAATACTAATAACCTCTTCCTTCATTCACAGACTCTCTCTTTCTTCGCCTGTGTGTGTGTGTGTGTGTGTGTGTGTGTGTGTGTGTGTGTGTGTGTGTGTGTCTCACATATCTTCTGCTGTGTATGGTCTACCTTTTGCATTTCTAAATGACCTCGAGACGGGTCATCTTATCTGGAGGTCAGCTCGATGAAGTAGAGGACGTCTCCTGTTTAGAATCTAATTTGTTTGCTTAATTCAGCCTGCTGTTTATTTTGTAATCTTTCTTGAAATGCGGGGTCATATAAACAATGGCGTATCATTTCAAAAACGTGTGAGAAGTTGCAGGTTTGTAATCAACAATATAGTGTAAAGTGGGTGGTAGTAATAGTGGGAGGAATTATGCAGGATTGGTATTAAATATATTTTTTGATTATAATATTGAACATTTTGCAGATATGTTTAATATCAACATTTTGCCCTGATAGGCTTAAATGTTTAGCTATTTAACGATGTTTTCTCATAATGCTGATGGGAAATGTAATCCATGTAGCATTGTATGTCTTTTAAAGCATATTTGCTGTTGCAAAATAACAATATGTAGATGTAATTACTACGACATAGTTCGTCTTCAAATATGTTTTTGCAAAAACCCAAATGTTTTAAACTTAACAATTTAAGAAGCTGGGGTGGATGATGGAGAATTAATGTTGAAAAATTGATGATTTTTTTATTTTTTATTAAACCTATTCAACACTAGTTTTCATTACAATTACTTCAACTGCTATAACAAATAATGATGAAGATCTACAGGGTCGCCCATAAAGTTGGCAAGCGCCAAACAAATGTTATGCATGAATTAATTCCACCCGAGTCATTGGGACACATGATGTAATCATTGCAACTAAAGTGATTACTGATGCATTTAAATCGGAATAAACAGGATTGTGTCTGAAAACAAAATATTCCAACTTTATGAGCAACAGTGTATAAATACAATACAACGGTACCAAACAAAAAGGAAAAAACGTATGTCACCACATTGCAATAAAGTAATGGTGCTGTATTAAGGGGAGGTCGAGGAGCGTACAGCTCAACACAATAACACCAGAGGTTGAAGATCAGCTGTTGTTGTTGACAAACAGCACGTTGCTTGGCCTGAAGGTGCCCCGGCCTGTAACATCAGACCGGCCGCGCCGACGTAAAGAGGTGGATGAGTGGAGGACGTTAATGATTCATGGCCGGGGTTCGGTTGTTGTTGGTTACTGGCAGAGCGCCCGGTGTCCCTCCAGACGGGCTAAACGATGATGTCATGCTTAAGTATCGATTTAACCCCCCCCCCCCCCCCCCCCCCCATCACTCTCTCTCTCTATTGTTCTCTGTGCTCCCTTCACGTCTGCCTCCCTCTCCTCTCCTCCTTTCCCCTAAACTGACCTCATCTAGTCCATCATCAGAAACCAGATGCGGCCACTAAAACAATAAAGCTCCCATCCAGAGGGTCATAAAACACATCATAATCAGATGGTCCGTGCCAGGATCAATAATTTCCAGTTAGACCCCGTACCCTGGAAGGCCGTTTTGGATGCTGCAGCAGGATGCAGAAAGGGGGCTGAGAGGAGTGACGGGGGCCGGGAGTTGGGTTTCATCTAAAGTGCATCGGAGAATCGATAGTGTTTGTGGAGGCATTGGCACAGGGTCAGAGTTATGGGCTGGCCTCTCGTGGGATCTGAGGCATATACATGAACAGCCCGGAGGAAAACAACAGATTGTGTTTCACTTTCAAAGAGCATTACACTTGTCATCAATTTAATACGGCAGGATTGTCAGGCAAATATATGCACTCGTATATGCATACAAGAAAATTCCCCCTGACTTTTAAGACCATCTTAATCCTTAGGAGATCTCCTATGGTGAAAGACTTTCAGGGGTAGGGAGGCGGACTTTAAAGAGGCTTAAGTGTTTGTTAAGCAGAGGAGAAAATGGTGGAGAGACAAAGAGGAAGGAGATATTAAATAATATCCTCCAAACGCTGAATGACAGGGAGTTAATGAAGCGCTGCAGATTACATCGTGCAGGGATAATGTTTGTGGTCGATCTTATTAGAGGATGCACTCACATCTCCCGCCCAGCACAATAAAGCTACAATGCCAGAAATTAAAGTGATCACAACACGGAGATATTGGGCATCTGGGGAGAAATCAAAAGTGTGTTCGCCGGTTTACAGATTTACATGCTCATTTTCCTCCGTAATTCTGAAATTACCAGCGTGATAAATCAAAGCAGCCATAAGCATGCGATTAGGCTGCCGAGCAGACAGGCCTGTGTTTTCCAACATGAGGCTACTTTTAAAGGAGGCCCATGGCTTATCATTTATTCAACAGAGATGTTTATTACATCAAATTATTACATCTTTATTAAAGTATATTCATCATCACACCGTGTCTGAATAGGGACTAAATTATATGATCTGTATCGATTTCACTTTCCATTCTTTGCCCATTATATCAGGAAGAGTGTGTTTGTATTTTTTATCCACCAATCACATACGTGGCCCCGCTTCACAACGGTCATGTGGTCCACAGTGGGCTACACAAATGGGGACCTTTCTTTAATCGTTTCTACATCCTCTCCTCAGCGAGGTCACTTCCTTTCCTCGTCACTGATTGGCTCTTGTTTTGTCACCCCTCATTGAGCTGATTGATTTCACCTGTTTAAAGACTTTTTTCACCTTTGCATGGGACAGTTTGAGTAAGTTCATCTTAACATTTAGTTCTTATCCTACACTTTATTTATCCTCATTTTTTAAAGACGGACATGTGAGACTAACTTTACTTCTTGAGTTAACGTCTTACTTCCTCATAAATGCAATTAATTTGTCTTTTGGGCATTTTTAATGTCACCATTCATAGAAAAAAAACACTATTTTTATAGTTTCCTCTAGTCACTACTCAAACTGATGCTCTAATTCATAAAAAGTTTTAAGAAGGAGTGGCGTTAGGAAACCTTTTGTACTTTATTTAAATCTTAAATGTCTTCTGTTTCATTTCCTCCCTTCCTCTCTTCCTCTTTATACGAGTGCTGGCTACTGGAGTGTGTTCTCCTCAGAGCAGAGCTGATCATGTCACTTTTCACAGATCACTGTGCTTCACTCAGGATGTTTGGAAAGAGCCAGCGATTCTGCTCAACCACGTGTGGATACACAATGAAGGCCAGAGAGAGAGAGAGAGAGAGACAGAGAGAGGGAGGGAGAGAGAGAGAGCGTGCCCCACATTTGCCTTGCTGAACTGTACTGCAGAGCTCCATTCATAGTTAATCAATGGAGAGGAAATGTAGATCCTAGATTCTAATTATCCTTTGCGGTGGCCTCTTTCCTTTCTCTCTCTCTCTCTCCTCTCTTCATCTGCCTCTCATCTTTTTTTCTTCTTCTTCTTCTTCTTCTTCTTCTTCTTCTTCTTCTAAATTTGCCTCATGCCTCGCATCATCTGTCAAGCTCCCCTTCCCTGCCTTGATCCCCATCGCTCTCCTCAGCCCTCCCTTCTTTTCTCCGAGACTCGTTTTTAGTTGAATGATATATCAAACGGTAGCTAGCTGATGAATGAGAGGGATTTGCTAACACCCCCTCTCCTGCATTATCTCTCTCTCGCAGACACACACACACACACATAACCATCCACCGTACTGAATGATCCGCAAGAGGGGATCAAAGGGAATATTAATTCCACTACACTCATACACACAAGAATGTGCACACTTAATGCTGAGAGCCTTCATTCATTAATACTGCACATCTCACCTTTACTGAGTGAAAGAGAGGAGTGTGTTATTTATCTGCACACACAGATACAACAGTGCTTCTTTAGCTGGGAGTGTGTGCTGATAAAGTGTGTTCGCTCCCACACATGGAAGAGAGATACCTTCACGCCTCCATGCGTGCATCCGTCATTGCGCACGCTCCCGTGCATCGCTGTCTATGCAGTCACATGGCCTCTGCTCAGGAACACGCGAGGCGGAGGGGATATGATCACATGTCACACTCCCAGGATTCCTTTCAACTTCTCCACCTGCATGTGAGGGAACATTTTAGTGGGCTTACATCCAGCGGCTTTGTCACAAATTCATTTTGGCTACAGACGTGAGATGTGATTAGTAGTGAGTGCAGTAATTGCTATAAAAGGGGGGGGGGGGGGGGGGGGGGGGAATCACATAATTGTTTTTTCACCCATTCCTGCAGGATTCCGTTTCAAACTCCTGCAGATGCATCATCTCACTCCCACCAGTGTTTTCTATTGGAAGTCTGCCTACCTCACCCTGCAAGAAAACAAGACACATGCAGCCCGTACGGATTCAATGTGAAGCTGTGGGACTTAAATTGGATCAAACTATTTGTGCTGTTTTCCGTAGCAGCAGATACAAACCAGATGCAGGAATGTCTGATTTCCAAGAATCGGCTATATTTGTGACTATTGTTACAGATCCGATAAGGATACGGGATGGCAATGTTCTGAGTGTTTGGTGTTTGAAGTTTATGTAACTGTATGAGTATACATAAAGTGCAAGAGAAGGAGAAGGACAAAGTAACTGGTACATATGGTCTACTGGAAGCCCACGCATGTATATTCATGGTTAAGCCCAGCAACAAACAGATCTCCACATTCATATGCTTTATATTCTCCTACCCAGATGTATATCTGTTGTAATCAGTGAGCATCTCGACCCTTCAAGAAGTTTGATTCATTAGAACGTGTTCTGATGAGTTTTCATTATTACTAACATTTTAGGTGTCTTTTGGTTTTAGCTCTAAATAAAGGGTGCCGGTTTCTTGGAAAACACTGTTTTCAAAAGAAAAATGTTAATTCAGGATGAACACAATCCTTTAGATGGAATTAGGTTGTTGCTGTTATAGCCTCTCCATTATTTCTAGTTCCTTACAGGCATTACAAACAAACTCATTGGTCACGTTATCCCTGCAGATATTACTGTATTTTCATGTATTTTGTTTTACCAAACCGAATCAATGAAACCCCCCATGAGTTAAAGCACTTTCCACCACAAGCATAAAAAACATCTGATCAGCAAAGAGTGTTTGCACGAAGATTGTTCTCTGACCTTAAAACCCCCTCACTGAAAAAAAAAAAAGTTCTCAGTCATGAGCTGCAGCTCTCTCTCTCTCTCTCTCTCTCTCTCTCTCTCTTTGCCGTCGTGTTTAATCAACACCTTCATCCAGCAGCAAACCGCATATGTGTGATTAACGAGATGAGAGACCTACTTTTCTCCCATCACACAGACAGCAGCGGGTTTCCAGCTGTAAGCACCAGCACTGTGTGTGTGTGTGTGTGTGTGTGTGTGTGTGTGTGTGCACCCACAGAAGAGCTTCCACTGTAATTAAACACACCTTGACCGCAGATTAATTCCTGCTAGGAAAAGAAGAGAGAGTGAAAGGAGGAGGAATGAGAGCCAGTGCACCGCTGGCTGACATTAAAGGTATAACGCAAAATCTTGGAGCCATTTTTAACACCATGTGAAGAGGTGAAGACTTCAAAGTTACAGGTTCCAAAACATGTGATTGATTGATTGATTGATTGATTGATTGAAATTCTGTCCTTCTATTCATTTGCTTCTTGAAGTCTGTTATGATCTTGAGCTCTGGATGTGTTTCAAAGTATTTTTGCACATGAATAACAGAGTTGTCGAAAGATGAAGAAATAGTTGATGTGAATAATTGGATCCCAGATTTATGATGGGTTGTATATTTGCGTGATTTAGGTTTGCCTTGAAAATTTTTGTTATAAAATGCATTTTATTGGAATTCTTAATGTGTCAAATATAACAGTCATGTAATGATAACAAATGCACTTGAGGAAATTCAATTTGGTGAGGAAAATGTGTCTGAAAATAGCAACTTTATTGTTATTGGTTATTGTTAAGAGTGTGCTATATAGAACACAGGATATTACAATCACATGAGGTTTTAATGTTGAGTTTTGATCAAAAGATGTCTTGCTGGTCTGGTTAAATGTGCATTTTTGACGCACAAAGTTAAGCTGAAACACAAACTAGTTGGATACACGTTGATCTACAGCAGTTTGAACAAATTAATCGTACAATACTTAGATTCTCAGAAAAATAGACAAATGCAGAGCAGAGCTCTGAGAGTGTTTTTTTTTTTTTTCTCCAGGCCTGAAGAAAAGAAGCAGGATAATAATCATAACAAACCCGGAGCCAAACAAGCCCTTCATCAATATACTATATGCATGACTCAACTCTCTGGAGCCTGTCCTTGTTAGAGATGCTGTTTTTTCTCTTCATAAAAAAGAAAGACTGTTGAAGGTCAAAAACACGCCCAGGCACGATGACCATCAATGAACTTCACATAACGGTGCTTTCATTATTCGTTTTTAGGTAGAATGTGTCCTGAGAGAAATTCAAGGTGGGAAAATATGAAGCAATAACGGAATTTGACAGTGATTCAGACTATTATAGCTGAACTTACCACTCATCTCAAAAACATGGTTCATTTAAACTTTCAATTAAATCACTTAGCTTCAGAACAAAAGTGGCTCGAGTCGGTTGTCGTTCTTGAAACTTGTAATTCTCCATGTTATATAAAATCGCAAAAGACCCTTTGTGTAATGTGAAGCTGCTAGATTAAAGAGACTCAGGGTCAGGCAGTTGCTTTTATAGTTTACAGGCTTTGTTATATAAAATAAACACTTCTAAACACTCTTATATACAATTCTGTATTAAAGTGACACCTTTGCTTCTACGTAGGTATTCAGAGTCAGGAGGCCATGTCTGTAATTAACCTTCCCACATCACAAAGCACAGGTGATGATGAATGACTGACATATGATTGACATAACTGGCCCGGCAGGTGAAAGATTTCACATACCAGTGTTTAAGATAATTATACACCTAGGCTGTGTATTTACTTCATGTGCGTCGTGATTGGACAGAAGTTGATTGTATGCAGCGTTTTATTCTCGTGGCGTCACAGCTCTGGTAACAGTCAACAGGAAGTGGGATCCAAATACAGACATGGCAACGAGGTGAGATAGGAAAAGCAGCCAGAGACTTCACCCACGTTACAAGTTCAGCTGGCAAATATGCACTTTAAACTGACGTCAAATTAGCGCAGAATCAGATTGTATCGGCTGCTAAGCTTAGCTTAATGTCTGCTTCTTAACCTGGCAGCACCTAAGGGGTTGTTTCATTGGGCAAAATGAGCACCATAGCCGACCCTCACTCTTTAGACTCCTCCCCTTCTCGTAACTCCCTCAACAACATTGTTAACAACACCGTAAATTACGAGCCACGTTTATCTTTTAGCGTTTGGATCCACAGGTCGGCAGGTGTCACTGATGGTCACCATGGAAACACTTTTCAGAAGTTGTCACTGATCGTCACCATGGAAACACGTTGTCAGCAGATGTCACTGATTTTCAACATGGAAACAAAACTCTTAATCTTGAGTTAGCATTGGGGGGGAGGTGGATAACTTTTTATCTTTCAAAAATGTTAACTTTTGTCTAACTTTGCATTCATCTAAAAGCAAAGTTAAGACTGATTTAACATTACAGACCTGGGTATAGTATGCTGTATATTTTTAAAACTTTGATTGTGACTCATCGTACTGTTTGTCTCTACTTTTCCCAACATTGGATGTGCTGCTCTGATTCATGACTGCTAAGTGAATGTGAATGAATTAATTGATTTTTAATTGATTCATAATCCTCATCAGTTGGACAGAGTGTGGGCTGTGTGACAATCTCTTCTGAAGTTAGTTGAGGTGTTTATTACATATTATTATCATGTAGTAAACTCTGGATCAAACATCTGAAGGTGATAAACAGGTTCAGGCAAGGATGGCTGAGACGTCGCAGCATATGGCCACATAGAAAATATGACAAATTAGAGGCGAAAAGCTGTCTTTTATGAAGCTAATGAGGGAATGAGGAACATTTGGTTCAGGTGATCTTCAGAGAAGAAAAAACATTACATGTTTTCAATAATGTGTCCCCAAACCATCAAACTTGGGTTTAACATTTTTGCCAAATCTATTATAGTAAACTAATTTTTGTGATTATACATCACAGATTCAATTTTAATTAAAAGAAAAGTGTGTAGCATTTGCACTGTTCAGCATAATATTAATAATGTTTTCTTTAGTGAAAATAAGAATTTTTGATGGGTGTTTTTATGACCTTGCAACGAGCCATTTATATCAATATAAGCTCTGTTCACTCCCCTACATGCTAACTACTCCACTATTTATCTTATTTTACTGGCTGATTTTTCTTTTACAAATTCATATAGTGCCCTTTTAAAAATTCTCCAAAATAAATTATAGAAGTGCCCTCTGCACATGTGCTTCTTCTTGCTAAAATCCCACAGTGCAATGCTTCCCCTTTTTACAGAAAATTCATTCAGAAAAAAAACCTGCAGCAAATCTGATCATTCTTAATTCAAGGCTATCTATAGAGACAAGCAGTGAGTGTTTACCATGTAGGTGGAATAGTGAATGAATTTACAGTTTGGCATATAACCAGAAAGTACAAACAGTGTCTATAATATACGTATCTAGATAAACAACATCCAGAATGTATTAAAAATGATTCTGTATAAAAGTCTTGCTGGATCTTGATGTGAAAGGTGTAATCACGACATATAAACATCATCTCAGCGTTGATAACTAATCTTCCTCTTTCTTTCTGAAAGGACAAAGTGACTCGTGATCGTGAGGCCGGCCTCTTCCCAGCTCCCTGCTGAGACAGAAAGCGGGTCAGTGTAAGACCGGCTGTCCCTGAGACACATATTGTGTAACAGGCTACCTAACAACACCGTGTTCAGAAATACTAACGCCGAGCTGCACCCTTTGCGAGCGTGTGCGTAGGTGTGTTGTGAAGACACATATGTGTGTGTGTTGTATGCACAGGGAACGTCTGTGTGAAGTGAGTGGCCACAATATGATTTATATTTGTTTGTTTGCTGCTTGTTTCTGGTCCATTGTTTAACAATGTTTGTTTGTCACATAAATCTGTGTCGTGTGTGATTAGGAGACAGTCCTTCTAAGCGGGAGCTCTAAAAACGACATACGTTCAAGTGATGAAGCCACAAAGCAACAAAGCAACGTTATCACAGACAGTATCTGCATGGAGATGAGGACGCCTTAGCAAAACGTTGGATTTAACACGTTCGGTTGGTCTTGAGATCAACACTCAGTTATATTCTTCTAGATCAAGGGTGTCAATTTAAATCCGGCCCGCAAGATGATTCTGCTTAGTGTAAAAATTACAGAGATGTCTGCAGTTTTTTAATAAAAGTAACTGCTATCTCAAATTTGTCCACTGACGCTGTTCATGCTGGAGCTGACCAGCACGGATATACGTATATATATGAGGCATAAATACAACAAACAAACAAGTTTTCACAACCGACGGAGTAGTATTTGATGTATTAGTTACGTTACGTATCGTCAACAAGGAGTTTTATTTTGTTTTAATCTGAAAATAACTGGATGTCTATTATTTTTCAACAGTCCACTTCCTGTCCCACCATGCTTAATTGTGGCTGAATTGATACCTTCTGCCAGTTGAAGGATATAGGCTATGCCAGGATTTTATTGACCTGGCCCACTTCAATAAAATTAGTTTGACACCCCTGTTCAATATGCATATTTTATCACATTGTTTTGGGGATTTGGTGATATTAAATAATGTTTTTCGAAAAACATCATCATATTGTAACAGTTGACCAACGTAGCCAGCTAGTATAGCAAGCTAGCGCAGCCAGCCAGCGTAGCCAGCATAGCCAGCCAACGTAGACAGCTAGCCAGTCAGCCAGCCAGCCAGTGTAGCCAGCTAGCACAGCCAGCACAGTCAGCCAGCCCAGCAAGCTAGTGTAGCCAGCCAGCTAGCATAGTCAGCTGCCACCTAGCGGCGCACAGCACACCTTTGAATGTGTGCTTCAATGACAACAGTACAATACAATGATATTATAGAATACTACATTCCCAAAAAATAATTTGACACAAACTACACAATACTAACTTAAGCACACAAAATGGATTTGGTCTATTAGGAAACAGAGGCCTATGCTGTGTGCACCTTGGTTGTGAAAAACTTGATTTACTTTAGCTGCATGAGTTCGTAATACTGTTGAAACTAGTGTGTTTCTGGTTCCTCGGTCTGTTCTGAGAGAGGTGTGTGCTTGTTTTGCCTCAAGCCGGCAGGCTGTAGAAATTGAATTGACTTGGCTATTAATCATTCATCAATTAAACATACTTTATGTTTTAAAAGAAACATTTCCACATGCAAAGATTTGTCTTTTTTTCATTCACTGTGAATACATTCTTGAATGACAATTATTTTTTCCATAGCAGGCTAAACAGTGTAATTGATCAAATTAATTAACTAAAACAACAGCGCCATAATGAATGTTATCAATTACATCTGTGTTTACCCTGCAATGAAATGTCAAAATGGCTGTTGTGAAAAGAGCCCATTAGTTTGCTGTTCACAACAGATTTCCATTTCTCATCCATTTGAGCAACAGTGAGTTCAACAAACAACCGCCAAACCATGAGTTGATTTTCAGTGACTTTGTTTGTCTTTACAACTTTTTAAAATAATTTCATCATTTGAACCATTGCATGCAAAATTATCCATTCTGCTATCAAAATCTACACATAACTTTATATTCCATAAATATCTATATCATGGTGTTCTTGTATCGCTGACTGATTACTGTAATGTGTGTACCAAATATATACAATATCTGTATTTGAGCATTAAAATAAAAAATATAATAAATAAACAGGATGTGCAAGCTGGATAAAACACAAAACTCAAACACACACAGGCAAACAGGAGCCAGAGTGAGAGAATCACTCAGTGAATCAATTTCAATGCCAGCTTGATGGGCAAGTGGGGGGACTTTACAAGTGTGATTTCTCTGATGGAGCAGAGCCACGGTTGCCTTTTGCATTGGTCTGCACTGCAAGCTAGCACAAAAGGAGGGCATTAACGTGCTTGCCTGCTGCAGGTTCTCCCTGCTGGGCGGCTAAATTGAGTAATCAGTAATTCACTGTGTTGCTCAAAAGCACTCCTGCAGAAGCTGCTCAGGAAGGGCATGTTTATTTTTGTCACTTTTAGAGGGCTGTGCAATCTGAAGAGGTTTTCAACTTTTACTGTGTTATATATTACAGCCGTTTTACAACAACCTGTGCATCTGCTGCATCTATGTATTAAACGCTGGCCTCCATTCCTGATGCCACTATTCTGTCACTACTTTTCATAGATGTAGCAAAGTAGCTATCTCACCGTGGAAGGGGATATTGAATGGCAAATAGCTGTCAATCGGCGGAGTATCAGACCAATTTGAATTGCTGAAGAAGTTGGAGATGATGGCAGTGAACCTGAGGGCTGACACGAGACTGCAAAGTGAACTCTCTATTCAAATAAGTCTCGTTCCTGACCACATGATGAATGCAAGTCCAATATTTACTCTCCTTTTCGCTGTGTTTTTATGTTTCAGTTGTCTGAGGTAAAATCTGGTCCTTTAGCTGCTAAAGTAAAAAAGTCAGACAGATGTTAAAAAGGGGCCAAGAGGAGTTGCAGGCACGTGATGAATTATTAGAGTGTTAATTTGATCCACTGTTTACATAGAAATACTGGTTATATGTTTTACATTAGGAATATGTGTACATCATCTGTCGTGTCTGTCATGTCAGGCATTCATCAGGTACTTGACTACATATGATGTCATGTGTGGTACAGTTACAATAAAGGGCATTTGAATCTATAGAGAGCTGATGTGATTAATAACACATAAAGATCATTAAGCACTAAGATTTGTCTCCCTCATTAGCTCTCATTCAAATCCAAGAAGATTTTAAACAATCTCAATAACCATTGCTTTATGGGCTCGTTTGTCTGTCTAATTTAAAGCCAGAGAAAGAACACATACGGCTCTTCAACTCCCCCCCCCCCCCCCCCATTATATTCATTTGCACTTGCGACACTTGGTGGCTCTTCCATTGTGTTTGGATGTGCCTTCCCATAATGCCTCCAAAATCTCCGAGACATAATAAGCAGCCTCTTTCATGTGTTGAGGTGAAGTGAGTCCCTGAGGGATTGACTCTGTGCCGCTCGAAGACGAGATTTCCTCTCTCAGATGAAAAGGAAATGAAAGTGGGTGGGGAGAAAGTGCAAAGAGAGAGAGAGAGAGAAAGTTCGGAGGTAAAGCCGAGAGAGAAGGACAAAGTGAGAGGAGAGTACACGAGTTGGAGTTAAAGAAAAAAAGCAGAATGAGAAAGTGGGTTGGCCATGAATGAGGGAGGCCGAGTGGAGAGGAGGATTATGTGAATGCAAGTAAAGCCAGGAGAAGGTTAGAATAAAGCAACGCCACAATGAAGTACATTCATAACTCGTAGAGCCATTAATTAAATTCTATATCTAAGCATTGAGAATTTAGTTTTAGAAGCCTTTGAATGTAATGCATTGTACAGGTAAAGTGGACACTGAATGTAAGTCTTAAAAGAAAATCATTTGATGGAACGTTTTAATTAAGTACAAGGACTTCCACCACTGGATCACAGCAGCATCATATAAGAAAGAAACAATTACAATCAGGAGGAGGACAGATACAGAAGCAGCGGAGAGCACAGCGGCATGCGATGTCTTCTGTTCTGTCAAAGGGAATAGATTAAATGACAGAGGCGTGCTGGTGGTCTCCTATAGACCTCATTACAGGAGGGAGTTCAAGCACAGTGTCTCTGAAGGCTCATTCTACAGAGCCATTATTCTATTCGATATACTGCATCTATGTGATGTTATTAAATGAGGACGTCCTCCTTACATTAGATTGCACTTTAGAGGCATTTACCTTAAAAAAAACACACACACAATGGAATTACAACAACAAGCTGGCCATGACATCTAATGAAGATGCAAAAGTAATTGAGATTTTTTGTGATATGAAATGTACGATGAAATATCAGGGAAGAAATAAAACAAAATGTTTAGTAAACATAATAATTATGGACGCACAAGATGTATTTTTTAAATGTATTCTGTCACTGAGCGTGTGTATATGTGTGTGTACAAAACATTGAAACCTACACTGTAAAAAAAAATTGTAATATAACAGAATTTTACTGTTTATTTTACATATTTATTCTGTATTTTTAAAATACCATTCAATTTACAAAAAGAGACTGTGATTTTACATGTCAAATGTAAAATAACAGGAAATCATTGTAACTGTGAAAACACACAATATTTCTGTTATTTTACAAAAAAACACATTAGAAATACATATATTTATTGTTAAAATACGTTCACAAATGTATCGTAATATCACAAATTTGTGTCCGTTATTTAAGGGAATAAACTGTAAATTTCAAGTTTAAAACTCTAAAAAAGGGGAAAAAATCATTTAAAATGACTGAGAAATGAATAGTAAAATAACTATTTAATTTCTAATTTTACTATAATTTATTTGTTAATTGACTTATGTTTTCATTGAAAACAACTACAATTAAAACTGCCCAGTGATGAATGGGCCCTTGCATAGCCAACTCGGTTAGTGCTACGAACGCCTGCCAGTGCAGGGCAGCCTGGCCTGGCCACATGCCACGTCGCTGGTCGTCCCTTGCCTGAATTTTCATGTCGATTACCATATCAGACGATTAAAGTCATCATGCTCGACTGGGGTGCAAAGTTCCACAACACTGGGACTGTAGCGACCCACTGGAAACGTCGCTCCCTCTTACATGGAGACAAAACGGCGCGGTAACGGCATTCAAAGCGTCCTCCCAATCTTCCACAGGAAGCGTGAGCAACGTCTGGAGGCTCTTCCGGCCAAATTTGACACATGAGGAGGAGTGCATACGAGTGTAAAAACATGACATTTCATGTCGCCAATAGGTGGCGCTCTGATTGTGAGTCAATATTGCAGTGCAGACGTGTTCAGGGTGGGACTCTCATCAACTGTGTGAAGTTTGGAGCTGATCACACAATGTACACTGAAGTTACAATAAGGATCTAAAATCGTGGCATTGTCATGGCTTACTTAATTCACTGCATACATTTGTAAACTATGGCAACATAGTTTTACGTATTGTTGTTTTAAATATATCAGTGTAAGTCATGTTTGATTTTGCTTTCATATTTTATATAAATCCGATATAGAGCGCTTTTATTTTGTGGACTTCCTGTCGCCGCGTTTCTTTTTCCTGTTTAGTTATTTTTCGTGTCTGGACACGTCTGTGGCGTGTCGAATCTGTGACGTGCTCTCGTCCATCTTTAAGCGCTGTGATTGGCTAATAGTGAGACAGTATACACTACGTTGCGTCTTCAATCGGCCAGTCGTATATTCCAGATCTTTCCGAGCGGCATTTATGAATCTCACGAGAGGCTTTTGGATATTTGGCTCTGGACTTTGGACTGGCTTTTGACACTTTGGACCTTGGACAACGAGAGGAGACCACATTGGGACAGCTTTTGGTGCACGAACGAACGAACCGTGAGTTATTTGAACTATTAATGCATTTGAATCTGTATTTAGCATGCACATGTTAGCTTGCTAGGCTATGTCGTAACTATGTCCGTTAGCGAGCAACAGCATGGGCTGATACAGCTAATGACATTATCAACACTGGTACATATTGTCTTTCTTAAAGTTAATAGTGGTTACTATGTGAAAGAATTACGTGTTTTATTTATAACTTATCTTGTCCTGTGTGGTTGAGTTAAAGGCCGTTAGCTTAAGTCCGCTATTCAGGTAGCTAGCTAGCTAGCTGGCTGGCTGACTGGTGGCCTTGAGGTAAACAGCTTTTTCGAGCTCTGCCTTTTACCGTGAGTTTGTTTTACGGTCTTGAGCTAAGTAGTATTTGTCGTGTGCTTTGGTTTCCACTATGAGTTTGCATTTAAATTAATTTGTTAATTTCATATTTATTGCGGTAGTTACTCAGCGTTTTACACAGATATCCCACTGCAATAAAAGACAAAATATCCATGGCGGTGTCTCATGCAGTTTCAAGTTCAATAGGGACAGGGGAGATATGATGGATATTTTTGCTAGTCATGCACTTTTTTCACAAGTCTTGAAGCCAAGCGAAGTGGCTGTGTGTATGATATACAGCATGTTAATGTGTACACGTGCAGCCTCCTGAAATAATTCTTTGGCTTATAAAGGTTTGAGTTTGTAATAGCTGGGGCAAGCCTGTGTAAGATAAATTCAAAACTTGTATATGTATAATATATATATATATTTTACACTTTGTTTCCACTGCTGACGTATGTTTAAGAACGTTTATATATTATAGAGATTAGATTCCAGCTCTATATGATAAGTGGTCTGAGATTACATTTTAATGATATGATATATGACTTGATGTTATATGAATAACCACAATTATTATTATTTTTTTTGCAGTGGAGAAAATCATCAGAGGGAGGAGACCAGTGGACACTTTGAGTACCAGAGGAATGGGTTTCTATTTGTTTGACTGCATTCAATACAAGTTTTCACTGTTATATTCCTGATAACGTTTTTGTCCAGTGTGCCTTTTTTTCATTTAGGATGCCTCACGGGTAAAACCACTGGCTGTCAGTTGCTGCCAAGCAGAGGATGGAGGACCGGTGTGACAGGCAGGAGCCTGTCATCTCTTTCTCCGGCAGACCCTCTGGTTTGTACTCAAACGTTTTTTAATATCATTGAATGTTTTACTTTAATTGTTAGGTGTTTTCTCACTATATGTGTACACCTGACCTAGTGGAAAGAGCTATGCTTATATAATTATTATAAATTATGAATGACATTTCTGACTGATTTTGTCTTTTTAACTAGCCCATGGAACTGGTCATCGCCATGCCGTGAGGAAGTGGCCAACTTCTGCTTGTACCGGCAGGAGCCACAAGTTGGTCATCCCACCAGATTCTCCAGACAAACAGGTAATGTTGTTTTGGAAGTCATTTGACAAATGATGTTTGATGTTGATCATAATCTTGTTTGCATGATAATAATTATCCGTTGTTGTTCCAGTTTGTTCTTCTTGTTGGGGACTCCCACCTTCGCAGCATCGTGGATGGGTTTGTCACGATGCCGGAGGGATGCCTTTCCTTTGGTGCCATGGCAACGCCGGGGGCTTGCACCAGGGACCTGAGGATCGAGCTGGTGAGTGCTATTGTGCCACGTACACCAGATGTTGTCTGTGTTCTTGCCCCCAGCAACAACCTGACGGCCAGGAGGACGGTGGAGCAGGCAGGGGAGGACTTCCGTGCGCTCATCGCCAGTGCCTGCAGTCGGTGTCGAAGGTGTTCGTCCTGGACTTTGTTCCTCGCCTGTCTGTCGACGTGGATGTCCAGGATCACTTCAGGAAGGAGTTTCGCCGCTTTGCAGCAGTCATGGGTAAGTTTTAAAAGGATTTTTGTGAAGTACATTTACATGTATGGTGTGTAATATGTTCTATAGCAGACTTTTAAAGTCACTATGCCATCTTTGTGTATTTATATTGTGCTTTTCAAGGCACCCAAAGCACTGTTGTGTAACCTTTTTGCAAAGGTATATAAATATACAGTCCACAGTTACTAAAATTGTTTTCTTTTCATTAGACAGGTGCCTCTTCAAGAGAAATCGAGACAAGGGATCAAAAGTGGAGTGGAACACCACCACAAACAACCTGCAGTCAGTCCAAAAGTTTTCACGCTGATGACCAAAATGTCAGACTACAAGTGGAGGGAATAAGAAGTGCTCAGTTATGGAGTTATGGATGCCTTGGATAGAAATAATACTGTAAATTGGTAACTCAACTTTTTTTTTCATTTCCAATTCAGTAGATTTTTTTGTTTGTTTCAGAGTCATTTTAATGTAATTGATTTTTGAATATTGCTGTAATAATGGTTACCTGTTACAGTTTAATAAAAATACTGAGAATGGGAAATTGTAGCTGTTCTTGTTTCAATGTTTATTTACCATCTTTATGGGTAATTTCACTGTTTTAAAACCTAAAATGTTTGTAATTAAATGTTAAAAACAACATAAAATAACTAAATATACATTTGATGTGATCTAAAATTAACATTAAATTGTTGTAATTTTAAACCCAATAACTAGTTTTTCAACAGTTTTTTGACATGTTTTGAAAGATGAATCACATTATTTCATGTGTCATATATAGTTATATTACATCAAATATAAATTATTATACAACCTTTTTCTATAAAATAATGTTATAAAACCAACTAATAACGGCACATTTCTGTAAATTTAAGCATTATTATTTGTAATACAACGTGTACTTACTATATTTCTAGGGAATTTAATTGTTTTAAAATGTGAAAATGGTTGTAATTAAACGTTAAAAGCAACCTGAAAATAAGGGAAATCTTGTTAAAATTACAACTACAAACTGTATTTTTATTATGGAAAATAACTGTATTTTTATGAGAAAGTAATTTTCTGTTATTTCACGGTATTTTTCTGGCGCCCCAGCTGCCGGAAAATTACCGTTTTTTTACGATTTTTTTTTTTACAGTGTACCAGTGAAAATATGGTTTGCTGAGTAGATTGATATTACTTTCACGTCTGTCTGTTCCAGCATATTATCTTAGCACAATGATGGGAAACTTTTATTTTATTCTATTTTTACTCTTTTTGACTCTTGAGCTGCTGTACCATGAACATTTCCCCAGATCAAGTTTATCTGATCTTATTAACATCTTTTTTGCGTTAAAGAGAAAACCTTTAGGGGTGTGATGCAATTAAAATAGCTTATATATAACTTTCATTATCACTTGACTTGTTTGCGACCACCCCTCCAGATGCTGTACCTTTAAATATCACAGATTTCAGCTGTTTCCCCCCCCGACAACCACAGGGGGCAGCAATGAGCACATTCCACATTCGGATACGTACGTACGATAAAAAGGTTCTTTTACACAATTGCTTGGATAACCAGTTTTCTCAGAGCATCACTTGTCAGAGGAGATGATAATTTCAGGGAACAAAGTAACACGATCCTGCTTCACCGAAAAAGATTTTGCGCGGATAACACTGAGAGAATATTCAGAGAGATGTGCTCATTTAGTGGTATGAAACTCTCACTCCCACACCACCGAAAATTACCACGTGTGAAGAATCTCACAGGACATGGAAACCTCTCCTCTACTATCAGATCAAGGAGAAAGTGTGAAGTAACACATGTACCCAAATCTGTAATTGACTGAGCAGAGCCGAGCGCTGCAGAGTGGAGCGGAGAGGCTCGTATGATCAAACAGGCGTCTAAATATAGGATGCTGCTGCATGATTTCTTCTGCCTGAGCAGGGATTCACCCAACCTCAGCTGAGAATGAGAGGAGGAAGGAAAATACAGGAGAATGAAGCAAAGGAAAGGAAGAGGAAAATGTAGGGGCACATCGAGAAAAACCCCTTGGTTCTGTCTGTGTATGGTCAAGTGTGTGTGTGTGTGTGTGTGTGTGTGTGTGTGTGTGTGTGTGAGAGAGATAGAGATGTAAGCTCAGTCATATGGCTGTGCATCCATCCCCATCCATCACAGCAACATAGGGGAGGGTCAGCAGCAGTGTAATCACTTGTGCATCTGTCTATAAAAGCTGGCCGCTTTACAATCTGTCCATCATCTCACCATGCTGGCTGCGATGTTGTGACTAAGAGGAGCAGTCGGTCCGTGAAAAACCACCGAGAACGGCACCTAAATCAGTATTCTGTGACCAGAAGGAGATCACATAACATCTCACTTCATTCAGGTTTAATCCAAACTGAAGCCATTAACTGCGGTCTTTCATTATACTGTCGTTATAGATTTCAGGCAGATGCTTCCAACTCCCAGGCGTCAGAAAACCAACAGCACTATTTATGAGGGCAATATGGCGATTTACACCCGGGTGTATTTAGCATGGAAGAGACAAGCAACCAGGTGTCCGTCACCAACAACGCTATTTGCACTCCACCCAGACACACATTAGATATGTGTGGGTATATGTAACCTACTGTAGGCTATGTGTATTTTCCCTTAACATAACCAAGCTGTTGTATTGACCCATTGATCCATCTCGATCTACTCCCTTCACACACATTCTCACTATTTAAAGTTATGAGCCACTTAGCAATATGAGATAGGAAGTTAAAACTATGGAAGTAATTCATGTAATGGAACAAAATATGAAACCCTTAGGCGTATGTGTAACCACAAACCTTATTCAATTGGGTATAATTAGAAGGGGCTGCTGATTTGAAATAAACTGCTCAACTATCATGGGTTGCTGTAGTCTTTGGTGAGTCAGAATGGAAGAGAGTTAGCCGACATTTGTATGAGGCCGTTCACTGTATTAAGACTTTCTGTAAGTGAATGGGTGACTCAAAGAAGGACAAACAGTGGTATAGGAAATCCCTAAAATACCAATACAATGTACCAATGCAATGATGTAAAAACATTCTAAGTAAAAGTCCCGAGCTCAAAATCCGACTCAAGTAAAATGCAGAAGTACCTTCAGCAAAATATACTTATCTGTGTAGTTCAGAGGGGAAATGCCTCTTTGGTAAAACTGCTGACGACTCATATAAATCTATTTGTGGCGTCACATAGACTCTTTCGTGAGGGGTCATGTTGGAAACTAGTGTTATAAACGCATTGGTTGTTTGTTTTCAATATAAAATCTGTAAAGCAACTGATACATGTAGCTGGGAGAGTAATGAGTAAAGTAACTAAAAACGTGTACTTGAGTAAGGAAGCAAAACAGTAGAAAGAAAATAAAACAAACAAACAAAAAGAAAATAAACACAACAAAAAATGAATAGCCTTCCAGACACAGGAAGTAATTTCCACTCTTTCATCTGTAATGAAGACACGTGTTAACAACACATTACTCTAAATCACACATTTCATTTCTTACGACTGTCAGAAATGTAAGGGTGTCACATGAACTGAGGGTGACATCCTGTGGCCAGCTTTGGGCTCTTACATGTCATACTAGAAACCACCAACAGGCGTCGCTGTCGTCATAACAGATCTGACTGACTTCCTCTTCCTCCGCTTCTTCTTCTCCTTCGGTGACCGGTTAGCTTTTCTTTCTCTTCCGGTTTACGTCTGTTCGTGTAGCAGGTACCCAGTTTTCCCGTATATGTGTACTTTTATAATCTTAATCAATCTTCGTGTATTTTGCATTCTCGCACAGAAACACTTAACGATTGTGAAAAATCATTCAATTGGACACATTTCCACCGCAGTATGATTTAGATGTGATCCACATTAATGATTTAATTTTACTTTTGAAATGTGCTAACGCTGTCTGAAGCAAAGCAGCTAGCGACCAGGCAGCAGTTAGCAGCCAAAACACGGCTTAACGGTTACTTGTAGTACAAAATGTCATGGTGTTTTTTGTCTTTATATGTACATTCACATCAGTATTTAACGGCTACGGCTTCACCACGAAGTTGTAGTTTCCTAAATTATGTTCACAATGCACAAAACGTCTTTTTACTCCCGGCTAGCCATTAGCTAACATGCTAGTAGGTGCGAATGCAGTGAATCTGCTACTTTTAACGATTAACGTTTAATTGTTTTTTCTTCAGAACAACCGCTGTCGAAATGGCCAAGTCGAAGAATCACACCACCCACAACCAGTGTAAGTATTTCTGCAGTTTCACGTTCATCCACTGAGGAGCGAACTTTTAAATTGTCCGCTGTTGCACACACAGCTAACTTGAGTTGAGTTGCAAGAGCTGTCGCATATTGATAACGACTGTTTCTCCTCTCGTCTGAACAGCTCGCAAAGCCCACAGAAATGGCATCAAGAAGCCCACATCTCATCGTTACGAGTCACTGAAGGGGGTATGTACATATGCTGTTCTGTGTTCAAAGATGGGAAGTTGATGTTGGACTAATTTTTTTTAAGGTGCATTTGTGATACGTTTGGTTTTGGGGCATTCGGACTAACAATAATGCTAAGGACAAGCGTTGTCCCCTTTTGTTCCTTCCCCAATTACAGAACCATTGATTTTTATTTAATTTTTTCGGGTTACTGCAGTAAGCACTTGGTATCCTGACTTCTAAAATGTGGGGAAATGTGCTGACTGAGAGGAAGATGTTCCATGTGATACTGTCAAGCCTCACGAGAGAATAAATCACATGCTGTTGTTAAATCCAAAATCATCTCGCATCGTCTTATATGAACGGTTAAGGCTGTCTGATTTCAGGCCGAACTTTTGCATGATGGTAAATGTTTCTGCTTCACGGGCAGCTGAAAAAAGGACAGGAATTAATGCTGAAAGCATCTTAGAATTTGTCATCTTGTTCATTGTATTGGGTTGGAAAGTTCCCTTATTGTCAGTGTATGTGATTGGCAGGTTTTGTAGTTGGTTGAGCTTGCGAAGATTGACTTGCGGTTAAATCTTCCTCTCCGAAACGGCGTTTTTGAGGCTGCGGTCTCTGGACATTATGCACCACCTTTTGGCCAGCGCCTGCCATATCTGTGCATAACCCGACTTCCGGAGCTTTCTAATCAGTCTTTTTGGCCCGGAGCCCCCCATGGGTTGTGCTCCAACATAGTCAACAGCAATGAGGGCTCTGGCTTTACTGATCTCCATGACTTGTGGAGGATTCAGCCAGACCGTGAAACTGCACCATCTGTCATTTGTTGTAATCATTTTAGAGATTCCGTTTATAATTTCAAGGGGGGGAAACAAAACAAATGGCTGAATACTAAAATAGAAAATGGAATAGCCCAGCAAATGAATAATGGAGTTTGCTGAATATTCAGGTCAGCCCTGATGTAGGTATGTTGCCATCTTGTGGTCTTATTTTTCAGTTAAACCAGACACTCTGATATGAAACTACACTATCTCGGACTAATAAGTGTTTGGTTTGCATTTTGTAGTTTCCATTGTGCTGGAAGTTGGTTGATTATTTTGTTTTATAAAAAGCTATCTCAGGATTGTGCAGCACTTCCACTCTTGAGTTCCACCTACTCACTTCACTTGTTTCTGTTTTTCCCCTTTCTTTGCTGCAGGTGGACCCTAAGTTCCTGAGGAACATGCGCTTTGCCAAGAAGCACAACAAGAAGGGCATGAAGGCAGAGCAGAAGGCTGTTCAAGCGACGAAATAAGCTGGCTTCCGGTCATCTCCATGTCTGTCAGCGTTCTATAGACTGTGTTTCACAATAAAGCTATGCTTTGTTAACAAACCAATCGGATGTTTCCCTGTTTATTTTAACTGCCTCAGTTAGACGTTATGGAATGAATTCCCTGAGATTCCTCCAAAGTGATGTTGGTCGTCTTTTTTCATCATCCATCAAGTTTCACAAGGTATCAGGTAGCCGAGTGTTTAAGATGCATGAACACACACTTCCTTTCTGTGACTGCCCCTCATTCATTTTGAAAAGATTTTTGACCATCTTTGAAAGATAATGCAAGTAGGTAGGATGTAGACAAGAGGTACAATATATTGCATAAAGTTAATTTATCCTTAAAGGTTTATTTTTTTCTTTGATAAAAACGTCCATCCTTATATATTTAAATGAGAGCCTAATAACAAAGTTAGATAATTAATACTCCAAATCTACAATAATTCTGAATATCAAATGATTACAGAAGAAATGATAAACGAGCACAAATGAAGCTAAATATGGATGGGTTTGATGTACGGAAGCTGCATCTGTGTTTCCCATTTATTTCCCATTATGTTCCCCTTAACTCGTGTAACTCATTGTTACTCGTTGTGCAGCTCTCGATCCTCTTGCAGTTTGCCACGCCTCAATTTGTGCCTCGCATCGGTGGTAAAATTACATATACTGTATGTTAAGTGGGATGACAAAGTAAGCAGATATGCATAGTTGGAGTTGGCTTTTGATATTTTGCAGTCGAGGTGGCTCTCCTGTGGACTTCCTTGTAAGTGTGTCTATTGGAAAAAATAAAGGATCACTGCTGGTTTGATGGGGATGAACCAAGAAGCCTGACAAACTGTCATAAATAAAACGCCTATATGGCATCTTTTTGATTGAACTATGATTTATTTCAGCCTGAAACAATACACTGAGAAGCAAAATAAAGGGACTCAACCCTGCACACTGAAAATTAAAAAACTCACACTCCCTTCAGCAAAACCAAAGATAACTGAATCAAAAAACCAAGCTTCATGGGATACTTTGAAAATAGATATACAAAAAATAATGTATCTGTGGCGTTTTCTAACTATATTGAATAAGTGTTTGGATGGGGATCATTGTATGAGGACCCATTGTATAAGCGTCGGGCAAGTCCCTGTCACTTTTCAATCATAAATATAATTATAATTATTTCAAATCATAATTATGGACCCCCTAAATTTTATCGTGTCAAAAGTCTGTCTGTCCACGCAGCACTATATTCAGTTTCAGTTGTGAATCAGTTCATTTCAGTGTAACAGCTGATCCCTTTCAATGGGGTTTCCTGTTTTGATAAATAAAGCGTGACTGGTCCTCAACATTTATTGTATTTAATTACCATGATGTTGATTTCTGTCACTTGAGAAAATTACCTCTAAATAGAAGCTCAACTCACGTCGTTAGGACTTGTTATTATCAACGGTAAACAATATAATACGTTAGGAATAATCCACGGTGGGGAAATGTAGTTTATTGGAGAATGTAGGCCTGCTCTGACTACAGTTGTCCTCTCCACTTAACTAAATTGTTTTGATAACTTCAACATAAATGAATTTAACAAAAAGTTCAATTGCATGCAAGCATAAATAGATCCTCTGAATTAGGAATCGATGTATGTACTTTTAGCAATTTAATATTTTCAATATAAGATAAAAGCATCAAACCATGTTCAAATACATCAGAATTCAGGAGATGTCATCTACTCTGTTCATAATGTTCTACTCTCATGAGTTTCTTTTATTTAGTTGCTCAAACAGATTTAAATGTCCGCATTTTATTTTCATACAACGAATCAGACTGGGTTACGTCACTTCCGCTCACGCTGACTCCAACTTGCATCAGTTCTTGTCGCTCTCTCTCTGTGCATCCGGGGGCCGGCAACATGTGAGTAAGCTTCTATCCATTCAAAATGCAATATTCACCATTTATATATTTGATTATAGTCGCGTTTCACTGCACAGCTGATGGTGGATTTATGCGTCCAAACGCTGCCTTTGAAAAAACTTTACTGTGCGTTTAGCTAACAAGCTAACCAACTGAAGCTTTGACCGGCTAGCTTAGCCTGCTAGCTAACAACAAGGAGGCGTCATTCTTGTGAACTAACTGCTGTGGGAAAAGTGACATTTTAGCCCTTATAAACTATTTTGGGGGATAGTTTTTGCGGTTGTAACTTCGACCTGGGACTTATATACGAGATGAACTAGACACCTGATATGTTAAACTAAAAAGGACTGCATGTTCTGTTGACAAACATGAAACACTGATTTCATAGTTTGACAAGTCAGCAAGACCTAAAATGAGCTGAGGAGGGTGGAGGAGACATTTACCGAGCAAGACACTGTTTAATGTTAACATAATGTGGGTTTAAAGTCCTAACTTGTTCCACAAATGTGTAATATTGTGGGTGAATGAATGTGTAACCTGAAAGTGAGATTTACGCAGCGTTGGTTCAGTTGTTTTTAATTATTTGGGCCAATGAATGATATTTTAATGGGCTAGACTTTATTAACATCAAAGCCCTAAATGGGGAAAAATACAAGATTCAATGCGTGATCTTTGAGACACTGATTTATTTCAGCGTCTTCCTGTTCTACAAGTCTATTGAGTTACATTTGGGTGTGTGGTTGTGTGTTTCGATAGACACCATGGTGGAGCCAGTGTCTGAGTCCATCAACTTTTCCTCTGAGGAGGAGAAAATCCTGCAGTTCTGGCAAACGAAGGACTGCTTCCAGGAATGCCTCAAACAGTCCAAGAACAGGCCCAAGTAAATCCAGCTGTTAATTGTGTATAATTATCATTTTACTAAGCAACATAAACTTACGACAAGCTGTTGAAATATAATATGAGTTGATTTTATTGAATAACCTTTCAGGAAGATAGATAAAACATGCTTCAACTAAGCTTTACACTCAAGTAAGCTTAATGATGGCAGTGGTTAAGGAATGTCATTCTAGCTGCATTTCCTGGCTAACCAGTTATTGTTGGATGTCGTTGTATACTTTCACTTTAAATCTTCATGTCAGTACTCGTCCATCATATAAAAATATATCGAAAGATGAAGCATTGAAGTCAGTTTAATAAATAAATAGCTGTGTTTTTTCAGTCAATGTATTTAACGTAAGTCGGTACAAACATTAGATATTAAGTAACAAGTAATTGTGAATATTTTAATGTCCAACTTCTTTTTCTTTTATCACCGAGGAAATTCTTTTTAAAAACTATTTTAATACACATTTCCCAACCAGGTACACGTTCTACGACGGCCCTCCCTTTGCCACGGGTCTACCCCACTATGGGCATATCCTGGCCGGCACTATAAAGGACATTGTTACACGCTTTGCTCACCAGAGCGGCTTCCATGTGGACCGGCGCTTTGGCTGGGACTGCCACGGCCTGCCAGTGGTAAAAATCTGATATCCTGATTATTCTCAAGGGCTGTGCAGATTTACAGATTATTAATTTGTCTCATGTTCTGTCTGTTTTTGTAGGAGTATGAGATCGATAAGACTTTGGGGATCAAAGGACCTGATGATGTGGCCAAGATGGGCATTGCTGAGTACAACAAGCACTGCAGAAACATTGTCATGAGATATGCCAACGAGTGGGAGGTGAGCATACAAAAACACATCAAATAATAGCATGTCTGACTTAAAACAGTGCATTGAACCTGCTCTAAAACAAAGTGAGGCTATACAATAGGTCTATCCCACATGTGCAATGTGTGTTTTTTTATACGGGAGGTTTTACATGAGCCTTGATAAGTACTGGCCTAAAAACAAACCATTATAATAAGTTTTGTAATATAATCATAATGTTCTTATGATTTGCTATGTGCATGTTCTTTTCATTCCCAGAATTCAGTGAGGCGAATGGGAAGGTGGATTGACTTCAAGAATGACTACAAGACGCTCTACCCATGGTTCATGGAGACTGTCTGGTATGAATGTCAAATTTACCATCTTATAGATCCAAGTTCTGCCTGATATACCCATAATTTTAATTTAACTTGTATATAAGGAATTTAATGTAGGTTTCTATTCATTCAGGTGGGTGTTCAAACAGCTGTACGACAAGGGTTTGGTTTACCGAGGTGTCAAAGTTATGCCTTTCTCCACTGCCTGCAACACCCCCCTGTCCAACTTCGAGTCCCACCAGAACTACAAGGTTGGAACAAATCACAATCCCCATCACACCTCAAGTGGTCGCATGCCTATAAATATATATTGAACTGACTTAATCTCCGTTACACGTTGGTCTCCAGGACGTTCAGGACCCATCGGTGATCGTCAACTTCCCGTTGGTTGGGGACGAGGATGTGGCTTTGATCGCCTGGACGACCACACCCTGGACACTGCCCAGTAACCTGGCCCTCTGTGTTAACCCGGAGTTTATGTACGTCAAGGTCAAAGGTGAGAGTCGAAGCTTGACACAAGTGCCATGCGTGTTGCTGTTTTTCAGTCCTATAGTACATACTAATTGTATACAGTAAAAGTGACATCATCAGAGCTTATGTGTTAAGCGTTAATGCGCCGCAAATCGTTGAAGTGCTTGGTTATGCACCTTTTTTTTAACTAGGCGTCTGCTCTGCGTTCAGAAATGACTGTCACAAATAGTTTACTAATAAAAGCACTATTAACATACCTGAGGACGGACAATTCATCTCCACCAATATGAGAGTTTACAGGTAGTTACAATTCCTCCTCGGTTCCAAGGAGCCTGGTGCTGTTATAATAATGCAATGAACAGCACATCGAGAGCATAAACACCATTTTTATTGTTGGGAGCTTGTGGGTCATATGTGGAAGCCCACGCACGGCAACAAGCAAGAGTATGAATATAATAATATACGGGTCGTTGTCATATTATTGCCTTCGATGTTTCCCAATAACCCTTAGAGTCACATAGACTTGTTTTCATCTTTTTTAGGGGACAGGATCTTTAGAGGGAGATAATAAGTATAAAAACAGTATACACTACACAGAAGGGATGATCATCATCTGAAAGCTGGATACCAGATGATTCATTTGAGATGCTCAGCAGTGAAGTTGTTCTAGTCATAACACAGAAATAAGTAATAAATTGTGAACGTGTAAAGGACTATATTATTACATTCTGAAGAAAGAATATGATGGCCATTTCCATGCTCTCTTATGTCTCATGTTGCAGCATTTTTGGGTTGATACCATTCGTTACACCAATTTGGTGCACAGCAAATAAAAATAACTTAAGAATTGATTAAAGAAGAATCCCACATTGGGACCCCAAGCAACACTATAAAGTAATGTAATGATTTGGTCTCCGAGGCTTAGCCCGTGTCGTTTACTGGGTTTTGTGCGTCTGACTTTTTTGCCCTGTCTGTACAACCAATGTGTAACTGGAGCACCAAATGGTTTACAGGAGCACAAAGTTCATAGATCTGATTTGCTCTTTAAGTGCACAACAAAGTGACTTCTTAATGTGTTACCAGCATAAATTGTAATTTGTTTTCTGGCGTGTTCATGGAGCTCTTTCACCAACATGCGCAATTAGTTTAAATTTGTCTCCTGTTCCTTTGTGCATTTGATGTTGTGAGAAAAATGTCCATCACCAGCACCCATAGAGATCAAGGTCTTTTTGTTGTTTTTGTTAATATGCATACTGAGTATCTTTGTCACATTTCTACCGTGAACACACTACACACTCAGAACCTGCTTAGAGCTGGTGTGTAAGAAATTGGGCCACGACTTTGTTCACTCATGCCTGCTGTGCTGATTGAATGACTGAATGCTTCTCCGCGGAGCTTGTTGGTCTGAAATGTTTTTGTACAAATCAAATCTGCGCCCAGTGTTATCCTGTGGTGAGGATCCTTCCAAATTATGGTCAAGAAACACCATTATTTTGATGCTGTTGTCTGGCGTTTCTTCAAGTCATTGTAAGGGGGAGGAGAAATCTCTGCTCACATCTGCCCACAAACATGTTTGTGTTGTGGATTACTTAAATTACCAGGATTTATTGCTTTGTTGAACGATGTTGTTTAAATACTGTGGCCTGAGGCCAAAGTTTTCTGACTGGAGATCTTGTTTTCCTTGTGGGTTTAGTGTCCTGGACCAGTATCAGCTGATGGGTGTTTTTTTTTTGTTCAGAAAGAACAAACAAAAACAAATTAACAGAGGAGCTGCCTTGACAAATTTGCACCCAGAGGAAGGGATTTCTGCACCATAATGTGTTGGTGTTTCTAGTTGCTAGCCTTTGGATAAATGGTAGCTGATGAAATGAAACTGTTTTTTTTTTTGTTGTGTGATGGCATTAACCAGACACTTTCATGAGTAGCAGGTTAATGCTAAAGCATAACTCATGTTCATGTAGGTTCATTAAAAGCATCAGCTCTCCTTCCGGTGCAGGTAGACTCACCCCATGTGAAACGACATCATCTGTATGCTAGTGTAAGTGCAGTGGAGTCCTTGTAAATTCACCTTCACATTGTTCTTTGACCTCCATGAGCTTTTCCATAGAGGTAAAGGAAAAGTGGTTAGGGAAAGACAGGATGTCAGCAGCCTTGGACTCAAGAATAAACTGATTTAAATTTTGTTAAAAGTCAACCATGACCTCACAAATCAGGATTTTGGCCATAAATCAAGAATGAATGTGCTGTTAATTATGACAATTTCACACTGATGTCTAGAATGATGAAGGGATGACATTTCAGAAAGACATTAATTTAATCTGTTACTTGACTGGTTGGCGGAGACATACAACCTCAGTGGTTATTCTGGTTTTCGTTTTATATCTAGAAAGATATTACCATATCTTTTTTTTTTCATTTTGACTTAGGAAAGTGCAGGTGTCACTAATAACACTTAGAGCTTATATTCAAGGGTACCAGTAAGTCGTGACAGTGATGGAGCACCAGGACCTTGAAACACCAGTACCTTGAAACATTCATTTTAATATTTGCCCCTGTACTTTTCCTTCCATGCCATGTCAAAATGTCTTCTGTGGAAAAAAAGGGTCTGTCACCACCGTATACATAAATCTATTTTGGTTCAGAGTTTGACTTGAGAAATGTGGATGAACCTCAAATCAGCATCAGGTCATTTAAAAAAAGTGTTGTCCTCCTTCAGATATAAAACAAATACCCCAGAGAGGGGCCAGTGTTTTTCTGTTACCCTCCTGCTGGAGTTTTTGCTTCTCAAGGAGAGAAACGGGTGGGTTTTTAAAAGATGACCTAGATTCAGACCAGCCTGTCATAGCGTCTTTGGTCCTATAGGGGGCACTGTTGAAGCACAGTTTGTCATCCTCACTGCATCGCCTGTGCTGTGCTGCATGGGAGACTGTCTTGGAATACCAATGAATGTTTTTTTTTCCTTCTATCAGCTCAGTCTCTCTTTATATCTTCACTCTTTCTCTCTCTCTCACTCCATCTTCATCCAATCCCCCCAGTAATTCTCTTCTCGCTCTCTTTGCCTCCACGTGCACCTGTTTTGTCCTTCGTTGTTCTTATTTTCCGTCTCTTTTTGTGTCTGTCTCCTTCCCTCTCTGCTGTTGTTGCTGTTTGAGTTGAGGCCTGTCAGCAGTAGCAGGTCTGAGCTGTGTCACACCACTGAAGGGAAGAAACATCTTTTATTGATGGTACCCCCTTCTCTCGCTTGTTGTCCCCGTTGTTCTCAATCACTCACTATTATTTTCCCTAAATCCCCATTCGGCCAGATTTCCAGGAGCGTACAGTTCCCCAGAATGTCGGGCAGTTCTACATGAGGTGGCAACTTTTCAGTAAGCCTGGTTGTTGGCTGATTGGTTGGTTGTTGTCATGTGATGGGGGACTTGACCTTGACTTTATGGCTCGCTGTGTTATTATGAAGCAGAACTTGACATCGAGGGTCAGCAGACTTGCATGTCGCATGGCCATTACATACTTTGATGTGAGCCATGCTTGATGAGTTGTTGTTTATCTTACATGAAATTCAGTTGAATAAACATAAATCATTCTGCAGGGGGTTATTACGCCGGACTTGGTGTGAAATTACCAGATCACACCCCCTCCCAAAAATATATATTTTATCATATCGATCAATTCCCGCTTCATTTACAGTGAGGTTTGATCGCCGTACAGAAAAGAAAAGGGAGAAACAAACACCTACTTTCCAATTTGTCTCTTTAGTCTCACTTCTGTGGATGTGCTGTGTCTAAAAGCTTTAAGCTGAGTTCAGTCATGCTCTATTCATTTTTCACACAGGTCTTTTGCAGATTTCAGAGATTTGCAATGCAGCCGGAGTTTGCTGTAAATGTCTATTTTTCTGTGTCTTCATGTCTTGTACTTACTGTACTGTACTTACTTACTGTTTGTGTCCTAAAATTAGATGTGTTCTTGTTTAAAAGTGCCTCCGTGTAACGGCATCACAGGATTTTTTAATATAAGCAGCTCCGGGATGAGTCTCGATTTATTCCATACACAGGCCTGGCAGCAAAGTGTGAACTCAACAAATCCATTCACGTGTGTTTTTCGGTTTACAATTCAGATAATGCCGCAGAGAAGACCTACATTATGATGGAAGCCAGGCTGGGAGCCCTGTTTAAGTCAGAGAGCGAGTACACTCTGCTGGACAAGTAAGTACACAAGACCCTATAGCCAGTAAAAAATAAAACGCATCAAGAGTGCAGATGACTTGAAGTACATTTACATTTACATTTACATTTAGGTCATTTAGCAGACGCTTTTGTCCAAAGCGACTTACAATAAGTACATTTGTCAAAAGAAGGAAACAAAGAAACCACGACGTATCATTGCCGATAAAGTAAGAGCTAAAAATAGAACAAGTGTTAGGTCCTCATCTGAGTAAAGTAGTACTTCAAGAGCAACAGTGCTAAGATCAGAGTGCTATAGGTAATGTTTTTTTTTTTTTTTTTTTTTTTTTTTTTTTGGGGGGGGGGGTGTCGAGGGAGGGTGCTAGTGGGTCATGCTATGTAGAGTCAAGGTGAAGTCTGAACAGGTGAGTCTTGAGCCTTTTTCGGAAGATGGCAAATGACTCTGCTGTCCTGACATTGGTCGGGAGTTCGTTCCACCACTGAGGCGCCAGAACAGAGAAGAGTCTGGACTTTGCTGAGCGACATTTGCTTGATTTCAGTGAAAGTGAAATTAAACACAGTGAAATGAAAATGTTTTGCAAGTTCTAATATTGTGTGTCCCGTGTTTGTTCATTTATCCCTTGTTACATGCTAAATAATGTTTCAAAATATAGTTTTTGAATATTTTTGGAAGAAAACTCCTCTCCTTTTGATGCTGCACATTGAACTGATTGGTGGTTACATAGATGCACAGATTCAACAGGGATTTGGTGCGACTAGCTAACCCCACCCATCATATAAAGCTGCACTTCACATTGGTTAGTGGGTAGCTAGCAGAGAAATACAGCAGGAAGTGTGTTTTAAGCAAATAATTATGCTTGAGGTCACATTGATTAATTTGACTCCCCATCATCCCCTGTCCTTTCTGCCTTTGGCCTTTAAGTAGCTCAGTGTTCAGTATTTTTTCAGTATTTTTTTGTTATTTCCTGTTTGGATTCTGTGATCCTTAAACGCATTGACCATATGATTTAATTCTGTTTGTCTCCATTCGAGTGTGGTCCCATAAACAGTAAGCGTCAGTATCAGCATTTCAGTGCAATTAGTAGACTTTCTAAACCGCTGTTTAGGTCACTGGGTGTACTGAAAGGTCGTCGCATAAACGCACATACCTTATGTAATATTTAATAAACTTCTCTTTTTGAAGAGAAGTATCAACAGCTGGACAGTAAGAGGAAACTGTTTACATAAAAATTCTAGAAAAGAACTACAAATGCAGGTCCATTTACCATTTAATTACAGATATTTAACGTATGTGTTTTGTGTGTTTTTAAGGTTTCCCGGCAAGACGCTGAAAGGGAAAAAATACAAGCCTCTTTTCGAGTACTTTGCCGAGGTCAGTAGAGTGTGATCCTTTTTGTGGCTCTCCACAGGTTTATGTATTGTTTGCCACGCAATGGAGACAGACTTATGTCGTACACTTATTACCTGTCGGAGTACAAATTGGCATCTCAATGTATCTCTCCTCTCCTCTCTGTCTGTCTGTCTATCTCTCTCTATCTCTCCATCTATCTCTCCATCTATCTCTCCATCTATCGCTCCATCTATTTCTCCATCTATCTCTCTTTTGCTTCCACACCACTCGTCCTCCTCCATCTAATTGTTCTCGTTGTTGTTTCACTTCAGTGTGGGGAGAAAGGAGCCTTCCAGGTGGTGTTGGATAACTACGTCAAGGAGGAAGAGGGCACAGGAGTGGTCCACCAGGCACCATACTTTGGAGCTGTGAGTGTGCTCTTTCACTGATTTAAAAAAAAAAACATTTTTAATCAAGAGATGAATGTTAAAGCTTAGAAAATGTCAGAACAAATAAAAAGAATGCCCATCACAATTCTCTTTTGTGACCAAAATCAATTTTTTAAAAAACAGACTAGCAATTCTTTCACTCGATAAATTACTCTTTAGTAATAATCAGTTAATTGACTGTTTCAGCTCCACTACTGGTTAAGGTGTATGATAACATAATATGAAAACTGCTTACAGAATTGAGGAAATGGCACCTACTAAAATCTCCTAGCCTTGAGCCATCAGATGTTCCTGTAGCTCCTGAATACTGGAGCCAACACATGCAGACATTGGTTCAAATATCACTTAACGAGAGGACTAAGAATCGCTCTGTTTTTAAAACCAACAAATGAAAACCAAATGATTTTCATTCATTATTAATATGTTTCGTGGTTTAGAACTTGATTTCAAAGCCAATAAGTTTAATCAAGACTAACCTGGACCCACTGGCCATGAGCTCTATGGTCCTATTTGGAAAAATCATTTCATTAAGTGGTTTGTCTGTCAATACTCTCCACCTTGTTATATTTAATTTTTATATTTTTAAGAACTAGTATACATCTCACAATTCTAAAATACTGAAATGTTTCTTTGCGTACTCTCTTCACATCGATGTCTATGTTTATGAAATGTTTTTTTTTTTAAAATATAATAATATTTATTATACTATACTATTATACTAATAGTCCATTGTTGTGGTGCCATCAGAGGTATTGGGTGGTTGCTAATAGGTTAGCTGCTCTTGTTGAGGGCGGATGGATGCCCATGTGGCTGTAGCCAGCTGTAGATACACACTCAGGTCTTCTCTCTCTCCTAGCTTTCTCTTCTCTTCCGTGCTCCAGCTCATTCCCTATGGAGCTGTAAAGTGAGCCCTTCACATCCCATGCCCATTTGCATTTAAATGTAATATTTATTTGGTAACACTTCTGTTATTTAGTGATCACATTCACATTGATTTGTGGGTAAAGATCTGAAACACAAAATGCATTTCCTCTGGAGATATACAGTGAGAAGAGATTTCCTGCCAAAATAAATATTTCAAATTTTATGTTGTTGTGACTGGATGTGAAATGACCCCTCGAGCCATCCATCTTCGGTCTTGACAGGGTGTTTGAATACAAAATACTTTAACAGCTGGACAGTACGCCCATATTTCATGTATAGCCGTCACATGCCAGTAGTTGCAGTTTCAACTGTGCAAAAAAAAAAAAAATACACAAGGAATTTAATATGGAGTCATAACATATCTTTAAACTAGTGAAACTGGCTGCCGAAGGTGTTCGATAATTACTTATTTTCATCTACAATTTAGAGATTATTATTGAATTAAATTACATTATCTTAAAATAAATGGGTCACTGTATCGAGATTTGGACACTTAATTACTTTTTAAACATTTTAAACAAGTTGTAGTAATGGGCACATGACTTTCTTATTGACATTATAATTAGGGCTACTGACTTAGTTTCATTATTGATTGATCCGACCATTATTCAATCAATGAATTGTGTCATTGTTGTAACTTTAAAATGTCAGAAAATAGTAAAATATAGCTTATATATTCAACTGCTTCTAATCTAAGAGTTAACTATGACAGGCAACTAAGAAATCCTGATTCTTTGGGTGCCTTTCTGTTTAAAATAGTTCTTAATAGATAAATCAAAATGATTGCCAATTATTTTTCTGTTGATTGATTAGTCAACCAATAGTTTCTGGTCAAGTTTTTCCTTCCTTTTTTTGCTGTGATATTATTTTTCATACTAATATATATAATATATATATAATATAGAATTGGATTACATAAATACTTTGACTGACTGATTCCTTTAAACTGTGTATTCTGTCTATAGGATGATTACAGGGTGTGCACGGAATACAAGATCATCCAAAGGGACCAGGCTCCTATCTGCCCTGTGGACGCCTCAGGCTGCTTCACTTCAGAGGTCACTGACTTCGCGGGCCAGTATGTCAAAGTGAGTGACACATCAGACATTTACATGTAGATTACGCTAGCAGACATTTCAGGCTTCTAACCCTGGTGAGAGCCATTGGTATGAGACATGGGATAAAACCTTCAACGGTATTGATAGCTGGTTTGATTCAGCATTTAATTTACCGCTTTCTGGGCACGCGCTCTCCTGTTCCTCTGTTTATATCTGGAGAATACATCTTCCTATAATGAATTTTTTCCTCTTTCATTCTGAACAGTCGCACTGAAATGCGCCCTTTCTTCTTAGTCATAGGCTTAATGCTTTTTGTAATTATGTTAGGTGGCAACTGAGATGAGAATATGAAATATTCATAATGTTTTCCAAATGTAATTCTTAAGGCGCATGTTCGTTGATGCAGAGAGAGTTAAGGGAATCAGCGTCAGAGCGGCTTCACAAAGTTGTGTAGGAAAACCTGCTGCCAAAGCACATTGCTATTGTTTACCAGTGCACTGGGTGCCTTCCCTGTCACACCCAACATCATTACCGCCCTAAGTGGATAGTGAGTGAAAAATAGCAGTGATACATGGCCACTTCACTATTTCACATCCCGGTGCAAAGGCCAGGGAGTGAACCCAACCCGCCCGGCCAGTAACAGTACAGCGTTAGCTAATAAAGAGCATGCAGCCGCAGTACTCTGGAAGTATGTCATAATCCACTTTGGAAATATGTTAAAACCAAGCGTGAGTTTCATGGCCATCTGAGACATTCTTTATTGCCACATAAAAACTCATCGGGGATCTGAGGGAGAGTATCAGTGGCTACGCAAAGAGAAGACGAAAGAGCAGCCGTTCCTCCGTAAAGAGAAAAACTAAATTTTACACAACATGAGAGCCGCGTCTTACACCCAGAAGAGCCTGCAGCTCAGCGGCGCTAGTGGCAGAGTGAGGGTTCAGAGCCCGTCGCCGTCCCGGTGCCGCGGATCCTCGTATGACAGCCGCGGACGCTCTGGTTTTCGCAGCACTGCCGTCGAGTTGGGCACGGAGATACACCAGCAACATGCCAACGAGAAAGAGGAGATGCAGGAACTCAATGTCAAGTTTGCAGGATACATCGGGAAGGTCCAGGCACTGGAGCAGAGAAATGCTGCCCTTCACGCTGAGCTGGCTGCACTGCAGAACCGCTACAAGGGCGGCCCTACAGGCATCGGAGAAGAATACGAACTCAAGTTTAAAGAGGTGCGGGAGCTGATCGAGGCCCTGACTAATGAGAAGGGAGCTGCTGATATCGAACGAGGCTACATTGAAGAAGAGGTCGAAGTGTGGAGACTAAAGATGGATGAGGAGCTGGCGCTCAAAGAAGAGGCAGAGATGATCCTGAGGGAGTTCCGCCAAGATGTCGACAGTGCCACGCTGCAAAAGGCTGAGCTGGAGAAGCGTATCGAGCAACTGGTGGCTGAGATAGAGTTCCTCAAGAAACTGCATGACGAAGAAGTGGCTGACCTCATGAAGCAGATCGAGGACTCAAAGATCACTGCCGAGCTGGATGGCGATCGGCCTGACCTGGCTGCCTATCTGCGCAACATGCGTGCAGAGATAGAATCCGTGGCTGCCCGCAACGTCCAGGAAGCTGAGAAGTGGTACAAGACCAAGTTTGATACCCTCAAGGAGCACGCTGGCAAGCACGAGGAGCAAATGAAGACCATGAAAGACGAGATCACGACCTTCCACAACCAAGTCACGGAGCTGCAGAACCAGATAGATGGATTTAGGGCTCGCAACGCAGCCCTGGAGCAGCAGCTGGAGGAAATGGAGATGTCCCACATGGATAAGGTGGGGAGCCTCGACGCAGTAATTGCTCAATTAGAGACCCAACTCTGTGACACCAAACTGGAGATGACCAAGTATCTCCAAGACTACCAGGAGCTGCTGCACATTAAGCTCAAGCTGGACGCAGAGATCGCCACCTACAGGAAGCTGCTGGAAGGGGAAGAGGACAGGCTTGGGATTGCCAAAGAAGTTTAAAGGGCCGTGACGAGAGGAGACGCAAATCCAAAGCAGCCGCAGAGAAGACCAGCAGAGCGTCGTGGAGTGGAGAGATCAGCGCATAGATATTCTTCCCCATTTCCTCCCTACTTTATCCAAGGACTGGGTATTGTTTGAAATGTTTCTATACCATTTGACTTTCAGTCCAGTTGCCAAAAGTATATTTATCTTGAAATAATATTTTTGATCTTTTCCCATTGAACAAACGAGGACATTGATATAAAATGTAAAATTCTGTCTAAACATATGTACTGTAACATTGCTGAAATAGAATATTCATTTGGCAAAATGTTGTTTCAGTACACTTACGCAAAACTCATACCTACTCGAGCAGGACTGCAGGCAAACCCCCCAAAGAGACTTGAGTGTGCGGCTTTCCCAAATTTTGATTGAAATGAGTAAGTGTCCAATTAACAAAAATAGTAAACAAGATTACAAATCTGACAACGCCAGCTTTCTGTTCACATTTCACATGATACCCAAGAAGTATTGAGGTTTGATAACCAGCCCTTCTTACCCTCTTGCTTACCGTGCCTCGCCCTGACCCCGCTATCCTTACGTCTTTGCTTACAATGTCTGCTTGTCTCCGAAATCCTCGCAGTCCCAGTCAGTACTTCAACTTTTAAATAATTTTCTCAAAACAACCCTCCTGTCCTTCTCCTTCCCTAACCAGACCTACCCTGCCGTTTCCGGTCCCTTCTTAACCTTTTCCTTCATCCCCCATTCTACAACACACGGAATTCACCTTCCATCCAAATCACCCACAATGTTCTACCTCTCTCCATTTCTGTCACTTTCTTTTACTACATCTGCTCACTTGTTTTTGCCGCCGCTGCTGTTGATCAGACCTTTACAAAAACACTTCTGTCCTGCCGTGATATGTCACATATCGACCCAAACAAAGCAGAACAGATGCCATCAGTGTTTCGCCTTGTCTTTACAATTCTTCTGTTTTGACAAAACACAATGATTGACCATTTACACTAATGTTGACCAACTGTAACTTAATAAAGATTGAAGTGAGTGCATACAAAATAATGCATTGATCTTTTTTTCCTTTCTCTTGTTGCCTTTTCTCTTAAATGATGTGTCTTTTCTTATCGGTCTACTTCGTCTCTTTTTGCCATAACTTTATTTCTCTGTCGGCATTCTTTCTTTACCTTCCTCTGTTTTGGAACTGGAAACTCTGCTGTGTAATTATGATTTGTTCCAAAGAGATTCTCAAAGAGTCACAAAGTAAACTCGTAAATACATCAAATAGCCCTTGTTTATGCTAAATTGTCCAGGTGGTGGAATTCTCTCAAATGTTCATAGGCGAAGTTCCCATGAATCTCCACATCACAGGTGTCCTTTCATGTTTTAATGAGCCTGGGTCATGCCATAACAACATTTACTCTGAGCTGAGAAAATTCAAAACCCCTCTCTCTACAAAGAGGTCACGACCAACAGTGTGCCATACACCTTGCAGAGAAGTCATATTTATGAGCTTCCTGTGAATTACATTGTGAGCTTGGTTGGAGGGAGATGAAGTAGAGCATGATGAGGCACAGGGCTGATTGCATATTAGATGTTCGCCATGCAACAATGAGCCGGATGACAAAACACACACATTCTCCATACCTGTTTGGTGGTATTTATCACACCTGAATGAGCAGACCGTGACCTTGGCTGGGAATTTTCCTCAGTTTTTTCTTAAAGGGAAGTGTAAAGTCACAATGTATTCAAGAATCCAAGCAACAAACAGCCAGTGATGCACAATAGTGTAAATAAATACTGTAAAAATACTACAACTGGAACAATTGCTGAGTCATTTTATTTGTTGCTCTTGTACATAAAACCACTGGTCTGCAACGATTTATATTCTAACTAATACTAGTATTAAGTTGAGATGTTGTTATGCTACTGCACATTATGAATACACAAGGTTTTTGATCTAAATAGATTTATAGAACAATAAGTAAAGGACAAACATTTAAGAAGATTTTATGGTATTTATTTAAGACACATTGTATAATGTCTTAAATAATTACTGTTAAATTCTGTTTTCTGTGATGCATACAATGTTGTGCTGTTATCAATCATTTTTTTCCACTGCAGTTTTAAATACGGTTGACATTCAAGCCCAAGTTATGCTTCCGCGTTGACACAACGCAAAGGGGCTTGCGTACCCCCCTTATGTCCAACGCAAGGGCCTGACGTGCACCTCCCAAAAATCCTGGACGCGCGTCGAGGTGACGCAACACCAACGCAGCGGCATTGGCTGTGATTGGTCCGCTAACTACATCCGCTAGAGACCGCTATCCGGTTTCCACTCATAAACACCGTCATTTAAACTTTTAATAGGCTACTTTTATTGTTTTCACCTCGTCTTATTGTTTGCACCTTGTCCCTTTTGCACAAAGAAAACACCAATTTCTGAAAAATTGTGGACGTTTAAAGCCGGAAAGTAAACAAATAGGCTATAACGAGGCTAACGACGATATACGCCAAGAGTCTCGGTCGGTTGGTCATTCTTTACAAAAAACATAGCGCCCTTTACCGGTGTGGCATTGAATTGCATTTCAACACGTAAACCCAACGCAGAACCATCACGGTCTCCAAGCAACTGCGTGGCCGTTGCGTGATCACTACGCGGAAGCATAACCGAGCCTTTATACTACATATGATATTAAAATAAAGAGGAACATATGATTAGCAATGGATCGTAAGATTTGTAAAGGGGATGAACTGATGGTTCCAGTAATCAGGCATCACTTGTGGAAAGAACAGCTTGAAATTGCTTCCATTCATGGAAAGTGAGGAAAAAAACGTATTTTGCTTTGTTTTTCTTCTATAGGATGCTGATAAGAATATCATCAAGTGGCTGAAGGAGAAGGGTCGCCTCGTCAATGCCAGCAGCTTCAAACATAGTTACCCCTTCTGCTGGAGGTGAGACCAACGATCAAACTGTAAAGCTAATGTGACTTCTGAGCCACGCTGTAAAACTGTATTTAAAACAGCAGTTCCTACTTCAGTAGAGGCAGCTTAATTTAGTGTTAGAAGACATAATATACAGCTTTGGCGTTCAGTTAAGTGTTTAAAAGTTTTGTGGTTCTTCTGTGCTCATGCCTAACCCGAGAGCATCTGCCCAGGGCCTCATCGGAGGTTTTGTGGTCTCTGAACAGAATCAATTCTCAAAGCCAATGTCGGCGTGGTGGCAAACGCGTAACCTCAAGGTTCCACATTATCACATCGTACCAAAGGAATACCCAGACCCACACACAAACTTTCTGAGCAGCCTAAATCACTGTCTCACTTGGAGCAGCTGCAGGCTGACCCGAGCAGGATTAATTAACCCAGTAAATATGCAGCGATGTGCTCTCCAAGCCACAAAGAGACACAGCAGAGATGAAGCAGTGGCGCTTTTAACCAAGCAACACCTGCGAGGTAGAACTCTGCATAGTGCAGGGAGCTACGCCTTCGGCAAAACCTCGGAAAGAAAAAAATTCCTTCAACCACAAACTGGTGGAGGAGAGGAAAAAGTGGGACACAATAATTATTTAAATTACACAAATATTTAAATTAAATTTGACCTGGCTGGTATTGTCCACGGGTTTACTGTGGTTGGGAAAGAATAGCTTTTTCTCAAGGTGGAGCTCTTTTCTCGAGGCAGATATTTGGTGATGAATTGATCAATTGAGCAAATTAGAATTTTGACCTGATATTGGCGCTCGATAAAAATGGGGGGAGGCGGGGGTCTTCATATTAATGATTTTATTCTCTCTGTCTCGCTCTCTCAATCATAGATTATATTATTTAATCAGTTAATCAATTAGGCTTCCTTCATGAATTATGATTTGTCTTAGATAAGCATTTTTGTCCTTATTTGGAATATCTTTCTTACCTTATCCTATGTTTTTAGGTCTGACACGCCCCTGATCTACAAAGCTGTCCCCAGCTGGTTTGTCAGAGTGGAGCACATGGTGGAGAAACTACTGGACAACAACGGCAAATGCTACTGGTAATCTATTTCCTGAGACAGCCGATAGTTAGCTTGGTGCTAAGTTACAGTGAATCGGCAGCTATGAGCATCAAGCGATCTAAAATACTTCAAGCTAAGACTGTTATAGTCCCAAAACAATTACAGCCACTATTCTGCACGACCACATAAAGTTGTCTCTGCAGGACAGCTATATATAACTGGTCATAGTAGTTGTCTCTGTCATTTTTCTTTGTCATTAAATGGGGTTAAAATCCTCACCAAAGCATGTTATTACGGTGCACGTGGGGCTATTGTTTATGGAAGACATTAGCATGATGCTAATTGTAAAGAAGGACGCAAAAGGAAGCATCCACGTGATGGCTTTGCTAAGTGGTATTACCCCTGGTGCTCCCAGTGCTCTTTTCTGAGCCACAGTAGCTGCCTCTGGTAATGGGACTGTCAAACTGAGATGAATGAGTAGCCGCTAGGAAGGTGAAGTCGCACAGACACACACATACACGGAGCCCGGCACAAACGCACACACTACTTTAAAGGCCATATTTCTTATCTGAGGAGTATGTCTTACATGTAATTCATATGTAAGTAACTTACGGTGTGTTTCACTATGCTTTTTTTTTAAGTAGGATCGGACAACGAATGGTTGTTTTCATTAGGATTTTTTTTTTTCCAGCGCCCAAGTCTTTGTCTGATCAAAACCCAAACATGTTCCTTTTGCTTTTTTTTTGTTTTGTTTAACAGCTTGAACTGTTGAATTTGGAGATCTGGCTTGCTAAATTAGAAATTCAGAGCATTTCTGCAGCCTCCACACAGCTTTCAACCTGGTGATTGCCGAGCCGGTAACAGCGCTAACGGTACAAACAGCCGTAACATTGCTTGCAGAGTGAACAGTATTAACCTGCGGGGAGGAACCAGAGGGGGGATGAGCTCTAAGCTTCCATAACAATGCCGTCAGTCTGTAGAGCGTTATCAGCTGTAACCGCTGTATGAGCGCCCAGCTGTGTAAACGACGCACAGAGAACGTCGGATTACAACACACACAGAGGGACAGTGATTTCTTTCTTTGCTCAGGTAGACGTTACTCCACTCTTTTGTTTGCTGCTATATCAACGCTCTGAATATCTTATGAAGAACCTTTAAATATAACTGCTTGAAAAGATCCCTCAATTATTAAAGTTGTTTCAGCTCTACAGTAGAATGCAAAGGAATGTAACACATTTGTGGACATGATGAAACGTTTATAATGACCGTCTCGAAGGAATCACTGTAAATTCATTATAATTTATAATGATAAATTAAGCTGTTGTACTTTGGGAAGCCTACAGGAAATTATTCATAAAGTATATACGCACATATTTCCTCCCTGTGTCTCTATGGCTGCAGGGTGATGCTCTTATGCAGCCTTTTAATTAGGCTTATGCTCCAACCTTAATTATTTGATTTTGTTAAAGAAGTTTTTTTTTTTTTGTCTTTTTGATAAGACTCCACTTTCTTACATACAAAATCCTTCAGAAGGCTAGTTACCATATTCTCAAAGTGATTTGTCCATTTTTTCTCTCAAATGGTGCAGTGGCTAGACTCAAGCTAAGTATTTATTTGTCAAGCTTTCAGATTTCTCCTGATGTCTGACTGAATAAATGAAGGGCCGAATTACTGACCGCTCTCGAAGGGGAGCTGGTCTCTTTTTGAGGTTCAAGGTGCTGGAAGCTCGGTCACTTTAAGAAACATAAATCCAAAGCTTGACAGACCTGCCGTGTATACTTGAGGTACCTAAGCCACGATTGGTCGATCACTGTTCAAGAGGAGGGGTTTAGAGAACAGTCAAACACCTGATTAGCTGTAAATTGTCAGTCATCAGTTTCTCTTTTCTTCCCTCTGTTCTTATTTCCCATCCTCCGTACCGTTTTTCCCACCATGTGCATGCTAAATCGGTCCTGACCACAATCTCTGTCCCTCTGTCTCCCTCTTGTATCCATCCCTAGCGTCTCTCACTTATAATAGAAACCTGTATATGTTAAATGGCTCCTCTGTGTGTCTTGACCACAAGACAGCACACTTTAAATCCTACTTTTAGCATGAAGCAAGACTGGGAGGGTGAGGGGTGGAGGAGTGTGAGAGGGGGACTGATGAGCAGCAGCAGCAGCAGCAAAAAAAAAAAATCATTAAATTGATATATTAGGGGTCTAAATAGAAATGCCTCATACAAATGGGAATTGATGAACTCGTTGCTTAGCGCGTAGATCCTGACAACGATTTATACCCCCCCTGCTCTGTCCTCCTGGGCAGCGAGAGGGGGGGATAGAGGGAAAAAATGAGGAAGAGGAAGGGATTGTGAGATAGTGGATTAAAGCTAGAAATCGGTCGAGGCGAAATGGGAAAAGGGAAGAGCAGAAACGGGGTGCAGAGGAGGAGGAATATGCCTTGAAGGGAACGTTAACCTTTGCAGTTGAGCTGCATAATGACAGCAGCACAGTTTATTTTTAAGGCTAAACTGAGGAAGAAGAGAAAAATAAGGCAGCTCAGTAGGAGGAAGGAATTGTAATGGGCATTACAATAATGCTTGCTCTTGTTGACAGAAAATGTTTTGCACATTATATTAGCAGGGTATCAGTAGGTCAGGGTAGAAAAAGGCTTTAGAATTGATTAAAACAATTATTTTCTATCCGACCCATTTATCCTCTAATGCCCCTTACCCAAGTTCAGGTTGTGTTAATTGAATTAATTATATCATTTTCCGTTATTGCTATGTGTAGTGAAAATCAAATGTAATAATACATAATTCAAGGCCATATCATCCCCACTGCTTTTCAATATTTTCACACTTTGGACCAAATGCCAGTGAAATGACTTCTAAATTTTATTCTATGTGGTGTTGAAAACGCCTTTCAAAAGTCTTGATGAACCCTGCAGCAAATTGAACGGTTTCTAAGGGAAGTAAATGGCTGTCAAATGAGGTTTGACCGCAGTACTCTTGTTGTGTGTCACAAAAATAGACTTCGATCACACAGACTGACTTGAATCTTCATTTTTTTTTTAATTAACTGAAATCAGAACACGCATCGTAATCTCTCTCTTTTCTTCCGGTAGGGTTCCAGAGTTTGTGCGTGAGAAGCGTTTCGGGAACTGGCTGAGAGACGCGCGGGACTGGGCGATTTCCAGGAACCGTTACTGGGGCACGCCAATCCCTCTCTGGGTCAGCGAAGACTTCGAGGAGGTCAGGAAATCACAAATACACCCTTGTTTTATTAGAGCACTTAATGCTTCTAATGTGTCTTTCTACTCTGCAGAGATCAAACAATTTGTCTGTGTCATGACCAAATACCAAGACAGTTACTCAGAGTTGGCAGCACACAAATCAATCTGGGTGAAGCATGAGAGGCATAATTGAAAAGTTGAACTCTTCATAAGTCTCACTTTTATTTACTGGGGAAGGAGTTTGGGGAAAAAATGTCTTGATATCTCACCAAGGAAATATTGGTTTGCTGCGAGCGTGCAGAAATCCAACACTTCTCATAAATTGTTGAGTAAAATGTTTCTCACTGACCTCTTTTTGACTCTCCCATAATTTAGCAAAATCGGGCCATTTTTCTGTGTTTGTGTGTAGGCTTGTGTAGGAGAGACTTTCTGGCATGGCAGAGTGAGGTGACCGTGGTGTCAAACCAAAGAGTGCTGCGTGACTCCGTACTGCAGTCGGAGTGAGCTCCCCTCCGGCAACATTACCATAAACTCAACACATGAATCATTCATTAATGTAATCGTCAAATAAACACAAACCAAAATGTGTTTGGGTTCTCTACATGTCGATTAAGGCGACTTCAAAGTTCCTGAAGACAAATGGTGTTTGGGGGGTGTGTGGGGGGGAGGATGGATGGAAGACAAGGAAAATAAGGGGAGGTGGAAGAGGGGACAGAATAAATTTGCCGGTGAAAGAAAATAGCAAAGTACAAAGGTGGGAGATGAAAAAGGGAGGATAATAAATGGAGAGAAGACATGGAGACAGAACTGTTTAAATGTTAGTCCGGTTATGGATGCTCATTGCCAGACTGTGTGAAGTACACTGAACTGAATAGAGATGTCAGAATTGGGTTGTTTGAGCGTTTGAAAAATGAAGTGTTGGTCCCATGGCTGAAAGAAGGACAGCTAGCGACCTGCTTGCTGGAAATAGCATTGTGGCTGTTTCCAGAACACTTGCGCTCCTCGGTGCCGCTTTCACGCACCCCTGAGTGGCAAATCAAACTCCAAACTTAAGCCGAGAGCGAGCGTGGCTGGCTGTCTGTCTGTGTTGTGCTGTGTGTGGCAGCATGATCTCTTTCTCTCTTATCGTTTCTTCCTGTTCGCTCTCTATCTCTCTTTGCCTTTCTTTTCCGATATGTTGCTTTTACTCCTCTTTTGTATGTGACGGTGGTTTTGTCTCACTGTATCTGGGCCATGATACCTGGTGCTGTGATGAAAGTAGAGCAGAGCCTACAGGTTATCTCTCTGAGGAGACCAGATAACACACTTTACCTTACTTTCTCAGGTAAAGTTACGCAGGAAGTGTGTTGAAGGGGGCCTACTTTTAATTTGTGTTGAACTATGATAACTTGCATGAGGTTCAGTGTTGATAGTTATTTGTGAGTTTTAAACAAATAACTTTAAATCAGGGTACAACTGCCTACAAGAGTTAAAAGGAAAAATCCCTATTACTCTTGTCTCATCAGTAAATCTGTGACAAGTAGCTAGTTTAGACTGGAAAAGGGGAAACAGCCTAACCCTACTAATTGACACGTCTTATTGGTTTAATTCAGAAATGAGAACGGTATACATTTTCTCATTAGCGTAATGCAATACACCAAATTGTCACATTTGTTTAATATTGTATGGCCAAATAAAATAGGTGAAAGTACCAAACCAGTACTTGATTGAATCATATTGATATTTGAGAGTTTTAAAAATTAGATAATGGTTTATTGTCTTTTTTCCCAAAATGTTATTCAACATAAAAGCATAACAACGACCTTGATAGGGGGTGAGATGATGATAATTGTAAAATGCCATAAATGGAATTTAAGGCCTTTAATAATTCAAATTACTTGTTTTTGAGAAGCTGGAACCTGTGAATGTTTGGATCTTTTGCTTGATAATTAAAACAGTTAATTGATTTAATTGGTCAAATTTTCTTAAACTAATTTCAGCAATTATCATTAATTTCCGTCTTCAGGACATTTTTAACTGTGTGCGCTTGTCCGTCAGGTGGTGTGTGTCGGGTCCATCGCTGAACTGGAGGAACTGACTGGAGTCAAAGTAACGGATCTGCATCGGGAGAGGTGAGTCACTGATTGTGTGTGTGTCTGTGTGTGTGTGTGTGTCTGTGTGTCTGTGTGTGTGTGTGTGTGTGTGTGTGGACATGAGCTGATATGTCTACGATATGGTTCCTGGGCTTGTCTGGGTGTGTGTCAGTGTATGAGCTTGTCCATGTTAAATCTGCCATCTGCCTCTTTAATGTGACCTGTCTGCCTGAACAGACGTGCCGTGCAACACAGATCACTTTCCTCGTCCGCTCCTCGTCTGCTAATTACATTTAAGAAGTTCCATGGGGCTGGCCATCTTTAATTGATGGGGGAGGAAGACGTAGCGTTCTTCCTGCTCCTGTGTCTGGGTTGTGTGCTTACAGGATGACTCAGCAGGTCTGATGAAAATTATTTTAGCTATCTCGAAGATATAAAAAAAGAAAATCATCTAACTAAAGAATGACTGTTTAGCTCTGCAGCAGTTCATCGGATGTTTGAACACGTGTTCATTGTGTGATGTACGGATCTCTAACAACTAACTGGACAGAATGTCACATGGCATTAAATGGTGTGAAGTGGCCAGCTCCCAAGTGCGACTATTTTAGCAAAATCTTAATAATGCACCGTAAAAATGGCAAAACTGCTCAAAATTAACCTGGCAGATCACTTCCTTTTGGAATAAAACTGCTTAACACTCTCCATTTCCTCAGTCGGCCCAGGAGCAGAGCTCTTAGGAGCAGCAGAGTACTGCAGTAGAGCATCTGCAGTTTATAGGCCTGAGTGCTCATAATTTAAGAAATGGGTAGCAGGTTGTTGCTGGAGGGGAAAACAAAGTAAAGGCTTGCTTAATCAACGTCCTGTGGATATCTCATGTTAATGTTCCGTTTGTTGTTGTTTTTGTATTAATTTCAAACTAAGTTATTAGTCGTAACCAAGAATACAATTAAGTGAACTTTTCATACAGATGAATTTAATCGTGGTTTAGTGGGGACCTCCCACAGGTTAGCACTTTGTTACTGCAGCCAGGTTCATCTGTGCTTTCCTCAAGAAGCTATGTCTAAAGCTCATGAACTAAAGCAATATCCGAGCTTATTGTAGCGGAACGCAGCGTTAGCAACTCTGTCCTTTTCTTAAACCTCGTTCCCAGTGGTGAAGGATTCTGCAATCCTTGTTTTTTTTACTGTAGCCAAAAAGCCTTTAGAGCCATATATTCACTAGTGTTTTAAAACTTCCCCATAGCAGTAATAACATCTAAAACCCTGCCACTCGTCTTAACAATTGTACTTGCTTTCCCTTGTTCTGTCCGCACTCTCTCGGCCCAGCATTGACAGTCTGACAATCCCGTCACGGCGTGGTAAGGGCGTGCTGCGGAGGCTCACCGAGGTGTTTGACTGCTGGTTTGAGAGCGGCAGCATGCCTTACGCCCAGGTCCACTACCCCTTTGAGAACAGGAAGGATTTTGAAGACTCTTTCCCAGCAGACTTCATCGCCGAAGGCATTGACCAGACAAGAGGATGGTAAGCTGTGGATGAATGCATGGTTTCCCGGTTCTTCTTTTAGCTTCAACTTAAATGCATACATATCCAATAATGGCAAATGGGGGGAAGAAATTGATGGTTATTGTTTTTTACCCTAAATCCTACCTCAGAGAAGAAATTAATCGTAACATTCAGTCTTGCTGCTCACCTGACCTTGTTTGTTCAGTTCTGTTTGTGTATGTTTTTGCATCCTGCTGTAGGTTCTACACCCTGTTGGTGCTCTCCACGGCGCTGTTTGGCAAACCACCCTTCAAGAATGTCATTGTTAACGGATTGGTACTTGCAAGGTGAGTCCATTCACTTATTAACAAACCCATCTTCCTCATCTTTCTTTCATTTGCAAATAAAATACATTTTTATTAGATTAAGGCTGGTCTTTGTTTTTCTTGTGACAACATCAAAACCAACGATGTGTCTCTTGATACTTTACAATTTCAAGTCCCTCCAATTTCCTAATCAGCCTTTGGCTACACGATAAATAGCAGGATGCTCTTTTGGTTTTTGGCTTTAATGAGCTTCATTGACAGTAAGAACAACACAGGATATTACCAACCCTGTGCTTACAGTCAATTTCCAACTAATTTCCGATCTATTTTCTGCAGACGTTTTTTTTTTTTTTGCCGCTGATTGCCCCCCGTTTTTCTGTTCCTTTTCTCCTCCTTCATTCACCTGTCTATTCATCTCCTTTTCTTCCTTTTCTCATGATCAGTGTGGTATGTGTGCCATAACATTTAGCCCTTAGAGCTGCTCTACAATAGGACTACTTGTCCTCAGCTCCGGGGTCTAAATGTAGTACTGGGCTTACAGGCCTGCTGACCTGGAAGGACTTGACTAATTTGAATACCAAGTTACATGGATTCTAACATGCACTTTTGTGCATGCATGCATGTGTGTCTATGTGCATTAATGCCTTTGTTGTCGCATTCCTGCAGCGATGGACAGAAGATGAGCAAGCGCAAGAAGAACTACCCGGATCCAGGACTGATAGTGCAGCAATATGGAGCTGATGCCCTCAGGTCAGCTCTGTGCTTGAATGTGAATGAGTGTGTGTCTGTGTGTGTCTGAAGCATGAATGCCTGTGTGCCGGTGGCAGGGTTCTGTGTGTTACTGTTCACCTACCTTATGTTATTAGCAGGCATGGTTTTAAAAAGGTTTGAATCACTATTCATGCTTAATTAGGCTCGTTTTTTGTCCGACCAACAGTATAGATACACTCACGCATACTGTCCATTCACATACACATTCACACACACGTTTCTCCTCGTACATTCATTTCTTCGCCCTGAGCAGGGAGAGTGCCATGGCCATATGGCCTTATGAATAAAGCACTATGCATTTGCGCCATATGGTCACATACAGTATATACTGATGAAGAGGGAGCTGCAGAGATAAAGAGAGAAAGCCGGCAGTCTGTTTCTCTTTAGGGCTTCCATTTACAATATGTCTCTTTTGAACCTTAAAAATTAACTTGCAGTATAGCAGTTATGGTACAGTGATCTCCATAAGTATTTTAACTGCCATTACTCTTACGTTAGACTGTGATGGTTATTTTAAGTCTTTTTAGTGACGGGCATCTGTCTTGGTTTTGAGGTGTTGAGGCATTTCAACTATATCTTCAACAGTTGCTGCTATTAAAATCGCTCATGGCCTATTGCATGAAGTTGCATCATGTTGGCTTGCCTCCAGAGTCTTTATTGAAACCTTTTGTAACCGCTCTTACCCAATGTGCTCATGCCTGCCACAGACTATTTTATTCATAGGGATTATTCCGATTTTCTGTCATTGTCATGTCAAAACTGTCTTTACTAGGCTTGAGATGCTGTTGGTGAAATTTGGTTTGCGCTGAACATATATAAGGTGGACATTTAGGCTAATTTGTAAAGCTAATCCAATCCAAATATGTTTGACAGCTGAATAGCTTTGCATTACGCATGCACAGCCTGGTTTTTCTTTAATAGTGTCCAATATGTTTTTTTCATTTTTTTTATTATTTTTTCTCTTTTATCAAGAGTAGTTTTTTCCTCACAGTTGCGGCAAGAAGATTTGAACAGGGTTTTAACGGCCTAACGGCCATCTGCATGAGCTCCATATTGAAGTTTAAATGCTCAACCAACAGCTGCACTTAAGAGTCATGTTTTACCTGATACATGTCGAACACATACACTGATTTAGTAAACTTAAAACAAAACGGACAAATCCAATCGGTTCAGGATGGGAATCACCAATATTGATACTTATAATATGATATGTCATGATAAGAGCTTATTGCGATTTCAAAATATGTGAGATATGCTTAGTATTGTGCATATAAATATTATTTTAACTGCAAATTATGCAGCATCTATTTTATACAGTATACAATACAGTTCTTGCTTGGTTCATCTCACTTCGATTATTTTTTATCACAGCAAAATGGGTTTGTCAGCCATGTAGAAAGAATGAGAAACACTGGCATGAAAAACGTCTCATAAATGTTGCATCATACACCTGACAAACTGAACTGTTTGTATTTCAGTCTCAAAAGTCCGATCCCGCTGACTTCACGCATCACTGCACCAGAAAAAATCTCTGAAAGAAAACACTGAAAAAGCAACTGTTAACAAAGATTTTAAATTGTATTTGCAATATTAATAGTTTGCATAAGAAAAGATCCGTGTACGGATACAGTATTGCCACACAAAATATGGCGATACTAGTAGTAGAAATAGTCACCTTTTCTTCCATCCCCCCATCCCTAATATCAGCCTCCCCTAACCCATTATGATTAACCTTTAGGTTTTATGTTGTTTTTTCTTCCAGAATGAGTGATTTTACATTATGTTTAAACTGCTGGTATTGGTGCAAAGTTTGGTGAATGTGTAACTATGGCAACGCTGCGCAGTTATTTAAAGTTTATTCTGATTGCCTTAGTTTTCGCATCTCTCTCTCCTCAAACACACTTACTAAGGTCCACTTAGCCCACGTAGGAGGTCCACGTATAGGTCCACTTACACAAAAGGCCTCACACACTCATACACATCTATGCACACATTTACGCCATTACCTGTGGACACACTCTTAGAGGTCTGCAAGCCCGTCAGGACCCTACGGGTCAGCTCCTCTCTTTTCATCGAGCCTGTGTATACACATCTGTGTGCCTATATATCTCATTTACGCTTTTGCATGTATCTGCACCCTTTCATTGTGACCGTATACGCCTCTGAATTCTTTTTTTTTTTTGGCCTCTCCACACTCTATGCTCTCACGTCCTGATTATCAACCCCTGCCACACTCACCGTCTCCTTCACTGTCTCTCTTTATAGACTGTACCTCATCAACTCTCCTGTAGTGAGAGCTGAGAACCTGCGTTTTAAAGAGGATGGTGTGCGAGACGTGTTGAAGGATGTCTTCCTGCCGTGGTATAATGCCTATCGCTTCCTGGTGCAGAACGTACAACGTTTGCAGAAGGTAATGAACAGAATAAAAAGCTTATTCCTCCCACAACTCCTGCTATGGTGCTTTAGCGATTACTTGTCTAAAAAGCACGGCACTGTTTGATAGTACAGCTGTTTGTTACGATACAAAAAGCAAATCACTCGTTTGTTAGTTCCATGAAATAATGTTCTAATAGCTGCAGTAATGTTTTAATAGTAATAAGAGAAACAAATAGACAGCAAAGGACATAGGGAAACTGCACAAAAAGAAATCTTTCTTTCTTAATGCTTTGTTCAACTGTGTGTGTGTGTGTGTGTGTGTGTGTGTGTGTGTGTGTGTGTGTGTGTGTGTGTTCATGTATCAGGAGGATGAGATTCAGTTCCTGTACAATGAAAACACAGCAAAGCAGAGTGACAACATCATGGACAAATGGATTCTGTCCTTCACACAGTCCCTTATCCAGTTCTTCAAGGCTGAGATGGAGGGTGAGGAAGACACAAACAAATAAACACACACACACACACACACACACACACACACACACATGCTCACCAGTGTGTGAGCATGTGTGTGTGTGTCTGTGTCATCACTTGACATGCACAGGGACTAAGAAGACAACTCCTCATATCTTAAAAATTCATCATGTTTCTACATTCAGCGTCAATAAAATAGACAAACGTGACTGTGGTTTCTCGTTGCAGCTTACCACCTGTACACTGTCGTGCCTCGCCTGGTCAAGTTCGTAGACATGCTCACCAACTGGTATGTGAGGACCAACAGACGCCGTCTAAAGGTGAGATGATGGCGCCGAATCAGTGCGTGTTATATAGTAATCGTCCTAATTATACATAAGTGGATTTACAGTTTATATCCTGTCAATGTATTTTGTTGTTTTTTTGTGTAGCACATAAATTATTAATTTCCATAATGGAAACAGTGATTTAAGGGACCACTAAATCTCTTCATCAAAGGCACCATGTACAGACATTTCATAGCAATGAGTTTGCTGGCCAGGCAACATTTGGTTGAAGTGAATTGGGGATACATGCACTGATGTGTACTCGGGCACTTTTATCTTCTCACAGTTCCAAGGGGACTGACGGTATTGATGTGTGTGTGAACTTTTTCAGGGAGAGAGTGGCACTGAGGACTGCCTGTGGGCGCTGGAAACCCTCTTCAGTGTTCTGTTCTCCATGTGCAGGCTGATGGTGAGTCATACTGTGTGTGTGTGTGTGTGTGTGTGTGTGTGTGTGTGTGTGTGTGTGTGTGTGTTAGTGTCAGAAAAGGGGGAAAAAAACACAAAAAAAGATTGTATGGAAGAAATTTCTTGTGGTGAGTTTTTGCTTTTGTGTGTGCAAGACACAAAGAAATAACGCTGCGATGGAAGAGGTGTGCGTGTGTGTGCTTGCATGGCTATGAATAATGCATGAGCAGTAGGAGTTTTTATTTATAACACATTGAAGATGTTTGCATGTGAGGCGAGATGCACGCCAAGCGCCAGTTGCCTAACCCAGATCAATACAGATCAGCCGTGAGCTTCACAAATTAATTAACTATGGTTGAAATGGAAGAGAGCTGCATTAGAAGCAGCCTCACTCTGGCACACTTCCTTTTGAACTTTTGCATCATTGAGTGGAAAAAACGGATTCACTGAATACAGATGCTTCTGACTTTTAGTCCTTTATGTCGGGAAAATGTAAATGAACTACAGTGCAAAGCATCTCATAATCTCCTTTCTGTCTTTTTTACTTGCTTTCTTCCTGCCGTCCACTCAAGGCTCCCTTCACACCCTTCATCACGGAGATGATGTACCAAAATCTGCGTCACCTCATCGATCCCGCCTCTGTCGAGGAGAAGGACAGCAGCAGCATCCATTATCTCATGTTGCCCCAAGTCAGGTTGGAAAAATCATTCCATAAAACCGACATTTTACAGACGCTTCATTTAAAGCGTGTATTAGAGAGAAAAATAGGCAAAAAGAACCCGGTGACTTGTCGCTGTCTGTATTAGCTAAAAGTGGGTTTTGCGAAATTGAGAATGTTTGTACTTCTTTCCTCCAGAGTATCATAGTAAAGGTATGTTGCCCCACCTGATAAACAGATACCATAACCCATACCATATTAAGCTATTATGAATTATATGAAGCTTTAAGGAAATTGAGCTGAGCTGCAAAATCACTCAAATCGTACAAATCATACAAATACCACATATTTATTCTAGAACTAAATTGATGGAATGCAAGTGCATCAGCTCACAAGGTGATATTGCATATTGTGTATAATCATATCTAGCAATAATGATTTAGAGCAGCATGTAATAGTGACAATAATCAAATTAAACTTTATATAGCCCTTTCCATACACACAATGCAGCTGAAGTGTCAAGCTCAACAGAGAACCTTCCGGGTTCATCTGTTAAAAATAAACAGTAACAGTTGCTGATGATGAGCCTAATCGGTTTCATCCAGGATGCGTCGTCTTACTTTACCTCAATCGTATCACAGTCAGAGTAGAAGCTCTTGAAGCCTGAGAGTCCACAGTAGCTTCTAGATAAATCCTCAGGCTTCATAGCAGCTGCTCTCTTTGTGTCCTTAACCATTTCTTCTCTCCCCCATGTTGCGAGTTGATACACCAACGCTTTGGTCAAATTTCGTTTTTGAATATTTATTTTAACATATTTTATGGAATGTATTGGTTCCATAGATTTTTTTTTTTTTTGAGGTGATCAAAATTGATCACAGATTAACCTATTTTTAACAGTGATACAAAGTTAGTTCCATGTAACAACCTGGTCATCTGATATGCAGAAAGCCAAATCCTCAGCCTCTCCATTTCACTGCTATCTTATCTAAAAAAGCAGTCTAATCGGGTTTAAATGTTTAGATATAAACTGTTGATTTTAGAGAGCGATAAGAGATAAAGAGAAGCGTTTAAGAGATGCACTAGCAGAGAAATACCTAGACAGAACTGCACAAGGCCTGTGTCTGATTGTCAGCCTAGCACATGAATATTGCTCACAAAATATGATAATTTAATTCTCACTTCAATTTCTTCTGTGAAAAGTGTGCCTTGGTGGTTGTTCAGTCTTGTAAAGCCTGGGAGGAACTTCTAATTGCCCAAATGTAATTGCATCATCTTTAACGACACAAAAGTTCTGACATGATTAAATCTCCATTTGATTTAGTGTAAGAAAAATAGTTTGTGTAATGGTTCATATAATCTCCCTTGTCACTTTGGTAGCACTCAGTGCTGCAGTTTTATTAGCCGCTTGTCCTTCCCGCCGTCGTGTGGGAGCACTTCACCCCCCTCCCGAAGGTCAGCCACCAATCAGGCGGTGGGAAGAGCTGCTCCTCAATCAGCTCATTAAATGATTGGCTGTCCCTGGAGTCCGCTCCTGCCTCACTCTATTCCACTGTTGTGTGCACACATGCAGAAGCAGACTGTTGGAGGAAATGAACAGGCATTGTGTGTGTACACACACACACACACACACACACAGTTAGGGGCTAATATCACTATTATGCGTGATTATCAGTGGCTTTGTGGCTGTAATTTAGACCCAGCAGTGGAAGTCACCTTATTAGTGGGTGTTTCTGAGTTAAACCCTGACATTGGTTGTTCTGAATTCTGTCTTTATTTAGATGCGTGGTCCTAACCTTACCACGCTCTATTCATCATTTTCCTCAACAGAACAGACATTTATATTTCGAAACCACTGATTAACTAGAATACGCCGACCGCTGCCTGTGAGTTATGGCACAAATGCACCTCGTCCCCTAACTGTGCCCTGAAATTACAGAATTTCACAGAATTCAGAGTGTTTCTCCTAAGAGGTGGGGTTGTTTTTGATGTTCCTCTCATCCCCGTACATCCACTTATTATAAGTAGACTGCTCGGTCCCTTTGCAATTGCAAAAGTCTCATCATGTTCAGCGTTGCAGATAAAAACGTTCTCTTCTGTATGTCCCAAACTGCAGAATAACATACATACTATGACATTGCAACGCTACATATGATGTGCTGATACTTATAGTTCCTTAATTCATGTTTCAGGGAGAGTGTGATTGACAAGCGCATCGAGAGCGCCGTCTGTCAGATGCAGTCGGTGATTGAGCTGGGTCGAGTGATCCGAGACAGGAAGACTCTGCCTGTTAAGGTGACTCAGCAATTTTACTCAATCTGTTCATACATTCCCGTGTAAAAGCGAGGAAACATGGGATTTATTGTTTGATGTTGTGTTCTAAAGATGTAGCCATGTTGGCCAATTAAGCAACAAGACATCGCAGCACAGACAGCCAAAGACATGTTTGTGTTTTTGGTCAGTAGATCATTTATTTTAACAGAACATATCCAAGAGATTACTTATTCACAGTTATTTAAAGGATCCCTATCAAAAATGTTTGTTTGTAACATTTTATAGTCCATATTTATTTATTAATGCACCAAGTCATGTTGATGCCATGTTGATTACAGCGACCCTATTTCTGTGTTTTTGGTGATGAAGCTATTAACCCGTTGTAATGTTGGCATGGATTTCAGTACCCATTGAAGGAGGTGGTAGTTATTCACCAGGACCCAGAGGCCCTGAAAGACATCCAGTCCCTGCAGAAATACATCCTGGAAGTAAGTCAAACAAGCACATCCTGGCTTCATATCGTGTGATCATTTGTTCTGTCTTAAAGTGGACAGTTTACCAGTTCTCTGCTTCAGGGCGAGAGGTGCATCTTCTTCTCACCTTCCGAAAAGGGTTTTTTATTTTCGTTAAAAACGTGTTAACGCTCTAAAGCCAGTGTGTGAACTTGATTGAGGGGATGCGGGTAGAGAGGGAGCACGTCTTGTATCTTCATCTGTGATTAAAGTGTCTGTGCTTGGTTCATCTAAAAACGGGGAGGAGCAGATGCCTGGAAACATGACTTTGCATTTGATCTTCTCCAGTTGCATACATGCCCATAATCAATGATAGAATGCAGACACAAGCAGCATGTTTTTTTTTTCTTCTTCAGCGCAAAGAAACCTTATATTACTATGAATGTGTCTCAGTAATAGCATCTTTACATTTCAGGCAGCTTTTCTAGTTTTCTTTTCACACGTAGAGCCTGCAACAGCTGGCCTTGTCGGTTTAACTTCCTAGGTAATGTGCTTTTTAATTTGCCGTTAAGACATCCTGTGTATTTCACTATATAAAAACAAAATCATGTAGTCGAGGATTTGATGTGTCCGATGTTAAGTGTTATGTTTTTAACATTTAAAGAACATCATGAGTGTCTGGTTATGCACCAGAAAATCTAAAATGAATTACAAAAAGTGTGTCTGTTCCAGGTGTTCTGAAAACAGACTGAAAACATTCAAACTTCTCAGACAGTAGACAGGCTAATTACCACGGCCTTTTAGTGCAGGAAGACATTAAACTGACATTATCCTTTTTGTCTTTGGGTTTGATTTTCCACCAACACATCTAAAGACGTAGTTTCTATTCCACAGCTGGCTCAGATAACCCCACTAATCTATTAAGTAAGAATGATTCATGATGTTTTACCTGGACACGTTGCAGCTCTTGTTCCCACCGTAGCCACGTGGCTTCTTATAGGTCCCGAACTGAGAAATGACTCATGTATCTTGGATGGAAAATTGATTGTAGCTCTTGTTTCCATATATTGCTGACCAGGCAATTGAGAGAACATATAGAGATTAAGGATTACGTGGGGGAAAGGGCTTTTGGTTCGACCTTCCGTTGGATCCTGCAAGCTTAATCTTAGTTTGTGCCGCTCTGTTTTCTCTCACTCCGTTTCGTTTCTGGTGAGGAAAACATTTAACCTTGCCGACTTCTGGCTTCCCTCCAGTAAACACGTTTTATTTGATCAGAATTGAGAGTACTTTAAGATTCTGCAGCTCGGGGATGAATCTTCAAAGTCAGTTGATGTCGTTGAGCGGAGGATTTCAAAGTGGAGTAGAAGTCTGGATTCACCTTTTCACTGTTGCTTTTACTTAGATTCTATTATTATTATTATAGAAATATAACTATTTAACTGGTCATTTTATGACAACTTAAATGTGGCGCAATTGGTTGTCGTCGACTGCCTCACTGGTTGCTTTCAAGGCTGACTCTGTGTGAATTACATTTTTTGATTGTCCCTTTTTCTTCACACGTCTGGAGCAATTACAGTTTTAAATCGACTCCTACGGGATGTAACAAAGCGTTTAGCTGCACTCGATACCCCTGAGAATTGCCTTTTCTGATGTATAGAGTAGCAGAATCTGTTGGCATTTATACAAGCAATTGCATTTTTCATGGGTTTAACGACTTTAGTGGCAGGTGCAGAAGTTTTTAACCATAAACAAACCCTTTGCTGAGCTCAAGAAGAGTTGAAATATCCGATGACTTGCTGTTTAGATTTGACAGCAGCACCAACATCACACACAAACAAAGCCATCTATGCCCCTCGAGATAAAATAGGTTATTTTGGGACAATTTTTCATTGATTCAATCCTTTTTTTCGCAAACCAGCTGCTATTTTCAACCCCACGCTGCCCTTAGGTTTATTACTCAGCCCACCACAGCAGCTTATCCGTGCTCTCTGTCGGCAAGTCAGATATGCTAAAACTCAGTCTCACTTTTCAGTGTGATTGACTGAAAGAAGCTGTGCATGGCAGCCCAGGGTGGGTGTCAGAGTGGCTAAACTTAGCATCTATTGCTTCACCAGATATGACCGCATCACAGATTTCTATCTCCATTTAGATTGAAGAATGAAACGTACTGTAGTGAAAGGCAGAGGTATTGACTGAATAGGAGGAATGGCTAAGTGACTTACCGGTTGATTTCATGGCTGATTTACTCTGTAAGTGAATGACTAAAGTAATCCATTATCTGTTTGCTCTTTTCAGTCCATCCCCGGGGTATTTAAAGCTTAACAGTCTATCTATAGGTTTCTTTTAAATGATTTTGAACTTCACTTTTAATGTGCATTTGCAGTTCATTAAATGAAAAGAGTGTTATTGTAACTCGTCCAGTCTTACATCTGGTTGGGATGAACATATTTTGGGTGTGTGATGAGAGTTGTTGAGCGTATTTAAGGTTAAACTGAACAAATGCAGTCGGGCCACTTAACATTCACGCTGTTGCCAGAGGGCTTTGTCCATTTTCTTAAGCAAATTGTTTTGGCATTTTATGGTTTGAAAATGGTATGTAATGAAAACAGAAGTTGTTATGTTAGATTAGCAGTGCTCATTACAGGTTGGTTTGAATTCATTTACATTTTTGTGTTAATTTCAATGTTTAAATCAACAGTAATATAAATTATTTTTGCAAACTACAAGGTGATTTTGACCTTTTCTAAGACAAAGATTGTGTCTTTTTTTTTTTTTCATCCACCAGGAGCTAAATGTGCGAGAGCTAACGCTGTCAACAGACAAGGACAAGTACGGCATCCGTCTGAGAGCAGAGCCAGACCACATGGTGCTGGGCAAGAGACTAAAGGGAGCCTTCAAAGCTATCACTGCTTCTATCAAGGAGCTCACCAGCGAACAGCTAGAGGCCTTCCAGAAGACAGGTAATAGTGTGTGGCCGTCTGGTTGTGTATGCAAAAAGGCACAACATTTGTGAATCTATAACTTAAAGGTGCAATCTGTAGAGCCGCTCACTCCAAATACATATCCTCCATATCCAAATGTACCGTCATCAGTTAGGGGAAAATAACCGACTATCAAATAACAGCAGGAATCGAGAGTCGGTCATATCAACACTGCTATCTAATCCTCACATTTGGCGTGAAGTTACGCCATCTGTATGTCTGTGCTTGGACTGTGTGGTCTGTTTACGCTTTGATAGTTTGTTTATTAAATTACATCCAAAGTTTCAGAAACAATAAAACGATCCACATCTACATATTATCCTCCCGTGGCCAAGGGACCTACGTTTAGATATTTTCTCCACAAATTACATTTTTTTTACATTTACATGTGTTCTCAATACAAGTGACCAGCATGCTAAACTTAATCAGCAGTCAATGATTTTGTTTATCAATTTGTGTATGCTTATGCATATTCTGATTAAATCTTCTGCATTTCAGCAAAAACTCAACTATGAATCCTTGCAGTGAAGTTGAGCGCAGACAGATGTTCAGTTTATCCTCAGAATGCAAACCCTAACCCCGAAACCATAATCAGAGCTCGAGTACGGATCAAAGCGGTGCAAGGTATCTTGTCTCTCCAATTACAGAGAGACGAGGAGAGCCCCCAGAATCTCTGGGGAAGGAAGCAGTGGAGGTCAGCTGGGCTGTGGGAACTTAACATTTCCAATCAATTGGACGTTTGAAGTGTAGCCAATTGGAAGGAAAGAAGGAGGATCAGCGATGGAAGGAAAGGGATAGATGTGGTTGAGGATGGTGGAAAAATGATGGAGAGAGGAAACGCGGATGGATGTGTACAGCGAATGCCAGTCATGTTTCACTGACTTGTGATCACAGGCGTGATGTCAAGTTTGAGCGAACAAAAGCTGCTTTGAATGTGCTAAACTGTCTAATTAGTCACTTGTCTGTTTAAAGGAATAGTTTAATACGGTATTGTACGTTCTACAGCGAGCTGGCAGTTTGATTGAAATAAGGGGGAAAAGCCTGGCTCTGTCCCAGGGTAACAAAATCAGAAAGGATCGAGAAAAGTTGTGGAAGGTGCACCACTGTATCTGAAATAATCTATACATGGAAAAGCTAAGATCTCGCACTTCAAAGTCCACTTTTTTACCCCTAGAGCAATTTCTAGCTGAGAGCCCATGACCGGGAACACCTTTTTCGACTAGAAGGATGGCGGTTTCCTCGAAACTGATTTGTGAGTTCATGGCCATTGGTTGCATTGCTCGTTATTCTTTACCTGCACCATTTCATGCAGTCATTTTGATGAGGCGGAAGAAAAGAGGTCAAGGACGAAGGTGGGAAAGGAGCAGAGAAGCAGGGGGAGGTGACACAGGAAATCAAAGCATGGAAATCTTGGATGAGAGGGAGACGGAGTGACTGTTTCACCCAGCCTCTGGGTGTGGAGAAGTGGAGAGGAGAACCCTGTCACGGTTTTTAGTCAGAACACAGGCTGGGGTAATTGCTGCCGCTGGCAAAACGGAGATATAAACCTGACTAGAATGGTTTCGCTCTATTGTTTAAAAAGCTCTGATCTCGTGTGGATGTGGCCAGGAAGACTGCAATGTAAGGAATCTGAAAATGCGAGTGAATACTGGTCCAGACCCCAGCTAATTCAAAACAAAGCCCTGGCCTGCATGCAAGTTAAAAAGAGCACTACGAGTAATTCAAACCATGTCTAGAATCCTTCTCAAGAGACCAGTGCAAAAATATAGATGCATTTCACACAACAGGCAGTTGGCAATTCATTCAAATTTAATTAAGAGTATAGTGCGGCACCGAATTGTTTATCATAACATTTGCATAAAAGTATGTGGTCAGCATTGAGTTAATTATAATATAGATTATTATCAACGCATGCTTTAAATGATCCATTTCTGTAATTAGACTGCTGGTATTTTAGATTTTCACAAGAAAGCGTCACAAAATGTCTTATTTAATTCTAATCTTATCATTTAGTTGAATTAAGTAGAGATATTAGTGTCAAAAATGTTACCCCTTCCAAATAGTTGAAAACAGTTACTTTATTATGCCAGCCGACATCCAGCTGACTCTGTGCCAGAACATTGTTCATGCTTGTCTCTGTAGGCTCTACCACATCATTTTACCCTACATGATTGTTGCCGAGAATATCCCAACCCAAGAGGAAAATCTTAATATTTGTGGTAGCAAACTGTTTTAATGAGAGTGTATTAAGTATGGTTTGACTCATTTTGCCGTGCCTCCTGGTGAGTTTTGTGTGGGCTGTGTAATTTATGGTCGTTCGGATATGTGGTCTGGTGATGCTGAGACGCAGCAGGGTTCCATGGTGTTGAATTCTGCACAATCAGCACACGAGCACACATTCTAATGCTGCTCTATGAATTAATGGAGGCTGTTGTGTGCTGCCCAGTGTTTTCATATTGTTGTGGTTCATTTGAAGGCTCCATCAACGTGGACGGCCATGAGCTTTGTGAGGAGGACCTGAGGCTCATGTACACCTTTGACCAGAGCTCTGGCTCAGCAGCACAGTACGAAGCACACTCTGATGCACAGGTATGTCCGACATTTAAACCCAATCATATCTGCATTACATACATTTTGCATGAAAATAGACCACCTTAGATATTTAAAGGAATAAAGTGTGGAGTCCAGGCTCCTCCTGACAGGACTGCCTTCAGGCAGAATAATATGATTTCATTCAAATCAGTGGATCTAATGTAAACTGTACAAAGGTTTAGAAAAAAAAATATATAGTAGTACAGTTTCTGAGAAACAGGGAAACTGCTCACCTGGTCCTCTCCCAGTGAGAACACCTATCAACCAGCAGCAGCAGCACTTAAAAATAATCAGTTTTTGTTATTTAACTCAAGTTAATTAACAAAAACGTTATATCTTGTTTGAATAATCCATGCATGAGAAACTCTCAGCAAGAAACAGAATAATTGATAAATGTGAGGCTGTTCTCTTAACCTGATACCAGCCACGTCCTTTTATTCTCAATGAATATATATGAATAAATCTAAATAATTTTTCTTGACCTTGCTGGACCCATGATTATTAATCGTATCTCTCCTTACTATTACGTTACTATTGTATAGGTTGACTTAAAAACCCCCAAAGAACATAAATACATCTCCGCTGCTGCTCCTGCACCAAGCTGACATGTACTGTAAACGCATTTTTTGTCTTTAGTGTGAGTGTAATGTATGAAATCATTTCACGCCTAAGTGGAAACCGGCATGTATGCGTTTCCCTCCGGCCCTCTCTAATCAGTGCTCCTCCAACCGTATACACACCACACGGCTGCACCTTAATACCAGTTTACTGAGCTGGCTTTTTAATTCTCTCTGTTTCTCCGGCTCGCACAGACTCCCCACCTCCCAGCTGTCTCTCTCTCTCTCTTTTTCTCTCATATTCATATTTCTCTTTGCTTTTGTGGACTTTTCCCTGTCATCTCTTTCTCTTCTTCTTGTCACGATAACGCGTTCGGCGCTGGCAGCAGCTAAGCCTTACACAACATGATGACACTACAGGTTTTTCATTATTGCTGTGTGGTTGGCTGGTTGCTGTTCTTTGTTTTTTATTATTATTTTGCATATTAAACGTTTCAACAACAGTGGGAGGTAGATTTATTTCATAAAGGTTCCCCCCTGCCTCTTCAACTGAATAGTTTGTTTTTGTTGTTACAGTAACAACATTTTAATTAAATTCAATTTGGTGGTTTGCCTCCTCTTGAATGTGAGACATTGGTCTTTTTATTATTCCATGATGGCTAGTGATTAATCATCAGAAATCCATACATTTGGTATTTAAACATGCTATATAAAGGATAACATATATAATCTTAACTCTGCTATTGTCCTTCAGGTCCTGGTGCTCCTGGATGTCAGCCCGGACCAGTCCATGGTGGACGAAGGCGTTGCCCGTGAGGTCATCAACCGCATTCAGAAACTACGCAAGAAGGTGGGACAATTATTTCAGGAGCACTAGCGGTGGATACTAGAGTGACACATAGCACGCTACTAGTGAATGTTACAATCCAGTGTCTAATGAATAGAATATGGCTTATTAGAAACAGTTTGCCAACACATGTAATCAGGGACTGATGCCAGGGTGAGCAATGTTGCCCGGTGATGTATGAGCGTTACACAGGGGGAATGAAACGCTGGGACTTCTGTGAGGTATTTTAAAGAATGATGACCTGCACTTTTGCCTTGGGGAAAGGAAATGCCTGATTTATATACTCATACCTGGCCAATATGTTTTTACAGCAGCCAGTCAATCAAAACAGTAGATGTACAGTGCATTTTTATATATATCACTAGATATATAGCTATAGAATACACAATATATATAATATATTAGAATATCTGACAAACAAACCAGACTACAACTACAGTGTAAAATAGGATTACATTGAATACAATATACAGTAATGTGCATGAAATTTAGGTATTGTGGGAATCAAGAAAATGATGTGCTAATTCGCCATGTGCAAGATAAAAAAAAGAAAGAAAACTATAAAGCTAAGATTTACTGTTTCAAGAGATTTCCCTTGTTTATGCATCAGTTGTTTTCAGTGATCTAAAGCATCTTAATCCTGACCACATCCTTACCACGCACCCTTTCCTCCTCATATAGTTTGATCAGGATGGTGGAGTTAGAAGAAGTACTTGGTTTACAGCTTCTCAAATGTGAGACGTCCATCTGGGATATATTATATATGCATTAGAAAAATGTGAGATGTGATGAGAAAAAGAGGAATAGATAAATAATTAAATGTGTACCAAGTTGAAAATGAAATGAGCTAGTGCAAGATATATAGAAGATAGACGATTTTCTTTAATTCAACTTATAATGTAAAAAATGTTACTTTTCACACTTCATTTTAAATATGTGATTCATTGATCAGTTATATCTTTAAATTGTCTGATTTACTACAATGTTTTGGTTTTGGAGTCGATTTTGGACCATTGGTCTTGCGTTCGAATAATCAAAAATAAGTTACATGATGATATTTCCAAACTCCAATGTAGTTCAAGAATAAAAAGCTGCTTTATTATTTTTGTTACATTTCCCTGCCTTTGATCACCCCGTGCTCCCCCCTTCCTCTTTATGTCCAATGCTTATTTTGTCAGGGCAGTTTTGAAATCTTTCCACTGCAGCGTCACAGTTAGAAGTTTCTCCATCATAAGGCAGGCTTAATGGAAGCTTAATTACAGTCTGGCCCCTTTCAGATTCTAATGTTGGAGCTTTGAAGTGGTCTGGGGAGTAAAGACGGATTAGCCAACAGCCCTTGTTTTCACAAGCAACAAACAGTTTTTTCCGTCCCCCTATAGCGGTGGTGTGCACTGGCTCCCAGCCAGGCTAAATTCCTCCAGTTATTTCAAACTGAGATCTGTTTGGAATTTTCCACCCTGGGGATGAGGAATTAATTTTTAACAATTCTTTGACATGTTTGGTTGTAGTTGTTTGGGTGTGCATGTGTGTCTTTAACGGTGTTTGTGTGTTAGCATATGCAGGGTGGCAAATTAGATGTCGGCGTTTCCTTTTTGTCCCTGGACTAGACCGGAGATCACTGTAGCTCTCTGTGACGTGACACACAGACACTCACACACTGTATTAGCCCCTTCAGGGTAGGGTCAGTACCTTGACTTGGCAGGAAAAGCCTATAAACCTTCCTCTATTGATTGACTGCTCCTCTGTATCTAGCTTACATTATTCCCCTGCCCTTGAGCCACATACTGCAATTGGTGTGTGTGTGTGTGTGTGTGTGTGTGTGTGTGTGTGTGTGTGTGTGTGTGTGTGTGTGTGTGTGTGTGTGTGTGTGTGTGTGTGTGTGTGTGTGTGTGTGTGTGTGTGTGTGTGTGTGTGTGTGTGTGTGTGCGCACGGCTGCACACTGCAGATTAGGATGAGATCAATGTGTTTGAATGTGTCAAGGTTAGAGGAAGCTGTCAGTACACATTGCCAAAATAGACGCGCTTTCATCCAATAAAAATCTTCCCTCGCTCCCTCCTGCCATTATTTGTTCCTACGCTGTCTGTCTTTTTTTAATCCCCACCCTCCTGTTTTTGTCACCCTTCCATTGTGTTCCTCCCATCCCCCATTACTTGCTTCTTTCAGGTAATTGTTCCTTGCAGATTTCATGTTCTTATAGGAAAGTAGACAGCTTTGAAGATAATTACTTGTAATTTGTTGTTTCCTTGGGTTTATCAGGAAGCAGGTTTTTCTATTATTGTGTATCATTGTTTGAAAAGCTTTTCAAGCAGTGCTTTTAGCATATTTATTCACTTATGGTTCCTGGTGTCTTGTAGCTATTTTGATAGTCGTACATCTTTTATCTTTAGTAAGACAAACATCCTCACTAAGTATCTGAAAAATGTCGTGCTTTGTATTTGTTTGCATATTAAAAACCACTACCTGTCTCCCAGGGTCATTTGGTGCCATCAGACGAGATAACCGTGTACTACCGCTGCCAGCCAGAGGGGCAGTACTTGGACTCTGTGATCCAGGCTCACACTGACTTCATCTTGGCCACCACCAAGGCTCCACTGTTGCCCTTCCCCGTCCCCAAGACTGGCAGCGTCATCATCGAGGAAAAGACTCAGGTATGAAAGGACACTTGCAGGATTAGTGTTCATAATGTCCGTTTAAAAAGCAGCTCCATGTGTACCACAGCCTTTTGACTGTTATGAAATATGTTGGACTATCCTAAGTATCACATTAGCACTAGTGTGAGTGATATTTTGGTTTGAGTCCCAAAATGATCTTTAAATAATGAAAATGTTCCTCTTAGTGATTCCCATAGTAAAAACGTGTGACCTTTTTTCCCTTTAATGCAGCTGAAGGGTTCAGACTTGGAGTTAACCATAGTAAAGGGATCTTCAGCCACACGGACTCCTCTAAATGGACCAGCTTGCACCTACGTGAACGTCAGGGTGAAGGTCAACAACAAAGAACAAGGTAGAACACATCAGGGAAAATTGAACATCTGCTTTGAGATAATAGGTTATGTACCGCACCATTTTGTTTTCTTGTTTTACCTGTTATTCACTCTGTGAGCACTGTTGAGCTACCTTAGTAATCCTGTCTGGCTGGTCTCTTGTTCAGATGGGGTGGTGCTGTTGGAAAACCCCAAAGGGGATAACCGGCTAGACTTGGACAAGCTGAAGAAAGTGTGCGGCAGCATCTTTGGAGCCAATAACACCCAGCTCAGGTTCTTCAACGGATCGACTGGTGAGAACTCTGACAACTGGTTGAAACATCTGCCGTCTCTTATTACTCAAGTTGCTGTGGGTGATTCTGCAGACACCTTCTTGCTATAACCTCATGTAAAGCTGAAGGTATTTGACATTTCCATTTTTTAAATTATTGTAGTTATCCATGGAATAAAAATATATATGTAGAATAAATAATACTGCAAATAAATAGTAAAATAATTTCAAAATAAGGCAAAGCTTTAGAATTATCCTTAATTTTAAATAAACATTTTGTACTTTTTATGGATCTTTAACCTTCCTTGGCACACAATCCTATTTCTATAGTATTTTCTATAACTATGGCCCCACTCCATATTTAGAATTGTTCTAATGCCTATATATATATTCAGGGATATGCATGTTCAGAGCACTGATTGCTCCAGGGTTTGTGTATATCTGGAATACTGGAAGCTAGCTTAACTGAAAACACTGCTCGCTAAACACACTGAGCACCTGCCTTTGTAGTTAATCGCCCGGATACTGTTCTGCATACTGAAATAGAACCATTCTATTAACTCTGGTCACAGCAGGTACAGCGTTGTAGCCTACAGGCTGATCAAAGTTACCTATCTGATGCCACTTTGTTGTGTTTAGTTTGTGTGGCATTATGAGAAGCAAAATGCATCTGTGGTGTTCATAATAACTTGCGTAAATGGTTGGCGTCGATAAGTATGTATTTAAAATTTATATATATTTTTTTTAACGAGGACACCTACACATTCTTTTTGGAGTTTTCTACAGCTGCCATCGCTGCTGTATTTAACATTTAGACCATTAAAATATCAGCATACTATGAACTATGTAAATATATGCGTTAATAATCCGTTAAGTCTCCCTGTCACACTTATGTACGCCATCATTGTTTAAAAGTGTGTATTTGTGTGTTCATTACAGAGCTGACCAACAAAATGGACCTTCTGGCTTTGAGCGGTAAAACTTTGTCAGTAACGTCAGGCTCTTCCTCGCCTGGCCCCGCCCCCACCGCCGACGCCCTCCTGTGTCCTTACGTGAACCTGCTGCTCTGCAACGCACAACCGGCTGGTGAGAGATTCACATACACCGACCCTACAGACACAGCCATGCACAACTTTTCAACTAGAACCAAATCCCCTGGAGAGACCCAAACCACCAATGAATCCTGGTGATACGTTTTGTCTGGGTTTCAGTCTTCATACTTCTACTGCTGAACCAACCAGCTTCCAGCTGATGCTTCATATTTACCGTACAGACAAGAAAGCAAATGTGTTCCTCCCAAACCATTCCTGTCAATCTATTCATTTTAACGACTGCTGGGTGCTTTAATCATGGATCATATGTTATTGGTTCATAATGTTGTGTGTATAAAATCAGGATCTTTACAGTAATTAGAACTACCCTGATTGTTTGTTGTAATGAAGGAAGTGTACCATAATCCAGCTTTATCCTTTGAGACATTCACACTCAAACCTTTTCACCTTGGCCCTATGACTCTACATCTATCAGTTGATCAGCCTGGCCTCTTTCTATTCCTCCTCTCTGTCTCTTCCATTTTCCCATGGCTTAGGCTCGTTACCTTACCATGACTTCAAGCCAATCTTCTCTCGATTTGTAAAGGAAGGAGAGTCTGTGTTGTTCACTTCTCTTCAATGCTTTTATCTCCTCCAGAGTGCCAGACAGGGGAGGTGGCCACCCTCCTGCTGGTGAACCCGGTAGGCCAGAATGGGCTCGACTACTCAGGCCTGCTGTCTGAGGCCAGCAAGGTTTTCGGCCTCCGCAGCAGACGGGTTAAACTCTACCTGGACCAGGACTTCAGCCAGGGTAAGATGAAAAAAATGGTGGATAACGCATTGACTTAAGAATCCACATAGAACTGATTTAAGGCCAATGCTTCTGGGCGAATGTACAGCAAGGGAAAAAATCTGATTGATAGTTCTTACCTTCATCATCTAACATGTCACTGATAAGAAAAGTAGTTTCCAGAATGGATTTATGTTTTAATCCCCGAATAAGAGAAAAATGTCTGCAAATGTCAGGTGGCATATGATATGAGTAAATTATTTTTGTTACGATCAGCTGAAGCAGATAAAGCCAGGAGCGGTGAAGTTTCTAAGGTTTCTAAGGTTTTTATGTTTTCAGTTGATAAAAACAAAAAATAAATATTTACTTCATAAAATTGGTGCCCACATGCAAATCATGCAGGGTACTTTTTTTAGTTGCGTAGGCTAGGCTACATTTAAAATGAACAACAAGAGTGAAAACAATAGTGAAATGCTGTTAGTGAACAGGTCATGGAGTAAGTAGTTCTGATAAAGTGGCACAATTTGAATGCAATAAAGTTCTGCATTATAGATGAAAACTGTAAAGCACATTCCTTAATGACCTTCCAAAGTTGTAATCCTAATTTTAGCTGAATAAACCTAAACTAACATGCTTTGTACCTGTTTAATATCTGTGTTTTTCAGAGCTGCCAGCTGATTCATCAGTCAAATCTCTAGACACCAAAACTCTGTTTGTGAGAGTTCTTCCAACAACTGCCGAAGCATAAATCCAGAGATGCCATCTTTAGGAACATTCAGATGCCTCACAGCTTCCCTGAATGAACCCTTTTTTTTACTAGTAAAATCCCAGCGATAACCCCTTTGGTGCACAGTACATTTGTCATCGGTTTAGATGCTTTTTTGGGGGGGGGGGATCCTGATGCAAAGCAGGCTTGTTTGTCAAGTTCACAACTGTTAATCCATTTCGTCACCATCTCCCATCACTTGAAATAACTTAAGACGCATTCAGGCAGGAAATGAGCGTGCTGAAAGAGGTCTTGACATTTTGATGTTTTAATGCAATCATCGTATTTCGGCAAGATTTACTGAACTGTTCGATATTTCTTTCGATATTTTCTTTCTCTCATTCCGTCTTTAATTTGTGGCTGGATAGAGAAGAAACATTTTCATAATTTCTGTACTAGAAAGTAGATTCACTTAAAGAAAAGAAAGATTGTTCATCCATGAAAGCTGAAAACCTGGTATCAAACCACCCAGAAAGAAATGCCAACGGTTCATTTCCCTTAGCCTTTTTTTCAATCATGTTTCAGCTTCTCTTCCTGGAAATTAAGATTCTAGGAAACTGTCTAACCTACCTAGCTGTCAATATTAACAATGGCTGTTTTTGTCTTTATTATGCTAATGGTGAGAATTATGCAAGCTACTTCTCTTGAAGGCACATTTGAGGTGAGCTCAGTCCAGAGTAATTATCGCTGAGGCTCACAAACGGGGAACCTATTTGGCCTATTGTGGTTACACACAATTTTGAATTTAACGGATAAACCTGCTCTTCATTGCATTGGAAATCCTTTGACAATTGTTAAGGCATTTTAAAGGTGAAATGGATTTTCGGGCTGCTGTACCTTAAGGACAAAAAGGGTTCTATAATAAAAAAAAAGCAACAGTGTACTATTTAAGTGAACAAATCTGGAATAAATCAAAGGTGACTATGAATCAACATGTTTTTCTCCTTTCTGCTCACTCGATCCTCTGTATGACAAGAAGTCTGTGACTTACTGAGCTGCAGATATGGGAAAATGTTTGTCTTTCTTTTCATGGTTTTCTTTAACAAACACAACAAAGGGGATTTAAATGACTTCAGCAACAATGAATGAATGGAAAGGAATAGTTTGACAATTTGGGAAGTACGATTTTTTCCCTTTCTTGCTGAGACTTAGATGAGAAGATCAATACCTCGCTCACGTCTATCCATTCATCAGAATGCTGGCGCAACAGCCGGTTAGCTTAGCATGAAGACCAGAGAAATGGCTAGCCTGGCTCTGTACAAAGGTAATACAGTCTGCAGAGAGGTATTGATCTTCTCTGCGAACTCTCAGCTAGAAAATGATTAGGGGTGTTTTTCAAAATTGCTTTAAGAAAACGTGTACAGCACAGCAGAGTGACATCCTATTTTTTTTTCTTGGTAAAATAATTCAACCTTGCTTTGTCAAAATTAAAATTTAGAATGCAACCTACTGTGAGAAGATGAACTGTTTCACTGTTCAAAAGGATGCACTGTTTCTAGCTTTTTTTTTTATTAAATCTGCCTCAACAACGCCGTCGTGTTAATCCATCTCTGTCGTGACTTGACAAGAACCCAATGTGTGTTGTAAGGATGCCTCATTGATTAATTCTACCAGGCAAACTGAACGAGGGATTCAATGGAGATCTGGTGTAAACATATCAGGAAAACCTTTGACTGGAGACAAAAATGTACTGAGGTATGGTAGTTGCTTAAAAAGGACAGTTAATAATGTAACTGGACTCCACGTTGTCATGAATATTACATTGATCTTTGCTAACGTGGCCGACCTTGAGGTTTGTTGAGGATTAAACATAGTGTTGGGCTGACGTGGCTTTCCAGGGGATGGTTATAGGCATGGTGTTAATCTGTGTTTGTGAAACCAGGTCCCCACTGGTCTGCAGCCAATAATGTGTGTGCGTGTGTGAGAATTGCTTGTTGGCAGTTCAGCTAACTCTCAATCGGGGGCGCTGCTGCAGAACCTCTTTCCTCCTTGCACCTTTACATCACCCTACTACAACGTTACAGCCAATTTGCATTCAAATTAAACACATAAATATAATATTAATCGTATACTGCATTAATAATGTGTATACACATTTGCTCACTGCAGGCTGCAGCACCATTAGCACCAGCGCGGTATATTCATCTCGGTTCAAACACAATTAAACATGAATACATCAGATAGTACCAGCTCATGTATTTCTATTGTATCAGTGCATTCACAGTGATATTTTCCCCCCAAAGTAGAAAATCATATTAAAATGATACATTTCCATATTGCAATGATTTTCAGCATTTTCCACAATTACCTTATACATCAAAAGATATTAAGGGAATAGCTACTGTAAATGGGACGGCAATGTAACTACACACATTTTAATCTCATCTCCTCATACTGCCCAGGCCTGCTGTTGCAGAGCTCCAGCATTTGGGAAATTTGGGTGGATATGCTTTGCCCAAGTGCAGTATTTTAATTGGAAACATGGTGGAGTAAATGAAGAAAGTCTCTCCGCCACTTAAAAATTTGAGTAGGTAAGTAGAACTTTAATTTCCACCTGTGATTTTCAGCATCTCTATAATCGGTGTCACTTCAGAGTGATGGTTTTATCCCCCCTCTCCCCCCACCCCCCCTGGGCGGAGCAGCATGCTGCTTCACTGGTTAAATATTAAGCACACAGCTCTCGTCTCATCGTCCTCTCATCCGTCTTGCTCCCATCTGCTCCTGCTGCTCCATTTCTGCCTCTGCACACCCCGGCCCGGGTAAGAGAGCAGGTCAGCGACCCATGGTAGAAATACAGTATGCGGCGTGGATGAAGTGAGCGTGACCCCCCTGTCATCTCACTCTAATAATGGACAACAAAACTCATTACAGTTCGCTGCAGTGACAGGCGGCGAAGAAGAAAAGTTTGGCCTTTGGTGCAGGACAAAGACAGGTGTGCTTTCAAGGAATACATCGACAATAAGGGCTGTTTCTGACCAACCCACTCTGGCAACACGTGTGCTGCGTAATGGAAAAATCTAAATCTCTGCCAGTAAATCAATTTTCTGCGCCCTGCATGTTGCCCACTGCAGTATGACAGGAGCAAACACAACCTCAAACAAGCAGGCACACTAGTTGAGAGAAAGAAGAGAATAGGTGTATTTGCTATTTTGTCTGCAGAAGATCTGTTATCTGGCCTCAACATCATAAATTTACAAAACATTTACCAAACAGGAAGGATGTAGTAATAGAAAGCTCAGTTTACCAGTTGACCCAGCTTCTAAAAGGCTAGCTGTCTCTAAAACCTTCATCATGTTAGGAGGATGTACATCAACACATGTCCTCAAATATTTGGATTCTCCATAATATATTTGTTTCAGTTTATTGTTTAATCATGTTCTGTAAATGCTGCTTCATAGCCCACTCCACACTGCAGGAATGCAATGCTTGTTATTTATTTATTTATTTTTTAGCTTTCAAGTTGACAAAATTAAATATATTGAGAGGGAAAATACTGAAAACAGCCTTTAAATTATACCTTGTTTTTGGTAAAGTGAATTTTCTGAAACTAGTTCACTAATACCTCCCGAATTCCTGTAAAATATACCACGTGACCTCAATGTTCTTCCTTGGCTTAGGGCCTGAATATGTTTATTAGATTTTTTTTTTTTATTATTCTTATCAGTATCAACCTCAACAAATGATGGGTTTTCTTATCGGGTTAATTTATCTTCAACAGAACCAGCAATATATGTTCTCTTCTTCTGGCGTTTTATGTCGGTTGGCAATGTCTGTCCTCCAGCAGCCATTTTTATTTTAAGTAACACATTATGGCAATTCGTTTTTTTATTACATCTTTAGAGAGCAGAAGAGAGCGTATGTTTACTCGTCTAGATAAGATAATTTACGAGAATGTCTTCAAAACTGCGGTGAGTGTTTGGCTTCTAGTTTATTGTTCAGAAAACTAGATGCTAGTAAGCTAGCATGAATAGCTTATAACTGAACCTTGACGTCCCGTTAGGTTAGCTAAAGCTAATCACGGGCAGTCTTAAATGTCTAAATGCGGGCTGACGTGACAGACGAGTGAAAAGTAGGTATGGGGACAGTTTTTTTTTTGTTTAGTATTTTTGTGACTATAATTAAAAGACATGTAAATGGACAAAAGCAAACCGTTGGAATTCAATAGATGCTAGCACCGAGTTATCCCGTGTTAGCAAGCTAACGCTATTTGTAGCATCTTAAAAAGAAATTATCATAAAATTAGAGTACGTTTAAAACATAAAGCACGGAGTTAACTGTTAGTAGACAATAAACAAAATGTGTTATTTTAACTCCCTGCCGTTTTAAGGAGTTTATACACTTAAAAATAAAGGCCTTAAATTAAAGTCAGTTATCAATATGGCGTTGTGATGACGTATAGAACACTGCAGTTATTTTTAGCTTGCACATTGTTTGCCTCCATTATAACCAACGGTTATAGTTTCACCTCATTTAATTAATATTAATGTCATTGGTTAGAAGCTTCTCGGGGGGCAAATAGGATTCAATTCAGATAACTGTGCCCTTCCGTGCGTACAGGAGAAGCTGTGCGCCAAAAGTGACCGAGCAGAGTGTCGGGAGCTGCGTCGTGACTGTACGAGGGAGCACCACTACGTCCCTGCTACGGCGCTCTTCCCCCCCTATCCTGCTCCTCCAGATGCGGCATCTATCTTTACGCCTCCTCCTCCTCCTCCCCTCCCTCCTGGAGCAGCAGAAACAGGTAAGGCACGGTTCAGATTTGGGGGGAAATATCACCCACATATCCAGTTAGTGGGGGCGGGTGGTGCCCAGAGATAGTGCCTTCGCATTCTAGATTTAGCGTTCATTTTTTTTTAAATTATTATTATTACTTTGTGCATGTTGTTACATGTCATTGTTGGTGGGAGAGCGCCGTCAGATGAGGAAGGGTGATAATGGGAGATGCTCTGGTATCCGTAGTGAGATGCGTCGGCAGGAATTACACACTGTTGCTACCCATTCTGTCTGCGGTCGTTGCCACGGGGACGTGCTTTCTGCCTCGGGTCTGCAGTGTAACAGAGGCATGGATGCAATCAATTACTTTCCCATTTTCCACTTCTCTTTTTGTGGATGTGTGCTCTACATTCAACATTCTCTTTCTCCAATATAGTTTCAAGCAATAATGATTGGTTGATGATATAACAGATGTGTACAACGTGAAGTTATATAGATATAGATTGATCTTTCTTTTCAAAGTTTTATATTTTCATAAAAAAAAAAACATTCATATTTTGCTCAGAGCAAAGACATTATGTAATTTCCAGCTCGCTGTATTGGAATTTACAGTCACAACTTGAGAAACTGGTTAAAAGTTGGTTAAAAAAGTGTTAAGCAACCTTATTTTTCAGAAAATTGCATGAGCAGTGGTGGGGTCTGAATCTATTAGTAGCCCAACTGAAGATGTCATCAGGGATATGAGGGGATGTTTTTTGGCTGACATTTACTTTATTCACTGTAAATCCTAAGTGTTAATCCTAAATTATTTAGTTTAGTTCAATATATACAATATAATTGTTGTAGATTTTCTGATGATGCACAACTTCTCCCCACTGGGATTAAAAGAACCCCTGCCATTATTATTTTTTTTATACAGAAAATCTAACCATATTTGTGTTTTAAGCTGTTGCAAGGTTAATTGTTACATTTGCCAGCACTGCTAGTGTCCAAGGTGAACCAATGCAAATCAAGATGACGCAGTCCACATTAATGACACCTACTGTAAAAGGAGGCTGCATACACAGGAGAAATATGCACATCTCAGAATATAGTTCTAAGCCTTTTACAGTTAGAAACATCTCATCTTCTTCTATTTGCATTATGCATGAATTAAAGGAAACTCTTTTCAAAATCTTTCTCTCTTTCCCTGCCATTCGACGTTTAAATATAGTTTCATGACTATATGATTATTAATTACTATTCCCCATCTGCTGCTAAAGACTAAAGTTCCTACCTCTCCCCCTGTTCATGCCATCACAGATTTGTTGTTCGCAATGTAGCATTATCAGCTAAATATTCTTTGATCTCCAGGACGGCATTAGTCTTGAGACCTGATCCCCGGTACCCTCGGTACTGTAGAAAAGCGAGCATGTCACGTTTACAGAGGTTTGGCATCAACTTGTTTCCAACGTGACAGTCCTAGCATGAACAGTGTAATTTACAAGCCACTTGTTTAACTACATTTCAGTATTTAAACCATATATTTCAAAGTGTGGGAGGACAGGGCCAGACGGGCTGCAGGAGTTGCTTTCAGCATGATGTCGCCCTCCCAAAAAGCAGAAGCAGCTGTGGGGTCACAACTGCAGCATGGGTGAGGTGTATATAACACTTAGAAGAAGACATGCAGAAAGTTGCAGAAAATATTTTGGTAATACTGAGGCGGAGCCTAGAGGGAAAACCAGTAGAGCGTTAGAGAGCGGAGCACATGCACATACAAAACAAAATAGCTGTTTTGGATGCCTGTTCCTTTCAGCTCCACTGTTAAGCTGTCGCTACCAGAGTTGCCATGATCCCAGATTCCAGCAGTGAAACTAGTGAGTAAAATCCTATCATACCCAGCAGGAATTTTGGCAAAACTATGAAAACAAGACCCAGAGTATAATGGCCTTGCCCCTTAAAATGACAAAATTTACACCCTGCACCCTAGGCTAAAATATATAATTTTTTTGCTCTGGTCAATCATTATTCAGATGAAATATTGAGGCTATTTTGCTTTCATAGCAAGGAAAAAAAAAAAGTATCCAAAATACACATTGAGTTGTTTATTTAATTTTACTTTCTCGATTTGCATCTGCATTAGATAATGCCTCGTTTGCATTTTACATTTCAGAAAACGTATGACAAAGTTTAATGGTGATATCGCATTGTGATTTTATGTGACCCTATTCCCCTCTATTGTCTTACAATTCATATATATGTAATATATGTCTACTCAAAATGAGTTCTTCCTTGTGCTCTGACCCAGATATCTCCTTTTCAGCAGCACAAACATACACAAAACTTTCCATTTTCATTCCTATCCACATTTTGAAATTTTGGAATGGCCATTCTGTTCATATATCATTCATAGCCTGATTTATATCTTATTTTATTTCTAAAAACATGAGAATTTTTTTCATGGCTCTTGACAGTATTTTTTATTTATGGAGTGATGAAAGGGATATCCAAAATTCCCTCTGTAAAAAAACCTTTTAATATAATATGTCAACAAATGAAACTTTGAAGGATGAAGAATTTTTACTTTGATCCACAGTTCATATTTCTGTTCTGGAAATATATGCAATTTAGTTGTATATAAAAAGTGTACGTAGTTACCATGATGTCACTCATTAGTTTGGCATTTTGGCTATGGCATCTGGTCTTTTTGAAACCAGAAGTGCTATGTAAATTTGAACACTGGACAAAAGACATTTTTAGGCGACCAAAATGTCACAATTAACTTTCATGAATTTCTTGGATTAAAACACAAGACAACAGTGTGGTAGTGATCACAAGGTAGCCATACCCATAGGCATACCCTGCTTTATCCTATTTTACACTAAATAGCACCAGAAGTTATAAACTGACCATCGTGCTGTATCAAAGACTTGAAACTAGCAAATAAGACCATAAATGCATTTTTGCAATGTTTACTGAGGTATTAAATCATATGAGAAGAAGGGTAATTTTCTCATTGACTTCTATATAATCAGACTTCTTTTTGCAACCGGGTGGGTCTCCCCCTGGTGGGTATTAGAAACAAGTTAAGTTTAAGATACTTCTACGTTGCCTCCACTTCTCACAGAACTTGACATGAGTACATATTTAAGGGGGATACTGTACGTTGAAATCTGAGTTCGTAGCTGCATAATAACGCATACATAATTACTTTGTTTGTTTTTGCAACATAGTAAGAGGTGACATCATATTGTGCGGCTAGAATGTGTGAGTGTCTTTTGTAGGTCCTAAATGAGGGTTTGAGAAATTGATCTAGACATAGACATTTGGCCAAAAGTTGACACTCCAGTCAGCATTTAGGTAAATCTTATAAATAAACAAAAAACAAACCCAAAACGACGATGTTTACACAAGCATCTGCACATTAAACACTTGATTAGGTAATAAAATCATGAATTCTAATGAGCCATTTAAGACGGTTAATTACTGCTGCAGATTCAGTGTTCCTTCTGTCTGTCATTTGCATATCATGGCAGAGTGTTAGAATTGATTTATCCATGACCAATTCTCATTTCAAGAATTAAAAACACTATTGCAGGCATTATAGTCCTCACAGAATCTCTGGACAGATGGATGATTATGCTTCTTGTGTGTTTTCTCCTTGTACTCTCCTCCATCTTCCTCCTCTCTCCATCTTAGTGACAGTAGCCTGATTGAATGCATATTTTCCCTGGTGTAACCTCATAGTGAAACATTTTTTGGCTCTCCAAACGTGCCAATTAAAAACTTAAGATGGCAGCCATTTCATATCAGTTTCTTAATCTTTTTGGTGTTCAGTTTCATATTCATACGATATTCATACTTATATATATTATAAACATAACACATTCTTTATTCTTTATAGTACTGGAAAGGCAAATTAACTTGTTAACTCTGATGCATCTTCTGTCTCTTATTCCCTGTTTGTAAAATATGACATTAACCACTAGTTGAATTTGTGTCAAATGTGTGGTCAGGATTTTCTCACATAGTGAAGCACAGTGTTCCCTGAATGCAGCCATGAATACAGCCATTCTCCTGTGAAGGACAAAATTAACAACACACCTAGAACAAACAACTGTTATGTGCTTGCTTCACACTTTCAGCGGTAGCATTTGTGCCTCTGAAATATTTGGATGTTCGACCTGTAAACTGAGTGCTGTTATGCTTATAGCCATCCAGAAAGACAACTGTGCCCAGCTTCAGTGTGTTTAATTGTTCCAATTGTACCAGATTACACTATACCCTTAAATAAGCAGCCACATTTTGAAATTAGTTTTTATTACCCAATTCAGCTGTGTGCTACTGTTTACCTTATTATAAGGAATGTGTAATTATGCTATTGTTGGCGATGTCCGTCTGTCAAATTGCCTGATATCTGAGTCTTGGCAAAAGTGGACTTTCAGCACTTGCAGTTAAATAATCTGGACTCGCACATTAGAGAGCTTACAGGCTGTTTGTATTAGGTGCATTCAGGTCAAACCTTTTGCTCACAAAGCCTTCAGTAACACTAAAGGAACTTGCAGGGTTTCATTTTCGAGGAATTCCGCCTAACAAAGTAAGTGACAAACTTGTAGATAACTAACTTGTAATAGAACAGATAATAATCTATATATCACTTCCAAATGCTCTGCCTATCATACGTTTCTTTATGTGTTATACATGCATTGTTTTGGGGATTTTTCATACTCCTACCTCCTAGACTTAAAATTCCTGCTGCGTATGAGGCACAGCAGGTACCTCCTGAGTGGTCACCCAAGTTCCTTCCTTGCTGATTTGCTGTGCTGTGTTACGTTTACCCTGAATTTACTGTGCCTGTCTGTGTGGCATTTGGGGATTTTTAAGTTATATGGTTGGAGTGCACATCATGTTTGTGAAAGGGATAGCTAATTGCTCAGTGAAGGGAACAAATCAAATCAGTCAAAGCATATTTTGAGTATGATAAACAATTAGGTTTGGACAAAAAGTTCTTCTGGTACTTTTGAAGCGTGCATCCTGTATTTCCTACTGATTGTATTCTGAAAATATAGGAAACATGTTTTTGTTAATTTTGTGGAAACAATCTGTGTGGGATAAGATTTTTCTTGCTAGGTTAGTTCAATTCAAGAAAACCATGGAGGTCAACATGCAGCAGGATGTATGTGCCTTTAATCAGTAGTTACTGTAAATGCCAGTGTCACAGAATAGAAAGCAATTGGTGAAACTAACGATTTGACAAGTAACATTTATTGATACACTAGTATCACTATTAACTGAAATTCTCCTGTCAACCCACCATTCTACATAATCTCTTTACTGTGTTTCTGACAATAATATGTTTCCCGTTGTTTGGTGCAAACCCATTCTAATGCCAATTCCCAAGTCCCAAACATGATCCACGAAACAAAATCTACTCCAGAATTGTAAATAAACTCATATCATTACTATTATTATTATTACATATTATTTACTATTTTTGGCAACATCTGGCCAGTTGGCAGATAAACAAAATGAAAGAAAATGTTGCATGTTAAATTTTTTAAAGGTTGTGTTTGTAATGTCTCTACAGTTTTAGCCAATGTAGTGCGTGGGGGTGTGTGTGTGTGTGTGTGTGTGTGTGTGCGTGGTGTCCATACCTGAGTTGCGTGCATGTTAGTGTGAGTGTGCGAGTGTGTTCCGGGTGGGGGGGTCGGGTCTTTCTTTCTGTTGTTGTTGTTTTTATTGTTGTTGTTGTTTTGTTTTTATTTTCTAAATTGGTATTTTATGTACGGCACTTTGTGTTGCATTTACCTGCATGAAAGGTGCCATATAAATAAATAAAATTGAATTGAATTAATGCAAGTAGTGTCTTCTAAACCCAAATCCGAACGTCAGTCATTAAAGCAAATCCCCCAAAACATATATTTATTATACTAAACATATATTATGTGGACAATGTGCTAACATTAGGTTTGAAGTTTAACGGTCTGCTGTCCAGTATGTAATTTGTCTCTCAGTCATATGACAGCTGTTTACGCTGTTATTATAGCTGCTCACAGGTCATTTATATCTGCAATATGAATTTTGATGAGTATATGGGATTGCATATGGCATTGCCAGTATCAAGTTGCTAATAAAGGCACATATGAAATGATTTTGGGTCATGTTATGCTGCAGGTCATGGGGTTAACATATTAAAGGCTGTTTAGTAAGACTGATGGGACATTGATCGCCTGCAAGAACCTTGATCTCTTCATTCTCAGATTGAAAGAACAAGGTACTCGTGGGTGGTGTGCATTTATGTTCACACTGTAGTTAGGTCATACAGGAGTCACCACTCATTTGTCATTGTGCGGAATTGAAGTTGCCCTTGTGTTGTCCTTGTTGTCACTCCTCTTCCTGAACAAGCTGTTTTTAAACATTATTCACATTGTCCCGATCATAGACATAGCATTGCTATTGTGCTGTAGCTTCTTCAATAATGATGTAGTATTAATGCACAATAAATACTGGGTGACTTGTACAGCATATGTTATCTTGCGTCATATTGAGCCCTGCTGATGGACCAATGGTTGCTCAGTGACACAGAACACTAAATCGGTGCAACAGGACTCTTACAGTGTAAATCCACCTGTGCACACAGTGTTCCTTGGTGATCGTGTGTCTCTTCTTTGTTCTCCTTAATTCTATATCTGTCTGTGTTAGCACTCTTCATCTATTAGCCGTCAATGCTAATTGTCATTAATAATATTGCTACAAACCCATGTAAGACACAAGCTTGTATATCTCTTCCACTGATCTTTGATCAAAACCAACACAGCTCCCATTTATTTCAATATTTTTATTCGTCCTTCCATATACACCTTTCTCATGAAAAAGATGTGTGAAGTTTTCTTCTCATCTCGTTCAGAGAAATATAATTTGCAAAAATAAGCATTTTCAGGATTTTCCCTCTCATTTATAGAGCTGAAATCTCTAATGAGGCATGTCTCGATAATATCTTTGTGAGTAGCATATCCTGCTGTCTTTTTCCTGTGAGGGCAGTTTGCTTTTAGAATTACATCAAAGCTGCAACACTGCTGGCATCACACTGCTCACATCACCTAGTGGTGCAAGATTGATTTCGACTTTCCCTTTAGAGGAGACCAGTGCGCATGTGTCAGCGTTTTGTGTCCACCTGCAAGAGGTTCCGACATATTTTGACTTTTATCCAGTTATTTTCCCAGTTTTAGCTCATATCAACTTGGAATCTTAGTTGTTTTAACCATATATTTACTCGGAAAATGGAATTTAGTCTTTTGCTGGTCAACTCACTGGTAGAGCGTTGCCACATACTGCTAAGCAAAACCCGTCTATCAACGATATTCTTTTGGGATTGGTTACCTTTAGTTTTAAGTTCCATTTTAATGATTGTGTTTTTTTATGGGTTATTCTCGGATTATATTCGGCTATAATGGCTGCGTGTGTGGACTGCAAACTCACTGATAAGGGAAGATATCCATCGCCTGAAGTCTGAGCTAACTGCTTTATAAATAATTGATTGATTGATTAATTATTTAATTAATTAATTGAATGATTGATTGATTGATTTGTGGCTACATTGGCCAGATCACAAACCTGATTGCAATTCATCTCGGTTTAACCCTCCTGTTACCCTTAAATTGTCTAAAATCGGTTATCCAGATAACAGTAGGTTTAAGCATGATGTGACTTGTTTTTTCCCAGGCTACATGAGGTCAAGAATGTTCCTTGTCCAGACCAGAGGGTGGTGGTAATGCACCAAATTATTCTCTCCAATCATTTTAAAAGATTTTTGAGGTCGTTAGGTTCCATATTATTTCTTACAAATTATCCCTATTATAAAATATTTCAGCAGGATAATAGCGTGCATACAAGGTTACCAAAAAGTTAACCTTTTGGTTTTTAATCTTTATAGTAAAACAATAAGCAACCAGTCCGTTGATTGTTTGGCTTTGCAAGCTTCTCCCTCTTTTCTCTCCTAAAGTTCACTTAAAATGTAATTGGCTGCTGCAGGACAACCAGTAAATAGATGCATCATGATGGGTATCACTGGAAGCACTTCCCAAAGCCATTCCCGCAACTTTGAGCAGACAAATAATTTTCTGCTTTGCCTCTTGATCTTCTCGAGGCAACATGTTAGTTTATTTCTGCCTCAATTTTGCTGATGTTCTGTCCTGATAAACCGATGAACTAAACATTTTTGGAGTGCTTTTTCACTGCAGGGATCTGATCATATGTCAAGACCTCTCAATGTCTGTATTGTCCGAGTATGCTTGAATGTGTTCACATCTTTTCACCATACCTAGTCTACAGCCACCGGTAACAATTACAGCCAACTGAAGAGCATATCTGAGACTACATTGATGGTACCTTACTGTAAGGTTGGCCACCAGAGGGTTTTAGCATATATACTTGCTGTGCAATCGTTGGAGTGGCTTACTCCTGACAAATAGTTCAATAAAAGAAATGTTTAAATTCTGTGGTATTGCTATTAGACTCCCTTTGACATATCATAAATGATTATTGTGATCTCTTTGGACATTAACAGTTACAGATGTTCCACAAGCTTGCCAGCAAGGCTAGAAGCTGCTTTGCATGTGGTGAAATCCCCTGTGCTACTGTACTTTATCAAACCTAAGCAGGCCAATGCGTACAGAACTGTCTGAAGTTGTACTTTTTCATGTTCATTTCAAATGTAATCTTCCTGTAGAGAGAGGGAAGATGTAGCTTTGTCTCTGTTTAAAGAATCGAGCTGCCATTCCCCATCTCACTGTAGGGAGAGGCATAGCACTTTGAGTCTATAGGACAGGCCGGAGAAGGCTTCTAAGTATAGTTCTGTGTGTGTGTGTGTGTGTGTGTGTGTGTGTGTGTGTGTGTTTGTGTGTTTGTGGAGGTTTTGGGGGTACAGTCTATTTACAGCTCAGCCTGTGGGAGTTGTCCAAGTCCAACAGAAAGGGCAGAGGGGCATGGGAAGACCTCCACTCTGCCTCATGTGTCATCCTTTCCCTTTTCTAGGACTTTAAGCAGTGTGTGTGTGTGTGTGTGTGTGTGTGTATATATGTGTGTGTGTGTGTGTGTGTGTGACTGAAAATAGTTTCAGTGCGTAAGTAAAAGAATATGACACTCTTGCTCATGCTCACACACAATTGTTCAGGGGGAATTGTCTAACAAGATTATGCTTGTGGCTTCCCCCTAGGGTTGTCACGATACCAGAATTTCAGTAGTCGATACCAATACCTGTGAATTTCCACGATTCTCGATACTAATTCGATACCACAATTTAAAAAAAAACAAACAACAGGACCCATGTACTTTTAAATTCACTAATTTATTGAAAACTGCTTCAAACTGTCAAGTATTTAACACCACTGTGCTTTAAGATCTTTTTGCACAAGGTTTAAATTGCAGTACCAGCTGCCAACAGACCTATAGCCATCCAGTATAAAAACAAACAATACTGTGCTTATAAATATGTTCATAAATAACAATAGTCAACTATTTTACATTAAAAAAAGAACAGCAGTGGCCTATAGCCAGGTTTGACGTGCTTCCTCCTTTGGTCTGAAAACTTCTGAGGCACTTTTAGCATGTCGGCTTGTTGGAATCAAGAATTGCTCCGGATTCATCCGCCTCGAATGCAAAATATTTCCACATGCGACTCTTCGCACCTGTCTTGTCGACGAGCCGACGTGTTGTGCTTTCGCTCCCACCCGCTGAAGCCATTTTTTTTCGAAGACGGCAAGTTTTCTTCTTCAGCGCCGCTTACTGCTCTGTGCTGCTCACACTCGTATACTGCCCCCGTCAGTTCCGCCAAGAATCGACACGGCTCACCGAGTGAAAAGTTGTATATTCGGTTCTGACGATGCCAGAAAAAAGCAAGTATCGAATTATTTTTTTCGTGTCGGCATCGAATTGGTACTGAAGTATCGGTTCTTGTGACAACCCTACTTACCCCACAGCTGGTTGTTTTCCGGATACTTTTGCTTACAGGAATATCTAATCAATATTGAAAGAACAAATGGAGAAACAAACTTTTATTTTACTTTAAATTGAATAACATTTCAATATCCAGATTATTTCATAAAAATAAATGTGGTGTTTTACCAAATAAACAAAATACTCCCTAATGTAAATTGCAGCTATTTTCCACACAAAATAATTCTAGCACAATGTCCCCTCACTGGCTTTTTGTAGCACTTTACACCACATACTGATAATATGCTTATTTCAGCCATGATTGATGAAACATTGTCGGTGTCTACATGGAGGGAAGCTCCTCCTCTCCGGCGTGTCCAGCCTGGGAGATGCGAATAAACAAAAATGATCCTTTGAATAAATACAACTGATCTTGTGGTCAAACTCAAGTGAGTAACACAAGGTGAAAAATTGCTTTTGGTATGAACGCACCTTCAAAAGCCATCGACACTAATCCATTATATATATCTGAGCCTAGATTGCAGAGTGATCCTCTCAAACAGACCTTAGTGTAAGACGAGGACTTTTGAATGCCTTTAGCTGGATTCTTCTGTAGTCGGGCACTGAAGGACTGTGATCACCATAAACTTTTGACTTCCCCAAAGGGAACATGACAATATTGCAGGAAATGCAGACTAAATCAATTTCTAGGTGTACAGAATTGAACTGCATTTGTGACATCTTGTCGAACAGTCCATGTCCTTCTGGAGTTTCTATCCTTCTTTCTGGTCCTGTCTGATCTTTTCTATTGCTGACTTGCTGTATGCCATTGATTATTGAGGTGGGATGAATGCTGAGAGGTTATGTGTCAACAGTGATAACTGAAATACATGATGGTGTTATATAGAAATTGCTCAATCTTTTCATGCATAAATAAAGAGTGTTATTTTCAAAAACAAATATATTTTATGAATATGATCACTACAGTGGATTGGACACCATTTTTAACAAGTCAATACAAACTACAATTGTAATATCTGGCAATAGTGGACACCATGCATGAAAAGACTGGAGTAACAGGAAAGTATGTGAAATCGATAACCAGTGGCCTCTGGCTGCCCCAATGACCTGGTCAACCTCATTCTCTGGCAATTGTCCACACAGCACTCAGCTGGCGAATCAGCACTATATTTCAGGATTCTTAACTGACTTCTCAGGGGATACGCAAGGACGTGCACATCTACTGCATTGGTCGTCACGACAGAGGTACGCGCTTTATTTAACATTAAAAAGTAAATAATAAAAAACACACTGATAACAAACTATTTCAAGGCAGGCCCCCTGAACTTTATCTGGGGGTATGTTTGAGTGTCTAAACCTTTTCAGCTGCCCATCACAACAACAACAACGCTCAACTACTGCTGGCCATTTGACTTCCTCGCGGGAGTAGCGGATTTACCTGCTATGTTCAAGGGTGCCTTAACAGCTGTAGGGTTGTTATAAGGGTATAATAGCTCACTTTAATTTCCCGTACTCTTGTATTGCTCAGGCAGTCAAGGAACTTGAACCTGAAATGACGATGATGCGATAGACAGATAATCTGAAAACATGTTCTAGAAAGCAGGCTCAACCAACATTGAACCTAACCCTGAACTCTGAGTCAACCAACTCTGAGAAGGGCAACTCTGAGTTTTCGGTTCTAGAACAGCAGTTCTGACTTAGTTCAATCAACTCTGAGTATGGAAACTGACTCTACAAAGCCATCATCAATGGAGCTCCGAAACTACGATTCACCATGGCAACCAAGAGAGAGTTATTAGATATTACTGAGTGTTTATGTAGAAAACGAGCTCATCCTTAGAAAGCGGACCAACGTAACTGCATCAAAGTAGAGATAGTTGGAGTGGCAGACATTTACGGCCGACTTAATGCGTATAATTGAATGAAACAGTCGATTGATCTAAATGTAATACATTTTTTTCACCCCTGCAGCGTGACACTGTGGTGTAACGGTTAACAACGCTGACAGGCGACCGCGGTTCACAAAGTAACGCAGTTAACAAATAATCATTTTAATATAGGTGTAATCCCCCTAGGCACAAAAAGAAAGTGGCTCCAGCTGAAAATTAAGCTTAAGAATCTCGCACAAATACGTAGACTAAGGCATATGATTTTAATCATATTTCACATATTAAACAGTAAATATAAGTGTCTATTTCAACACAGAAATGTCCTGAAACATTTCAGAAAACTCCCATTCGCAAAAAAACCAAAGAGCTCTGCAAAGAATCTGGATTATGTTCGCAATATGAAATGTTGAAAATGTCGGAGAATATTGTTTAAATATGTGATCGATAGGAAATATGGTAATTTCTTTCTAAGTAATCAAAATTCTCTCCCGACATAAGGCTGCTAGGATCACTTATTTCCATATGGATTAGGTTGAGGAGGAAAGGACAGCAATTTTTTTCAGAGTTGGTTCAGATTCCGGAAAAAGGCGGAGACATAGGAGAAACTCCTAGAAGGGTATGTTGAAGCAAACCTGCCAGCGAGCAGGTTAGGTTCAGTTACTATGGTAACTGACCTAAAGGTTGAGTTACCTCTCTTTCTGGAACGGAAAACTCAGAGTGTCCCTCTTCTCAGGGTTAACAAACTCAGAGTTTCAAGAAAACCTGCTTTCTGGAACGCACCCCTGGTTCTTCTTAGTGCTCCTAATGGCATTTGCAAGATTCCACAATGCAGTTTCTATTTGGAAGCAATATGCTTCACTGTGGTCTTATAGCAGTAACAAAATGTTCCACTGAGTGTCTTAGGGCCATTTAAGATGATTTAACTCTGCATTTTACTTTTAATTTGTCTTCTATCCCTAACAGCCCAGAAACCACAGAGAATGCAAACCAAGCATATACTCACCTTCTGCAGAACAAGAGGTATTCCTTTTGAGTGCAAAGTTGATAACTATCAGTTTATCAATACGTTTCAAGATTGCCTGAAGGATTTGGCTATGTGCATGTCAGTTTGTGCTCTCATTACAAGAGGTCAAGCTTGCAGGTTCTATGCACGACACCAGCTCTGTCCCTCCCTCTTCCTTCACCCCTCCCTCCCTTCTTCTCTGCCTCCTTTCATTTATTCTAGGGACAGAGCCCTATTAGTGTGAAGCTTCTTGTTCTTGTACTTTCTTATGCTGTGCAGCTTTCCTGCTGTTCAGAATGAGTTGGCTTATGGCAAATACACTTTTCATGCAGCGTGGAAAAGCCCAATTCGACCTGCTGTCTGCTCCTGCTACAAGCTCTCTAGGTTATATTTAGTCTTGGACGGGCCATCCTGCTACTACAACTATCATCAGCACCAACGGGGATATCTGGGGAAACTGTACCTAGCACTGCCACCACATTTTTCCTCTCTCTGCTGTATCACTGTAAGTAAATCCTTTTAAAACAATGGCAATTCTGTTGAATTTGAGAGCCTGGTTTTGCCACTGTAGAGAGGGCAACACAAGATGAGTTGGAAATAGTTACCCTTCACTTAAAATGTAGTGAAGTACTTTGTTTTTTTAAAATCCTTTCATGTAGTTCCACTTGATATTTCCTGTAACTCTGTGGTAACAGTCGACTTATGCCCATGTATCAGACATAATAATCAGCACTGTTGTTGACAGTGGCATGGAAGAAACATGAGGTTCAATATTATAGGTTTGTTATTTGTTGTCCAAAAGTAGATGAAGTAGAGAAGAGACTGGCTTGTGTGTGACTTTGTGGAACATAGAACGATAGTATTTGAACTATTATGACATGTTCAATGTATGGAAGTGAAGAGTAAGTCTTGTGTCTGTACAAGGATCAAGTTTTCCTTTGGTAGCCTGTGTGTTTAGAACACAACCGCACATTAACAACAAGCTTCATTGAGACTGTGGTGTAAAAAAATCCAATATGGCGTTTTTCTTTTCAGTGCCTCTGTCTTTTTAATCCTCAATCGTGACAATTTTTTTCTTTGTGCCAACACACCACACATGCTATGTGTTTAAATAGGGAAATGCTACAGTTAGGTACATACTTGTCTGCAGGGAAACAGTTCTCTTACTCATCACTTACCAATGAAGGGGGGGGGGGGGGGGGGGGGGTTGCTTGCATTTGAAGAGGAAGCAGACAGCAAGACATGGAAAGTTTAAAAGTGAGTTTCTCATCCCTGAAAATTGAAAGTCAGAGAGAAGGCAGATGTAAAAGAAAAAAAGAAGAAGAGAGAGAGAGACAGGATGGTGGGAACATCTGGAGAAACAAGACCAGTGCCAAACCCTGTGACAACATGACGGGACTGGAAAGTCTCATGAGAGAACACACACTCTCACAGGGTCACACACATGTGCATACATGTCTTAAGTCCACATTAGACTTAGATGATAGTAATGGCGATAAAGTCCTCAAGCCCAAGGTTTCTGGACTTTATTTTGGCAGAATTAGAAGTACAAAAATAAATTCCTTTTTATTTACATAGCATTAGCTTTCAAGGCGTGCGCAGTGCCCCATGGTAGTTGCCATGTGATTGGCAATATGCGGCTTCATTCATTGCCTGGACCTGTACAATGTTCTACACAGCTCACCTGCTGCGCTCTACTGTGGCCTTTAAGGAGACTTCATGTGGCTATATGTTCTGTTCAAAGGCTTTGTAATCCAATGGCATACCACGGTTTTTATACTGTAATCCAGTGCTATACTGCAGGGGGGATCCTGAACGGCAATAGGAGTTACCTTTTAATCAAAATGTAATTAATTGCATCTGTTGCAGATGTGTTTTTTTCATTGGATCTTTACGGAACAAGAACTATTAAGCTTTATGTGGGGTTTTTGAGTTGTGTCTAGAATATAATTTTACAATCTTTTAATTATCTACCAGTAGGCAGGCAGGTTTCTTTTTTTAGGATTCTCATCCTTTCTTATAGAGTGCCATGAAGAGTCACTGGTTAAGGACAGATCTGTATAAGGACTGAGGATTCTCAAAAAGTGCAGCACCGGGTGTACCCGAGGGATGGGGGTGGAGGGCAGGATGATGAGGGGTTAGGTGTGGGGTCGAGGTGTAAGAAAGCACTACCACATTCTGGTGGACTGACATGCTAGTTGGCGTGACACCAATTACTTGCAGTGCATACTGTGTGTTTGTGTGTGAATGTGTGCAGAATTACCCCAAGCAAGTCATCCTTATCCGCAGAGGAAAAGCTGCTTGATGGAGCACTAGCACCTGGATTTTCCCTCTCCGTCTTTTTCTCCCCATTTCTCCAGTCTTACTTCCCAGATTTAAGTATTTTTCTTTACCTTTCTTCTTTCAATTTCAAGAGTCAGTCATCTTACAAAATTAATGTTTTGTAGTTTTGTTTGACCTTCATTTTCTGTGAAATGATAAAAGTCCAAAGTAGAATCTTATATACAGTACATGTATTACCAATCTGTGCTTCCATAATATGCATTACTGGTCACTGCACATGGGTTCAACACTCAATTTTGTCTTGAAGTACAGTTGACAGAAGACTGGTTCATAATTGAGGAATTTAGGAGACATTCGTATCTAGATTGACTTTGGTTAATCTTTACTGTTTTCATTCATGGGAATATATACTGCATGTCAGCTACAAAACAAACAGTAACTGTGACTTTATGTGTATATGTGTGTACGTTACCAAGTAGAGGGATATCTGCCTTCATGATAAGAATATGGAAGCTACTCTTTCAGAATTAAAGCATAATGGTCTCTTATGTTACCAATAAATACATCAAAGCACAGTCACATCTTTCTCCCTGTATCACCAGGCAGCATATAGGAAATAATGGAAAAACACAGCTTGCTGTTTTCTTACACAAGTTTGAAGGAGTGAACGGAAAAATCCTGTTCGGTCAGTGGAAATAGCCCCTGAGAGGAAATAACTTGACCATGCTAATGCCGGGTCCAGAGACGAGTGTACCACGGCCATTAAAGTGCCAGGAGAGAGATACAATCAATGAACCCACGCACTCAGTGCACCAAAGAACAGTGCAGGACGGAGCACAGTGAAGAGCTACCTGCATGCCCGTGGTCACACAGTTTTCCTGCCTCACAGAAATACAGGGACACAGATATTCCTCTCTGCCAGCTGTCTCTGTTTCTGTTGGGGCTGAGGGTTGTGTCCATTCTATGAATACTATCTCTATGCTGCCTTAGCAAACGTTTCCTAAAATAGACAGCTGCCCCAGTCCAGGTTACTCAGTTCAGTCATTGGTCTTAGTTAATTAGCTTCTTGTAATGATTGCATCTAGGAAGAGAACAGGGAGATATGTAGAAAGAATGGTATGACTGTAGGGGAAGAAAGGAGGTTAGGGAGTAGTACAGTTGAGGAGGTGGAAGGAGAAAAGCTTCTGAAATGTTCATGGGTACAAACAGGGAATTTCATAACATTTCCTGCCATGAACATGCTGTAACTCTACCTTCCCACAAAGTAAACCATTGTCCCTCTCCTTTTGATTATTTGGTTGGATGTCATTAAAATAGCCCATAAGTCATGATTAAGTAGTATACTTTTTCATAGAAACTATATAGTAGCCACCGCAATCCCTACATTGTATTTGTGTATTTCTTGTCCAGTTGCTCCCAGCAGTGGCTGGGAGTGTCAATATGACTTTTAAAGTTTATATTAATTACTAAAACTACACCATTGATTACATTTAGATTACATTAAGGGTTTATTGTTAACTTATATGACTGTATTGACTGAACAGAAACAAACAAGCAATGAGTGCCAGTGCCTGTTTGGTCAATATATCCACAAAGGCTGCACCAAATTATTATTTACTTCAATTAATCCAAAGACTGTTTTCTTGATTAGTTAATTCATTGTTAGTAAAGAATGTCTAGCATAGTTTTTCAATTTGCAGTTTCTCAAATTCCTTGTTTTATCTGACCAACCATTCAAAACCACAACATATTTTGGTTACTTTCATAGAAAACTAACACAATGAGAAACGCTAGAGCCAGCACATTTTGGGCATTTCTGCCTAAGAAGATGACTTTGATGATTAACTGATTTTAAACATTGTTGCTGATATAATTTTAATTTGTCATAGGTTGTTTCAGCAATTTTGGATTGATACTAATTGATTGTTATACAGATTTGATACTACATTAAACCACTTTTGACTTGATAAAAAAAAAATTCTAAATCTCTTTCTAAATACCATATTACCACACCAAGACATTTAGGAACAAGTAAAAAGCCATGCTATGATTTGATATCTAAAGCTCTTGACATTTGGAGATTTCTGCAAGTATCACATTTTTTCGGCAAATGGTTGATCTGCACTTTGGTTCTAGAAACTATTCAGAAACCCCCTTATTGTCAGTAAACCTCAGAAAGACAAACAGATTATTCAATAGGTCATAAAAGGTTTTTTTATACAGTAAAGTCAAGTTTTAAAAAAAAGGCTACTCTGGAGAGTTCATCACACATGAATACATTTGGCTTAATTGTGTCCACAAGAGTGTCAGCTTTATGGTCATACCCAATTCATAAAATCCATTTGCACTGCATGCAAAACATGGCATAGTTTTTGACCCGAAATGGCCTCGTCTCTAGAGTGGTGGGTACCCATAGAACTCATTTTCATTCAGATATATTGAGGGGACTAGTTTTTACTTGCTAGTATAACATGGTTGTTACTAATGTAGTCCTTAAGTTTTCTGCTTTAAAACCAAGTTAAAACTTTTTTAAACAGTCCAGTAACCTAAATGCATATTGTCTGCAATCTTTCCTTCCCTGGATGTAGGTGTCTGCCTCCCCTTTATTTCTCCTGAAATCCACCTTAATTGACAGGATTTAAAATAGATTATATTCTGCATAGCTTTGCATTCACGGCCCAAAGCATGGCTCAGTCTCGCTGCTGGTGTAGATACAAATTGTTGCATTTAAAACTCCAGTGTCCGTCCATTTTTTTTTTTTAAAGGTTTTGTATGCTTGTCGCTTTGTGTGTACTGCATAGTACATTCTGAATGGGTGATTCCTGACAAACTAGACATGTAAATTGTACATAACGCTAGAAGTTAATGTGGCGTAAGGATTAACTCTAACCAAATAAGACACAATTATCATTGCATTGCAACACCCATTGCCTCCAACCTTTACATTGACTTCGTTATCTGAAATGTGAGAACCAGTTTCTCTAGTGTAATAAATCTAACTGTGACTTTAACAGCTCATAATAGCAAATAACGTACTTACATTTTTTTTGGATTAGAAACTGTGAAACCTGTTTTAGGGGAGTTTAAAGCATGAACATCATGTTATTGCTTCGATATTATTATTATAATAATTATTATTAGGATGTTATTTCATTAGAAATGTACATGAGCAAATATGCTATTAGTATTTACATTATACTATTTAAACCTGCATTAAGACATTGAATCAGATGGCAAGGATAGCATTCAGGCAGAGCATTGAAGTCATGCTTCCAAGTTTTGGATATTTTTGATTTAGAACAGATTTCATTTTCATTGTACAGTAATGCCAAAACATCTGAGAATTATCCAACAACTTTGCAGATTTGTGAAACCTCAACCCTTTCTCCCCTCTACCCAACCATTTTGGTTTTCTGTACATATCCAAAAAGGTTGGTTCTGGAAGAGGGTCCAGTCTGACAAGCATTAATAGGAAAATGTCTGACTGAAATCAATTCATCATAATGGAATTCCGCTATCAGTGGATTCACTGTTATATTTTCCATTCGAGTTGATGAACTTAACCATATCTAGCCACAATGTTGCCCGTTATTGAGTGTCTAGACAGGTTTGACCTTCCACAACCCCTGTTTTGTGAGGAGACACAAAATAATTTGCTGTATCATGTGTCCAGACACAAAGACTGGGCCAACAATTCAAGCAGACATCCATAGATTAATGGAGTGGGTGCTACTTGCCAAGCATGAAATAACTTAACTAAAATGTAAAAAGTGTGGAGAAGACATCCTGATCTCAGCCAAGTGGTACAGTCTGGTAGAAGAGGGCCTTTCGGAGATACTGCAGCTCCATATTCCCAAATGCACCCTGCAATTAATTGGGACCTAACATAATTTGAATATTGAGTGAGTATGAATTGGGCCATGCCCCTGAGGAAAACTCTGCAAAAATAAACTCTTAGGTGACATTACAAGCCAATAATATGAAATACATTTGTTTACATGTTTCTAGATGCATTTGCTTTATTAATTCTATTCACTTGATTCACTCTTTATGGTGCTGTATACATGAGTTTCTTCCGGTGAGAGTTTTCTCTGGCAGACTCTTCTCTTCTAATACCAAATTGCCAGGACACCACAGTCGAGAGCCCCTATGCTTTTCAAGTAACGATAATGTAGTGAATTTAATAGTTGTGATTGTATCAAGGTCAATCATATACCGATAATGTATTCCTCCTAGTCTGACCTTTCGTAATCAAAGCATTACCAGAGAATCAGTCACCATACGTTATACCCTTGGGTCATGTGCATTTTACTATTCTTCATTGTGTGTGCCTAATAGTGTATGTTAGATTTGTAGTGTTTGTGAGAGAACGTGAATAAGAGAGAGTTATGTATCACCCTATGCTGCTGCAGAGGTAATATTGGATGCCTGCCCATTTTCTTCTTGCACCATTGTTGAAACCCAGCGGTAGAGGGGCTATAACTTCCACACAAACACCCACACACACTTGCTTGTAATCAAATTTCCATTAAGATAAAAACGCAGTTTTTCCTCTTTTACCATCCCAGTTCATTATGTAAGTGAATGAGGAATTTGAGATGAGTTGTTTTTCCACAGATGGTCCACTGTCACATTTACAGTGTCAGTTTAGAGTTGCTCTTATGACCACATCTCCATCTTGTGACATGAATGCATAGACTGTAGAAGAAGTTGACATAGTCGTGATGTCACCCACTGTATTGTTGACTGCTGTCGAAAAGATTCTTGGTTTTTGCCTGTCGCCATCTTGGCTTTATGCTACCAGTAATGACATGAGAGAAATAAAGACATATTTTGAGACACATACAGGGCTGTACGCTTAGCTTTTTCACTAGGAGCACAGGTGCTCCTAAATGAAAAAATTTAGTAGCACAGAAAAAATTTAGGAGCACTATGAAATTTCTTAAATAACACAATTTTATTAGACCTGCAGGTCTATTTCCCTCCTGCTCTGGAGGAGAGACCCTGCTGCAGTGGTTGGCATCATGGCTGAGGAGATGGGGTGTCGTGGGGTAATAGCAGGTCTTTGCTCCATCATCTCATCCATGACAACAAACACTTCCAGTGTGCAGCAGTGACCTCTCCTCCCTCAGTGCTGACATCTTCAGTTCATACAAACAACACTTCTCATAATCATTGTTTAGATCAACTATTCACCACTAGTCATATATTAGAATATGTAATACTGTTCCACATGGGACCAACTTAATGGACTCTGATGTTTGAACACATTGTAGATATTACCCAGCACTGACTTTACCTGATTATTAATAAGAAATACAACTTCATCTGGTTTATTTTATGCTATAGTGTTCAATACTTTCCTTCTTCAATAAACATCCTATATGAAGAACAGCACGTAGAAAAGTGTTACAGCTCATTGATGATTTCTTGCTGTTAAACAGAATGCATCCGTCCCTTTAACGGACAACGGTGCACCACGTTATTTACCGCCGTTAGTAAATATATAACCACGGTTTAACATAAGCACTATATTCTTAGATAACGTCGGTAGAAACGGCACATTTGCCGCTTCGTTTACGCTCGCTAACCTCTATGGTAAATTACCGTCTGTAGGCTAGCCGGCTGGAAGGACCTCCGATTCGTAACGTTAATGTACAATTCCAACAACAATAAAGTAACGTTCATTATCAATACGATTTAAAAGTCAGCTGGAAACATAAAAATCGTGTTACAGTATACTTACATGTGAACGCGGTTTATGTCGGGCTGTCGCCAGAATCACCGCAATCGTCCGCCATTATCCAAAACTTTTCAGAAGTCAGACGAGCCGCATTTTGGGCAAGTTGAATAGATTTAGCAAGGTCCGCTGTATACTCAGAAATTCTTGCCAATGCAGTATACATCCGGGCATTTCTCTCGTACACAAATCCACATACTATTGTATGTGAACGAACTACGTACTCAAATTCACGTCACAATTTAGTACGAGTAGGACGTTAGTTTGGCATTTCGAACACATGACTTGTTGATTTGTATACAGATGCGCGAAAATTTTACTCTACTTTGATCCACTTTGTATGGATTTATTTTAGGAGCAAAATGCAAATGAAAGGGTTGAAATCCGTACTCGCACGTGTGCTTCCTTTTTATTTTTTCTACTCACACAATCTATTTTTAGGCGCATATGCGAGTAAAATGCTCGCACTGTACAGCCCTGACATAGGGTCTGCACTCAGGCACAACAAAACAAAACATCCCCCTTCCAATACCATGGATGGTGCCACTCAGCCAGGCATGCCAAAACACTTATTTATGAACTTCAATATGCAATAAAAAATAATCTAATAATTAAATAGCACAACATGTGTCAACATAAAAATAAATAGGCTACAGTGTTGGCCTACGGGTCATACTAAGTAAACAGTCTACTTTGATGACGGACTCCTTTTTCTGATTTCCTTTGGGGGGGTCATCTGAACATGTCACCCCTCTTTTACCCACATCTCATGAGCACTGACAGTGGGTGGTCCATTTCAGATTTTATCGTTATATCGCAATATAGACTGTTCACGTTACAGCTCGTTTTTTCCCCAAACGGGGATAAAAATACTTCAGCAGAGTCAGGGGACCAGAAATGGGGAAATTCCCCCCAACCCCCACCCCCCGTGGTAAATTGCACTATGGTTATTTGCATATAAACACACAATCCAAGTGAAAATAAGTGATTTTATTGGTATTTAAAAACTTGCTTTGATTAAAATCTTGGCATTAGTCATTTTAATTATATATTATAAGCTGCTTAGAGCTGTAAGGAATTTAAACAGATCATGCATGGGATGCAAGTACATTCTAGTGTTAGATTAAGTTAGTTGATCCGAATGTGTTTAAGTTTGTTCCTCTGTGGCTTATTTTAAACTTGCAGTTGTGATAAATTTCAGGATGTATGTCTTCTTCCGTCACACTAAACATGTTGTGTGTGTTTGTGTGTATATATGCGTGTGTGTATGTATGTGTGTGTGTGTGGCTGTGATGTTTTTGTCTGCTGCTGAGTGCTGAAGTAAAACTAACATTTGATACACCTGTGTATTCATTCATCTATTCATCTATCCCTTCTTACATACTCCTTTATCTGTTCCTCCATTCATTGATTCCTTCACTTCAGTGACATCTCATCTATCATTCCATCCTCTCACCCATATTTTCTCTCTTTTCTATCATGCTTCATATCTCACTGTATTGTTTTCTTTCCTCTCTTACGTATATGTAGGGGATAGTATGTAATGAAGCATGCATAGCCTCAAACCACCTCCCCCTCTGTTTTCCTCCCTCCAGTTCTGTTTTGCCAGCCCTTCACTTGTCGTCTTATCTAGGACTTGTTCTCACTCATTCATCCGTCCCTCCTTTTTATCTTATTTCTTCATGTTACTCCCTCACACTCCCATGTCTCCTTCCCTCTTCACTCCTCCTTTCCTTTTTGCCTTTGAGCCTTTTTTCTCTTATGAATCATGAGTTTGTATGAAATGGTGTTGAAAATCCAAGAACATAACACAAACACACAAAGATGAAATGCACGTTATTGAAATGAGACAAAAAGTACTGCCAGATATCATGTAATGTGTGTGTGTGTGTGTGTGTGTGTGTGTATATATATATATATATATATATAGGACTAAAAAACAAACTTATACTTAGTTCAACTACAAAACTTTCAATGTCGTCAGTTCCCTATGCTTTTCACACTACACAAATTGCTGTCGTGTAATTGTCAGTCTTAAAGTCGATGTGTTTTTTTTTTATCTTTCAACAGGAGGATTCTCAGATGAGTATGTCTGATCTCTAAACTATGTTTTGTCTTGAAAACTGACATGACAACACAGGAAATTATGAGACAGGATATTTTAATTCCAAAATGGAAGTCTACCAAAGACAAGCACTCCAGGTTGTTTGTGCACTGGTGTGCAGCCCCTGCCAAAGCTAAAGTACATTTTTCTCCGTTGCTTGGGTCCAAGCAGTTTTCAGAACTTTCCTTGTGGTTATGCTTGTTCATTTTGTCTTTGGCAGATGTGTTCCCAAATTAGCCTGTTTCCACACCTCTTTACTATTAATTCCATTCCTCTAGATCCGCACAGTGAGTCCGTTACACCCCCACTAATCACCTAAATAAAATAATGATCTACACATTAATCAATATTGAAAGTGATGGCAGGTAAAATGGAAAACCCTGATTTGCTTGCTCGCTTTGGGCCAGACTTACATGCATCACACTATATATTCTAAATGTGCCGCATATTTACAGCACTGTACGTACTTGTACAGCTAAAGATAAATATAGCCAAGATGTTAAAGGCAAACTGGTGTTATGAGGCAGCTGCTCGTTGGGGTGTGAGATGATGTTCTAGTTTTATGAGGTCATGAAAGATGCGTCACGCAAAGGGACACTCATGGCATTTAAATAATTTATGTTTTTGATAGTGCAGTAGACAGTTTACCTCTGATATTCTAGTTTTAATGTTTAGTTTGATATTTACAAAAAGCAACACCCTGAACAAACAGAGGGCAACGCGTCATGCTGACCTTTTCATCAGAAGATGAAAATGTATGACACTGGGAAGGGTTGGGTGATATGACCTAGAATGAATATCATGGTAAATTTGGGAGGCCTTGGTTTGGCAGTATTATATATCATATTGTAACAAAATAAAAAAGGGTTAACTTAATGCAAGATTTAACCAATTTATACTCCTGCCGATGTTAGGGAAAATAGCTAAAAAAAGACACCAATATTTAAAAAAAAAAAAAAGGTTCTAAATAAGAATGTAAATGAGGTAAAGACCTAATTTTACATGTGTTGTAGGAGATATAGCCTTCCCCATAATGTAAATGTAAAGTGATTCATTCTGATTTAGGAACAGCCATGCTGAGGGAACTTTGATGTCAAGCAACCTGGATGTCAGCAATAGGTCATTTTCATTTTCTATTTCAGAGAAAAAAATAGGCGACATCCCGAATCTCCTGTTGGGCCGCCTGCAGCTAAGTCACATTGCTCATGGTCCACATGTTTCGGGTACAGTGGCATATTGGTCCAACAGCATCTTCACTGCATATTTTCAAAGCCTTTCTTCATGTGGGTTAAGATGTAAAAGATTTTATCGGATTTAAATTTTTTCAAAGATGTAAAGTCTTTTAGGTGTTATGTAATTCCCATTTTGGCTGTGTAGAAAAGAGGTGAAAAAAACATATTGCATCTCACGTTTGGTTGCTAGGGAGCAATCATGTGCAAGATGATTTTCTGCTCTGCAAGTTCAGCAGTAGTTCAACTGTAACATCAAAGATGCCTTCATGTAAGAAGCTCTGTGTCAAGCTTTTTGGAGATTATTTGAGCATTTTCATGTTGGACAGCGAGTGATAGTGCTGGGAAGGGAATTTAGTTTACAAGCTGCAGTCATGCTGACAATATTGCAAGAACATGGCATGTGGCTTGAATCCATGCCATTTGAGTCATACTTCATACATTCGTTATCAACAGGAGCATCAATTCCAGTGTGTGTATTTCGTGTTCTAATAAATTATGGAAATTATTAAACTGATAGAAATGTGAACAGAGGTACATAGGAGCATTTATAAACAGTAAAAGTACAGCCAGAAGATACATGCAATGTATCTAGTTTATTCAATCTGACTGCATTGTCAGTCTGCATAAGTTAAGCTTTTCTCAACAGATCTCACCATCTTCTTCCTCCTCCCTTGTCCCCTCCTTTTTTAATGCTAATCCACTCATCGTCTTTCTTTATTTTTTCTCCTCCTCCTTGTCTTCTTCCTCCTTTCTTTCTCACAGCCCTCTTCCTCTTATCTGTCCATCCTCTAACACCTCCTATTCCTTCTTCTTCTGCCTTCAGTTTGCTGCAGTGCATCACTAGCAGGCACATTAACATCTCATCTCCATTACCCAGCAACGTCCTGCCCTCTCTCTGCTTTCTACCACCTTCCGTGATCTCTTTTTCTTCCTTCCTTTCTTCCTACACCTGCACCACTTCCTCCACTCTTCCATTATCATTCACAGTATTTCCAATTTTCATTGTTTACATATTTTCTTTTACACAGGTCTGTAAACTATCGGCACGATAATTTCATCCCTCTGTAGTTTTATAGTACTCATTCTTTTCCTCATGCATTTGATCATTATCATTAAAGGGACCACCTCCTCTCCTTTCCTCTCCCTGCTCTCCTGTGACGAGTTGTGCTGTACTTTTTCAAGGGAGTGGATGCCCTTGATGTGACCGTGAGGGAGATGGGCTATAGCTCTGCAGTGGCAAGCTAGTGAGTGAGCAAGTTGCTCTCACTTTGTACGTGTGTGAGTATATATTCAAATGCTAAGAGATGAAGGATGAAAGAAGCACAGCCTGTGTGTGTGTGTGTGTGTGTGTGTGTGTGTGTGTGTGTGTGTGTGTGTGTGTGTGTGTGCCGTGTCCGTGTCCGTGTCCGTCCGTCCTTGGCAGCACCAGTCGGTGTTATTTGTGTAAAGCATCTCAACCAGGCATGTCTGGTTAACATGCAGCCCAGACTGTCTTTCCTCTGAAGCTCCAAATTCCCAAACCAGCCTAGTCTCTCCTCTTAACGCTGTCACTCTTCATCACACACTTCCTGGTCACCTAATCTGACTCTTCTTCACCATTGAAGGGAATTAGAAGCTAATCTTGCTTTAAAAAAAAAAAAAAAAAAAAAAAATCTGTTGCTCACAAACAGAGCTTCGCCTGATTCCTGAGTTAATTTCCACTGTAAATCCAAAGGATTTAAGGCCAGTTTTGACTCTTAAAGTAATCCACTATCAAAATCGCAGGATGCACATAGCAAAAAATATTGCAAGGATTTTGTAATAACTGGCACTGAAAGGGAAACAATAATCGTATCAAGACGATATATTAGGGGCAGTATATCGAAGCACATCAAACTGCTTTGCAGCCCTACTCCAACCCAGCAACCAAAGCTGATTTTTTTTTCTTCCTGCAGCTGCTGTACCTGTTTACTTGTATACAGGCCTACCTAATTGGATTTAACATTTCATTAATGTATCCTGCACATCATTTCATTCATGTAGTTAGCCAAATTTTGTTTAGTTTATGGTTACGATGGCAACAACTGATGTTAGCGCAGTGTATTAACAACACAATTGTAATGCTGCAATGCAAAACTAAAACAGCTACCACTGCCAACAGCAATAGATTTGAACCATTCTGTTGTCACGGCAGATAAAAATAATAAAAATAATATAAGCAGAGAGCCTTAGGAGATACATAACTGACATCTACTAATGATAGAAATAAAATTGCTACATAAATGGAACAGCAGTAACAAATTAGCATTATATAGTTGACAAGCTGTGCTTTATGTGACTTTCACCGACCTGGAAGAACAAAGATGTTTCCTAAATAGCAAACTTTTCCTAAAATACTGCTGGTTCTGTGGTGTTGGCATTTCAAATGTGATGCCTGCAGTGCGCTACAGGAGCATCACTTGACATGCGTCAAATGAGTCACTCTCGCGTCTCGTATTCCTTTTAGTGTGTTTGCCCCTCATCTTGAGGACTTCCATCCATTTCCATGAATAGAAATGGCTAATGACAGAGTAATATATTTGATTACTTAAAAGGATTGGGGCTCTTGTCTGATTACTTCCTTGAAGGTGTCATTCAAGATTAGTCTTTATCACTCTCTCTGATTCTCTTTGTCCCCGTCTTTGTCTCTCTATCTCTGTCTTTTTTTTACCCCTGTCTTACTCCATTTGATTGTCATTGGGTCATTGGGGGGAAAATGTCATCTGAGTCTGAACACAACGCCAAAAAAGCCCCAATATTTTGGTACCAAATATCAAATTTAATGCAGTTCATGATTATAAATCCTAACTTGTAATGTGCATCTTTATGACAGCAATAATTTTGTGTTCAACAGTATTTATTATTTGTAACTTGTTTTATTCCTCCATCAGTGATCAAAGTATAATTACAACAAATTAGCAGAATTATTTGGAAAATAATTCACATAATTACACAATTTTGTCAAATTAAATCATGCTGATACTCACAGAAATGTTAATATTGTCGGTTTTTATCCACCATAACAGCACGTCTCTCAGTTTCTCATATGCTTAAATGTGTCCAGAGACATTTAGTAATTGACCAGTTTTGTATGTTAGATTTTTTTCAGCCTGTTTAAATGTTAAAGCATTTAGCAGGAAAAACAGAAACTGCTGTAAAGCAAAATGCTTATTTAAAACAACAATGCAGATTAAAGATGTTTTGTTCGTACTAGCTTAATAGCCCAATCTTTTTTAACAAGCACAGGATGTACGCTAAGAGCTGCTGCTTGGAGTGTGTGTGTGTGTGTGTGTGTGGCCCATGTGAGCTAGCATTATTCTCAGTGCCAGGCAGATCAGTTGCATAGCAACAAGAACTTTTTGAGAGCAGAAATTCCTTCACCAGTGGAATGTGTCAGAACAGTATGGAAATGGATACAGACTGTAGCCTACAAATCCCCAAATTCAATTTAAAATATACAAACAGTTTGGATTATGATTGCAGAAATCACATCCTGAAATAGCAGTACCCAAATATCTTGTATAACTTTGAAAATCAGTACATCAAAAGACAGCTGGACATTGTCACTTGTCCATTGTTGCTTTTAATTCTTTACAATGGGAGCGCCTGTTCTGCACGAGCACTGCACATTTATTTCCGGCTGCTGGCAGTGGAGACGTTTCAAACTTTGGGTAAAATGTTGCACTTGTCATTGTCACTTTTTAACCCAGATATCTAATCACAGTGGAGGAGGAACGGGACAAATAGCCTACGTCAAAGACGCGATCACATGTGGTTTATAATGAGTATGTTGAGGTCTTATTGTGTATGTTTTGTGTTTTAGTTTTTGTCATTTATTTATTTATTTTTTTTCCTCATGTCTGGGACAAATAAATTTCCCTGTGTGGGATAATAAAGCTGATGTAAATCTCGGAACCAAACAATGATAGACCTACTTGCTGAGATTTACCAGCCCACAAAATGAATGATTAATTTACTGTCTAACACCTACAATTCAAACAAAAATCATTCTCATCTGCTATCAGTTATATAGTTCAAAGAAATATTAAAAATAAATACTAGATCAGTGCTGGTCCACCTTAAATGTCAGCCCACCTTAAGTGAGTACGAGCTGAGCTTCACTTCAAGACATGGGGAATTTGCTTGGTTCTTGAGCAGTTATTGTTTATGCACACTGCACTGCTACGCTCACAGCTAACGTTACATCTTCATACTCACCATTACACACACACACACACTGAACATGACTTAACACTTACCAATGTTAACACAGGTCTTTCAGTACACTGGCCTTAACCCTGACAAAGTTTACAGGCTGACACAGTCTTAAACCACACAGTTTAACTAAACAATGTGTTGGAGACTTATTGAGAAAGTGTCCATGACAATGCCACAACATCACGGTTGCCTGTTTTACGCATATGCTGCAGCTAGCAATAAATTATGGATTCAATTATTTTTTTAATAATGCTTATTGTTGCAGCTCGGAAGCTTATTAAGCACGTCAACCACAGAACAGCTGCATGCAAGGCACAAATCCTGGTTAAAGAATAAAGATATATTAACGAGGGAGAAAAATCTAAAAAATAATCAAAATTAGCAAACCCTAGTAGGCCACCAAAGTAAGCTAATCAATAAGATTATGAATAATATTAATGCTAGCACTAGCTGAAACAACGTTAACTGTGCTAAGATTGGAAATATTTGGAAGTTGGGTTTATATGTACTCACTTTAGTAGTGTTGGAGTCCACTAGGGTTACAGGCTCTATTAAAGTGATGTTCTGTGCCTTAAAGCTACCAAAGTAGCTGTAGTAAGAAATGGCATTGATATCTGGTGGTGGGTGTGTATGTGTGTGTTTGTGCTGAATGGTGCCAGAGGCTAGAGCAACATCCAGTTAAACGAGTTTATTGCTGGCGATTGCCTACTGTATATGCTCTATTATTTCTGTATGTATGTTAGTGTTGCTGTTTATTGTTATTAATAATTTCTTCCTGACAGTTTTGTTTCAGTTTGTTTCTTATATTATTCACAAGCAAATTCTAAACACATTTCTTATTTAACTTTAGATTTACTTATTCATTGGCTGATTGTTTTCTCATCTACAAAGTTTCCAAACTGTTGTAAGCATGAAATCACTGGATCAGAATATCTTTGAATTAAGAATTAAGACAAAAAAAGACTATTTTTTCAGCTTTTCTAAAACCTTCTTTATTTTCTCCTTTTTTCTCTTTCTATTCTCACTCTGTTTTATTATGTACTGTGTTATGTACTTCTACTTTACTGTGATGTTAAATCTAACTTCAAATGCCCGAAACAATTTAGAGAGCTGGATGAGGGATGTTATCACATTGTCAGCAAATCTCTCTTATTCCTTCCCCATTTATACCATTTCCCATTGCTTTTATATTAACAGAAATGAGTTCAACTTACAAGTAGGTTTGGCCAAATTGTAATTCAACTGAAACTGCTATAGTCATTCTCATTGTAGCATGCATTGCAGCATGTTGCTGACACCAGGCTGTAGGTAATGTAACATTCTTGTACATTTTTGCTTTAAGTTTTCAACCCTTTCCCCCACAAACATATAGGGTACACCACATTGCAGTATAACCTAGTTAACCCACATTGTAATTGGGGGAGGAACTATAGATCGGTTTGTCTGCCCATCAATCTGTTACACATAAAGGTGACATGCCAGTAATCAAATTTTAAGACAGCTCTAGGGAATAATGCATGTCATTAGTCATTTTTGGCATTTTCTAAATTAACCCTAACCCCAAGGGGGCAGTACAATATTTGTTTGATTGTCTAAAATAGCCTCATTTATATAGCGCTTTTGTCCAAAGCACTTTACAGCAATGACTGACATTGAGGAGTTTAAGCATTCAAGAAAAGATGAAAACAAAAATGACTAAAACACAATTTGTTTATTATAATAATAATAATAATAATAAAACAATTAACAAGACAAACTAACTTTTGTTCAGTAACATGATTTGACTCGTGAGAGGTGGCACTGGAGCCCTAGCAGTAGCTACCTCCTGTTGGGAAGATACTTTTATTCTTTTGCTTTTTTTCGCGTGCTTTCTTCAAACCACCGCTGATGCGGGGAGAGACCGGAGAGACAGTAGAGAAGCGCAGGTCCGGCAAGGTGGGTGAAACCAAATCTCAGAGCGGGAGGGGGCACAGACAAACGTCACTATTTTTTACTGGTAAATTGAGAAAATCTACCACACTGTTGTGATTATAATGCTTAACATTCAATATCAATAATTATGATATCAAATTGGGTGGGTTGTGGTGGCTGGTTTGGATTATTGGGTGGGTTGCAACCCACCCATCCCCCCCATAAATTACGCCTATGCATTCACCCATTCACTCACACATTCACACACCAACGGAGGAGTCAACCACGCAGGGCGACATAGTCAGGAGCAATTGGGGTGAGGTGTCTTGCTCAGGGACACCAGGCACTCAGCTAGGAGGAGCCGGGGATCGAACCGGCAATCTTGTGGTTGCCAGCCAACCCGCTCTACCTAAACCCCTAGCTAAACCCCCACCCGTCTATATTGTTTGGAAGGGGCGAGTGTACTGTAGCATTTGCTCACTTTTGTGTTGCATATCTCACTGGGTATTTGATATCACATCAATGTGATAATGACAGTAAATAGTGAAATTCTATGTACTTACCAGCAAATGGGAACTCATCATCACATTTCCGCAGTCCACTAAATCTGACATATTTTACTATTTTCTCTTTCTAAACATCTGAATCATTTGTGGGAAAAATGTTGACTAATATTTACATTTATCATTTGCTTGATGTTTTGGAAGGCTGGTAGATGGCAGAAAGATTTGACTTCAATGTAGACGAGCTCTGTAAGTTTATCTTGCTTTAGGCACAAAGAAGGCCAGCAAGCAAAAGACAATAATGTTGGCACCGTAGACAGACATTGGTGGATATGTTGGACTTCTCTTCTTCATGCATTCAGCTAATCTGTCTCCAGTTTTTTCCCCACTTAAGGTCAGAGACAATCTGTAAAGAAGAGCATGGCTCTCTATCAGCACCCTTCTCTTCTCTACTCTTATTTCCCTCTTCCTCTGTCTCTGCTGTCCTGCCCTGTGGTGGAGAGAGCTGGCATTTGTTAAGTATAACTACTTGGCTCTGATTAATTGGCTGTTAAAAAAAAAATCATGGTCCTTGAAATGTTCCCCTCACTTCAAAACAGCTTATTTTAGATGGAGTTTGAAGTGTGAAAGTGCATTATTGTTTATTCGTGGGTAGCGGGCATGGTAAGTTCTGTTGTTGATTGTATCAGACAGGTTGTGGTGAGGTTGAGGCATCTGTAGAGTATTGTACTCTGCACAGATCACACACTTTTAAACCTTGCTGACAGCTGTAAGGAGTATTGGGACACGTCCCCATTTAAACAAAACCCCAACCACTCTGGCGTCAGTTTAATAAGGGCTTCTGACGAAAATGCATTCGGGATCATATTCAAGAACTATCACCTCATAAATACAGCGTTCACACAAAGCAAATGTCTAACATTAGCCTGATTGTCCTTTTTACAGATGAAAAAGTTAAACTAAAGTGTATCTAGTAGTTGAAATTATCAAACAAATAGACTCTGTTACTGTTTAAGTTTTTGTATTACAATGGCAGTAGCCTCAACTCAAGAAGTTATTAGTTTGTGAAGCTTATGGATTAAAACCCAAAGTGAAACTCAGTAATGACTTGTGTTGTCAAGCCCAAAAGTCACTCGCACAATGGCACTGGAGTCAAAATCAGACATTGGCAAAGTCAATAGGATTCATGCCCTGGGAGCATGGGCATCTTAACCAAATTCCATTTCAATCCATTCAATAGTTGTTGAGATATTTCTAAATGGTGGGACAACATTGCCAACAATAGAGAGACCCCACCAGCATCACTTAAACAATGGCATATAACACCTCACTAAAATATTTAACTAAAATGCATTAAGCAGAGATTTGACAGTAGTAATTCAGACTTCATATGGATGACTTGCTGCATCATATCCCCAGGGGGCAGCGGTGTTGCTCAGCTTTGGACAGAGCTGGAATAATAAAACATTTATGCTTTTTGCAGGCAAACCGTTAGTAATGTGAATAAACGTACCCTAATGAAATATTCTGCTTCATTCCAGATCCATATCCATATGTTGGCCATTATCGTTTCAAAAACAACATTTCCAATGTCTACCCCGCAACCTGGCACACCTGTATTAACGGAGTCTAGCAGCGATCTAAAAGCATCCTTAATTGCATTTATACAACCACAGTAACACAATCATATTTTCTAAATATTTTTAGGATGATTAAGTCATAAAATATAATAGACACTCAAACCTTATTTTGAGAACCTCAGTCAAAACTTTGAATGTAAAAAAAAGAGGAAAAAATATTAAATACAGGCATAATGCTAACTACTCTTATGGAGCACACAGAAAAGTTTTGGGAAGCAGACGTCCGGAACGGAGATGTCGGATCCATAGAAAAGATGCATAATGTAATCATGCATTTAAGATTCACTTATCAATCATAATGATTCGTCAGGGTTCAGAAACATCTCTAAATGCACAGTTCGGCGCATACATTGCCTTAATCTCGGTGTAGGGGAAAAAATCATTATACAATTATACGATCGGATCTCCAGTTGGCACAAGCCTACCTTCAAGGGACTCAGAGAAATTTAATGGCTGGTATTTGCTTCATGGATCTTCCTTACCTCCTAAACTAGAGTCATTTTATAGCATTATTGACTGATCGTAGTGTGTTCGGAGTTATTTCGCCTCCTGCGTCTTTCTCAAAAAACCTGCCGTTGTGTCCCTCAAGAGAACAGAAATGTGTCATTGTGTACCTTTTAAACTGCATTTAAGTGCTTTTTGATTTTCCTAAAGAAAAGGTAAGAAATATTTTTCTAAGAGCACTTAAGTCATAATCATCCTTACTTAGCTGTCTTATGAGAGTCTCCTTATCTGTTTTAACAAGGACATTACGTAATTACTCATTGTAAGGAAAATACTGAACAAAAGCATTGCAACAAAAGAGTATTTAAAACATAATACAGGTTGTCCTGTCTTGCTGGAAAGACTATTGTACTCAACTGAGAATTAACTATATTCAATCACATTGGCTGTATCTATTCATAAGCGTGTTCCAGTCTTTTTATAAACTATGTGGAATTGTCCAGCTTACAGACATGCAAGACTGATTAATCCTCTGCCACAGCTTAATCCTCACACCTCACCTCAGCCAGGCATTCATTTCCCCTGGAAATGGGGGAATAAGGACTGAATATATAGCTATTTAGGAGGTAGTGTATGTGTCGAGAGGGAGAGGAGATAAATGAAAAAAAAAAAGAATAGATTAATGGCTTTGGACACCCAGCTTTTCTCCTCTGTACCTCACTGAATAGCCTATCAGCTGAACAGATTTCAGAAGCAGTCAGCTTTGCGAGATTATCAGTATAACAATGGGTGATTTTTTTTTTTTTTAAGAATTAGCTCTGCTCCCAGGGGTCAGCCAATCAGGAACAAAGACCCCCTTCAGCAAGGTTTCCCCGGCAGTGATTGGGGGATTTAATTTGTACTTCCATATTAATCTACTGTACATGTTGGGATGGTTTGGAAAAATAAAATGGAAATATTGTGGATCTCCATATTACTAGAATATGCTCTTCTGCTTTGTACTGTTATGTCAGATACATTTTTTTATTTGTCTTTTTTGTTATTGCAATTTAATTGTTAATTGTTTTTTATCAATTAATGGTATCGCAATAACGTGACCAATCCAAACACTCAACACTTTGCTTTTATCTATATTTGTATTAGGGATGAAAAAATAAAAGATAAACCAAAGGCATATGCCTTTGAATTTGAATGCAAGCGATAAGCAGAGTTAGCTAATTCAATCACAATCTTCAATGAGCAACCTTAACTGAGCACTTTGTAGAATGTCAATTACCGACGGGGGGAGAAGTACTTTTTGACCTGGATGTTTTAACAGTGAGTCTTAGTTTGTCACCCACACATACAATTCCCTCTCCCAGACTTTTTACAACCTTCTTAAATCCCTGTGTTTACACTTGTTGTTAGGTATTAAGAATGGACCATGTGGTCATTCATTAATATTTCAGCACCACTAGTGCTGAGCCAACAGACTCTCTGCAGTCTCTGCACTGCCATTTAGCCTGTGAACATTATGTTCCGATTTAACAAAGGACATGCGTCCTCACTGAATTCAGTGAAGTAAGTATCATAAGTATAAGTGATTATTGCGTTTGTACATCTACATTAGCCTGATGATGGTTGCATTCTAGGTGCCAGTGACACTCAGAAGTCTATCCATGCTGCTTAATCGCGTGTGCTGATATGGCCCATGTTAACATGTGAAACATTTAGTTTAAAGTCAATCTACTGTGCTTCATACTGTTATGGGAATTTTGGATTGGTTTGTGATTTATAACGTTGATCTGCATCTCCTCTTTTTCCAATGTTATCCTATGACTAAAATGATTGCCTGTTTGTGTAGCCAGGTGATAAGAGCATGAGTGCCATATGACATGAGATAATTTCAGAGGATATTATGACATCTGTGTTCTGTAAATCTTGTCTTTGTAAGATAGGACATGACCCGTCTTTTGTCTACAGTATGATTCCTCCTCCTTAAAAGGGAGATTTCTGCTAGACTCAGGGTCGTTCCTGCTGACTCTGAACCTTTTGCATGAGAAGGCAGGGGTAAACTACTTTTGTCTGCAGATGAAAAAACTTTGTTGAATAAACCACGGAGAACAATCTGATCCTGGTTGTTGATCTTTATTGGACAGATTATTTTTCCACAACAATACTCATAGTGAACCAGAAATAAAATCATGCCTACCTCTCAAGCACCTAAAATCATAATAATAATAAATCATATTTAATATAATGTATTTATTATTGCTAAAGTGCAGACATGCAGTATTCAAACATGTTTGAATACTTACTGTTAAACTATAAAACCCCTACATTTACCCTTATATTTATACCCTATACCCTCATATTTTGGAGCATGCGTTTGCATGTTAATGTGATGTAATTAATGTATCTCCATGAATGAATCCCAAGACAACTGTGATAACCTTTTTTTCTGTCCAAACCAATTCTAAAGTTATGAATAAAAAATGTTAACCTACACATCTGTAGTGCTTAATTAATTAATTCAGTAGAGGTGATTTTGCTGCTGCTAAGACCAGTTTGAGGAAATTAATTAACAATAAAAAGCTACCAGTAAAACCGATATACCATATAAAATCCTAACAATAGGTTGCATCAAAGAAGTGGATGTAGCAATTGTAACTTTGATCCTGAGTTTGGTATTTTGGCCATTTCCATCACTCTCTTTTTTTTTAGCCAGATGTGACCATATTTGGACCAGAGAGGAAAAGGTATTGCTACACCAATATCTTGATTGACTGGTTGCCATGTTAGTGGCTTGTCTTTCACAAGGTAGCCATGTTCCAAAACACACCCTTCAAGTGGGACAATAATTTACTAAATGAACATAACTATTTATTGAAGAAGACAGGGAGCTAGTGAGTGAGACAGTAAAGTTGGAAAATATTTACTAGCGGTAACAAATCAAATGGGAAGTTGGGCCACTCTATCATGAATTTCTATACAGTCTTGACTCCATTTTGAAACCAGTGGAATCGCCCCCTTCTGGCTATTAGAAATAATGCAAGTTTAAGGCACTACCGTATTGGCTTCACTTTTGCTTAAACAGGCTGTTTTATCCACTTACTTTATGCAGTACAGTCTCTGACTCAAACCAGGGATGCTCAGCCATCATGCTCTTGCACACGAGGAATTTTAACTTCATCTTTGGGACAAAACTCTTTGACACCAAGAGGTATAGCTTTTCTAAAAGTAGGTGTCCCTGTCATTGTGTAATGTCCCCATCTTCTCTGCCTACCTTTGCCTCTGGGTTTTGTATGCAGGAAGCTTTATCTAAAGAGAATTTTAGTTCATCTCAACTGTCGGACGATGTCTCCTTGTCTGCTGGCTCTGTGTGCATGTCATTGTAGCACTTGTGTGCGTGTGTTGTGTTTGTGTGTGTTTTTCCATTAGTCTTATGGCTGTCCTTGGGGAGTTAGATGAAGCTCTCAATCAGTCTTGGAACAAGGACTTAGAAAAGAGAAAATAGGTATAGCAGTGTAGAGAGAGGTATATGAGAGGAGGATGGGATGATGAGGCCCTTGTAGTATTGTATGGCCTGTCATGCTGGTTGTGGTTGTATGAGTCACAGTGAGATAGGCAACATATTGAATACTCTATATTTTAGCTAGTCATCTCTTGTTTCTAAACTATAGGGAGACAAATGAGTCTCCCACAGATCTGTGAATGAGATGGTGTATTGATGTTTAAAAATGCAATATGTGATTCAGATTCAAAGGACAGATATGCCTCGGTGGTTTGGACACTTTTAGCATTTTCCCACAACTTGGCTCCAGAAGGGTTGTGCTTGTTTGGTACCACTTTGTGAACAAGCTTTTTCTATGATGAACATCAGAAAAAGAAAATTATGTTCTGCTAACCTCACAAGTAATTAAATTAGATTATGAAATAGGCAATTGCTCAGGATTTGACATCCAATATTGATGCACTTGTGAGGCTAAAAGGTGCCAGGTTTCAGGAGCAAGTTAAACAGTGTCTGCTTCAAGTAAAATGCTGTTTCCGAGGCTATTTGTTAATATTTTTTTTGACTTTGCGTTTTTGATTTGTGGTGTGTCCATCTGTAATCCTGACTTGTTTAGCGCACAAAACAAACAAAAAACAAAATCGCTGAATAAGTGCATTTGCAGACAAACGAGAGTGGACGTCTTTCCTCCTGAACTTAGCGCTACACTAGCTGTACCAAATAGTTTGAGGCTTCATTCATAACTTTGACATTCATAAAATTATTATTAATATATTCCAGAAACATTGTGTGCGATAGTCCATCAGCTTCAACCTTGTCTTCCCTTCTCCCTCTCAAACACACAGCTATCTCAAGCATTAAGCAGTGGTCACACCAAATGTGAAGCAATTTTTGATTGTGGGATCCCTCATGCTAGATGCACCAGAGAGGGGATGGGGACTTACCTGGATGTAGAGATGATGTTTCATTAATCATGGCTGAAATAACTACTATTACTGCTTTGTACATGTTGTGGAAGTCCCAGATATGTAGGGTAATCAAACACTGCCTTGTCTGACTTCATAACATCACCCAGAGGTGCTTGGTGAATTCAATTGAGCGGCAGTTACTGTGAATAGCAAGTCACGCGTTGGCTGGCTAACTATGGTATGAACCCCAAATAAACTATTTTGTTTTAATTTATTTGCAATAACTGATAAAAAAAAAAAGGACACCGAAGTATTCATGGATTTGATCCTATTCAGGATACATTTCAAGGCTTTCCATAAGGATATGGAGTAGCCAGGCAATGAGAAAAATTAGCCTGCTAACACAGACATACTGTAGTACATAACCGACAGTCTTCTTGTTAAGTTATTTGTTAACTATGGCTTTTTGACACTCGACGAGTGTAATGAACATCGTTTTATCAGTGCTAATCATCATACATTCACTTTTGTAGGATGTGAACATTGTATTGATAGACTAAGGCGCCCCCACACCAGTGCCAGATGCTCTCCAGATGTTCTAATTATTTTTTTAACACTGAATCCTACTCTAAAGAACACAACCTCTGAGCTGAGTGCGCACACGCACACGCACGCACACACACACACGCATTATCATATAGAATATGTGGGGGCGGACTGATAGCCTACAGACAAATTGGCACATTTCTCGATCATCATGCTTGCATTATTTTGAACAGGCTAGTGGTCTTAAAATGTGCTTGCATAGTTAATCTCAACTAAGTCACAATCAAAACATTTTTCACGATAAGTGATACTTTGATTCTGCACCTTTCTAAAAGCTCTGTGGATGTATTGTTTTTTTTAATTAATCGTTTAAATAAAAATGCTAATTAACACATTCTCTCAACATTCTAATATTCAAATAGCAGCTGCATGTATTTGTTCTGCAGAATTCTCATCAATGCTAATGCATGCGTTACTAGTCCATTGCCTTGATGTGTTAAATTAGTCAAACTTTCCATGAAAGAAAATCTGAGTTGCACAACAGTCTGAGCACACAGTTTTAGAATTGGAAATAGGCTTTCACTCTTCATAACTGTTGAACTGTGATGACTTGAGATTATTGCTTCAAGGAAGTAAAGACCTGCAGGGTGTGAGTAATATATTAGATAAGAGGGAGTGTGTGCAACGGTGACCTCTCACAGAGAAAGGTTAGAGACCATTGGGAGTCATCTCATTAACCGTATGCTTGTGTGCGTGCCCTCACACAGACACAGTGCATGGTTTTATTTTACTGCAGCACTCAGGTGATTGTCGAAGGCTTCCACAATTAATAAGGCTAATGGTTATTGGCTAGTGGCTAGTGACGAGGATATGAGATGTCTGATTGACCCGAAATAAACATGGCACTTTATGGGTTAACAGATCCCCTCTGGAAGGAAATGAGCTGGAGGGAATAGCAGTCATTTATCGAGAGGAGGACAAAGAAGTTGAGGAGCCTTATATTAATTTGTCTAGTAGGCTTCTTGAATGACTGTCATTTAATTTAGATAAAGATGTGTCTGTGCGTGTGTGTGTGTGTGTTTAGTGTGGAGATGTGCCTGCAGCATCTATTTAAAACTGGCGTACCTGCAGAATTTTGGATGGGGAGGAACTAACTTTTTTACTACTGAGACGTGCAGTAGTTTATTTCCACTAGACATTAGCTGTTCATTGTACTCTTTAGCAAGATGGCTGTACACCAGTATCTCTCAAAACATCTGATTTCACAACATTATCTCTATTTTTGTTTAAACCTTTTACCTTGACAAGGACAATTTTGCATTTCCCCAAAGAGGGAATCCAAATGCAAGGTATGTCACGATGACTCATGCTTCATGACATGTGAGTCGAGCTAGATGGTGATTTTGTTTTGGTGGTCTTGACTTTGTAAGGTACAGGTACCCCCATTCTGGCTTCCTGTGATGCTACTATCCTCTCGTGCTCTTTCTCCAAGGTTTTGGTGCACTGCAGCCCTGAATTTCTCAGACGTGCTGCATTGATATTCAGGGCCTGTTTCTGATCCCCATCACTGCTCTCTCTCTCTCTCTCTCTCTCTCTCTCTCTCTCTCTCTCTCTCTCTCTCTCTCTCTCTGCAAGGCTCCCTCCTTCAGAAACTCTCTCTCTTTCCTTGCCCCTTCAAAAATAAGTGGTCCTAACAGTTGTTCGTCAAAACTTCTCTTTTCCACACCCCACCATATGCTTCCTCACTAAATCATGATATATGAACAAGCATACTCAAAGTCCATACAAAGTTATCCAGTCACCTCAATAACTATAAGGCTATTTTTGGCCTGCCAAACACCTATGCTTCTCTCTCTCCTGGCGATGTTGGAGTCAAGATGTTGCTTTGACAAATAAGCTCCCTTTTTATCTTATGTGCAAATAAGAAATGAACACATTGTCCTTAATTAGACCAATTGACCTGCATATTATATAACGCAGTATTTGACTGCAAACATCTCAAAAGGAACATCAGAAGCAGAAAAGCTTTCAATTAATAATAACTCTCAACCCGAGCTAGTAAACTGGTTTAGTTGTCCATGAAGTTATCCTCTGCAGTAAAAGTCCAGTGCATGCTTTACATTAACCATGGCAATATCTGCACTTTCTGTCTCTTTTTTCCCTCTTCGTACCAAATGCATCATTTTGTGACTTAAAAAACTCAAATGTTTGAAGATGTACTACTTATCAAGAGGTACAGTTGTGCATCAGTAGTTCTACTGTACAGCATAGAAAAACTGAGGACTACAATACTGTAGATATGTGCTGGATCCAGCCCAGCCAGGATGTGCACAGCTCAGCTCTCTTTAACCTGTATTCGTTCTAGTGGGAATAACTTAAAGTGTGTGTTGTGGGGTGGTGAGGGTGAGGGTTTAGGAGGATGCTGATGCTGTCCAACATCTGATATTTACATAATACATCTGTGACACAGCGGGGAGGAGAGAGTATAAAACACACCGGAAAATAGACACTGACAAAACAGAGAGGAAAAAAAAACAGAAGACAAATATGAAGGGGGGCAGTTTGACACAGTAAGGCTGTCGCTCTCGTCCTCCCCTTCTCTCCCTGCAAGCTGTGACAGAATGAGATGTGGGATGCTGAAGTGACGGCAGCATGACACAAAACTGTTATCCTCTCCTGTCGAGGCTGGCTTGCTGCATGGCCAGATGACCGGCTGGGATAGAACAGGTGTGTGTGAATATGTGTGTGGATGAGTCAGACACGCACACACATGCACAGGCTCACAAAAGCATTATGTCCTGCAGCCATTATGTCCACTGGGGTGAGCTGTGTGCAAGTTTGCATGTGTTGTACGGGTATTCTGATCTAGAAGACAAGACCCATGTCCTTGAAAGTCATCCTGTCCTCCTCTGCTTCTCTCTTCTCTCTCTTTGTTGTCAGCGTTCTTCCCTCACACATTTTTTTTACATTTCTTACCTCTTTTTCTATCCCTCCTTCTTTTGCTTCTTCACCTTTCTTGCTCGAGTGCGTCGTCTTCTTTCTTTTGTTTTATGACAAAAAATGTTTATTTAATTTTTCACATTAACAAAGTACACTTTTCATTGAACAAAAAGACACACCTCAACAAAACACCTAAAGTAAGTCACATATGATGTGCTGTCGTACTTGCTGATTGGGTACCTCAATCACTTTTTGGTGGAAGAAAATCAATGATCCGTTACTAATGATAACAAATCTGCTCAAACATCAAAAATGAAAATAAATAAATCTTCGCATAGGCAGACAATGCAACAATCCGCCCAACTTTACTTGCTTGGTCTATTCATGGTTTTCCATGAGAGAGCAATTTTGTGCTTAGCTTCAAGTAAACAGAATATAATGATCTTATGATTTGTGTTGTCTGTTGCACAGTTTACTGCGAAACATCCAAATACACACATTTTAGGGCATAGTGGAAGCTCCTCTTTAGTTGTAATAGAAGCTATTATCTCCTTACAGCTGTCCTGTGTGATCGGGTGCATAGTCCTCTATGTCAGGTGTCTGTTCTTTCTATTTCCCTCTGTCCCTCGCACCCATTTTTTTCTCCGTCGCTCTTCCTTCACCAGTCATTTCTGGAATGAGGTTGCATGCATGTCTACAGTGGACCTCCCGAGGGCAAAATATCACAGAGAGGAAGTAAGAGAGAACCACAGAGAAAGGGATACGTAGAAAATATCATTCTCCCCTCTTTCTTTTCTTTTCTCTCTTTACCCACATCAGCCCATCCATCAATTCATCTTTCCATCTATCGATCTTGATCCCTCTATCCAGCCAGGGAATATCCTTGTCAAGATCAGCCTCTCTGCTATGCAGCACTGTTCACACACATAGAAACACATACACACACGCCCACCCCTGCCGCCTGCTGACATGGTACAGGCTGTGCATTGAGACAGCCCCAGCTGAGGCAGTAGCAGTGAGTGTGCAGCTTAGCAAGTCTCCACACACACACGTACACCTACACTCACACACACATACACACACATACACATACTGCACACCGCTTTTAGGTGCGAGGATTTTCACGTCACGGTGATGGTGGTGATGATAACCTTGCTGCCATGTAAGTATATATTGTCGTTGCATTATCAGTTGTGAATAAATTAACAGCTTATCTGTTTGCTGGTTTTTGCTTGTTGCTTTTCATTCTGTTCTGCATGTTGAGAGGCTATGATGTCTGAATATCAATCTGTACACGTTGTTCCATGTGTGTCTGTGGTTCGTGGGTGTGCAGAACATAGTGTAGCCCTGTATCCGTAGGCATGGTTGTTAAGAAGCAGGTGATCTGTTGGGAAGGGAGAGGAGAGATGAGGACGATCTGAGGTAGAAATATTTCTCCTGCAGGATGGATTCATATTTGGAGATCAGTTTGATATGGCAAATATATGGCATATAATATACATATGCATTGTCCTGTGTGTCTCAGAATGAATATGTTTTATTACACACCTCCTCACTCAGTCAGGCCATCTGTTGGGTGCATGCAGTCTGCAGTCTCTTTTCTCTGTCACACTTACTGACTGCTTCTGTCATAGCAGCAGGCTTCGCTGCCATAACTGATCAAGTGTGTTTGCTGGCTAGCTGTCTTCACTGCATTGGCTAAATGACTATTTGGCACGGTGACTGAATTAATAGGGGACATTATCACCTCTCCTGCTTGATCTGTTGGCTGTCTGTTTCTCTGAATGGCTGGCTCCGTGGCAGGTTTTAACATTGAGCCAATGAACTGGTTATTTTGCCGGCTGGTTACTTGAATGTTTTTCTTGCTTGTCTGATACACTGACTGATCATCACACCGACTGACAGCCAGGGTCACTGGCTTGTTGTCTGGTTGGCTACCCTATCAGTCAGATCAGTAGACAGCCAGTTAGTCAGTGTGTGCCCCCTGAAAAAGAAAACCAATCAGAGAAGCATCAGTACGGCTAGGCAGTCAGTCAAACAAGCAGTCAGTCTTTTGCCTTTAGCCACCAAGTCTTTCAGTCATTCATGCATTTATTCAGTCATTTAGTCAGTCAGCCACACTGTTAGACAGGCTGTCATAGGAAATTGATTGTGCTTCTGTTGGGGCTGGAATGACTGTGTGACCTCAAGCATCAGCTCCACTGCACCAAGACAGCCAGACAGCTCAGAAACAGAGTGTCAGTCCTTTTTCTGTCCCTTTCTCCATTACTCTTTCTCTCACTCTGTCTCTTTATGTTCCATTGGCCACACATACAGACGATGAGACATTAATGAAAATGAGCAGAGACAAATGTGCACAAATGCAGGAAAGAATTATGCACCGGCTGTCTCATTGTCCTCTGAAACTTCATGATTTTAACCACAGTTTTAGATATTTGAACTGCACATTTGATGATGGGATAGCAGTAGCACAGCAATCTACTGGTTTAACTCAAGGGTAGATAATACAGATCTAAAAATATGTCCTACAATTGCAGTTTGGCAATAACGAGGTCCCCTTTTTTAGTACGCTGTATATAGTATTTCTTGTAGCTCCTGAAATTAGTTATGATACTTCAAGTGTGATTTAACACTCATTGAAAAGAACAAGAAACAGCCTACAGTGAAAATCCATACCTTGCTCTGCTCTGTCATACCTCATATAGTCAAGAGAGAATCTGTGAGCACCGCAGTGCATTAGATTTTGCTGTGTCATCATCACCTCTGTGTAGCCCAGTGACAAACACATGCAGAATTGACATTGTCGTTCATCGAATCTTTAATAGGAGACTGGGGCCAATGACAGGTACAGTATCTATTTATGTATTTATTATTGTCTTCTTGGTAATAAAAAAAATGGAATTTAGGCTCATATTGATTTTGTAAATCTGTCGACCAGTGTATATAGAAAACAGAGGAGATGAGAGAAAAGGAGAGGAGGGTGAGAGAGTGTAGGTAGATACTGACAGGGAGGAGGCTGTCATGCTGTGTGAGGAAAGTTTAAATTCAATTCTTCATTGAAAATGAAGTGAATTGAAATTTGAAATGACAGAAAACTAAATAAGGCAAGGCAAATATAGATACGGCAAAGGAGGGATTTAAGCTTAATTGTCGTACCCACTTACAACACCCAGTGTAAAGCATCTGTGTTCTTCTAATAAATTTCATCCAGATGAAATTACTCCAAGTTCCAGTCGCCCATTATGTTCGAATCTGACAGAATTAAGTGTTTGTGTGTGGGTGTGCGTGGGTGTGTAACTCAGCAAGATAGTGATTAATAGCCTTTATAGCTTTTATCTATCTCTATTCCTGATCTGTCAGTCATTATATTCTTGGTATGCCTTGCCTGCTGATGTGAAGTTTTCTGTGGAAAAGTGTCTGCGTTTGGAGTTGCCTAATACGCTGTTAGGTTCCAAATGTTTGAGATGCACCACATTTAAACTATATAATGTGTGATGGTAAATGCATTTACTGTTCAAAATTCGGCTTCTGCCATCAGTATGATGGGATGTCAAGCCATGTGTGATTACTCTTACTGGGCTCTTTAGTTGAGCGGGATAAAGCTATAAAGGGCAAAGTTATAGGGCTGGGCGATTTGGCCTAAAAATAAAATCACATTTTTTTCAAACTAATGGACAATTTTTGATTTTAACCTCAATTTATTTTTCTCTAAACAACCTGAAAAGACCAATTTAAATACTTCAATACATATTTTCTTTATTAACACAATATAAATAAATTACATTAGCAAGTAGTCTATGTGAACAAATCAGTTGTTCAAGAAAAAAAAAAGCACCACTTGGCTGTCATTATTGTGGAAGATTTTTTTTTAAATCAAATTGAAAGAAAAAATGTCTCTTGTTGGCCATCCCTGAAAAAACTTGTAAAATGAGACACAATAAATACTAATATGTTGCCTGGGTGTAAAGCAGAAAGCAGGAATTCAAATAAATTAGTTCCTAAATAAGTGCAGTAATAAATCTGTAAAATAGCTAAACTAAAAGTAATTTGGTTTAATTAAGAGTACTAATGGTTAACTCAGAGATTAAGACAAATTAATCTCCCAAACTAATTTAATCATAAATGAAAAGTATTGTAAATGTTTGTAACAGTAAGGTAAACTGTGGAAAAATATATACTGTGCCTTTATTCTTGTTTGTTTAATTTGATTTACTACATGTATCTGTCATTGTCACCTGTTGCGATTGGCCGAGGGTAAGGAATAGCCCTGGAGGGGCGGGGCTTAAGGAGGAGGGGCGGTAAGACGCGAGAGAGGAGAGATAGGAGTTATATCTGTCATTAGTTATTAATTGGCAATCTACAGTATAATATGTATTTTTACACGTAACATTGCAGTTGCAGTGTAGTTTGCATTAGGTTCTCCTAGTATGTTGTTTAAGTCTTATGGATAAAGGAGCAGGGAGATATAGTGAAGCAGTAAATCCACTAAAAGTGGTGAAATTACCCTGTATCATGTCGTCACCAGCTCAGACTTTGATCATGTATGACACATGACCTTTTATAGCCACAGTTGTGCTGCCATTATAAAGTAGGTGTGGTATGCTGTGCCCATCTCAGGACTTAAAATATAAAAGGCATTAGAAACACATATTTCCAGTTTCTTTTTAATACTTCTGAGAATTGATTACATCCACATAAGTAGTAGAGATTTTTGCACTTCAGATGTCATCGACAAACGACAAAACAATATCATTCGACTTAAAGTCATGATAAGTAGGATTTCACGTTTATAAACACATTAAGAGGGCCAGCTCTACGAGGGTTACAGTGCTTGACAGCTGGTGAAAGCCAACCCTACATTGACTCCAGATCCACTTGATGTTCAGCCTTACTATAATTTGGCACTGTCTGCCATTTTCATACCTTCAACTGGATGTTGTTCTTTTACCTGTTCACTATGTATTTTTACAGTTTTACATGCAGAATAGTCCAGGACACGTTAATGATATGAAAAAAGTAAAGTGATGATTATCATTGACATTTTTGTCAATGATGATACATTGTTGTGTTTGTGTGTGTGTGTGTGTTTTTTTTAAATTCCTATTGTCATTATACCTTTTAAGACTATTTACAGTTTCCTATCTCCATGTTATGTGCACCAAGGTTAGATTCAAAGGACTATTGGTACTCATTCACTCAATTTTGTTCTCTCCTATCCTTCAGTCTTTACTCCCCCTGCTAGCACACTTAGCCTGCATGTGTTGAATTTAATTAGACCAATAACTCCCTCATGATTTCTACTGCCTCATCTGGAGCAAGGAGAGGGCCACAGCAGTCTTTTTTTCTTTCTGTCTTCCAGTGACCTTGCAGCAGGAAGTTAGTGTGTGTGTCTGTGTGTGTGTGTGTGTGTGTGTGTGTTTGCTTGTGCGTGTGTGTGTGTTTATCCTATGAGGAATGTGCACAAGCCATACACATGTGTATCGGAAAGCATTAGGTGTGTGATCTTGCTCAGTGGATACATGATCAACGTATGAATGTATGGATGGCTAAAATATAATTTTTAACCTGTATACACGATCAGCCCAAAAATCAAGTAAGGTTTGCTGTCTCACAGTTCTGTGTTGAAATTTCCTGCTGGAGCTAATTCAGGATAAAAATGGGATAAATGTGTTCTAGTGGACTAAAATCGGCTACCGGTAAATCTTTTGTAAGCCCTCTCTTTTGTTCTTTAAACAGTTAGGGAGACGTGCTCTACTGCGCACATACTGCAGCCAACATTACACCATTTCAGTTCCTTCTTATCTCCCAGTAGACAGCAGAATTCAAAGCTAGAATAACATTCTTCACATTATTAACAGAGCTCTTTCTATTTCTAGTTTATCTTTCTAGGCCTGTATGCCTGTTGGCCTATTTTTTTTGTGTGAAACACCAGTATCAGACCCTTTTTTTATGTGCCTGAACCAATGGTTGTTTTTGCAACAACAAAAAAATAGTGCAAATACATTATCAGCGCCAGATGTTTTGCTAGCTATTGTTGTAGAGGTTAGTTCTGCATGCGCGGTGGCACCTTCAGATAGACTGTTTACAGTTACCAATTCCTCACATGCACCCAGTATAGATCCTAACATACTCCAAATGTCCACCTGTAGACAAGCAAAGATGCAGGCAGGCATACAGGAAGAAAGCAGTGAAAGACAGACGGGACAATTTTAATCATGTTTTATTGTTACCCACTGCCTGCATTGGTTTGTAACGATGACAGACAGTTGGAACAAATCAACTTAGAATATTTAGGATGTGGGACTTTACCCAATTCCTCTACAGTTCATCTGAGGCCAACAAACATGTGATTTTTACAATTTGGAGGCCTGTGCTAAAGTCTTCTTGATGTATTGATACTAAAGATATCAAATCCAGAAGGAAACCAGCTGACAGTCAAGGGTTGTTTAGTTTGAGAAATGGGAAGATTTTGCACCTCCATGTTTATTTCTTTATATGTTGTATCCTTTTATCTTTTTGTGAGATTTAGGAGAGGATGAACAGGTTGGAACTCAAGTAGTGTGTAATCCCTGTCGTCACCTTGTCATCACATGTGTGCTCTCTACGTCAAATTTATCCTCAGTTGTGTGGAGAGTGTCAGTTTATGTTTGACAGCTGAAACTATTTGTTAATGCCAAAATGTGTGTCATCCTGTCTTTTCGGTCACTTTTATTTGGATGGTCTCTACCTTTTGAAGTGTTTAGCCTCAAGGTAGTAGTGCAATAATTGTTTTATGTTTGCAATAGAAAAGCAATCCCATTCAATTCTAGTATTCTTTGTTATTTCTTGAAATGACAAAGCAACGGAATGCATCTGATGTAACCAAAAAGCATTACATTCCCTCGAAATTACAATGGTATGCTTTGTGGTTACCTCACATGTCCATGCATGCCAATTTAGTTGCACAGGAAGGACTTCATTAAGAAGCGATAAGCTTTTTGATCTCCTGGTGTTTTCCAGACACAGATTAAGCAGCTTGTCATGCTGAAAAGCAACAGAGTTGTTCCATGAACAAAAGCTTACACATCTAGGAACAGATGAGTAATCTTAGGTCAGTATCCAGGCCCACAGGGAAACAAATGGAAGAAAACGGTCAAACTCATTGAGGTTTTAACAACTGTGTTGATAATTGCACTTACTGTAATGAGCAATGTTGTTATACCTTTTTGTCTAATTACTGCTCCCCATCTGACAAACATTATCGTCCTTACAATGAATGATCCTCAGCCCACTGACATCAGTCATGTTTAATGTGGTCTGAAAACACGCATTTTGTATAAAAACTGTGTGTAGTCTAATGCATGACTGTGCAAATGTAATTTTCTGTGATGTTTACGGAGGTCAGAGCCTTGCTGAAGTTCTCTCCTTTCGTCTGCATATAGTATCCATGGCTATAGGTATATAATTACCCTTATGATAAGGATTTAACCCCTAAACTTTAAATTGTCATACATCCTAAGCATCTCTAGGAGCAGTGGGCTGCTGTGAATCACCCGGGGAGCAACTCACTCAAGGACACCTCCATATGGCCCCAAACCAGAGTTCCAGCAGTTAAATTCACAGTTTCTGCTTCATTAGACACAAGCATTCAACCTCGAAAGAGATGATGACTCAGTACGTTTTGCAGGACCTTTTTGTGGTCAGAAACCTTTTCAAGCAAGTGTCACTCTGAGTGCCATTAGTGTTCCTCTGTGAGCCATATTACATGTGGACTGCACCATGTGTCACACTCTGTGTGGATTAGTAAAATCCCCACAAGCACATGTGTCATCCGCTTGTTTATGCATTATTCTGTGAAGGCAGTGAGTCTGGTGGTGAAACAGATTAAAACAGACTCATTCTAGGTCCGCTGTGTTCAAATGGGTAAGGTTATGATACAGATGCTGGGTGAGAGCATCGAGCACAAAAGGCATGACAGTTGGTATTATGGATGCAACAATACAGTTAACCCACAGTTCAATACGTACCTCGGTTCTTGGGTTCCGGTTTCGGTTCTGTTTCGGTGCACATTTTTCTGCGCAAGGAGAAAAAAAATTGCTATTTATATATTCAAACATTTTTTGTTTATTTTGCTTAGAAGCTAAGATTGTTTTTACATTCAGACACATTCAAGTATATTGTATAAGAAAATAAATAAATACACTTTCAAGTGCTTTTTAGCCTTGGCGACTGGTGTACCTATTTGAAATATGTACATTTTTAAAACATAAAATCTGCGCTTTAAATAAAAATATCTGTACTTCGGTAGCCTTTATATGACTTTCATACAGGGGACGGGTTTGGAGTATGGGCTCTTCATCTCCACTCCGACACATCGCTGACGGTCACAGTGAGATAACACTCTGTTGCCGAGACGTCCAACTTTCCATGGTCAGTGTTTGGCTCTGTGCTTTAGCCAGTTCCACGTTGATGCCTCTCTGTTGTTGAAAAGTGTAGCATGGATCGAGTGTTTTTATTAGGTGATGGAAGCCTGCAACTATGGAAAAGGGCTGCAAATCTTTAGCAATAAACATCCTCACTGCACTTGTTCTTCTCTTGTGTTTTCTGCACCGGTAGAATCGGCTTGTTAGAAGGCATCAACGAGAGACGACTGTTTTTAACTGACGGTGTTACCTGCTCAGCCGTCCTGCTTCCAGGACATTGGATATTTACTTGATATGGAGGCGTTTCCTCATCGCAGCATGTGAACACAAGCTGATTTGAAGTGCTCCTCTAAAGCTCCAACATAGCCAATTCAGAGAGAAATACAAGGATGGAAACGTGAAATTCCGCGAAATTTTATTGCAAAACTGAAAATACCTCAATTCACAATTGCTTATTGAACTGTGCATGCTGTATCATACAGTTCAATATTATAGTGAGAACCGTTGCATCCCTAGTTGGTATCATGACAAAGGGCACAAGTGAAAAGGTAGACATTACTGCATTTTTCATATGTTTTGTTTACACCTTGTTTGAGTCTACCAGGCATTCATGATTTCGTTTTCTGGGAATGTTCACAAAGGCTGTTTAATAATGTTTAAAAAAACAACATACTGTAACCGCAGATTCTCCACATTAATACACATTTTTTTCCTTTTTTTTTTTTTTTTGCTAAAGGAGAAAGGATTATTATTTCCTTGTACCTGTCATGTTATTGGCTCTGTTTAATGAAGTGTGCCGTTTGGTGTGTGTTTGCCTAGTTACAGTCTAGTTACAGTGGGTGGATGTCCCCCCTTCCCCCCATCCGAAAGCACATGAGCTCAATGTTATTGCCTGTCTGAAAATATAGGTAAGATTGAGCCTGTGTTTTCTGATATGAACTTATTTTCCTCCCTCACTGTTTATCACTCAAGCCTTTCAATCACCATATACACAAGTATCTCTTAACGAGAAAAAAATGTTTAACTTCATTCCACTCCCCCATATTTTATAATTTCCCCAGGGGTTCACATCCCCTGAGTTTCCGTGGAAGGTGATTGACAAGTAGAGGCTATGCTCCAGGGGAATTGGGCCAAGAGTTGTTTGATTGGATAATTCATCAGCACACAGCAAAACTCCCCATTTACTGTAAATGATGATATAGAATCAAATCCACAGCATGTAAAAGCACCAGAGCATTCACTATCAAGCACTAAATCAATACTTATTATAAGATCTTTATGTTCAAATCTCATTTGGGTAAGCTAGTTTTTCAGTAATGATTTTCATGCTACATTTGTTCGTAACTTCGCAGTGTGCTTGGCTATAAGATGACACTATTTATTTGGTAATGTGCATCCACAGAGCTGCTCCAGGCAGGATTACACTCTACATCTCCATATCTCCCACCCACAGCTCGACCGAGTTGCTTACGTTATATAATGCATTTTGCTCACCAGGAACACCCTGGGCAAGGTATTCAGGTAGCCATGAATACAGCAGAACTCCTTGCAACAGCAACAAGGACAGGGGAAAAAAATCACAGCTGTTGAAAGACTGAATAAATGTTCATGAATAAATTGGACGAAGGCGAGAGCAAATGTGACATGTGTACACTGCAAAGCAGAAAAGCAAAGGAGGCGGGTGGAACTGAAGAGGAGAGTCACAGAAAGAAGGGGTCACCCACAGTGGCAGACCTTGACTTATTTTTGAGACACCGCTTGTCCTCTGTAGAAGAGTATTTTTCATAGATGTGAAAGAGCGGGTCCATTAGGGCTTCTCTATTTGGACCATAGGCTTATATGGCACAGTGGCTCTTTCTGTAACCCAGTCATCTCACAGCTATTGCACATCATCACCTGTTCTCAATTTCTTGCTTCTCAATCTCACTCAGCAGTGACACGAAGCAGCCCCTGTGTCTGTCGGGGTTGCCTGGCCAACTGCTTTTCTTTTAAACCCCCTCACCAGCTCTAAGCTGACCTGGGCTAAGCACATGCACACACATACATCCATGGACCTATGTTCATACGTTTCTCTTTCCTTTTCTCTATGATTCACCCCTCTCTCTTTTGCCCTCCGCTTCATCTTCTCCTCAGCCTGATGTGTGTTGGAGCTGCAGTCCTTTTGGAGCTGCTGCATTGGTTTCCAAAATAACCTTTTTCTTCGTCAGACTGTCTGCTGTGCGTAGTTAGCATGACAGCTGCTTACAACCCAATTAAAGAGCACTGATGGTGGCTGAAAGGAGGCTCTTCTATGTGGTTGTTATGTAATGATCCACCTCAGAGACAACGTCAGTTAACTTTCTTTCTTTCTGGGCGTGCATGTGTGCGCTTGGATACTGCAGCTGCAGTACGGCAATGCAGCTGCTGTCCAATGTGTGTATGCATGTATTTGGGGATTCCCAAAGCATTGTGTAACTGCTTCTGCTGCTTAGCTTATTTTTTGTTTGATTTCATTTCCCACTGTTTTAGTAGCTTTAGACAAATGCAATTCCACAAATGGTTCACTGCAGCAACTGGCAGTGTAGTGCAGGTTATGTGCGTGGTAAACAGTAAAGCTTCCTTCTTTTACTTTGAGTTTATTTGACTTCACAAACATCACTGAATTCTAAGGCATGTTTTTCCCTCAACATGAATACCTTGTTAAAAAATTATCTTATCAGTGTTTTTGAAGATTTCTTTAAATTAAACCATTCATGTTGTGATACTTAACCCACATGCATTTATAAATCTGCCGTCATATAATGTGATATTTTCAGATGTGCAGGTGTGCAAAGCAGCTCAGTGAGCAGTAAAGTCTCCTGCAGTATTCTTTGTCACAGGCAGGGGGAGCTGTATGCTGCTGCTGGTGGTGGTGCAGTGGGCACAGCTTCCACCACAGCTCTGCCTCACTGTGCTCAAGGACATTTTGAGACAGATACACGGAGAATGCACATGGCTTCACTGTGGAGGACAGCAAACTACCCACTGCTTGTCAGACCAGAAACTTCTCATCAAAGAAAAATAAGCAATTATTATAGCGCACCGTTTCGTCATTAACACTTGTCCTTTTATGATCACTGAGCAGAACAGAGAGACCCTGCAGACGTCAATAATTTGTAGAAACAAAAGCATGTCCACTCAACTTACCACCATACTGTCTTATCAATATTGATATATTTGGTTTTAAGGCATTCAGCTTAAGGTTCCCATATAAATGTATCATTCCAGCATCAACACTGTAAAATAATAAATACTGCAGGGTTGCTCACTGGCAATGCACATCTTCTTTCTTTTCAAACTTAAGCAGAAAAAAAGACCAAAAAAAAAGATACCATAAAAACCACATTAGAAAAGATTGTGTAACATATGCTTCAAGTTATTGGCTGTAAAGACTGTTTGGTATTGCTTTGGCTTTATGTTAATAGCCTCTTTTTTGTATCTCAGCTGTAGTAGATCCCCCTGTGTTTGCAGTAGTTTCGTCATACACCAAACACTGTACAGTATGGTGGTCAGATGGTCTGAGCATCTGGCGGTGGAGCTTCATGTTTTAATGTGGTCCCCATATGGTGTTCAAGTTCATAAAGTCCAATTAAATGTTCTCTCACTTTAGGTATAAAGCTGTTCATTATTGCAAAATCTACACTTTCTCCTTGAGTCTTTGATCGTATGTTCCTCATTACTCACTGTCAAGCCATGTGGAGCATGCCAACAATTATGCAGACAGACTGGCAAGTAGGCAGGGAGGTAGACGTAAAATAGCACAGCGGGGAAGTCTTTCAGGCAGCTACAGATAGAGGAGTAAGCAGGATGACAGCATAGAGATGGAAGGGGGAGTATACAGACAGACAGATAAAAATAAATAATGGAAATATTCGAGACACAAGGTTTTTTGCAAGATGTGAACAAAATCATGCAGCCTCCCCATGTTCCTAACATTTGAGGAAAAGAAAGATGCTCACCCTTTGGTGTTCAAATTATTTAACATTGAGGAACCATTTTGACACGGTGGCTTCATCATGGTTTTATCTGTATGAAACTCCAACAATAGCTCTACTTTCAGCTTCCTTGCTTTTCTAAGAATAGAGGAAATCAATTGCATGTGTACATACTGTATATGCATGTGAGTGCGTCTGTGTGTTTATATAATATATAAAGGAGGATGCTGTTTGCTATGAAGTTACTCAGCTCAGGCTTCAGCAGTGCACTTCACCTCTATCTCACCTTTCCCCTTGCTCTTTCTACGCTCCCCACTCCTTATTCCATAATTCTGTATCACTCTTTTTCTATTGTCTCCACCTTCCTCCATCTTTCAACTATCATCATTTGCTATCTACATTCTCCACCCCCCCCCCTCCTCTGTTGTTTCTTCTCATTTCTCTCCCTCCCACATCTCAATCTATCCACTCCTGCACATGTCATCGTAATTTAAAGATAGGCAGCTGCACGCCAGTAGAATATAACACCACCATCGGTGCGACCAGTCACTTACATCACCGGCATGATCGTGTGAAGCTGGAAAGACACTGCCTTACATGGTTTGGAATGAGCAGATTTTGCGAGCTGCTCTGACATTCTGCGTTCAACTGGTCGTAAAAACCTGCATTTGAATTTCTTTCTTTTATAGCATAAAAATATCAGGAAGTATGGAAGGATGACATGCAGAAAAGGTGGTCAGCTTGAATCAAATTATAGTAGGAATTACATGGTGTGGCTTGCTGATGTTGCTGTTTTCCCTGATAAGCTTTGATTTAAAAGGTTTGAGAGAAGAAAAATAAGTAAGGAAGATGCATTCCTGCTGCGTGCTGTCCCCTTTTGTTTAATGGATGGAGAAACTAAGCTAGGATATGTAATGTCTTTTATGTAATGCTTTAACAGTAGGCAGGGAATAACAGAGCATTTGCCTTTGTTGGAAATGCTTTAAAGAACTATTAGCAGGTTTATTAGGTCACACCTGTCCAGGTGACATTGCCAGTGCTGTCACTTCAGCAAGGACTGGAGGTCATTAATAGACGGGACTGTTTCCTGTGGAGTTACAGATGTGTATTCACATATTGGCAGGATCACTTGCCACCCTGCTGTGACAAGGACGGTACCCCGCTGATCCAGAATGCACTATTATGTCTGGTACTGGTCCTCATTGATATTTTGCAACTGACACTCTGATTGTGTCATTCTGGATGAATTAAGCAGCATGTGTGCCAAGAATCTGAGCATGCTCACTACCTCAGACTTTCTGAGTTAGATCTGAATAAGTGAACTTTCTGTTGATTCCCATTGCTACTTCCAGTGATCCATTTATCAGACAAACTCTGCATCTCAGTGTTCTGACCGTTTCAGTATGAATGTTGTTTCTAGGTTCTGGGAATGAATGCGAGACATAAATAATGTATTTGTGTTCATGTTACCTTGTCATTCCATAGTATTTTTACTGCATAGCAACTAGGGCTGCACAAAAAATCGTTAAAAAATCGCGATCTCGATTCACACATACACGTGATCTCATTTCTACACACAGCGATTCTGAAGCATTTTATATCTCGAGCTGCATCACAAAGCGCCACATTTTTTTAAGCGCCCCCAAACGCAGCACTGCCGCTGCCTCCTCCCTCAACCTATGGTAAAGCGTCTTTACAACACGTGATTCAGTGGAGGAAGCCGCCTGCAGTTGAGTGTTTGGAAAGGTACGTGTCCACAGGCAGCGGTGTTTCCCCGCGTCCCATTCATTGCGCCGGGCTCGACTCGCCGCCTCGGGAACGCTCGCGAAAATCTTCCAAACTGAATCTTGTCGATCTAAAATAAAGACCGATTCAGCAACTGCATAGCTTATTTCTCGCTTAAAATGTTTTCAGAAACACCTTTCGGTGAACTATTTTCGTAAAATAAGAGAAAGATTCCAAACGAGCCGCCATGTTGGTCTGCGTGAACTCCGGAGCAGACAGGACAGCTGTGAAAGCGATCGTCCAATCGGGTGCAGCCATGAAGTGTGCGCGTGATTGTATGAAGGAGAGCGCCTGTCAATCATCCTGTAGTCGCAGACCACCAAGCGTGCAATACTGGGAAGCGGCGCGTCCACTCGCGTTTAAAATCGCCCCTGTGGACACTTATTAGGTACGTGTCAACAGAGACATTTTTTTTTTACCTTTGTAAAAATTACTTATCTTCCAATGATAGAACTACTACTATGCCTCTGCCAAAGCAACAAACGTGTTTTTGTTTTGTTAAAGTGCAATTAACATTTTGTGGAAAAAAATCGTGCAAGAGAATCGTGATCTCAATTCTAAGCAAAAAAATCGTGATTCACATTTTTTCCAGAATCGTGCAGCCCTAATAGCAACAAGGTGAAACTATTTCAAAAAGATAAGACTGGGATGGTTCATTATCTTGCTGTAGTTTAAACATCTAGGAAGTTACAGATTGCACAGATTGCAGTTACAGTCACAGCGGCAGTCACAAGTAATGTGACAAAAGGGATTCATAATAAAAAGCTACTTGTTCTTGCCTGGTTTCACTTTCTATTTACCTCACTGGATATATAAAATGATATTATTATTATTATTATTATTATTATTATTATGTGTTGTAGATTCAATTAGTTGGTGAGGCAGGATTCAATTGGGAAAGCAGGCCTTTTCCATATTTGGTGTTTGCGCAGCATGATGACAGCTTTTTAATTAATTCTAATTCAACTGATCCGGTTTTATTGTTGATTTACATCAAACTGTTTGGATGTGTTCTGCAGCTGACATGGCTGCTTGAGTTCTGTAGGGGTAGGGAAGGGGGCAAATATTAAAAGATGGACTAACCAACTGTTTTGGTCATCTCATGGCATTTGGCTAGAAAAAATATATACGCCAGCAAGAAATGTGTGCCATAATGGTAATTTTTTTGCAATTGCTGTAATCTGGTCATAGACTTGAATGATGTTAATCCAGTAAATTGCAGTGCAAGACCTTTGCATCGCAGAAGTCTCTTGTCTGAGCTGAGTGTAGGTGAGAGGGCGGCAGACTTGGAGTAAAATCATTAATGCAAGGCATTACACGACAACAGGCTGAGAGGAAGGGATGGCTGAGATAGAGTGACTGCATAGGGGAGGTCACTTACTTTAGAATGAGAGAGAACAGGAGGTGAGATAGCAGCAGCAGCAGCTCCACAGCTCAGCCCATCCTCCCTCTGACAGCGCAGCGTTACGTGCTTCCTCTCTGCTTTGTCGTCAGAGCAGCCCCAGCCTCCCGCCCGCACACAACTCCTCTCCGCTCTGCACCAGAAAGGAGCATCCTCTTCTCTCCGCCCTCCCTCTCTTTCATATCCAGTCTCTCTCTCTCTCTCTCTCTCTCTCTCTCTCTCTCTCTCTCTCTCTCTCTCTCTCTCTCTCTCCCCCTCTCCCTCTCTGGCAGTCGGTGTGTCCTCAGAATGAGGTTAGCAGCAGCAGCAGCAGTAGATTGAGACAGCAGAGCCACAGTTACTGCAGCAGCCAGGAGAGGCTGTCCTTTAGCCGTGCACCATCTCCCGCTGCATTCGCCACTGCCCTGAGAACGCAAAGCTGATTCCTTGTGCTCTCTTTCTGTCTTTCTCCCTCCTCCTCGCTCACCTTCTCTCCTCCTTGAATTCATCTCTTGAATTCGTCTCTCTCTCTCCCTCCTTCCCTCCCTCCCTCCCTCTCTCTCTCTGTCTCTCTCTCTCTCTCTCTCTCTCTCTCTCTGTAGCAGTGATGGGGAAGACCACCATGTAGAGACAGAGAGGCAGCGGAGGCAACAGCAGAATAGCAGCAATGGGAAGCCACACATGGAGCGGGTCTGGACTGCAGCCGTGGTGAGCCTGAGACCTACTGGACTTGGAAACACCATCATTGCCCTTCTCAGGACCTGACCACTGGGGCTGTCCAACGCTCACCTGGATGCTCCCCACTTGTGTTTCGTCATCCCCTCCTCTTCTTGTTCTCTGCTGCTCTTTCTCCTCTTCTTCTGTTTCTTGTCTTTGATGGGTTTTGATCTGCCGATATCTGACAGTCTCTCCTGAAACAGAGAAGCTGCTCATCGATTGATTTTTTAAAATCTCTATCTGCCTACTTTGCCTACAAGTGGCAATCATTTCCCCTCTTTTTTGGTTGTTGTTGCCTGCTTGATACCAATTTTGGATTTTTTTTTTTGGATGAGATTGAGCTCACCTCTCTGTTCTGCAAGCCTTTTGATTGATCAATAAGCAATAACAAACACTAATCTAACTGACTTGACTAGCCGACATCATGGGGGACATGTCGAACAGCGATTTTTATGCCAAGAACCAAAGAAACGAGGAGAACCATGCGGCAGGCTTCGGCTGCTCGGTCATGGAGCTGCGCTCGTTGATGGAGCTGCGTGGCACAGAGGCGGTGGTCAAGCTCCAGGAGGACTACATGGGCACAGAGGGACTGTGCAAACGACTGAAAACCTCACCCACAGAAGGTGAGTGCCAATTCCGGTCCGTGTGTGTGCTTGGGTGTGTATGTGATTATGTGTGTGCACTGGTGTATCGTATGAAGGATAACATATTGCGGAATGTGTTCCACCTTCTGTATGTTGAACTGATCATATGATCGATGGTAGATTTTCATTTTATGTACTAGTTTGTTTGAATATGGATCATTACTTGGTCCACTTGTTTTATTTGATACCTTGTAAAGCACCTGGGGAAATGCTTAACCAGAGCATCAGAACACCAGACATGGAGGGAGTCCTGTTTGAAGGGACTAATGAAGATCCCTCTCAGCCAGCTAGTGTTAGACCTATTTAGTATGCATGCTCTCTGGACAGTTTTGCCCCCCTCACTCCCCCTACTCTGTACATGGTGCCCCCACCCTCCCATGTCATTCTCCCATCCTGTCAGCCAATCAGCTGCAGGCTTATTAAGGAGCAGGTCTCAGGGGCAATACGGGAGGTTTTGGCCACGTGGGATGTGCTATGGCGTCTGCAAATATGGAATGAGTTGAATGAGAAAGCAAAAAACACTAATAATAATGAATATTTATTCATTTTCTGTGAAATATTTAGAAAATACAGTCAACATTTTTTGCAGGTTAGTTTTGACATACCACTTTGTATAAATCACTTCACAATACATTTTATAACTTAGCCACCTAAGCTGTGTCATAATATCCTCTCCAGGCTATTAAAATATGTATACAGACATCTACTTTTGAACAGTCTAACCTTTACTTTATTTACATATTGCATTATGGTAGGATTTTCTGTTGCTTCATCCTTTGCTGCAGTAAAGTGAGCATTTAAAAAGGAGACCTGTCAAATGGCTTCCTCTGTGTGTTGAATATTTTCAACAGTGTTGGAATCACCCACCTCCCCTGATGTAGAGGACATTGATCAGCATTCATGCAGTGTCACCTGTGTGACATCAGAGGGGACCTGTAACATTATAGGCTGATAGTCACAGAAGATTGTGTTCCCTGGCCTTCTCATCCAATAGAAGCAGTTCTAGGTCAGCTGGTGGTAAACTACATCATTTAGCTGAATAAAGAGTGAATAAAGAGCGTATCAAAATAGAATAGAATTGAAACGCTGATGAACACTGACTCAGATAGGGGATGCGAGACAGAAATTAAACTGAATTTGAACTAGCAATAAAAATCATCATAACAGCCATAAAACAATAATTCTATGTTCCATTTCTCACAAACATCCTGATTAGATACACAAACATGAAATTTCATCAGTGTGTTAAACACTCCGAGGATCAGAGCCGGCAGACTTGGAATAAAACTAAAATGAAAGTAATCAAACTTGTAATGATTGCGGTAACTCACATGCTTCCTGTTAAGGGAAATTTGATTTGCAGAACCTTTCACCAGTGCCACTGTATGTGCAACACTATGTCTGACGTTGAGGGGAACGAACATTTTACGCACAAGTTATGACATGATGTAGCTCATTTAAAACATTAAAAATTATTATAAGAAATGTATACCAGAGCATATTTCAATGTAAGACTTCCACACTGACATTATTATGCGATAAAATATAGTTCCTCCTTGTTGATATGTCCAGTGGGTAAAATAATAATCATGAAAGATCTCAATCTCACCACAGCCTCATTGTGTGTGTGCCATTATTGTGGCGGCCAATTCATGAGAATACATTGTGTATCTTGTTGATTTGATAAATGAGGTGCTTCCATATCATGGTTTGTCACCATAAATGGGTGAATTAATTTAACAAGTTTGCCATACTCTTGCACTACTGCTAACAAGCAGGATGCTTGTCTTCTTTCATTATATAATTATTTATTGTTATGATGAAGTGTATTATCTCTCACTGGAACATTCACTAATTGGAAACTGAGTAATGGTATCTTTTGGTGTTTGCATTAGTGATCCCAGGTGTTTTTATGTTTATGTTGTGTGGTGCGTGGTGGCCCCACAGAACATATGTTACCTTTCGAAATATGATCATGGTAATTATCCTTGGAAGGTATTCTGTATTGCTTGCTGTCATCATGTGTGTGTGTGTGTGTGTGTGTGTGTGTGTGTGTTTGCGGCCCACAGACCCTGGGTACGGTTGACCTATTAGCCCCGTATAGTGTAGCCTATACCAGCCCTGCACATGATACTAACGGTTCATGAATGACTATAGCCATTATGCATCATAAATGCATAATGGCTCTGCAAGTATAGAAGTGCAGCCAGTGAAGAGGTTGCACTATCAACCACATGCAATTAGATGCAGCAGGCACTAGGCTCCTGCTGCATTGTTGCTACAGTACATGAAACTATACACATTTAAGGGGAAAAGATAATTTGAGAGGCTGTTTTTTAAAATTTCTTTAGTAAGAAATGTATACTTTATGCAAGTTTGTTACTGCAATTCCAAGCGGAGTAGTTGTAGAATCCATTACAGATTGAGGACCACTGCAATAGCTCCCACACACTCTCTATACCCTCTAATCTCTCTCTGACTGCAGAGCTTGGTCGAATACACACGATGCACATTATGGCTTTAAGGGAAATATATCTTGGTTGCTGACAATCTAAACAGTTCAGGGACTAAAAGAAGCATCCTTAAGCACATTTCTTTAGGCATTATTATGTTCATAATTTTTTGAAGCTTTCCTGCCCTCAGTGGATGAACAACTTCAAAAACCCATTGTACAGAAATGTAATATATTATATATTATATGAATTGAGGTTAAAACAAACAATTTTGCAAATCAAAATTGGCTGAGATATCTTGATACACGTGATTAAGCAGCACATCTTATTCGGTAACCTTTCCAGTTTCGGCGTATTGCCCTTTTGTTTCCTATCAGCCTCCTTGTACTTTATACCTGCAGCTAGGATGTAGTTACCTATGTGTTGCCTTGTAGGTGACTGTGGGGTGAAGAAGCTTGCATTTCTCTCAGGCAGCCAGAGGGGGAATGGCATGAGTCATTCAGAGGCCAGATGGGATGTCAGGCTACGGCTTAGTTTCTGAGAAGAGACATTCTTTGACGGTTGGTAGGTGCTCACGGTGTAGCCATCTTCTGTACTGTAGACTGTAGAGACCTGCAGCATATCGGCGTCGGATCCTCCTGAGTAGGATGCAAGGAATTGTGAGAGACTGTTCAGGGCAGGGCCATTCCTCGGTGGTTGAGTGGATGAGGATGTGTTTAGTGCATTGATATATTATTTGATGTTGTGAGAAAGGGAGGGCAGGGTGGTAGTTGGAGAGGCCGATGGCAAAGGATGAGTGTATACACACATCCCGTGCTTTTAACTTCCCTTTCTCTCCCTGCTTATCCCCAACCTTATATAAAAATGCATACCTTGAATGTAGGCATCTAATCTGGGTTCAGTCTTGCATAGCTCTGAAAGATAAAGTGTCATTCATTTTCCGTTTAGACAATGGCAGGTTGTTCAGGCTTGGATGGGCATACAACTGTCACAGTTAAATGATCAGTATGAAAGATGAAAAATGTGTGAGAAAAGAAATTCAGCTACCAGCCGTCTGCGCATGAAAAATATACGGACAAAAATCAATTATGACTCTCCTGGTGCATTTTTGGTAGGAAACACGCTGCCACCTCTCCCAGGACTCGTAATTGTATTTTTTGTGGAAATCAGTAAACACCATTTCTTCTGCAGCATAAATTGGTTCACTTGCTGATTCTGGGACAGTTTTCGATCAGCAGCATTTTGAATTTGCTCCAGTTTCTATTCACGACTGGCTGACCTCTTCTCCATAGCAACAGTAATTTAGGCTAACGGGTATAAGAAAGTAAAAAAAAAAAACACGGTTTCTCAGAAAAGATGATAGCTGTAACCTATAATATGAATGCATTATCACACTTATTTCGTTTCTTGCTTCATGTTGATCAGAAGATTGATTCCTGGAAATTATAGAAATTCTCCGACAACTAAAACTGCAAAAATAATCCATTTCACACTTTTTGTGCCTTTTGGAACATGCTAATTAGTAAGCTCTAGAGGTGTTGGTGGGCAGATTTTGTCACTTTAGGACAGGGGTAGACCAGCTGCTTCCCAATTTCCTCACTGGCTGGCTGCTCCATATGTGAAGTACGGACATACTTCAAGAAAGAAAGCCAAAGTACTGTATTTGATTTTTAAATGTCAAACTGTTACTTTAAAAGATCCCATCAACCCTTCTCCCTGCCCTTGCTCTCTCTACCTCCCATTCCTCTGTCTCACCACACCTTACTTCTCCTCCATTCTCCCTCTCCTCTGCTCTCATTTCTATTTTGGTGTGCTGGTCGGTTGCTGGTATCCCAGTAGACCAGTGTACAGCATAGCCTAAATAGACCTGCTCCACATCCATAACCTTCATCATCTCTCTCTTCTATTCTCACTTCTTGTATTGGGTAGTTACAAAGTAATTGTGTTAAAAGAGTAGCACACCATCTCTAAACTTTTCTTTTGTCCCCTTAACTGTTAAAAATATATTACCAGAATGAAGAATTTTAAAAAAAAACACATTTTTCTTTGTTGGAATGGAGACAGTACCTAACAAACAATTATTTTAGCATTAAGCTGATTCACCACCATTAACATAAAGCACAGTAGAATTTTACAGGTGAAAAAATGGCTTGCAGAAATGCAGGTGACCATCAGTTAATTGAGAACGGTTGTGTATATTAGCACATCCCTGAGGGGAATGGACCAGCATTACTGTTTGGGCGACTGTGGCTCGGGTGATAGAGTGGGTTGGCCAATGTTTGGAGGGTCGGTGGTTCAATCCCCGCCCTTGTCACTGTGTCATGGTCGTTGTGTCCTTGGGCAAGTGAGGGTGAACACTTGACTTGTTCGTCCAAATGCGACTGAACACCACACACACCAACACCACACCTTAAATGCCTCTACACAGAGACACACACACACACACACACACACACACACACACATATATATACACTCATAGCATCGCACTGTATAACTCCTTGAATCCATTCTTCCTAAGTAACACTGCCTTGATGTCAGAGACACAGATATAGGGATGTGTATGTGTGTGGTTGGCAAAAAATGTTAGCAGAGAACATAAAACAGAGAATTATATAGAGAAAACATTTACTCAAAATGTTAGTAGAGAATATAATGGGGGTGTAGCAGGACAAAGACAGAAGATTGGGTTACTGGTCAAAAAAATACTGCCAAGTTAGATCTATAACACTGACAGTAAATTAAACATTTTCTACTTATCTTTCCTTTTTATATTCTGCTCTAACCTCCTCTTACAGATACTATTGGCCATCTTTTGTAATTTCCCTCTGTGATATCAAGACAGGGCTGTGCTACTACCACTCATATTGAGTGCTACAGGAATGTAAAACCTGGAAATGAGTTTGCATTTTTGCACTTTTTAATGGGTTTTTGGTTAGATGCCCGAAGCTTATTAGATATTAACTGGGGTTTTTTTTTTTACGATGCTATGTGATATGATATGTCAAGGAGTAGCCCACTCTTGAATTTCGAGTGAAGGATGATGCTAACTTTCAAACTGGCCTATGAAAATGCATCATCCCAGCAGCAGTCTTATTTCTCCTGCATTTAACTTCCTATGTTCTAAATTGCTTCCATGACGAGGCCTTTATGAATTCTATACATATTTCAGGAAACTGTTTGCCTCGCTAATCTGTCAACCACATTTTCTCACCTTCTCTCTATCTTCTCTCCATCTCCCTCTCTGGTTGAAACACCTCTCCCGTTCTCCCACTTCATTTTCTTTCTTTTAAATTTCCATCAATCACACCCACCTCTTCCCTGTTTTCCTTCTCATCTTTTTTTAATCCCTTCCTTGAGATGAAGTCCACCTTTTAATCTGTGCGCTGCTACAGTTTTGCAAATCATCCCTTTCTAATCTTAACCCTGTTGTTCCTTCTCCTCCTCTTCTTCATTCCTCTAGTCTGTATGTAAGTCTGTTTGTCCCTCATCCCACCTCTCCTCCTGGCTCCCTTTTATTTTCCTCCATCCCTCCCTGATGATCGTACTTATCGCGTCCTCCAGTCGCAGCACCATGAGTGTGTTCCCCTCTGACGCAGTCTATTTAATCTCTGTCCCACAAGGGATCTCTCACATCCAGCAGCCGTCTCTGTAAGAAGGACAATTTCTCCTGCTCTGCGACTCCTCCACCTCCTCTCCTTTTCTCCTCTCTGCCCTCCCCTCTCCTCTCCTCCCCTTGTGACTCTGAAATAAAGATAGGAGAGGTAGAAAAAGAGAGAGAATGAAATAGGATGCAGTGAAGAAGAGAGAGAGCTGACTCTCAGAGGACAGATTATAAATGATATACAGCCATTTTGCTCTGTGCGGGATCAAAAAACCACATTGTGGGCAGACACCCACACACACGCACACACACACATGCACACACACACATACATGCACACCACTACTCACACAGGTATTGCTGCAGTGTAGTAGCAGTGACCTTGAGGCAATGCTTAAGCAGTGTTGCGGCACACTGGTCAATCACTCTGCACTCTCAATGCAATATTAAGACGATTTACTGGAGAGAGGAATGTTCTGCTTAACGGTTCAGCTTAAACATGTCTTTGATATGTCTTTTAAAATATACTCATTTTGTAAATGGTCGGTGTAGATCCTGAGCAACAGATCTTTTTAATTTGATTTTTAAATCTGCAATCTATAGCAAGATGAAAGAGCAGTTATGCCACTCTTTAAATGCCTAACCTGTTTATCATGTTTTTATCTTACTGCTGTGTTTGCTTCATTACAGTCAACAATAGAGAAAGGTAGAAACGAAACTGAAAAACACTGCAGATTTCTGCTTTACAGTAATTCTTCAGAAGGACCAATCCCACAGACTGTGACAAAGATCCTTTTAGGAATGATTTACTGTACTAACATTTCTACCTGAAGCTTGATGAGTTACTGTTAAGGAAAAGCCCTCCTCCACCCTCCTTCAGTGACTTGATAATAATTATAACTGCAGACCCGATGCCTTGGTATAAATAAGGAAATCCCTGAAATCGTTTGCACCCTGGCAAACCAAAATGATTGTTCATGCAGTTTTGCCGTTCATCTATTAAATATTAATAATACAGGTATTAACCATTGATTACCTTGTTAGGGACTTGGGAATTGATCACCTTGTCATGCCTTGTTGCAAAGCTGTGCCAATTTTTAAATGTAGCACAATACAAATAGATGCGCAGGTGAACATGAAGATGGCATGTGAACAGTTCCTCTGGGACGTGTTGTGAGGTGCAATCACTTCTCAAATGCTTAGGCTTTTGTATCAGGGTTTGATTAGTGTCTCTAGGGAAATATATTGCGGGCTGCCTTCCCAGACATGGATTAAACAAAGTCTTGGACTAAAACTACATTTATATCCATTCAGATCCACTGTAATGCGACCCTCATCTAGAACAAGCCTAATTTGTGTTTGGGATATTTGCCTTAAATGTACAAATGATCTGGACACTGTATCTCTTTTCATCAATCGTAGTGCATATCAGCAAAAAAAAAAAAAACAGTATACCATATTGATTTCCCTTATGACAAATAGCATTTATACAACTTATGGAAGGAGCTGAAGGAGTCTTATGTGTTAGCACACGGCACACACACACACGGAAACACACACATACACACGTGTGGATGCTGGACATGGCCAGCAGTGAAGTCAGCTGTCCCAAGAGATGCCTGACAGACATATGCCAAAAAACAGTCTATTGGCCTTCTCCCATGAAGCTTGGTGCTGACTCACCACAGTATTCAGTATGACTGCCTGTGTGAGTGTAGTATGCTACTAGTGTACAGATTGGTGCTCAGGAGGCATGACAGAAAATGCAATAGTTAAATAAATAAGTCGTTTTTTAATTTGATTTATTTTAGGGAACTTTTATTTTTACTTTCATTTCCATCTGTTGTATTAAAATGAATGGGGTGTGGTTATCTCTCAGATTCATATCAAAGCACAAGAATTATGCGGAAAACTCAACATGCAAGTAGGTCAAACTAGTAAGGACAACCAATGCCTGCTCTAAAACAAATAATGTAAACCCCAAATAAGAAAATGTGTGAATATTGCTCCCACTTGCTCCAGTAACCTGTCAAAGAGGCATTTTTGTCGTACCACTTTGAACAGAAGGCAAGTACAAGGCAAACATTCACATACAAACTGGTCCAGTACTTAGACTTACCACTACCAAGAGCCTAATTCAAAGGTGAAAACAGGATGGGCCCCCATTTATCACAGCCAGGCTCAGTGAGCTTGACAGAAAGGGAGACCACACAAGATTTAAAGTAACAATATTTTCACAATATTAACACAAAAAAAAATGAATTGGTATAATGTGTTGTACTATGAATCGTATGGTGTTTTAGCACAAAGAAGAAAATTAAACCAAAAGGGTAGATCTTGATGGTGAGAGAGGACACACAGGAATGAGCTAGTTAGCTAAGCTATGTATGCCTCAAATGTCGATATCGATAAGGGCCACTGAACTTAACGGTTTTACTGTTTGTCAAACCACAAATGAGACAGATAGGGCACCCTCAACCTCACTTGGCTAGTTACTTCACCATGAGGAGAGCGGACAGCAGCTCTGGAGACTGAACAGCTGAAATAACTTCAATTCAACCAGTCCAAAGCCTGAAGCCCTGCAGCTGGATACTATTGCTGATTCTGCACAGCGAGGCAGAGGTAGCTAGCCTGCTAATTATTGTACTTTGATCTGAATCTTTGATATAACCTCTAGATTTAGACCAGACTATCCTGCTAATAAAATCTGTGCTGAAATGCTAAAGCATCAAGGCTAGGACTTTTTTCTACTTATATACATGACTTGCAATGTACGATGTGTCCCTTGACAGGTGACTGTCAAACCTGTGACACTCCCTATACTACCATCAGGCCGTCAGACCACCTCATTACTTGAGTTTCTGTCTACCTCGAAAGTCTGAATCGCTCAGAAATACAGCTCCGGAAACTGACAATGCTTCTCTGTCCCAGGTCACTGTCGTAGTTCCACATTCTGCTCTTGTCCTCTGAAATGTCCTGAATCTGAACTGGCTGCTGGAAGCCAGGAGTATGGATAGCGAGATGACAGGCGTGGTGATACTTTTAGCTGAATATGCAGAGTCCCGGGCTATAACCGGCTTCTTTCTCTCCATGTCAGCTTTTTTTTCCTCAGTTGACCTCTCTGCTCTCTCTTCTCCCGCTGTGGGGCAGAACAAGGGTGGTACCATGCCTGCCAACACAGACAGGCAGCTTTTCCCTCTCAAGGGCAAATAAACAGATACAGTCTTGGACCAGATCCAGCCCTGCCTTGCTCACGGGCACAGAGCAGCTATCTTTCAACTTTGAGTTTACACGTCCTGTAGAGAATGATCCATTACATCCCAGTAGCAGCAGGAACATGGGCACGGTCTTATTTCAACCTAGAATGGTACCTTATTTGAATCTTTAAAATACCATTCCTTGCCCATGGACATACAGGAAACTAAGCCTGTTTAGTCTTACCAGTCTACTGCCACAGTTATAGTCACACATACCCAAGAGGACAGGATCAAAGCACTGAAATCAGACCCTGCCTAATGTGCCAACACACCATTTCAGTTTCTACATTCTCTTCTTACAGTATTAGCCAGCTATTGCAATTTTATCCTGAGAATACATGCAATACAGCTGCTTCCGATTTAACAGAACTTTCATCGGGGGAATTGTTTACATAACTTTTGATCAAACCATCAGTGGTAGGAGTTTTTTTTTTTTAACATTTACTTCATGTGGGAGTGGGAAACTCGTATCTCCCCCTGCTGGCAGTGATGGAAATTACAAATAGTATAATTTGAATCTGAATTTCAATTACACAATGTCAACATGCTTATGAGGTATGCCTGCAGGTGAGGTCACCAGCTATCCCTGGCGCTGGTAGTCACTGACTCTAGTTTTAAGTATCAAATATGTAAAAATATTTTATCTTAACTAAAATGTATACATTCACAATCTTTCTTACTATTACTAATTGTAATGTTTTAGTATGTCTTTACAATAGGGTGCACCGGTGCATTTTTTTCCATACCAAGTACAAATACTCAATTTAATTATCAGCTGGCTGGCAAGCAAGACATGGGAACTTAGCTTGTGTCTCCTCACGGCTCTAAAGGAGCTGTAGCATTTATTCATCGTCAAACAGTGCACACACTGTACCGCTACATTCACAGCTGTAATGGTACTGCTGACATCCTCTCTGTCACACATGCTCTCTCTCTAGACCGGACACTCACTGACGTTATGTCAGGTTTGCAATACATTGGTGGACAGATTACGCCAGGCACACACAAAGCTGACAACTTCACAGCTAAATTAATGAATGTGGTGGAGTCTGTTTAGCTGCAGCTGGTGATAAATGATGGATTCAACATGTTTGTGCAGCAGGTTATTGTTGCAGCCGGGCAGCTTATTAGGCTCAATGGTGAGAGGTCAACATCACGTAGCCTTAGTGGTATCGGGTGCAGTTGTAATGGAGTAGATTTATGAGGACGAGTGTGAGTACGTGAGCACAGTATCGCTCTCATACTGGTGTCGGTATCAGTGCACCCCTACTTTACAGTACAGAAAAATAACCCTGACCATTCTTGCATTAGGGGCATGTGGAAAAATCAATAGTGTTGAATGCTGTGTAAGTACATCTGCTTCATGTCAGGAATATTAAAGGAGATCCATCCATTTGTGCAACATGAGATTTCATGGTCTCCGTCACATTACAGTCCAGTCAGTGCTACTGCATAGCACAAGCAGAGATCAATACTCTTTCAACTTTCCATTGTAATTTCCCTACAGTGGTAGTGTTTGCAAACTCCTATTACATGAGGGTGCTGAATAATTAAAATATAATTCTTATATACTGTAATCAGTTAAAAAATAGCTTGCATAATGATGTACAAACAGGTCGCAGTATTATTATTATAATTGGCACTATCCCTACACAGTCATTGGCACTTCTCTTGCCGTACCCAACACACTATATTTCCTCTGCAGGTCCAAGCAGACAGACAATAAGGGGCACATAAGAGTGTGTAGATTTCCCTTACCTGTCATGACTATTTCATGACTCTCTCTGGTAGTTTGAATTTTAATAGCTGTCCCTATTGTGTACGGAGCTTATCCGAGCCTCTGGGCGAAACCAGAGACTGACACCCAGATGGGAGACAGCAGATAGACCACTGTCACTCTCCCTTTCAGCTTCTTGGCCCTGAATGCTCTCCCTTTTCACTCCCAAGGCGGGGGGGCGGAGACTGCTGATTGTGTGAGTGTGCGTCCACTGCGTTTGTGTGTGGTGTGTGGGCATGAGGGGAAAATACAACAGCTCCTAATTGGCATGGTAGGCCAAAGCCACAGAGCTCAAATGACTATGTTAGGGTTATTTGAAATAGCATTATTCAAATCTTGACTTCTCTAATGCAATACAATAGAAAACCATTACCATCCAGCTAGTTCATCGGGGGATTATTTAAAATGAACCATTGACTTGTGCTTCAGTAAATGGGACTGTGCGGTAATTTATAAACTCTTTAGTCTGTTTAATCTTTATTATTATTGAAGCTCTCAGAATGTTATTGTATTCCCTGCAGTTATGCATACAACAGTCCCCATATAAATATACAAAGTCGGTCACACATGAGAGGAGTAAGGAAACAGGAAACTCCCTTCTATGCATGTATGTGTAAAAGACAAAGTGAGAGACAGGCGGTTGAAAAAAAAGGAGGGACCATTGTAAGAGCTACTTGATCGCAACAGGGCTTTATTATTCATCACTGTTTCTATAAGGTGAATGAGAATTTAATACAAACGACATTTGGTTTTGCAGCTCCGCAAGGACATAAGAGACACAAAGAGTGCAGTTTAATAAAAAGGGAGGAAGTAGTATGTTAAATAAAACTAGCACGACGAGTGGCTGTAAAAAAAACAAAAAAACAGTAAAAGAACAAAAACAAATCCTGGAATTGACAGTTTCCTGAACATAGTTGGATAGATATATAAAAGGCAGCGTGATAATGAAACGGGTGGAAGGCAGGAAGGATGGGGGAATGTATGGGTAGAGTGGCTGATTAAATGAATGGTTGAACAGTTTGGAATTACTGGATGAAGTTACTGACCCCATTACACTTTGCCCTTATCACGAAGCCGGTGTGTCTAAACACGCTCACACACTCTCACTATCGCTTTCTCTGCCACACACACACACACACACACACAGCGAGCCTGTAAACAGATGTCTCATTAATGTTGTCCACATCCAGGGCAGTGGGGCCAGCTGACATCAGTGTTTGAGGCTCAGATGGTGGAACAGATACAGTAAATCACTAATACATTCAGTAAGAGTCTCATGTTTGTTCCACCGTGCACTTTGATCAATTGCAGTAAGATGAAAAAGCACATTCATGCTGTCTGTGCTTTCAGTTCTCATCAATGTCTGCGACTGTGGTCCCACACAGCAGACCGTCCAACGTCTTTTACAGAACAAGCTCTGTTACCCTTTTGTTCTTCCTTACATCCATGTCTTGCCCCCCCGCAGACTTTCACGCAGAGCGGCAGCGCTTGGTTTGATGCCACCAAGTTGGATGTTTGATTGAACACCCCACCAATGCAAAGATGGCATTCTCATCTTACAGCAGTATGGTTAATTGTGCAGCCCTGATGCACATAGAGATGATGTTGCCCACATGCACTCGGGAGGGTCTCACCCATGCACAGAATTTCACAAAGTAATAACCGTTTCATGAATTTTGATAAGGACAGTATGTTCTGATGAAGCCTCCATCCTCCATTAGTCACTGTCAGCTTGTTTCCGTTCTTTCAATCCGTGCTGCTCTTGATGTGCTTCTTGCCAGGCTTCCAAAAAAGAGATTTCTAAGAGGTGTAAATTAAACCTTTGGGTATTCAAATTCACTCACCAACCACATATATGTATTTTAGTTGTTTTATTTTTCTTGTATAACGTTACATAATTAGCTTTTTTCCCACAGCATTATAAAATAAAAAGTGCAGGAATTATCGTCATAGAAACAAAAGAGCAAGTGTACTTCGGGTCAGAACATAATAGCTTATAAAATGGATGTGGGTGCATTATTCATTCTTTTAGACCTGAAGATTTATACAGTGATCTTCATCCAGCAGTCCCCTGAAACCTGTATGCCCATATATACTATGAAGTAGGAATAATCAGTTATGCTGTGTGTGCGTGTGTGCACTTGTGTGTGCGTGCACCTGTGTGTGAGTGTGTGTGTGTGTGTTTGAGAGTGAAAGAGAGCTATGCTCTCTCACTCCACTTTGCCATCTCTTGCATGAGTCAGCCTCATAGAGCACCGTGCGTGACAGCAAAACTCACCCACTTGTACAGCTGCACCCACAGACTTACACACACATGCACTCACACACAATAGCATATTTGATTTCCAGCTATGCAACATAGATTCAATTTGGGTTGTTGAAAACCGTGCTGGCATTCGAGCCTTCTTCTAGAAAATGCAAATGATGTGGCATCAGAGAATATGCTCAGGCTTCTTTCTCTTCATAATGAAAGACATGTAATAAATGCCAAGATCAAAAGGTGTTTTTAGAGGTCAGATTGTTGCATTGTCAACATCAAGCATAATAATCTTTGAAGACGTGCAGTGCAAGGCAAATAAGCATTTTCCTCAAAATGTTGATTATTCCTTTAAAAACATTTGCTATAAAAGCAGCAGCTGTGACCAGAGCTCCCCCGAGCCTTCTGTTACCTGATGAACATGGAAATCTGCCACTGATCCTGTTCCCCGAGTTTGTTTCTCTTAGGTGTAGTGCAGTACATCTGCGATATGAAACTGAGCTGTCCGCACATGCAGAAACATAGCATGAGCATGGTGTCACACGCGCATGAACATACACACGCACATACGGTTCACTCGTCCTCGAAAAGACATGTCACATATTTCCCAATGCCACTTTCCAGTCCATTACCTTTCAGATGTGGCTTTTCTGTAGATGAATGAGCGATAAATCTATGTGTGTGAGTGTGACTCTGTGACTTCTCAGGAAATGAGAGAATATATTTTCTCAGTTGTTTGTTTGGAAACGGTACAGTACATCTGCTCGCCTGTTTTACTGCACTGAGGAAATGTCACTTCAACTCATCCTCTCAGAGAGAGCCTGCCTCCTGCCCTCTTGCACTGAGGGTGTGAGGCGAATCAGAGCTTCTTTTTTTTTTTAAGCTAAAGAAACCCTTCCTGAACACGAGAGACCCCTTTACTGCTGTTTTAAATGCTTCCTTTCTTCCATCCTCATTTAACAGTGGGTGGACCTGCTCTGCTGCTGGGTGTGGCCCCTCTCACAGGAAAATCTCTATCTATATATCATTACAACGCTATACACGTAGTTATTCTTAAGCAAACAAGGAATTTAACACTGGTTTCCAGGCTCTCTTACTTTATCCACGTAGCATGCCAAGAACAATCATACAGGAAGAATTGCATAGTCATAAAGCTAAAAGGAGGACAACAAGACGGCTAATGTAAAAGCATCCCGTTCTCTCCTTCCCTGCACCAGCACCCATATTAATAATGTTGCTGTTATGTCTACAGATAGAAGCACAGCGCCTTCGTAGCACGACCCGATAAGCATACAGATCATTTTAGGTTCTTGTATCCCTTTTCTTGTCTGTGTGTTACCGTGTGAATCTTTTCACACTCCTCTTTATTCCACTCCCTCCTCCTATCTATGTAATTTACTTGCACATAACATGGTCCATTATTTATTTAATGTTATCCTCAAGAAGCTATTTCTACTAGATTCTGCCTTTGTACGCACAGTAACAAACCTCTCCGCATTGCCTAAAATGGTGTCATTTTTATGAAGGTCATTTTCAAGGACACTGTGACACATTTCTCCATCACTCCATCTTCTAATAAGAGCATGATAATTATCCACCTTTTAGTCACTGATGGGTTATTATTCATAGTTACTCTACATCCAGCCTACTCTTGTTATCTCTTTTGTTTCCATTCTCTCTCACTCTCTCTCTCTCTCTCTCTCTCTCTCTCTCTCTCTCTCTCTCTCGCTTGCTCTCTCTCTGTCTCACTCTGTCTGTCTCTCTCCCTGCCCCCCCCCCCTCTCTCTTTTTAAAATGGTGAAAACTGAGAATTCATGTTGAAGCTATTGATTTGAAAAGCCTCAATTTCCTTATTTTCATGATGACCATCATCATCATCAAATTAAAATGTTGTTCCCTCCGTTATTTTGGAGATTTTGTTTTTTATACCTAAATGTAATTTGTTAAAGTGTTTATTTCACAAGGACATTTGAAGGTCATCACGCTGTTTCATTCCTTCCTGTCTTTTCTTTAAAGGAACATACAACACATACCTGTGCGCACACACACACACACACACACACCACACACACACGCATGCTCTTGAACACGGAACACACACACTTACTTACAAATTCACACATTCTCCAAGGTTCAGAGTGGAGGGTATTTCCACTCTTCGAGTGGGATGCATAGTGTTTCCATGGAGATCTATTTTAAGCCACTGACAAAAAAAGGGCCAACTGTTAAAATATGCCATCATGTTCCCTCTGACTGGAAAATAATTCTATCTCCTTTCCTACAGGAAGGATGGCATACAGTTTAAAAAAAAATGTTATGTTTCTTTTCTATTTGTAAGCGGGATGTTAGGTATCATTTGTCAGAGCAGATTTGAATCGCAGATCCTACTGTTTGATAGATCAGAGCATTACCAGCTATACATTGTAGAAGAACAGCTGAGAAGAGAAAATTGAATATTTTATCATCGTCGTCTTTTAAAGATCATAAGTCATACAAATTCACAGTATAAAATTATGAAAAAAGTTGTGGTTTATTATTAAGTATGCATGCCTAAATAGCTAGTATTTAGAGCCAAGTGACTGAAACTGAGAGATTTGATGGCATGCAACAAAATTAATAAATTAGGTTAAACTGTACTTTCAATTTCTGGTGCAGTAAATGTTTTTTACTTAATCTGCTGAGTCACCAACCTGCCCACTGTTTGTTTTAAGTCTGCCGATGTTCTAAAAAGGAGGTGGAAGCTAACAGTGCATCATCTCTCATCCCATTTATAAAGGTGGTCTCATATTTCCTTTCCGAAAGGCTTTTATCGTTTGATCCTCGATCAGAACAATTACAAGGAGCGTTGATAAATAAATTACCAAGACATTATATAGTACCAGGAGTCCCCAACCCCTTATTCCTATCTGTACATTTGGTACATAGTCAGAATTCACTACTTTGTGATGGACTCTAGCACAAAGACTGCTTCGAAATCATCCTTAATCCTCTGTGAGATTGTTGTGACTCATCTGTGTATCGCTACAGTGTTTCTGCCCTCTCACTGCCTCCTCAAAATCCACTGCCAGAGCAGTTAGGTGGGCTGAAAGTATTTAGCCTACAATATTTTATAATCTGGCAAATGAATCTTAAGCAGCATTGCAATCAGCTATCCAGGAAGGAATGATAATGTAGCACAGGGTTTTCCAGGACATAATGAGTTTTTAATGATTGATGAGAGATTGATTACGGCATAGCTCACATCTCAAGGGCGTTTAAGGAGTTGAAACATTTAACGAGGTTAGATGTCATGCTGAACTGATGCAAAATCTCATACACAGAGGCATCCCATGGTTGAAATCGCTCACAGTATGCAGCATGTTGTATTTTAATTTGAAATTATCGCTGCCCTTTGCATGCTATAACTAATTCCCTCGCCTGTGGACGAATGCTAGAATTGTGGAGTAGGGGGATTTGCATAATTATTGGTTGTTTTAAAAAACCTGTGGTTGCAGTATTGGGTAGAAATATGAGTGAATGTCAAATTTGATGTGTACCTGACCTAGCCGAGACGATAGAGGTGCTTCCACACAATGTGGATATGTATAAATATGTGCAGCTGCGGTTGTGTGTGCATATTTGTGTGTGTCTAACCGATTGGAACTGGCTAAAGCCTGATTATATATGAGCTCTAGTTTTTACTGTGTGATAGAGCAAGCAACTGCCGGCATGCTTAGCCAGCCTTATTACACACACACACACACAAAGCACGTGCAGGCAGTCACGACTCATGGACCCATGCGCATACACACAATCAAGCACACATGCCTGGACACACAGATATGTTTGTGTGTGATGCGAGGCAGGGTGCTGTGGAGATCAATGGGAGAGCATGCTATGTCCTCTCACAGAGACAATTAAAAGAGAATGGATAATGAGGCTATTTATAGACTGATCTATTTGTAACCAGGGCATTCTCCTACGTAGGAGCTGGGAATTGTTCTCTTTTCAGCCTGGCCTCCTTCTGTCCTCTCCTTCTCCCTCTTTGTTGCTCTGTCTCAAGCAAGCGAAAAGGATCTTGTTTCTGTATTTCCTCCCTTTTGTTCTTTGCAGTATCTTAAAAAATTTGCATTTTCACACGGCATCTCTGTCGTTCTTATTCGACGCTCCTCTTTCTCCATCATCGGAGGCGAACGATCATCAGTTATTCTCTGCGCGTGTTAATAGGGCATCTCGCTGTCGTTTGCTTTAACATGTAAAACAGTGTCATGCAGCAGCGATGTTATCAGGTGCAATCCAGGGTTGTTCCTGGGAGACCCAGTGACGCACCATGCATGACATAATGCTGTGGTAATGTCTGCGGTTGTGAGGGAGAGCGACACAGAGACAGAGAGACCGTGATCACACACTCTGTGCACGCTCAGCAACCAGATAATGGTTCTACGCATAAGCAGCTAAACAGAAAGCTAGAATGTAGCTTGATAGAAATATGTTCATGAATGTTACACACCAGTGATGCAGACGATAATATATGTATGTTCAATTTACATATATTAAATATGCATGTAATATATTTACATTTATGAATATAAAGTCCAACAATATGGTTGCGTTATACTCAGTTTTAAGGCCCGTTTTGTGACATTGCAGTGTAATACAATTACGTCAAATTAAGTTGTAATTTGATTATTGTAATCATGTAGACTGAACCCTTTTTGCACAGAACATACTGTTCTCCAAGTGTAAATTGTCCACAGTACAATCTACCATGTTGTAATAGATAGAAAATCACATAGTTTTTAGAATCAAGTCGGGAAATATTGAAGTTTTCAGCTTATCATTATTTTGCAGCTGTAAAATAAAATCGTATTTAATATATGCACATGTTATGGAGAAATATAGTTTAGCCACAGTATTTTATGCCACTGTCCTTTTGCGGACAGTGTGCTAAAAGTAAAATTGGCCCTCAAGCGAGAATAAAGTTCTGCAGATAAAAGAGCAAAAGATATTTATACTCAGTAGTTCATGGTATTTGAGGAGGTGTATGAGGTCAAAGCACCTCGTCTCTTGAGCAGAATTACATAAGGAACGCAGAGCTGTGGTCCTCCATGACTCAAATGGTAATTAGAGATGGTTTGTGTTTGGTGTGAGAGTGAAAAAGAGAGAAGGGAAAACATGTATTCAAATGTAAAAAGATGGCAATTTCATCTGCAGTTTCTAGCGATGCATTTAAGAACTTTTAGTGTGTGTAGATACATTTTTTTGTTGTTTTTTGGGGGGAGCAAATGTAAAACTAAAGCTTGTATGCAATGTAAAACTCACTATAATACCTCAAAAGAGACATTGATGATAATTGTACAGTGGTGTATTCTACCGATAGTGAATCTCTAACGCTTTCTCTCTTCCCATTCTGTGCCTTTCTCTCTCAGGACTTGCAGGTGCTGAAACTGACCTGGACAAGAGAAGAGAAATATATGGTAGAAACCTGATACCTCCAAAGAAGCCAAAAACCTTCCTGCAGCTGGTATGGGAGGCCCTGCAGGACGTCACCCTCATCATCCTGGAGCTCGCTGCCCTGATCTCCCTGGGACTCTCCTTCTACCACCCTCCCGGAGAGAGCAGCGGGGAGTGTGAGTGAAGCACCTCTTGTGATATCGCGTCCTTTAACATTCTCTCTTGTCGTCCGTTTGAAGGTCTTGAGACAGACACATACACACTCACGCACACACTATACAATAGTTATCTCACAGGTATCTCCACTATTGCAGAGGACAGTGAAGGGCTGTAATTAGATTGGTCCACTGACATCACTTCCTCTGAAATTACTGGCACTCCCTGATTACAATTACACCTACAGAATGAACACACTTTTTAATTGGTGAGGCAGGTTACACTTTGTTTGTGACCTGCCTCAAGAGATCGAGCGACCCATCGAGCATAGAGGTAATTTGTGCGTGTGCCTGTGTGTGTGTGTGTGTGTGTGTGTGTGTGTGTGTGTGTGTGTGTGTGCACATTATGAACGTGTTAAATGTTCATATGAAAGGTACCGGGAAGGTTAATGAAGTGTTGCACAGAGATATAACCCTGAGCTCCCAGTGCCCATACATCAGGCCTGTGAGTCATGAAACAGGAAATGAAGACAGAAACCATAACGAGGTGCTGAGTCAGCAACATCAGTCATTATCACAGTAATGGAATTCAGTTACCATGCCAAAGGGACCAGTCATCATTTTAACGGGTATAAAAAGTCCCACGAAAGTAGAAATACCAGAGAAAGGGGAAAAGGATACCACAGTGTTATGTGCATGGGTAGATCATAAAATAATGAATATTAATAATTGAATTTGTCAGTCAAATACCCAGGTTGAAAAAGTACTGGTTAATTGGAATTGGATCTTACTTGATGCGTTTCTTAACACTTTTCAGCTGCTTAATGACTGAGCTCTCCACATAGAAAGAGCTCAGAAGAATCATTATGCTAATAACTGTGTCCATCTGCAGATACATAATCAAGCTTCACTTTAACTTGGGGCAAAAATGATGCCAATATGCATGTCACTTCTCACATTTGAATGATATGAATAAAGATTAATCTAAATTGGCACATAAACTCTTGCAGATATGAAATGTGAGTATCAGATGATGAAATGCCTGAGGAGAGATATACATAAGGCCATAAGAATGTAAGGCTGTTGACATTGAGTTGACATTGAGTTTTTAAAAGTGGCTTTTTAATATGAGCTCAACTAAGTCCTTTTTCACATAAATATGTAATATAATGTTATCAACTGGAAATAAAATAATTAAAGATAATGACTAGAAATAAAATACAACAACAATACACCAAAAATACAAATATCAAAAAATCAAAACCCATACAAAAACACTACTGAAATGTCCATGCTGAGACATTGCACACTCCTGGTGTACTTTTGGTGTTTATTAATAGGTAAAACAGCCAGAAATAGAAGGTGGTGGGATGACTTAATTCTCATTTAAATATGAAACAGCCTGGCTGCAGTTGAATGAGGAGGCTCTTAATTGTGTCTGCATCAAACACGTTGCATGCAACAAAACAAATCCCTGAAAAAAAATACTCGAAGAAAATACAGCTAATAGACATAAAAACCAATGAAGCTTGTTGAAGTTAATTGATTCAAACATCTCACCAAGTGGTAAAACTATCAGCCCCATCACTCATATTTTATGCTTTGGGCTTATGCACACACACACACACACACACACACACGTGTACAATCAGAACCATGGACAGCTACTACGCTCTCTGCATTTCTGTCAAGGCACTGTAGTCTTATAAAGAACTGTAGATGCAACATTATGACATAAATCACAGGATAACCCTCCGCCATCTTACCTGGGTATTGTACTAATGGGCAGCTACTGGTTTTCAGCTGTTAACTACCTACCTACCTAGTCTAAACACCAGTATAGAGTAATTGAGAGATTTATTTTTTGACATGGGTTGGTGAAAGGGGTTTTGTTCTTCCAACCGTTCAGGTCAAGCTCGACCCTGAGATGTCTCCACATCATAGTCATGAAGTCATTTTTCCACTGCGAAACTGAAGAAAAAAACAATCACATAACAATCAAATACAAAGAAGAAACAATATTTAGTATCTACGTGAATGTGTGAGTGCATACAGAATGTGTCCATTGGTACATGTTGTCTTACAGATCATAGATGATTATGTTCCATGGGTGTATGCTGTATATCCACTAAATGAACCCCTATAGTGCAACAGTATGTCCAAATTGCTTCTTGGAGTCAAATCCTGCATATATAGTGTATATAATATGGGGTCTGCACTAGTCTTCTTATGAGCTGCAAGTGTTTTATATTCTAAAGCAAATAACCCTGCACGGGGCTTTTGAAGTCATCTAGCTTGAAGTGTAGTGCACTATGGATGGATGTATGGATGGATTTTATTTATAAAATAGGAACACACAAAAAAAAAACAATTAAATCAACAGCACACATATGCAGAAACTTCTAAATAAACTAAATTAATATATATTACATGTCTGAAAATGTATATGGTCCTAACCCTTTTTATTGAAGCAGAGAAAATGAATGAGTTGTTTCTTATATTGCATACATTGTAAGGCCAGAGTATGTCTGTCTTTTATTATGAATTGTTCATACTCTACACACATACAAATAGATATAACTGTAAATTGTGACTTGATAGCCGTTGTGCAAGTGTTTGTCGACAGATTAATACAGTCTGTAATGACGATGTAACGTTCCTCTTCCCTTCTTGTCCCCGTTACCATACCGTAGCCTGTGGTGCTGCTGCAGGTGGGGTAGAGGACGAGGGCGAGGCGGATGCCGGCTGGATCGAGGGCGCAGCTATCCTTTTGTCTGTTGTGTGCGTGGTGCTGGTGACGGCCTTCAACGACTGGTCGAAGGAGAAGCAGTTCCGCGGGCTGCAGAGCCGCATCGAGCAGGAGCAGAAATTCCAGGTGGTCCGCGGTAGCCAGGTCATACAGCTGCCCGTGTCGGACCTTGTGGTGGGGGATATCGCACAGATCAAATACGGTAGGCGTGGGGAGATCATGTGTGTGGGTGGGTGGGGGTGTGTTGGAGTTAATGACATGCAGTAAGTGGAGTAAATTCAAATGGAAAATACCTTCTTGGTACAAATTTATAGTTCACAGAGCTTTGAACAGAATTCATAAATAGTTATTAAGTATCTTGCACTAATGATTACATGTTATTTTGTGGCAGTGTGCAAGGTATTCAAACCTGCTAACGCTCTATTTATATCGTCAGTGTTTGACATATTCAAATCCGTCCAGTTTGCCCTTTCTTACTCCAAAACCTTTGTATCAACTCATCTTTTATTTCAACCTTGGCTTTAATTGAAACATTGGAGAGTTAACTAAAATTGACCAAACTTTCCAGAACATTTAGATGACTTTGGCGCGGTTAGACGTGCCCAGTCACTTCCATGATTAGCTTGTCCATTGTTCTGGGTAAAGCAATTTACATGGTTCAGTGGCTGAAAATAGACTTTCACCTAATTTCCAGAGGGGGATTAAAATTATGAAGTCCACCTTAAGCAATTAAATATATTTAAGCAACAATACGGTGATGTAGAAAAATGAATTAGCTACAGACGGCCCCAAACACAGAGAAACATGCGCACATCGTCTCTCAATGGGATCGTGTACCAAGAATATACTGCAGTGGTCATAATCTGTCCTGCCGTAAATCAGCCCAAGCCCAACTCTCTCATACATCTTTGGATTCATCTGAACTATTTAATTGTGTAAGGTAAAAATAATTAATTCCACAAAATGTGGATAAATGCACTGCATCTGACATTTTTTTGTTGCAGGTGATCTACTTCCTACTGATGGAGTGTTGATCCAGGGCAATGACCTGAAGATTGATGAGTCATCACTGACTGGCGAGTCAGACCACGTCAAGAAGTGTATAGAGAGGGACCCAATGCTGTTGTCTGGTATGTTGCCAGTCAATGGGTGGGTGCATGCTGCACGTCCAAGTCATGATTTCTGTATGCAATGTATGAAAATGAGACTGAGAACTACACTTCACCTCTTACATGGTCAGCTCCTGTTTGGCTTATTGCTGAGTAGTTATTGCAAATTTGATTGATCCCCTCACCTACAAAATGATTTTTTGTCAGTATTTTTATCGAATTGATTGAAGCTTTTTGGAATTAATGAACCTCTTAAACAAGCCCATAGTTACAGTTTTAGAAATATTCCTCCAGTAGGCTAGTGCAAATTTCTCATCCCACACAATAACTTAACATGAGAAAGTAGAAGTAGAAATACTAAAATGCATCATAACAATAATTAAAAACCTGCTTTCCCTCTATATTTGTTTGCTTCAGCAGAGACACCAGAATCCTTAGGTTTAGGATACTTGAGGAATATCACACAGAATCCTTGGGTTAATCTGATCTCACATGTTAGTATTTTCTCCTGTAGATAATTAGCTGTGTGCCTCTTCGCTGTCTTATATAATTAGCCTCATATTCACCCACATCGACTTACTCTCCCAAAGGTTAATAATGTTCTGCATGCGTACTATACTGATTGACATTTTCACGGTGACACATTTTTACTGCCTACAAAAATTATTCAAGAAAAATTGCCCAAATTAACAATCGTCATTTTTGGTGTAATTTTACCATTGTACATAGGGATGATAAATATATATATATATATATATATATATATATATATATATATATATATATATATATTTTTTTTTTTTTTTTTTTTTAATGTCACTTTTATTTAGCAAACACTGAACTAATTTGAATCATGCTGTAACACCCTGCTGTGCTTTCTCAAGGAACCCATGTGATGGAGGGGTCAGGGCGCATGGTGGTGACAGCTGTTGGTGTCAACTCTCAGACTGGAATCATCTTCACCCTGCTGGGGGCCGGCACAGAAGAAGAGGAGAAGAAAGAAAAGAAAGGTTAGAAAGATCATCATATCATGAAATTGTCTTTTTTTATTTATATATATATATATATATATATATATATATATATATATATACTATATATATATGGGTATATACCCTATATATATATGGGTTATACCTTGGAAACAGGTTTGTTATTTCATTACCGTATGTCCTGAAAGTGTAAGTGTGTACAATCATTGCATAATATCAGTGTTTTTAACTGTCGCTGTTATCAAAGCCAATGCCCACCTGTTAAACTCTATATGAACCTTTTGTAGGTATTAGTAGTACAGTTGACATTGACATGACATTAAGCCTCTTTGCTGAATTTGTATAAATACTGTATGAAATGAGTATTGGTGGTACACTTGTGTGTGGCAGTATCCAGGTTCTGTGGGTTCAGGTGTATTATTGTCCTTATCTTTATCCTTCCAAATTCACCTTGACGGGGCAGAGGCAGACGGACACCAGAATACAGGTAGAGTATCACCTTTCTCTGACCCCTGGGAGTGGTGCTTGATTCTTTTTTTATTAATGACCCCCCAATAAACCACCTCAGCTCTACACCCCTCTTCTGTAGCCGAGCACACTTCCCACATTTGAATTCCTCCCTTAAAAAGAGAAGCCTCATCCTCACGACGCTGCATCTTTTTAAGTGTTGACAGATGACACATTTCACAATGCATAATCCTCTCACCATATAACAGGCACTGTACTTGTCAAACGAACTAGCTGGCATTCAACATCAGTCCTGTTTCAGAGACGTATTAAATGCCTCATGTAAACGAAAGACTGTCAGACTCAGTTCTATATTACAGAGAGTTGGCGTGAGAGCGAAAGCCTTGCAGGTGTAGAGCACGTCTCGGCAGAAGAGTGTGAAGTAGACAATATAAGCCTTTGTAAGGTGTTTTTTTTACATCTTACGCATGTACATACATATTTTAACATCAGTAGTGTTACGTAGGCCTCTTCGGACAGCTCTGTAGTTTCAGTAAGCAGGTACCCAGTAGCATCAGTGGTATCTCAGAATTATTCCATTATACAGGGTAGCAATAAAACATGCCTTCCCCTGTGGATAATACTTTCTTCCTCTGATCTGAACACTAACTTATACTACGTTCTGGTTTTGACCTGTAATTGTAGTGCTTTTTCCAGGTTTAATTAATCTGATATTACGCTTATATACCAATGATCCTCCTCAGACCTTGATTCAAAGTTGCAGATTTTACAAACATTTTTATTTTCAAACTTTCATTGCAGGAAGGAAGGTCCTTTAAAATCTTACAGAAAATAAAATCGCACTGTACATCATGCACTTTATACTTCACACTAATGAGGGTAGCCCTATGCGGCAGCTGGGAGTTTTTAAATATAATTTTCACTAAAATAAAGTGAAAATGAAGTTTAGAATTGTGATAACACTTCCAAGTCGTTGTAAGTCATTGTGTTGTCATTAACAATGAACTCTAGACGCAGAACTCAAAAGGACACAGGAAATCAATTATTGCCCTGCAATTGAATTTCCTTTTTCCAGTAATCATAGTTTATGTGACTGCTGTCAAGAGACATTAACAGATCCCTCTGAGAGATCCATTCCAGGTTTTGAAAACAATAACTGTAACTATTGCGAGGGGGGGGGGCAGACATTCGGACACCTTTTCATCATAAAATTCATTAGCCCCATCATCTAACTGGTTGGCACGTGTATTTTCCTGGCTAATACTTTGGCCCTTGTTACGTTTCTTTTACTTTGCAGGAGAGTTTATTTTCAGACTGGCTATGTACCAATTTTTAACTTGTTTGTTTCTGCTCAAATTTTGATTTTGTGATGCTAACAGATATAACATGAATAACATGGTTTAAATTAACTTCACATTGCAACTTAAAAAAACTAAAATGACAATAAATTCTGAATAGCACTATTGTTTACTGTGATTGCAAGATCATATACAGTAGGCTCAGTATATTAAAACTAATATTTGTAAAATCAACTTGCAATAGGTTTGTTTTTTGTAGGTCTGGTTTTACACATGTTATGTTCAGATTTCTTGTTTCATGTCTGTCCAATGTTACACTTGTTTGTTTTATTGGCATAGCATAAATTCAATCACATCACACACATATTATGTAAATAATTGATACATTACAAATGTTTAAACTATACCGATCAAAACACTATACTAGTATTCACATAAAGTGCTGAACCTAACTGTGCTATAACCATGTTATTTCTGTTTACTGTCTTGTGTGTGCACATGCGTGTGTTTGTGTATGGGGGGCGTGCGCGTGTGTGTGTTTTTATTCATTCATGTTCGGCCTCCATTTTTACTGGCTAGACTGCTCCCATCCCCCTATCCACCCCATCGCAACTATAGCCACGGATGGGGCTGCAGGCATTAATGCCCCTGGCAGTGCCAGCCTAATTAATGGTAGGTTGAAAAAACCTCTGATCTCTGACCTGTTTCTGTCGTGACCGTTGACTCCTCCTACCTTCTCCATTCTCCAAATGCCTCGTATCATGGGTGCTCACTTTCTGCTGTCCTCTACCCTTTCATTCAGTTGTGTGGGATCCTTATATATCCATGGTGTCAATGCACGTCCTGTTGTAGTCGAAATTAGTTTTTCCTTTGTTTTGTGTTAATGCTGTCTCTTGTCTTGCAATGCTTCATAAAATAAATAGGTCTCTGTGATGCTAAGACATAGTGAGAACCTTTTGAGTCGTTATATATTACTCAATTAAAAAAGATTTGGTGATTTTGCATCATTTTAGTGATGTATTGTGTTTTTGATGATCATTTTTTTACAAGTGAGCACATTAAGTTACAGAAGGACAGAGTTAGGTTAACTGTTTCCATCCTTTATGCTAAGCTAACTGGCTATCATTTCATAGTTACCATACATACGTACCATAAATACATCATGTAAATGGTGATGTTATGATATTGCGTTTTTTGTCTGGTTAGTAAATTAATATTTATAGATACAGGGGAAAATATACTAGCTGAAGACTGGTGGCAAAAATCCTTCTGTAGGGCCATCTCCTGTAGGTGGGTGTCCTTAGAGATCACCTCCCCTTTTGTTAGCTGGACAGGATGCAAAAGATGAAGTTCAGTCGTTGTTGCACTGGGTTCTCTCTTATCTTTGTCTCCTTGAAGAGGCAGCCAGAAAATATTTGTACTCAAGGCAGGGCAGGCGTGATTTGCACTGTAACCTTGTGCTGTCCTGGGCTGGAACCGAGCGATTTGTCATCTTCAGCTTTATTGTGACTCCAGGGAACTGGCTGATGTGGAGGTAGGGGTGAAACAATCCATTTGTTCTCCACATATATGCAGAAGATTCAGAGAAATTTTGGTCTTCTAGCTCTACTTGAGTAATTGTCTCTGTGACATTTGAGTACGAAAGCACTAGAAGACAGATTTTGTAAAAATGTCTAGCCTGTCCACCACTGAAACAAACATGTACATCTCCATAATTACAGCCTGGGGAGATAATGGGATCAACACTGCAGCATATAATAAATGCTTTCTTAATTATCATGACTTATTTTGTAAACATTTTGTGTAAATATGGTTTGAAAGCACAAGACTCTTGCATTTTTTAGCTTTATGTTTCATCAGTTTGAAACACATATTTACTGTGTGTGTGTGTGTGTGTATATATAAACATAAATAACAGCATAATAAATTCACTGTCCCTGAACTTAGATTTCGATTTTCTTTCAGTTGTTCTTATGTAACTTCGCCATGTGGGAGGCTTTTCCTTCTCTCTCTCTCTCTCTCTCTCTCTCTCTCTCTCTCTCTCTCTCGCTCGCTCTCTCGCTCGCTCGCTCGCTCCATGCGCACTGTTCACATCTCCACTCTGCTTCATTCCAAGTGTGTGATCTTGCATGTGCTTTCTGAATTATCCTCTTATGCACGTTGTCTCCTGTTTGCGTGTACTATAACTGTATGTGCCGTGTGTTTGTGGAGTAGCCCTCCCCACTGTTAAGTACAGCGTAATGTTTTAACTACTGTGTGTCTTGATAACTCACTTTATACCCTGACAATTTGACTCGTGTGGTTGATAATGTGTGTGCAATTACCTGTGCTCATACAGTATTTTATGTGACAATATGTGAAAACAGAAAATTCAGCAGGAAGTGTGCAGTTTTTTTTAATTATGTTCAGCATAATATTATGTCACACGCAATTTATTTTAATGTCACAATATTTGAGTTGCAGGTTAAGTATTTTTAATTGCCTGATTATTTGCTTTGGTTGCTAAGTGACATCTATTAAAACGTATTAAGTCAACAACAAAAAATCTGCACACTAAAGTGTTTGTCTGTGGCCCGTTGCCAGTAGCTGTAGCTTCTGCTTACATCACACCACTTACATATCACAAGCCTTTCTATGTGACTGTCGCGGAGACGTTGTATTAAAAGTCATTTTCCTGTCTCCCTGTTTTTTGGTTTTCACTGTGTGTGCTGTCTCCGTGGTGATACTCTGTTGACTTGTCTGCCTTGGTTATTTTTGTTGTTATTGTCTTGTATGTCTCCATCATAGGTAAAATGCAAGATGACAATATGGAGAGCAACCAGATTAAAGGTAACCAAACCATATCTTTCATTCTCCTCCCCTGCCTTCTACCTTCCTCCTTCTTATTTTGCCTTCCCTGTCTTCCTCTCCTCCTCCTCCTCCTCATCCTCATTTCCCTTACATGGTGTGGTGTAATCTCTGAGTCAAATGCAGGTGGGAAATCCTACATTGCTTCATTTATTTCAGCCTTTATTGTATTCTACACTTATTTCCTCATTGTCTCATGTTATTATGCTGTGCTAATTGAGACTCCAAGACTTTAGAGTTTACCACTGATTAAGGAAATCCCATTGAATGTCAGCGTTTGACCCAGGTTTTACATGCAATCATATTAGGGTAGAAATCACCCTCTTTTCACTCTGTCTGTCAATGTGTCTAATGTGTTGTCCCTGGTCTGGTGTTCTGTTGTTGTTCTTCTTGTGTTGTTGACTTGTCCCTCAACTACTGTATCCTCCCCACTTCGGCTGCCCTTTACCCACAAAAATACCCCAAACCTGTCTTAAACAGTTAAATACCACACCCTGGTTTTCCCTTTCCACTCTTTTATGAAATGTTCCCCACACAATACAACATAAATTGTCTGTGATTAAATCCTCACCATTCCTTATTTGGTTTATACCAAGAAGTCCACAAATCGTTCCTCTCTTAAAGTAACAACTTTGAAGATTTTCATTTAAATAAATATATGTTAAGTCACTATCACTGAAGGAGGTAACAGGTGATTGAGCCTGTGATCAACTGATTGAAGCAATTGCAAAATGAAACACAAAATGGGACTATGCACACAATTATAAAAACCTGAAGCTCATATTTTAACAAAAAGAGTGCTGTCTGCTAGAAGCACAATGTCATTGTTTCACTCAAACAAATTCTAACTCAACCAGGACTGCAAAGGCTTGGTGAGACTGAATAAAAGACACAAGGTTAGCAAGTCAAAGTGTTCCCAAAGCAAAGGAGCAAAAGAGTGAATTAAGGCTCTTCACACCTTCGTGTGGTGATGACATTCTACAGTACATGAGCATCAAATCAACTGTGTCCTGAGCTTGTCTTACATCAAGTGTTTCATCTCGCTCTTCTGCTGCTTACAGTTGGAAACAGACACTTTCTGTCTTGAGGCATGGGGATGGAAAAACAAAAGGGAACTAGAACTAGTGAGACAGATTACAAATGTTCAACACGAAAAGGTTTTTTTGTGAGAATCAGAGGCAACACATACCTCATTGTGATCGGAACATTTGATTAATATTGGTAATATGTTCTGTTTTTTTGTTGTTGTTTTTTTTCTTGTTTTGTAAAACAGTTCCACAGATTCCAGAGATTAATGTTTATGTAACGTACATGGATCACATTATTTAAGCAAAGGAGCTTTTACATGGATTTGGACATTTTGATTAGTGGAAGCAATTTTAATCAAGTTTATTTGTTTATTGTGCAAGGACTGTCATTTCGCATACAGGTAATAGTCTGCAGCACACCAGCCTCCTCCCTGAGATCTTTAAAATGTATGATCACATTGACATACAGCGTTCTACTATTTGGGGATTTCCAATCATTACTGTTGTTGTTCTTATTATACAGTAATTATAAGAGATGAGCTTTAAACAATATGAAGGTTTTTTTTATTATCCTGTTTACACTTTCCCCGCAGTTCTGTGATCATGTTGTTGCAAGAATAGAAGCTTTTTTCACCTTATATCTCTGGACTGTCTTCTTGCATTGTATTAGTTTATTTTAAAGCATTGCTGCTTTTTATTTCTCACAGTCTATACTGGAACTCGCTCAATGGATAATGGCTAAAATATGTTTTTTGTCTTCTTTTTAGAATTTCAATCCTATATAAACAAACAAGTTCTTTTCACACAGATCTGAGACGTGTTTTCAGAGTAAACACAACAGCCGTACAACTAAAAACTCTTCGTTATTATGCTGATAAAAATAACACTGCAATGAAAATCGGTATATTGTCCCCTTCGATATATTTAAATTTGGATGTTTGTTGCTAGGAATTATGCGTTTTCAATTCATCTTTTTATTATCTGAATCACATTGAGTTTTCCTTTGGTGTGAATTGTGCCACACTGTGTATAAGGTTTCCTGAATAATATGTGAATATGACTTGGATCTTGGACGTAGGATCACTGAATTATTCATGACTAACTGTAAATATGTATTAGTGATGAAAAATGGCTTGGATGATAAGAAACACATTGTTTCCATAACGTCAGCAAAAGAACACCTTCATTGTCAAGAACTTTTAGCTTTTATATTCTATACAGAAATGAGATTCAATGCCGGACAAACATAAACAATCCTGATTATGGTTAGTGAAAGCAGCTTCATACATAGCAATAAGTTGCCCATCTTGTCATGGGACGTCATATGATCTTGGTTTTAAATCTAAACTGTATGTATGTGCTAGTGTAACACCTGGGTGTTGAAACCTGGCTTCCCTTTCCTTTTTGCTCCCTTGGCCCAATCTACATTTCTAACGCTGCTGTTGTGTTTTTTTGTTTTGTTTACAGTAAAGAAGCAGGCTGGAGCGGCTGCCATGGAGATGCAGCCTTTAAAGAGTGCTGAAGGTGGAGAGTCTGATGAGAAAGAGAAGAAGAAGGTGTCCGTTTCAAAGAAAGACAAGTCCGTGCTCCAAGGGAAGCTCACCAAACTGGCTGTCCAGATTGGCAAAGCAGGTACAACAAAGTCCATCAGTCAGGCAGACAGTAACATGAGAGACAACAAGGCAAAAAGCAAAATGTTACACTTATAAGACTAATTTCTTGGCTGCTTAAAGAAAGTTAACAATTCTAAAGAATGCTAATGCTATAATTATGGAACATTTTCTAAATGACCTTCCTTCTAAGGACTTGCTGAGTCATCGTCATGGGAACAACTGAGAGTGGAATGTGCTTGTCATTATGTTTGTCTGTTTTTACAATCCATACTATAATCAATTGCTTGTAGTTTAAATAATTATATGGTAAAATATCTGCAGTGAGTTGTTTACAGTCACAGATGGCTACATGCCATTTATGCCAGTACTGTGGATGTCCTTGCTGCAGCAACATAGTAGGATACCCTTGAACAAATGAATATGACATACCTAAAATTCTTAGTGAAAAAATGCAAGTTTGAATTCCTCAAAAATATTATATAAGGAGCTTTACAAAAATAAAACGTTCAATATTTCTCTTTTAATAAGAATCCCTTAATAAGCTCTTGTTTTTATAATGTGCTGTTACATCAGCATGTAGGTGTGAGTGATGGAATAAGGACATGGTGTCAGAACAATGAAATGGTGTGGATGGATGAGCATACATCCAGCACTGTAAGATCATATGGCCCTCCTGCGGGTCTGGCAGAAAATGCTTAGTCTTAAGACACCTCAGTATCTCTGACCCTCTAGCATGAGTTCCTGTTCTTATGTTAATGCACTTCGCTGCTGTCTACACTTCACAGTCCTGTCCTGTTTCCGCCTGACACTGGGCTTATCTCATTAGCTTCAACAGAAGGAATAAAGAGCTTAGAGTTTTTTGAATTATAAAACTTTTATAGTTTGCTTGGCTGCATTGCATTTAAACTGTGTTTGTCAAAGAATCTGCCTCTATAAATGCAGAAAGTGTCACATTGTCTACTGTGAATGTCTGCACAAACAGATCCATGAGAGGTGCGACAGAAATCCACGCCATCAACACATGGATCACGCAAAGTGACACTCCACACAGACTCACTTTTAACATCAGCTCAGCTGATAACCTCTTTGTATCATTTTGCAGGTTTGCTCATGTCCGCTGTCACAGTCATCATCCTGGTCCTATACTTTGCCATTGACAACTTTGTGATGCAGAAGAACCCTTGGATGCCAGAGTGCACTCCCATCTACATCCAGTACTTTGTCAAGTTCTTCATCATCGGTGTGACTGTGTTGGTGGTGGCCGTCCCCGAGGGGTTGCCGCTGGCTGTCACCATCTCCTTGGCCTACTCTGTCAAGGTGAGGAAGAATATTGAAAGGTGGACAGTGCCTACTCGTCAAACAGAGGCTTGGTTGTTTGCCGTAAACGCTCTAGGTACACCTCTAGCGTCACATTTGGAAGTGTCAGGGACGGCATGTCAAGAGACGGACTTTACATTCAGTGTCTTTTCAAGATAAACTTCTTTTCAGGACGTTAAGTCTCTGCAAAAAAAAAGCCACTTTTTAGGTTGAGGAAAAGAGTGCTTTTGACATGGACTGACTAACGACTCATGAGACTTGCAACTAAAGTGACAAAATGAGTCAATGCTGACCTTAAATTTGACACGGGACACAAACAGTGGTCTTCTGGGTGAAAGTTTTGTTTGTTTGACCCTCCCATCCACGACCACTCAGTGGCCAATTTAACCAGTGATTTTTATTTTTATTTTTGTCATCTAATCTAATTGTATAATATTTAAACCATTTTTCAAATATACTTTGCAAAACATCATGACTATCCCATTGTTATCTACCAACAGAAAATGATGAAAGACAACAACCTGGTGCGCCACCTGGATGCATGTGAAACTATGGGCAATGCTACAGCCATCTGCTCTGACAAGACAGGCACGCTGACCACCAACCGCATGACGGCTGTGCAGTGTTACGTTGGAGATGTGCACTACAAGGAAATCCCAGATCCTGGAGCTATGTCACCCAAATCCCTGGAGTTGCTGGTTAATTCCATCTCCCTCAACAGCGCCTATACAACCAAGATTCTGGTAAGCCACCTGAACGGTCGCCATTCCATGTGTTGTTGAACACGAATATTGAGAAAGGGACTGCATCCAAATGAATACCCCTAAATGTTTATTTATATTCACATTGCACATCATATGTGGCACTGTTTATGAACCATTATAGAAAAGATATTCTATTATAATAAGCCCATATAGGTAAGACTTAGTATCTTTGCATCGCTGCACAGATTTCAGCTCCTTCAGTGTGAGCGGTGAAACCACATGATGAGAGCAGCTCTGAAACAGTGAGACAGTTCTGCAGTGCTTTCTTCTTGGCGAAGCAGGCAGTGTGTGTCCTTGGCTGCTGCTTTAGATTCATCAGGCATTCACTCAACTTGTCACCTTGAGAACGATTGTGTAATTTTGTCTTATCTGATAGTCGGAGCATAGCAGACTGTAATTGAATCCAATCTGTCTAAGTGCTAGAGATTGTCTCTTATTTACAGTGAATGTAACAAAGAGAAATTCTCTCCAAGCCAATAAGATCTTGCATTAAGATTTATATATACTGTATGTATATATATATATATATATATATATATAGTAAAGCAGTTGGCATAAATATCCTCAAAGCAAATATTGCCATAATCTGGATATCAGGACTGTCAGCCTTTCATGCCTCAGTAATAATTTTCCTGGCATGACCATGTATACTCACCTGTGAGCACACATACCATTTGTGCCTGTTTTTGTCAGTATCAATGTAAAACCTTTGAGAGTCTCTTCGTTGATGGATGACTAAATTAAAAATGAAACCCACATGGGGAATGAACTGAGCAGGCGGGACATCTGCGATAGAAGGATCCCACAGTTTTCACTTCCTAACCATCATGGCACGATCACAGTCTCGGTGAAAACAAAGTGTTGGTCACTGGGTTTCGAGATGGAAAGCTACATGATGGTGTCTACTTAAGTTTCAACATTTCTCTCTTTGAGTAGTAGAAAAGCAATGAAAAGCAGGTGTACAAGTAGCGTAATTGTTCATCTCACAGGCTTTATGCCAATTGACCTGCAATATATTCATTTACTCAGTAGGAATGTATGAAATGTGATAGGAACAGGAACTAGTGGGGCAGTCATTTTAGAATCAAATACTGTATAGTGTATGTTGAAAAGAAACCCAGTGATTTTATGATTACTGGCTGTTTATATGTAAATTTGATAAAATGTTGGATTATTTACTAAAATCATGATTACAATTCTGAGGAAAGAATACAATTTATATTAGAAACTAACAAGCAAACTATGAAAATATGGTAGCTCCATGAACTAAAATAAATCACCATTCCAACAATATGGCTGTAGCTGGCATTCACAGACTTTCGCTAGAGCTTATCTCTTGTCTTGACTACCACTCTCATTCGACCTGGTGGATTAAATGACACATTTAGTCAGTTTTATAATCTCTTCATTCATAAAAGATTACGTCATGCTCCAAAGCAGGAGTTAAACTTAGGGTGAACTTTAAATGATATCAGCTTCCATACTACGTAGTGTTTGTTACCTTCCATCAAAAGTAAATACTGTGTCAGTTAGCTACCCATATACATACATCCCCTCACCTGTTCATCCATGGATAAATCCACAAAACATACATGAATAAATATAGTACAGAACACAAAATCTAGCACATTAATAGCAGAGAGTACAGTACATGTCAGCATGAATGCATTTATTTACTGATGGCTCTTATTAGAACACAGGCAGGTACAAAGGGAACGCAGAGCGGTGAAAGACAGATGTAATTAAGGAATGAAGTGAACTCTGAAAGCAGGATGCAAAAAACGGATATTTCTGAGGAATATTTAGTACATCCCTCTCTCCCTCCCCCAGCCGCCCCCACTCCCTCAGCGCCACTTCAGCCTTGCAGTATGCTGGCTGGTGTGTTCTTATATAAGAGGCCAATCCTGTGGGATGCCAGCATGGCTATGGAAGTCTTTGATGGCCACCACACAAAGGCACAAAGGCAAAGAGGCAGGCTTTGATACCCGTATCAGTACTACTACTGCCTCTCTGGCTTCATAATACAGCCAGTGGTATGGCTCTGCTTCTTTTGTCAGCATATACCGACTCAAAGTGGAGAAGCCTCATCCTTGAGGGAGAAATGCACAGACGTTTGATCCCTGCACACATATACAGACTTTATACGCACACCCTTAGTGTACATACACATGCTTGTCGATACTGTGTCCCTACACACATATTCACATATTCTAAAAAAGATGCCTGCATACTAATGAGCACACCAGTTTGCCTTGCATATCTCTTACAGACATGGCATGCCATGGGGCAATTGATGAACGGCTTTCAGTGACGTCAATATGCCGACGTCATTTCAAAGGAGCATTGCCAGTGGCAAGAGCCTTATAACATAACCGTCTCCCTGTATCATTTGCTGTGCTTCTATTCTCTTTATTTGTTTTTTTAACTTTCAGTTTTTTGCATTCTTAGTTTTTTTTTCATTATGTATGAATCACATTTCACGCGTCTATGCAAAGCTAGTGACGTGCAGATGCACACGCAGACACACATCTGTCATAACAGGCATACTGTAGGAAGTATTCCGATCACAGGTGTATGTTCTCGCTGCACAGTGGCATGTGTTTAGCGTTGATGTGTGAGTGTCCTGGGATCTCAGTCTCACGTTGTTTCAACCACCTGCTCAGGTCATTATACGGGTCAGGGACAAGAGAGGCTGATAGGCACGCACGCACACACACACACACACACACACACCAAACAAGATTCAGTTCAGGTTAAATAAAAAAAAAAAAAATTCCGTCGCTGTACAATGAGCAATTTATTGTCTGTTATTCCAACAAACCGTATTTTCAGTAGTGAGTAGTGAGGTCCTGCTGTAATTGGCTTTGGCTCACAGTGCTTTTGTCATATGGATGGTGCGCGCTTGTTTGCACAACATGGAGGGAGATGAGAGTGTCTTGGATGTCTTTAGCTTGAAGCACTCAGTGTCCCCATGGAATCTTTTTGGACACTGAGGAGGAGAGAGATAGAGCGGAGGAAGCAGAGACATCTTCAGCAGAAAGATGTCCTTCTCTTCGCCTGCTCTCTCTTTCTGTGTTCAGCACTTGCTAACAGACTTGACAGTGTTGCTGAGACGGCAGTGAAAGAGAAGTCGTCATCACATTAGAATGACAATGCTTTGATGTTTCAGAAGCACAAAGCTTAATGGGCTCCCTGCGTTTCCCTCTCCTTTGTTTACTGTGTGTCTAGTGTTCGTCCAGTCAGTGTAAATTAAATGCAAAAAAACAACATAAAATATGTATTTTGGTGATTTGTTATAATGCTGGTAATCTGTTAGATTATTTTATCAAACATATAGAATATTATATAGTTGTAAAGAAAGAAGACATTTCTGGCTGCCTTTGAGAGATCTTCATGGTTTGTTTCACAACAACCAGTTAAAACTGCAGCATCGTGACTTGACTTCCGGATAAATTCCATAAATTAAATTGGAGTGTTTTAAATAAATGATGCAGAGTGTCCAACACCATGGACAGGCAGGATCACTGCCATTCGTGTATAGGAGATAGCACATTACAGATTTCTAGTAATGGTAATATCGTTACTGTATTTGGTAAATAATTGTATTAATGGAATTTTGTACCTAAATTGATATATAAGTCAAATAATTGTATACAAGAAAGACTAAATCAGTTTTGTCGTTGATACAAGATATTGAAAATACGTTCATATTTGATAGTAGACAGTTGGTAGTAGAAGGGCATTCAAAGGACATAACAACACGTTAGGAGGAAATCAATGATAGCAAATAGAAGTGTGTGTGGAGGGTGGGGTCATTTGTAGAGCAGGAAAAAAGAGAAGCAAAGCGTGTAGAGCAAGCGTGAAAAAAGGATGAAAGAATAGGGGAAAGTCTACACAGAAGATGAGAGAGGAACCACAGTCGCGTGACAAGCGTCCTCATCACAAACTTGAAGACTGTATTACTGCCCTGCAGCATGCCCCAGGCCATAGCCCAGTTGGCTGGTACAGTCATGTGGAGAGCTAGAATATCATCCACTCCTACATGCAAAAAAGGAAGAGGGCGGAAGGCTGAGGCAGGGGGGGTGGGTCGCCTGAAGAAACTGGGGAAACTGATAGTGAGAAATGGAGAAAGTCATCCAGAGCGAGGAAGGAGGATAGGGGTAGAAAGAAATGAGAGTGGGAAAGACAAGATGGAAGGTATAAAAACAAGGGCAGAAAGAGAAAGATGGATGAGTAAAAGGGCGGGGTTGAGTTTTAAGAGAAGAGGAAGAAAATGGAAGAGAAGGGGAAGAAACAGGAGGGATGGATTAAGGAGAGCCCCGGGTGGAATAGGAAGTAAAGTTGCCAGCTATCCCTCTGGCATATGTCCTTGCCTGCGGGACCACCTAAGGACCAGGGAGAGGGCAGCTGGTCCTAAGCCACGTCCAACCCGGGACCTGCCAACCATAGTCCGGTCATGCCAACGTTGAGCATCCCTTTGCCAGCAAGTGTCCTTGTGTGTAGAAAACTCATGTCCAGCAAACCTCTGCGGAATATGCAGAGGAAAACAAGACAGCAGAATCGCTGTCTGGCAGTTATTTATTTTCTATGGCTTTGTCTGATCTTTGCAGCAGCTATCTCTGTGTTTCTCTACAAAGTGGCCGGAGTTGTGCTGCAAGGCAAATTGATTTCAGTCACAATTTAAATTTTGTGATCTGACATTTGTAAACTAAATACTCTAATGTATCTTTTTTTGTATAATTTTCAAAAATGTGATTTTGTTTGTTTTCAAAATTTTGAATTTGAATTGCAGCTAAACAACTGAAAGAATCAAGGAGTGTTGAATGAGTAAACACAATCAGCTTGCTTACAGCTGCAGTGTTACTAATCCCATTTTCATGGTTTTACTTACTTTTAGCAATTTGTATGAACCATTAATTTAGTCTATAATTATCAATCCTTTTGAGAGCAGCCATAACATTGCTTTCAGATCACTACTATTTCCCCTCATTACTACTCCTGTTTGACAACAACCGAAGAGAGAGACATTGGCAGTCAACGCAGAAAAATAGAATCAAATAGAAAACAAATGTTGTCTTTGAGTACATTTGGACCAAAATACAGCTTCAGTTACATATGACGGCAAATTTAAATCATATTCAAATAAAAAAAACAAAACAACAACTTTTAAATGTGATATTTGTGAATTGGTAATTGAAGCAGGATTAAGGCTACATTCAACTTCATCTAAAATAGTGTTATTTCGATATCAATAGATAGGTATATGTGATGTACATATGCAAAGCTTAACAAATTATGTCTTGAAACTCACAAATTAAGTGGGAAATTGGGTGTTTGCTTCTGGCCTCAGACATCTAGGTACCAAACAGAAATTATGCACAGGACATCAAACTTTCAGAGTTTACATTAATTAAGTCTCAAATCACTTCCACTGAATGTTTTTTTTTATGGTCATTCTTTATCCATCCTCCTTTATTGTAAAGCACTCTGCAATGCATTTTCTGTATGAACGGTGCTATAAATTAAGTTTTATATCGTAATCCGCTAATGCAAAAAAAAAATTGTGTTATAAATTTCAGAAAATCCAAAATGTATTTGGATAAACAACATGAAGGTAACAGAACCGCATAACAAATTGAAGCAGGAATTACTGTCATATAACACTGGTCATATAACACTATCATATAATACTATTTATAATACATAATAAAGGCTAAATATATGACAACATGCTTTGTTAAGATACACATAAATATGTTTGCTTTCTGAAATGACATTTGTTCTCTAAAGTAGATATGCAACTTCTTAATTTCTGCTTTAAATCATGCACAGCAAAAATCCTGTTGGTTTTAGCAAACTCCTCCTGTTTACTCAGCTGTATGTATGGATGATCATTTAAAACGACATTATCCTGTATTGCAACTGGTCATTTAGCTGTTTAGTGTGATGTTTTTCCTGTTGCTGGGAGCTCAATCGCCCAAACACTTAGCAGACTGTGCAGATGACACGATTTGTTCCACACCCTCATTAGCCAATGACAGGCAGTGTCTTCCTGATGTAATCATTGGTCATTAGGAAAAGGCATTAATTCTGTTATTTACCACAAACTCAGTATGAAGTATTTATACTCTTGTCTGTGTCTGTAAGACACATGCAGCTGGACATTAACCAGATGTGTCCAATTACCTGGTGAACAGGGGCCAGTTCTCTGATTGGGTTTTAATGATTAATGAGATTTTAGATTACTTTTTTCTCTCTAACTCTCTTCGTTTGAACTTCTGACTCATAGGAGCTGCAGCTTAAAGGACATGTAAAATATGGCCATGCCCGAATTAATCGATATTCATTGCTTCTTAAGGAATTGTGGTTTCAAAATATTGAGCTGCATAAGCAAACATTGAAGGCAGATGAATTAAGCTGAGCCATATTCAGTCTAATTTCCGCAGATTGCTTAGAATCCTTCTATCATATTCCTTCCTTCTTTCATCTATCTAGGCTTTATTTAATTACTGAAACAAACTAAATAAACACACAGTAAAGTGAAACTTTTACATTATTTATTTCAACCAAGTTAAGTAAAATTTAAAATAATATAACCCAAACTCACACACTATAAATCAGCCTCAACGGGTTTTTACAGCATTTAAATACGACCCTTGGTTCAGATTGCAGTTCAATTATATGTTCTTATTCACTGCATGAAAACATATTAAAGCCTTTGTCAAGCACATTAACACATTATTAGCATTCTCCATCAAAACCTCGTTAGCATGTGGACAAGAACGGCCATTAGATGGAGAGCGTGAGTGCACCAATTCCAACAAGTCATTAATGTGATTAACTACACTGTCAATACAGAATCTTTTCCAACACATTTCAGCAGCAGCTGAGGGGGAAAAAAACAACTAAAAGAAAGCATAGTTTAAAACGTTGAAAATGTCAAGCTATGCTTTTAAATCTAATCTCGGTCAGAGGTGTGTTGAGAAGCAGAACAGAAAGCCTGCAGTCGATCTATTCGGGGGCAAATAGCACAAACTGAAGGTTGCCTGCTTAGCAGCGAGTCAGATGCATTATGTTCAGTGTGCTTTTGACTCGCTTTGTTGTGTGTGTGTGTGTGTGTCTGAGTGTGTTAGAGAAAGACAATGTACCTGACATGCTGTTCTTTAGTTGTAAGTGTAGGTGTCAACCATACTGTAGGTAATATATAGCAGGTCGGAATGAAGAAACAGGACAGCATTCTAGTAACAGTACATTTACACTGATTGTTCAGTTTTACAACACATTTTATTCGGGTTTCCCCACTTGTGGTAATCTCCTTTTAACTATTTTTTTTTATCAATTTTGATAATTGATTCATTTTTATCGTTAAGTGTCATACAATTTTCAAGAGCTCCTCAAATGTGAGGATTATTGCTTCGCATATGGTTGTTAACTGAATATATTTGGTGAAAAGTATTTTGTCTCTGAAGCAAACCGTTAATCAATGAAATATATCATATAATATTCAGCAGGTTGTCCAATAGTGATAATAACCATGAGCTGCAGCCCTGATTCCCTTGATTAGTGTTCCTAAGGGGTGAAGTTGAAGTTGTCCCCACGTATCTGTCATCAAACTAAAATGAATATCAGCATCTATAATGACATTAAGGATTGCACACTCTTACATGTGTCCAGCCTCATGAGCATCAGTGTCATTACCGTGATAAATATGTGTGTGTGTGTGTGTGTGTGTGCATGCACGTACATGTATGCGTAGGATAAAGATGATAATGAGATGTCAAAGGCTGAATTTTATAACATTTAGAAATCAATATGGAGAGTCAAGTAACGCTTTATGCTTCATTGCCTGTGTTTCTGTGTGACTTGACAAATGAGTGTGTGAGTAAATGGAGCGAAGCCGGGGAAATACTAATAATAAGGACATGGAAAAGATGAAAAGGGAGACACAGAAAGATTCAAGCATGTGTGTGAAGTGAGAAGAGTGAGAATGCTGTAGGAGAATCTGAGCCAAAGAGTAAGCATCACCAAGTGTCAGCAAGAGAGAGAGTGAGGAGAGAGGGTGCTCTCTCTCTCTCTCCTCCCAAGTCTCTCCTTCCAATTATGCTTTGCCCAGTGTTGCCATGGTAACGCATATTCTTCCACAAGCTGACCACAGTTGTACACGTGCGCATACGGCGAGGGAGTATGGAAATCACACACATGTATCGTAGCACCCGGACAGCCACATGCACAGATTTGAACAGATGTTACCCACATAACCCCCGGTAAAAGGCATAACATACAAACAAAAATACATCACATCACATCTGACATCACATGCTATATGACATTGCATTCCAAATGATAGATTGATTTTTTTCCAGCTTTTTAAAAACACAAAATGTGCTGCTTTTCTTTGACGATACATTGAATATCTTTGGGTTTTGGACGTGTCTTTTGGCTGTTTTAATGGCCAGTTCTGACTCAGTCCAAGTCATGTAGATATGTGTATACTGACATGTTTACTCAACTGGAGAAAAACATGTTTCTAGAATTACAAACAGATGGGTTTAGCCATATGTCTAACATAAGAACATCCCCATTTGATTCCATCTTAACTTATCTTCAACCCTTCCACTCAGTGCAACCCTTTAACCTGCTAGCTCGTTCATTATCACCAGCAGCTATTTTGAACACTGATAAAAAGAGAATCACATTGATTGAATAGATCAAAGAAATCTATTCAGCTGACGACTTGAGAGTCTCCATCCCAGGATTTTCTTTATTTGCTATATCAGAAAACACATTTATTGATGGAATAAAATCTTTAGACGCAGAGCAATTGACTTCTTGAGGTGAAAATTCCTATAAACCTGTCCGAATTCACTTTGCAAAAATAAATCACTTGTTTTTTTTTAAAGGCAGACAGGGTAGACAATAAGCACATCTGCCACTGTATTGCAGAAAATATTTGGCTGAAAATGGGACTGAACATCCGAAAATCTCTTTCTCTTCCCGTCTCCAGCCCCCGGATAAGGAAGGCGGTCTGCCAAAGCAGGTGGGCAACAAGACAGAATGTGGACTGCTGGGATTGGTCTTGGACCTGAAGCAGGATTACCAGCCAATAAGAAACCAGATCCCAGAGGATAAGCTTTACAAAGTCTACACCTTCAACTCTGTCAGGAAGTCCATGAGCACCGTCATCAAGTTGTCCGATGGGAGCTTTCGCATGTACAGCAAGGGAGCCTCTGAGATCGTTCTCAAAAAGTGAGTTTGTTTTTGTGATTAAAATTAGTTTATGATGATGATGTCTGTATGTTTATAGCACTTTGCAAGTCTTTTCAACCACTCAAAGTGCTTTACATCCATGTCAACATTCACCCACTCATACACTGATGACAGTGGCTGCCGTTTAAGGTGCCAGCCTCCCAGGATCTAATCTTATTCATCAGCCTTTGGCAATTTGGGGTTCAGTATCTTGCAAAAGGACACAGGATCGAACCATTGATCTTGCAACTGGAGGATGACTCGCTCTACCTTTGAGCTCTACCTATGCTCATTCAAAGTCACTATGATTATAGACGTTAGCTACCATTGAGTACTGTCTGAAGTAGGTGCATATATGGGGATTCTTCTCCAGTATTTTTAGTGTTTCATATCGGGTCACTTTGACACTATCAAAGTTACAAAGCACGATTTAACACACACTCTTTCATTGCTCCACTCTAAAATACAGATGCAGCCATATCCTGAACGACGTCGGTGAGTCAAGGGTTTTCCGTCCACGGGACAAGGACGAGATGGTGAAGAAGGTGATCGAGCCCATGGCGTGTGATGGCCTGAGGACCATCTGCGTGGCCTACCGTGACTTCTCCGGTGATCCTGAGCCCTCCTGGGATGATGAGGCAGCCATCCTGAATGACCTCACGGCCATCTGTGTTGTTGGGATAGAGGACCCTGTCAGGCCAGAGGTAGGACTGTGTGAGATGTTTTGGTGACATACTGAGTGGAGTGGATGCACTTTCCCCCGAATTTCCCTCAATTCCAAATACTCTTGATGTCAATTAGCCTCTATTCAGTTAGCAAAGTTAGCCACTCAAAGAACGCCTACATCACGCATTAACATCATTCTGGATTTCAGTTCCATGAGAACAGACAAAAAAGCAATTTTTCATGTCAAACTGGAAACAAAAATATTTGATTTGATCTTATTCTTAATTTTTTAACAGTATTTTACAAGTGTTTACTTGTCAGTTTGCAGATGAAGATCTTACATCCCAAAAAATCCCTATTATTGGATAAAAATCTTCAAAATGTTAAAGTTTTAGGTGGTTAAAGCATACTCTCAACCTGCAGAAGAGTATGTAAAAATGCACTTTTTTACATGTTAGGACTCCGAAACGGTGATAATGTACTGCAATTTGATTGCCCTTTTACTTTTAATTCAGTCTCTTTCTCTTATTGCTCATTTCTACCACTTTTTACTATCCTGTTGAAGTCAAACAAAACAAACAGTTAATGCAAAATAAGTGATGCATTCAGCAATTATTTCAAGTCTTTAACAACTTATTTCATTTGAAGATAACAAGAAAAATAATCTTCAGAAAGAAAGTCTGGTGGTAAGAGGTATCGGCGTACAGCAGGAATCTGACCTCACTTGACAGCTCCTGTGCAGGTACAGGGAATCAGGAAGCTATCTGGCTACTGCATTATTCAACTTCCTCCTTTCATCTTTTTTTCCATCCCCCTCCTCACTCTCTAACAAGGTCTCTCATTCAACCTTTTCCCCACTATGTCTTCTCATTTCTTCCTCCCCGTATCCGAGGGTTTAACTTTCACACTTCTCCGGTTGCCCTATTTTACTTTTGAATTTCTCTGCACATACCTTTCTCTCTCACTACGCCTTCTCTCTCTCTCTCTCTCCGTCAGAAGCTGAGTTATGTAAGGATCTTAACAGACCCAGATAAAATAAATAAGTACAGAGAGAAGGAGGGGAAAAGAGAAACCCTCATCCTCCAAATGAATTAGCTAACATTTTTAGCAACAACTAGGCCTTTTGTATGACAGTGAAAGTTGTATATTTAAACAAACTATAGAGTTGTCCTGGAAATAAAAAAACAAAGCTGTATATTGCGACATGCAATAGTGTCGCTTCCTGCAAACGCTGTGACTTCTGTAATCTATTTATTCACACAATTAGGTGTCAATATATTCCCTTGCATTGCCTCCAGCCTTGCAGTTCTCTCACCACAGAGGTGACCTAACATCTGACATTTCCAATAACTGATGTGGAAAAGTGCTGCACTGCTCTGCTGCACTCCACTAACATCTTTCCAAGGCGCTTCATAAGACCGGCTCATATAGGAAATGAGATGATTTTCCTCTTTGCTAAAAAAGGTCAAACAGAGTGGTAAACATGTTTTTGGTTTGTGTATTAGTGTCCAATTTCTTCCTCCAGAATATTTTAATAACTAGCTGCTCCGTAGGGTTGCCCCCAGGGAGAGGGGAGAGGAAAAATTAGAAGAAAGAGGGAAAGTAGAGGCAGAAAAAGATAAACGGATTCAAAATCAGCTTCATGTCAGAGGGATAGAAAGGGAGGAAAACAAGGGTGGAACCAGATCTGCAATAAAGACACAAGAGGCTTGTTTTTCAGTCTCACCTACTACGTTCTTCCTTCCAGATTGTATTTTTAATAAGCCTCCACTCTTCTCTCCACCTCCTCTTTCGGCTGACCAGTCAACTAGACCAGTGGGACATGGAATCCACAGGGAAAAAAAAGCGTTAAACTGACAGCAGGGATGACAGATAGGGAGACGGGAACTTGATATCTTGATAAAAAAAAAAATGACTTGATGAGAGCGAAGAAAGCAGGACGTAATAACTCACTCCACTTGTCACGATATTTATTCTTGTCAGATCATATTTCTTGTGCGTTGAGTGTTTACTCTTTTTACACATTACCAACTCAGCACATCCATGAATAGTGAAGTGCTCCTCAGCACATATTTGTGAACAATATCGTTGTCGCTTTCAGAAAATATTCACCGTCCTTGATCCATTTCTTCCTGCAGAATTGGTTGGAAGTTATAGCCATAAATCATGTTTTTTTTTTTTTTTTTTTTAACTGTTTTACTCAACAAGTATGTAAAGTGAATTTGGCATCATCGTCGATGTTTTCTCAAATACTCCAAATTCAACTTAACTGGTGTTTTTTTTTCAAATGTCCTTGAAAGTTGCAAAGGAGGATGAAATGATATGTTTCTGTTTGTTTCGCCTCCAGTTCATTAAAGACTTGCCCTCCTCCACTGTACAGATTTACTTTGTAATCCTCTCCCCTTAAAGTAGTTAAATCCTTTGTGTTTTACACCCATGAGCAGCTTTATTCGGCACTTCAGTGTCCAATAAATTTGCACTTTGCGGTGGTGGATTCATTTGATCTGCAATCATATGTTGCACTCTGCGTTTGTGTGAGTACAGGCATGCTCACATGTGTATGTGCAATATGCCCCCCCCCCCCCCTCATGGATGTGAGTTGCTGCTACTGCATGTGCACATGTTTGTTTCTGTGTGGGTTTGGAGTGCAGTGCTCGCCCACACTGACCTTTGTCAGGAAGAAGATGCGTTTCTGAATTAATACCCTGCTTTTTGCTAGCTGGTTCTACCGCAGATCAATCTCCACGCAGTAACTTCTCCCAGTTATTCTGCTAGACTAATGTCTGCAGGGAAAGGAGATAAAGATAAAATGCCTCATTATATATCTTGTTCATACAAAGAGACAAAGGCCTTCTGGCATACTGCTCTGATAAAACAAATGTATAATTGTGTTTTTTTTGTGTGTTTTCTCTGTCAGAAATAACAGTATTGATGCAACTGTTATATGTTCTTTAAGTGGCGATGAGCAAACATGAATTCTTGTATGTGACCAAAACGTTGAAAAACATTCTCTTTACTGTTTTGGTTTTTCAGCTCTCTTACAGTAGTGTTGTGTTTTGGCTGCAGCTGTTGATGCACAAAAAAACATAAAATGTCAGTCTGAAAATGTTAGCGACTAGGTGGTGAACATAAGAGGAGCATTTAACAGCAAAGAGCCAGAAACCTGTCTCAGGACAGGAGTCTCCTATAGCACTTTGATCATTATGGTTCAAGTGCTATAGCACTGCTGTTCTTAGGGTATACTTGCTGAATAGCTACTACTTTACTCAGATGAGGACACTTTTTTCTATTTTTTTGCTCTTACTTTATCAGCAGTGATATGTTGTGGTTTCTTTCTTTTGACAAATATACTTATTGTAAGTCGCTTTGGACTAAATGCCCTAAATGTAAATGTAAGGAGTAAGTGGAGACCAAAATAGAGCTAAAAGGATGGTGAATATTGGACTTGTATTCATCAGGTGGCCAGAAATGCAGCTTGAATGCTATGAAATGTGTTTATGTATCACTCTTAAGGTGCCCGATGCTATCATGAAGTGCCAGCGTGCGGGCATCACAGTACGCATGGTGACAGGCGACAACATAAACACAGCCAGGGCCATAGCCATCAAGTGTGGCATCATCCATCCCGGGGAGGACTTCCTCTGTATCGATGGCAAAGAGTTCAACAGGAGGATCCGCAACGAGAAAGGAGAGGTACAGTAGCTATGGTCAGAGTGAGTCAAAGAGTGACGGGATGAGCTCAGGAGAAAGAAGGATAACGATCCAATGTCCTTCTATGTCTGTTTGCGTGTGTGTGTCCAGGTGGAGCAAGAGCGCATCGACAAGGTTTGGCCTAAACTCCGAGTTCTGGCCAGATCTTCCCCGACTGACAAACACACCCTCGTCAAAGGTGAACTGGTGACACTATTTCATATCCATTCCTGCTAATCAACTAACTGAACTATACTGAACTATATATTTCTCATTTCTCCCGGTTGCTCAAATGATTCGTACGTACACAAGATCAGGTAGTCGGTTGTCTTTCAGATGCTGTGTTCAATGTATGTGCACTGTGTGTTTGACAGGCATCATTGACAGTTGTGCGACAGACCAGAGGCAGGTGGTGGCTGTGACAGGAGATGGGACCAATGACGGACCTGCGCTAAAGAAAGCTGATGTTGGCTTCGCCATGGTGAGCAGACCCTGTTTTCATTCCTTCCTTTTTCCCCTATTCCATAATTTTCTCTGAGATTGTTCTCAGTCGACATTTGTAGATACTTTCCTCACCTCTGCAGTATTTAGGGTTTCTTCTCAGGCACTCTGCCTCTGGCTGTGTAGATTAAGAGCTTCCCCTAGTGGATATCTGAGCTCACACAATTTCTCTGCAGTACAGTAATACTTTTCAGATTACTGAAAACAAAAAAACAATACAATATCTGCAGTTTACTCTATTTCTGCACTCCTCATAAATTAAGTAATTTGGCTCATCCGTAGCACCATTTCATCCTTCGCCCAATAACACAATGCAGGTTCTCAAGCTTTTACCCTATCAGATAAATATTTCTTCATTGTTATCATCTGTCTTGTCCCCATTTTAAGTGATTTTGTTAATTTATATCTGTGTGTTTGTTTTCCTTCTAAGTACAAATCTTCATTTCTATTTTTTCAAATTACATGATCTACTCCACAGTCTTACCACATATCCTGTGTACACTAACTAACTCCAGGGTGGGAAACACTTATGTAAGGTGTACGCTGATAGTAGTTCCCTCACTGATGTGGTCCTTTGGCGTTCAGTGTAAAATTTGTTTCTTCTGCAAGTAAATATGTAATCTATGGGAGGACTTCACGTCAGGCTGATATTTCAATCCTTCCAAAGCACTACATGGGCAAATTACATGTCATACATGTCCTCACATTTTTTCTATCACTGCAATCGAGTACTTTTTATGAAGTGCTACATCCTTCCACTTGTCCTGCGACTGACCAAAGATGACAGAATATCAGGGTGTCATGAGGCCCTCTCATATAAATGGGGCCTTATGTCCTCAAACCACCGACACACACTGATCCCTTAATAAGTCTGCATCATCATTAGGGATTACGTCAGCTGTCACACAGGTGTTTTTACTCATGAAGCTTTCATGCACAGCAACTGTCTGCTGTCTGTATTTCCTCCCCTCTGCTGAGCTCTGTGTGCTCCAGAGCAGGGCACCGAGCCCTGACCCAACACACCATAAGTGGCCACATAATGTTGTATTAAACTTTTTACCTAATTTATGTGTACTCCCATGCTTCAATTTATTGCTAAAGTGTCTCTTGCATTTCGCTGTCATCTGTGATGCATGGTGTTTCACCATGGGCAGACGGCAGTGGAGAGCCGATGGCAACCACACTCGATTAACACACTCACACTAAAATGAGAGAGAAATTCCCTCGAGACAGACCAGGGATCGTTTGTTATTCTATACTATATGTAGATTAATAAAAAACCCATTAAGAAACAGCTTGGATTCAGGCTTTATTTTTCTTAATACAATGCAGAGCTGTTGTAAAACATATACATTGGATTGATTGTAATGTACTTGTAGTGTGGAATGTGCAGCTTTATTGTCTATAAAAAATAGAAGGGAGCTTATTGGATCAGGAGTCGTTGTCAGCAGATACTCATTATTAAATGATCACAACATCCCTAATCATCATTATTTATCATCAGAGCTGACACTTGTCAAGAGTCCATATTTCCAGTCACTGCAGAGGTGATTTCGACAAAATTTCTTTGATTTTTCATTTGTTCGTTTGCCGAATAGTGCAGCATGCTGCAATAGATTCTGTTTTTTGTTTCTCACTGCAACTTTTCTCCTCTCCTCCAGGGTATCGCTGGAACAGATGTTGCCAAGGAGGCGTCAGATATCATTCTGACTGATGATAACTTCAGCAGCATCGTTAAAGCCGTAATGTGGGGCCGGAACGTCTATGACAGCATCTCCAAATTCCTTCAGTTCCAGCTCACTGTCAACGTTGTAGCCGTCATAGTGGCTTTCACTGGCGCTTGCATCACACAGGTCAGAGGCGTGTGTGTGTGTGTGTGTGTGTGTGTGTGTGTGGGCATGTGGTTGGGTTTTATTAGCATAACTGTATTCTGTATTTCAAAAGCTGCTGAGGTCAAAACTTCAAGCATAATAATGGTGGTATTTTAAAGCAGTGAGTGAAAAAGTTGAGTGGTTACAGTTGAAGTACTGTTCATTTGTTTCATCACCCATGGTCGTACTGCTGCTTTTAAATTCATTCCACTTTAATTTCGCAGGACTCCCCCCTGAAGGCCGTGCAGATGCTGTGGGTGAACCTCATCATGGACACCTTTGCATCTCTGGCTCTGGCCACTGAACCTCCCACAGAGTCTCTGCTGAAGAGGAAGCCATACGGCCGCAACAAGCCTCTAATCTCCAGCACCATGACGAAGAACATCCTGGGACACGGAGTCTACCAGCTCGTCATCATCTTCACGCTGCTCTTTGTTGGTACAGACTGTCATTTTGCCCTGCGGTGCACCAGGGGTTTTCCATCTTTATTATGTGTCATGGAATGCTTTCAGACTTAATGGCACCCTTCTAATGGTTTCTATCACCCCTCCTGTAGGTGAGAAGATCTTTGATATTGACAGCGGCCGTAATGCTCCCCTGCACGCTCCTCCATCCGAGCACTACACCATCATCTTCAACACCTTCGTCATGATGCAGCTCTTCAACGAGATCAACGCCCGCAAAATCCACGGAGAGAGGAACGTCTTCGATGGTATCTTCAGGAACCCCATCTTCTGCACTATTGTGTTTGGCACCTTCGCTATGCAGGTAAGCAGATTATTTGGGGTTTGTTGTTATCATACGTTAGATATGATAACATTTTAATGGCTCTTGCTTTGCCTTTCTTGTAGATTGTGATTGTGCAGTTTGGAGGGAAGCCATTCAGCTGTCAACCCCTGGACCTGGAAAAGTGGATGTGGTGTGTTTTCCTCGGGCTGGGAGAGCTTGTCTGGGGACAGGTAAAGAGCAAACTCATCTGTTTCCCTCTTTGGGTTTTCCTGCTGTGCTTGTTTTACTGCTGTAATTCTAGTTTAACCATGTTTTACTCCTCCTGTGTGTATCGCTACTGTATTGTATACTTGTCACCTTTCCTTTTGACCCAGTGCTTCGTCTTCTCTTTGGGTTAGGTGATAGCCAGTGTACCCAACAGCAGATTGCGCTTCCTGCGGAGGGCAGGCCAGTTAACTCGGAAGGATGAGTTACCAGAGGAGGACTTAAATGAAGACAATGAGGAGATTGACCACGCAGAGAGGGAGCTTAGGAGAGGACAGATACTCTGGTTCAGAGGACTCAACCGCATTCAGACTCAGGTGAGGACACAAGTCAAGCCCCAGGTTGCAATTTCTTGTCATTACAGGGATGGATATGTTTTAGATTGATTCTGCCAGAAAGAAATGTATATGGATATTTTAATTTAATTATTTAAACAGGGTTACTCTTATAAAATAGAACGTTTGTGGTTTTGTGTAGTAGTTTAAGCGGCAATAAACACCATCAACATTAAATTTCACCTGTGATGTTGTCTGATATTGGGTTTTGTTTCACCTTTTGTCTGTCTTTGTCGTTTAATCCATTTTCATTAGGAAGTCGCCCCACCTCAGATATTACCTGTGGAGCTCACAGCTAAGCGCTAGACTATGTTATATGTTTTCCATGTTAGTCAGTAACAGCCTTTAAGTAATTTTATCTCAAGATGGTTCATTCAGGTGCATGAAGATGCAGCTTTCTCGTGCCGGACTGAGGCGATTGACCGTGTGGACCCGTGGAAGATGGACAGTCAAAACCCCGAGAGTTAAATATAACTGGACACGTAGTGACTGAATTGTTCTTACTGTGACCAACGCTGCACGCCGTTATCACTGTGATACTCATAGACAATTGTGTGTTGGACTTCATCTCACTGATGTGTCACTAATGGCCCAGGGTGAAGCTATCCCACGACTTGTTATGGACCAGCATCCTAGAGAGGCAGCCAAGCATGGTTACAAGACAGTACAATTACAGGCTTTCAGTATTAAAGGTGAACTCAGGGTAAAGTAGCAGATCTTGAATTGCAGCGATATCGATATAAAGATAGAACAAGGCAAAAGGAAAGTCGAGGTCAGATGATCAAACAGGTTTTAAACCAAACTATAGTAATACAAACATTGTAAACATTCATCACAAGTGTGGGTTGGGGACAGAAATCTTGAGAAGAGGTTAGAAAGATGGGGTTTTCTGAAGATGTTTTGTAACTTGGGTGAGTCAAATTCACCATTTTGTGGGGGGGGGATACTGCACCCTGACCTTTAGCTGTCCATCCCCCCTCATCGTGTGATGATTGAGACACTTTGTACCACCAAAGTCCCCCAGCCAGTCAACCTGTGTTGCCATTTGGTCTCTGTCACTTCTGAGCAGCCATTTGTCCTCTCCTGTCCCGCTCTCCTCCCACAGATTGACGTAGTCAACACCTTCAAGAGTGGCACCTCCTTTCAGGGGGCGGGGGCTCTGAGACGCCAATCATCCACCACCAGCCAGACCCAGGATGTAACCAATGTTTCTAGTCCTAGTCACGTGTCCTTGTCCAATGCCCTTTCCTCTCCTACAAGCACTACTGCTGCTACTGCTCCTCCCACTACTGGCCGTGAGTCAGAACTCTGTCAGTCTGCTTCTCTGCTCTCTTTGCTTCAGAGGTGCCATCAGCTCACAAACAAAAACAGATTTTTTTTGCGCATTGTCTGGCTTGTTAATCTTAAAACAAATTGCCTTTTTTGCGTTGGCATCTCTGAAGATTCCTCTTCTTTTTTTTCTCTCTCTATCTTACTATGTGCTTTTTCAGTTCCTCTCTTTCTCTTCTGTTTTTTTTTTTTTTTTGCTGTTCATACTGGATTTCAAATTCATCTTGATATCTCCTCCCATGCTTGGGTGTACTGTCGTCTCATTGGTGAATGTGTGTTTGTTTCCTCAGAGTGCTAGGAGCGCAGGACTAAGGGTGATACCCACGGCGTGACATTTCAGGTTGTGAGTTTGTCTCCCTCTGCTCATCCCCCCCATCCACCATCCCATCCTCCAGTCCTTCCATTTATATGTCTTGACGGACATTAATGTGAACTAATTCAACTCACCAAGGGACTGGGTAAACATTCAAGTATAAGTTGCAGTGTTGTCTTATTTCACCTGCGAGTTTGCTACTGATGAGGCAAATCACACTGAAATGAGCTGAAGCAAATTTGTATTTCATGTATTCTCCAGCCTCATCTGCAATGACAAGAACACATAATGGAATTGTGTCGGACATAAAAAAATTTAATATGCCACTCTCAAAATGTTCTTTCCAATGGGGATCTCAAATAATGCAACTAAACATCTACCCACAAGGGGGCACTGTCAGTATCAGGGACTATCTCCGCTTAATATTTTTGTTCACCTCCATCATCTCTTTTTTCCTCTCTCTTTTAGACACACACACACTTTTTGTCTCTAATCTGTCTCTGGGGATGAGAATCAGATGTAACACTCTGCTGAGGGTTGTGTGTACAGGAATGAAGAATCACCATAAAGCAGTACCGCACCAATAATTCATCCCGTCCTGTCGCTTCATAATGTCAGTGTAGTTGACTGTCATGTTGCCATAGTTACGGACATAGATCTGCTGCAGCACCAGCGACGTAATTCAGTCCACCCCCCTCCCTCCCCTCCCCCACCCTTTTTCTGACACCCCATCAGTGTTACTTGTCAGACATCCTGTCACATTCACTCATCCCGACAGGCTCTGCTTATTATTTGTTTTATCTGTTTTGTCTCCTTATGCCCAACTGTGCCACAGTTACTAGAGTAGCAGCAATAATAATATTTACAGTATGTACAACGTTCCCCGAATATTGCACTAACATTTTGGATACTCCAAAAACATCAAACATTGATTTGTTAAATTTGTAAAGGTGGGGATTTGCTATTTTAAATTGAGTGTTTATATATATATATATATAATATATATATAAATCCCCCACTCGCCCCATGGACACTCCTGTCTTTCCTCCTTCCCGGGTCCTCTACCAGAGGCCTGGGAGCTGAGGGTTCTGCACAGTATCTTAGCTGTTCCCAGAACGCTTTTCTTGAAATAGATCTCGGGTGTTGATCCTGGACTCTACTGGAGCCGCTGTCCCAGTTTGGGGGTTACAGTCCACAGAGTGCTCCAATTACCACCGGAACCACTGATGCCTTTACTCTCCACATATTTTCTAGCTCCCCTTTCTACCCTTAGTATTTTCCAAGCTTCTCGTGTTCGTTCCTCTTGATGTTGCTCTCGCTTCGGGTAGCAGGATAGCTCAGTGGGTAACACCACTGGTTCCTGGTTAGGGTGTGGCAAAACCACACGAGACCCCTGATGCTGTCTCCAATATATTTACACAGAATTAAGTCATTTCTGGAGTCAACAGGATGTGATGTATAAAAACGTGTGTGGTAACGTGTCCTGTGGAAAAACATCCAATAATGTCTTTTTGAGCTATCAAATTGTGTGTAGAGCCTACATTTCAGCATATGTTGATATTGTTCATGCAGATTAAAACATTTTCCTCTAATCCACAAATACTATCGTCACTAAGGGTTTGCGTAGTATAGTTTTGGGGCCTATACTTGAGTGTTTACTTAGATGTGCATGGAGTTGAAAACTGTCAGACCTCTTGACAGTAAACTTATTATTTCCATTATTCACCTCCATTTGTTTTGTGTCAGCAGTCTGTGTGCCCGTGTTCCCTTCTTCACCGTCCCGTTGTCTTTTTTTGCATGTGGTTTGTGTTTACCTCTTGTTTACCTCCTGTGTTCATAATATCTTAACCTGCTGTGTTGGCTCGAAATGCCACTTTTTTTTGTTTATTGGAGGTTTGGCGGGGTTTTTTTGCTGTGAGTTTTACACCGCAATGCTCGTGTTGAACCAACCTCCTCATGCAGAGTCTGAACCTCCATTGCCCTGTTTGGGACCGTGCTTCACACCCACCCTGTGCTATATGTGTGTGTCCCATTCAGAGTCTGTGTGGATAATTGTCCCAGACAGTGTTCTGGTACCTCCAGAAGCTTTTAAACCACCTGATTTGGATCTCTCAGATCTAACCTCCTTCCTTCTTACTGACCTCGTCCACCAGATTTCTTCAAACTTGCATGTGATATTCTCCTTTAATTTTTTCCGTGAGCATTCCATTTATTAACGTGGCTTGTTTCTAGGTATACAGCACATTGGACTAAAGCGTATACTTACAACGAGCGTTTGTGTTGCTTTGGTATTTGTTTTCCTTGAAATGTATGGTTTTGTTTTTTTGGTATGATTGTGTTCCTCACGGCTTTACTTAGTGCACGCCAAAACCTGAGTGACTTGTGAACTGTAGTCATCTTGTGAAAGCAGAACACAGACTGCAGTTGCTTCTCCTCCTCCACCTTTTCCTTCTTCACCTATTTTATCCTCGACTGAGAGGTCCTCTCCTTCCCCTCCTCCACTTCCTTCTTTTCTCTCATCCCGAGGGTCCCTCCCATCCTTCCACTGAGTCTGTAACCTCTCATCGTGTCTCTTCTCTTTCCTCCCTTCTTTACGACAGATCCGCGTTGTGAATGCATTCCGTAGCTCTCTCTATGAAGGCCTGGAGAAACCAGACTCCAGATCATCCATCCACAACTTCATGACACACCCCGAGTTTAGGATAGAAGACTCCACACCCAGCATCCCCCTCATCGACGACACAGACGACGACTCTGCTCGAAGGAGGAAGTACTCCAGCCAGCCCTCGTCCCCCAACAAGAATAACAACGCCATCGACAGTGGCATCAATCTCACCATCGACACCAGTAAATCAGCCGCCTCCTCCGGCCCCGCCAGCCCTCTTCACAGCTTGGAGACCAGCCTCTAACCCTGATCCGAAACCCCCAATGTCATTTCCTTGCAGTCTGGGGGGGGTGACCAGATCCAAATCCCTCCCCCAGACCTTTAAATGCAACCATACACCTCCAAAATATCACCCACTCCAACTCCAATCTCATCCTCTAACCCCCATTTATGCACTTAAACAGGACAGGCCCCCGTGATCCTCTCTCCCCTTAACCATGAGCTCTTAAAGCTCTCCGCTCCTCTCCAAATAGAGAAAAATCTAAAGAAATATGGCAAGGTGAAAAGAAAAACAAACTTATCATACAATCAAAAAAGCGCAACAAAAAGCCAGAAAACCTACACAGCCATCCTGCTTTTGTGGTTGTATGTGTACGGCGGCGGCGACAGCGGTGGTGTGTATGACAATATGCGTGTTAGCATGTACTGTATAAGCGTGCCGCTGACTGCACATATGTGTGACTGTGTCTCTCGTGGCACCGGGAGGAGGACAACGAGGAGGGAGACACTGAGGAGTCCAAATCACAGGACAGGACAAACTCTCAACTCCCCTTCTACTCCCTCTCCTCAACAATAACATTGTCAATACTGATAATAGTTTAAATTAAAATTGAAAAACATTGTTATTATTATGATTCAGATTCTGATTATTATTGTTATTATTATTGTTGCTCCTGCATGAATGTACATTGCCCAGGTTTTATTTAAAGGGTTTTAATTTTGTTGGAGTTCTTTCGTTTCTGATGGGCTAGGCCTCACGGCGGACTACTATTTTAAAGGCGGCTTCACTGAGTTCTTGGCCTGCAAATTCCCTCTTCTGTGTGGCATGAACATGTACCCGACTGTAAAAATTTCTTTCATCCATAAACAGAGATGTGTAACGAGGTGGTAGGGCTCAACTTGCACAGTAGTTTTGCACCTGTCAGAAAGGAGGAACGCAAAATAATTATGATGATGATAGCATTTATGGGATATATTCTATAAATATAAATATATTTAGAGAGAGTTTATCTTTGTTTGTCGGCATGTTGCCTTGTTCCTGCTTCAATGGCTCAAAAATACTTTGACTTATTTATGTCTTAAAGAGAATGTAATTTGTTTACAACCTCGTAGAGATAAACTTCCTGGTTTCTAGAAGGAAAGAGGCAAAACTGAAGCTCCGAAGGACCAGAGCTGTGTTGGTGTGTTATTACTGAAAAACTATGTGCTGGAATTTGCCTGCTATCTTTTCAAATATTGTAGATATTTTTAGAGGATTAACAAACAAAAAGAAACCAAAATATATTGGGATACGTAGTAAATGTGGAATCTTAGTATTACTCTATATGATTGTTGGGATCAAGTTGGAGCGGCTTGCCTTTTCTAAACGGAGGCCTCCTTTTTGTGACAGAGGGGGAATATTTAATTCTTTTTTTTGTTTCCACTTCTCTCTTTTTTATTGTAATTTTTTCTTTCTTTTTTTTCTGTGCTTCAGCGCTGGCCTGGGGTCAGGGCTCGAGTCAAAGGCTGATATCAGGACCTTTACAGTGAACTGTCTTCTAGATGAGCCTGCTTGTTCAAAGGATTGATGTTTTAAAATGTGTGTGACCATCAAAAAGGCTGCAATTGAGTCATGTAAGAAATTAGTTACATTTGGCTTATCTGTGCCGCATGGAAATCAGACTTGTTTTACTTTAAAATTTGGAATATATCGTGTTTTATTTTTTAATTTAATTTTGATTTATGTTTGGTTTAAAGGATTTCCGTTTCCACGAGCAGAGTGACGCACACACAGCCCCACAAAGCTGTTGGCATTAACACACATATATATATATATATATATATAAAAAAGGAAAACTGACAAAAAAAAAAGACAAATTACAACAAACATGGAATGTTGCTTTGACTCTTTTTCTATATATAAAAAAAGACGATCCTTTTCTGCACTATCTGGTTATGAATGAAAACTTCTGTGGTGTAATTCTAGATGTGCTTTTGTGTGTTTAACCAAGCTTGTCTTTCTGCCGTCACAGAATATACAGTACTCTAGCATCTCAACTGTACTCACTAGTCGTAAACTATTTATTGTGCTTTGACCAATCAGACATTACCAGAGATAAGTTACATACAGAAGGCACATTTACCCAGTCTTATTGCACTCAGAAGGACAAGGCCACTTAACTAGCCTGTAATATTGTTATTTACTAACCGAAGTCACTGGCAAGCATGACGCGAGAGGCTCATTATGCAACTTGAAAAAATTGACAATTTTTCTACTTTAAAAAAGAATTCCTATACACTACTACAGTATATACAATCATTTATCTGAGCAGTTTCTTTATTTTTATTTCCATTTTTTTTTCTGTCCTCCTCCTCTGTCATTTCCCAGTTGATCGGTCCATCTGGAGAAGGTGCACAAGCTTTACCAGTCAGCTCAGGCGTCTTGAAGAAGTAACATGGACCACTGGAATAAAATCTGTCTTATTTAGGTTGGGAAAAAAAAATCAGTCTGGATTCTGATATTCTGTGTAGAAGCTGTTGATTTATTTTGTTTCCTTTTCCAATGTTTTAACTTGACAATTAATTTGTTTATTTGTCTGTAAAAAATACAATTTTAAATAATAAACAACAAGAAAACAACCATAACAGCAACAACAGCATTTTCAATATATATATATATAAATATATATATATATATATATATATATATATATATATATATAAAAAACAGACTCAAGCCAACATTCTCCAACCACTTTTACATCCCGGAGGACATTCAGCTTTAAGAGGACGCAAAGACAACACATTTAAAAAAAAAAAGATCTTTGTAAATACAGCAATGAGTCCGCTGAGGACAGAAACTCCATGCAGACTGGTGTGAAAACAGGAAATCTTCCTGACTACGTCTCCCATCATGCACCACCATGAGTCATACTGCCGACACAGCTGTTTGGCTGTATGTAAACAATCACTGCTCCTGTCAGAAACTTTACGAAACATCATGATTCCATCCGAATGATAACTCGTGTTGTAACAACCAATAATTATGTTGATGATGACACCGACGATGATGATGATGATGATGATGATGATGATGATGATATCAATGATACTTCTTGCAATATACTCTCACCTGCCTCGATGTACTGTATTTAGCAGCATGCAGTTTGTGGAACAAAGAAAAAGAGAAATGCCAACAGATAACTTTTTGGCATACTTAGCCATTTATGGGTAAGTGATTTAAGTGTTCATCTTGTTTTTATGATATTTTTTTTATCTATACAATAATTGTAAATAAAGAACTCAATGTCTTTGTTCATTTAATACTATGCAAAAAGTCATGCTTTTCTGATTGTTACCCACCCTTAATCCTAGAGTGTGTTGCTGGAATGTTTGTGGTCTCAAAAGTCAGTAAAAACAATGTGATGTAAATTATTTTCTAGCTTGAGGAAAAAGTTAAATGATGGTCATTATGATGCGATGAGGAGGATGTTAATAATGGTGGTGACAGTGATGATGATGATGATGATGATGACGGTGATGATGATGATGAACTGTGACTCTTGCTGCTTGACTGTCCCATTTACGACACTCCTGACAGGAGCGCAAGTGGGGAAAAAAAACACAATAAAAACGAAACAACGAAAAATCACTAAATAAATCTCCCAGAGCAGCATGACCCAGCATGGTGTGTCCTGGCCCCGTGTGACATGTCCTGTTCTGATTCGTTGTGTTTCACCTTTCAGTGTTGATCTCCATTTTTCATCGGTTTGTTTCAAAAGGTTGTGTTTATGAGACGTTTCAGTGTGGTTGTTAAACGAAGCTCTTGATGCAGAGTTATTCTTGCAACATCGCAGGTTCAGGTCCGGACGAGGACTTTTGTTGCATATCATTCCCATCAAAAGTCGTCAGCGGTTCTGTGAGGCTCTACAGAGGCACAGCGGAGCTTTGAGCTAAACGCTCATTAGAAGGTATATGTTAACCATGTCCGCTGCTGTAGTACAGGAAGTTAGCATCTAATTTACGAATTAACTAATTAGCACTCAACTCTAAAAGTACAGCTGGGGCTGATGGGAATTTTATTTGTTTCGTACTTTGGTCAGAAACCAAAACTGAAATTTTGAGCAAAATGCGACACTAAATGTGAAAAGTCAGGGGATCACATACGTCTTTAGGGTTCATCCTCTGGGGATCCAACCTGTTCTCTGTCCCAGAGAGTACCCTTTTATGTCTGTATGAGACACGCTTGGCTCTCAAGTGACTACAATGTCAACCCATCATCACTCATTATTAGACACTCGGAGAATGAAGTGGAAAAACAAAACCCCACATGGAGGCTGGACGGGTCAAACCAACAGGTCTTTTTCCCCAAAGCCTGCTGTGTCTTGTTGGGTTGTTTTACAGCTAAATTAGTGATATTCATAATGTGTTTTCTGTACTTATAATACGTCGTATGCATTTCACTTACTTTACTTATTGTACCCAAACACGAGGTTTGACTCAAATCAAACTAATTGGTATTGATTGCAGCGTTGACCCCATGTTTTTGCGTTGCACCAGGTTACCCAGTGTTTGGTGTCACCATGGGTCAAGTGATAAAATTGGGATGAGAACGTTAATAATAACACTGAATATCAAAGTTTCATGGTGATCCATCCAATAGTTGTGGTGAGACCAAAGACTGATATACTTTGCAGTCTCTAAATATATATATATCTATATTCACCATGTCTTTTTCCTTCTTCTTCCCTGTCCTCTTAATCATTTAACAACCAGAATCGGTAACCACTCGGCATCTCCACTGGAGCAGTCAGCCATTGACAAGCTGTTTGTCTACACTTTATCTGACCACTAAACATCTCTTACTTCCATGCTGCTACACATCTCACTATAGTGTTCACTGCATACCACACTATGCTTGTGGTGTGCCACGTTTGCAAGCTGTCGCAGGTTAAATTCATGGTTGTGACAGATTACTTCCCCTGGTTTTAAAAGTGCTGATGCCCGCAGCGCGCTGAAGAGGGTTTCCCCACTGGATTGATCCCATTCGGTTTTAATGGGGAGAGGTTGATGGTGCACATCACAGCGCAACTTAATCTTCTTTCACATTTAATTTAAAATGGGTCTGTGCCTGCCAGCATCAGTGTGAGTTTAGACCGGGAGGTTAAGTGTGTTGACAAGCTCTAAACGGTCTACTATGAGAGACCCAACACGACGTTCCTCTTCCATGAGTAAACCGTTTAGTTTGTGAAGATGCTATTTTTTTAATCCGAGTGAAAGATGCTTGTTGTATTACAGAAAGGTCACAGAAGAAGCTTTATCTTAATGTCTGTATCCACTGGAGGGCAGTGTTTCATTAGAGATAAGTGGAGACACTGATCATCCCTGTAAAGTCTCTTGGTGTAAGTTAGTGGTGGAAAGGAAACAGACGAGGAGATGGAAGAAGAAATCCTGAGCCGGGATGTTGTCCAAGCCACGAATCTTAGTGGGAAATGTGCCTTGAATTTGAACTTAATTGTAGTACAATGTAACGAAGGTTGTTGAGCTGGATGTTATAATGCAGACTCAGGTAATAACTGGTCGTACCAGCAACACCTTTCAAATCACAAGTAGAACAGCTTTAAATAAGAACATTTGTTTCACAACTCATCTCTTGATAAATCCTGGTCAAATTGCAGTAATTATGATGCGGGATACTAATTTTAATTAGTGCCAACAGCGCACAACACGATGCGGATTCTTCACTGGTCGAACACACGCTGAGCAGAAACAAATCCGGGCTCAGAGCTTTGTTAATGAGGCAGAGGAAGTGCCTCATTTCTCCATCTTCCCCAGCCAATGAGCTGGTTCGTGGTAATCTGGCTCAGCGTTACTTCGAAGCCCAAGGAGCGTAGATCCTCTTCACCACACGTGAGGTAATATTAGTACATACGCTGTGTAGTATTCCTCCACTGTGCCGGCTCTGGTTGCTGCTGAGTTTAAGCTGACGTTCATCTTTATGGATTTGGAAGGTTCAACTCCAGCATTTGTGTTATGTAACACGTTGGTTTTCCCCGCAGGCCTTTTCTCTTGTAATGTTAGTAAATGAAATGTAATATTTAAAAAGAACACCAACAATAAAGCGTCTCTGTCTTGCTTGTCCAAGTAAGTAAGACATCAGAACTGTCCACTGCTAATCTCACATCCTGCTGCAGCTCACTGCATCATGTTTTTTTTAATACGCAGTCATGCTGCATATTAAAGGACCTCTTGTGGTTGCAGTGACTCACACGTTCTCAAAACACCTTTTATCACCTGTTTTATGCTGCCATTGACTGCCTGCTGACTCCTCACTCACAACCCACCAGACAGTAGTTTCATTTTGGGTTTGACAAGGTTGCATCAAGTTTATTATACGACGGCATCAAGGCGAGTGCTTGCATTCATCGCCGCTTGTTTTTGTGTTTGAATGAAGATATTATTGATTATTGATATCTGAATGGGAGTTTAGCCAGCTGTGTGCTGTATTCATTCACAATCACACCTGGTGGAGATCTGCTCTCTACTGACTGCATCTTTCTAGTTGAGAATTTGATTTGTGGTGCTTACAGCTCTAAAAGACAACATTCAGCAACATCTTTCTAGAATAACTTCCCCTGTTTCTCTCACAGACCTTTGACTGCAAATACTGTCTACACTAACGGGATTATTTGGGCAGATTTGTTGTGACGAGGCTGACATCTGAAACACGGGCAAAACCAAACTTTATCTACCAGGCTTGAATACGTTATTTCATAGGACATTTCTTACGAAAAGACTGTCTCTGTGTTCGCTGTCATTTTTATTCCAATTCACAGGAAGTGTGTTTCTCAATGACCCGACAATGAACACAACATGTCATATAAGATGTGTAGAAGCTGATGTATCTACACATGCTATTAAATGAGATACTGTCTCTGCTGCTGTTGCATGTCTTACCAGTGCAGCATTACACATGCATTAGCATTAAGCCTGTGTTAGCATTAGCATTAGCCCGGTAGTGTGTAATGGCATCAGCATGCGCGGCTGTGCCTGCTGGGACGCCACAGCCTGTGAATATAGAGTGGGCTCCCACAGCTCGGAAAATTAGCGCCCGAGTGCATTCAAGTCCATGTGCGAGGGCCGATTCCAAGAAGAATAGGCCTTTATTGGGCCCCAAGTTGAATCCCGCTGTTTCCTTTGGCCCGATAGAAAGCTGCAGTAACTGACAGTCCTTTACAATCAGCCAACACTGGTGGAGGTTTGGGGCTCTCATTCTTCTTTTTTTCCTCCACTCTTTTTCCCCCAAAAGGGTTGATTTTGAAATTACTCGTTCTCTGCCCAGTGTGTGTGTGTGTGTGTGTGGGTTGTTATATTTGTGTGCATTCGTCCGTATATATGGGTTTGTGTGTGTGTGCGTGCATACAAACCCACATACACACACAGAGAGAGACACATGCACATGTTTGAATGCCAGTCTTGGCAATTGTCTTAATTGGATAAGGGGAGACGATGGTTCCTGTTGTGGGGGGGGGGGGCTGTGGGAATGACATGGGAAAACACACACACACGTTGCAGCTATGTCGTCAGTCGATTCAACATGTGCTGTGACTTCTTATCTCACTAATATACCTCAGTAAATACTCTGCATACTTGCAAGAAGATAGGACTCACTTTTCCAGACAGGACTGACACTTTTTTTTTTTTTTGCAAAATAAAAAAAACATGGCCATAATCCCAAAAATAAATGACTCAGTGTTTGAGTGCATTCATAGTTTTGAACTTTTAGATATTTGTGTAAATGTTGGTTATTTCACAAGTGCAGGTCATTTAAGGAGACTGAAAGCAGTGACATTGGAGATCTTTGAAGGGGGATTGACGGGGTGCTGCAATGACGAGTTCTGACCAGCAGGTGTCATCTGTGGCATAATATTCATAAAGGCCTTCACACTAAGCAGCCTGCTATTAGCTATTACCTGTTAAGACAAATCAGTATGTACTTTAACATCTTGTTGGAAGGCCAGAGGAGAGAGTAAACTATTCAGTGAAATTAATTTAAATTATTTTAAATATTTTTAGAATATATTATTTAATATTTTTCCTCTTTGTCTTTAACGCTTCCTGCTGATAAAAAAAAAAAAAAATCTTGTCACTTCAGATAAGGACAACTATCAGTAAAAGCTCTCCTGTTTGAATTTACGTCATCCTCCCCCAATATTAATGTTCAGTGGTGATGCAGTTACCTTAGAGGTTAAATATTGACCTTGGAAATAGCAAATGTTTGACCATTATGCTCAATAAATTAATGACTAATGAATTATCAAATTCACGTTTCCGACCAGCCTAAGAAGAGCTAATTAGTTATAATAAATAGTTGTGATATCATCAGTTGAAATGAAAAACCTGTGAAAAAGAAGAGTCTAGATTCAGAGCTACAGCAGCAGGAATGGGATGAATGGTCTGAGAACACAGTAATGCACCACACACTCACTCACACAAGCATGCTGCCTCGCATGCCTTCACACCCAGAAACACAATCACACTCAATCCTCTGGTGACAGTGGATGGACAGGTGTGTGATTACCGTCCCGCCCCTAAACCTCACAGGTATAATGGCCCCGTTCCGCCGCTCATTGTGTCGATACTGAGACGTCAGCCAGCGATAAGTGGAATGACAAACGTAGAGGAAGACGTGGGCCGGTCATATATCATTTCATCCTGAGGTAAGGATGAAGAGGGGGGGGGGGGGGGGGGGGGAGGTGGACGAATGACAGTGAAAGAGAGAGTGAAAGAGAGAGAGAGAGAGATTGTTTGTATGATATCTACAGTTTGTCTTCATCATCCATGGTCCACTGCCCTCCAGGATGTACTCATAGCTCACACGTCAGAAGGCTGTCTGGCAGGTGAACATGGAGACGAGATAGAAGTAAAAATAGCCCGAATGTATAATTGCACATCAGCTTTAATATTATCAGTCTCCCATGAGAAGTCTGCGAGGTGAAGTGCTTATGAAGGAAATGATTACCTCGGTGCTCGTCATGCCAGCGACTGCGTGAGTGAAGATGACAGTAATCAAAACGGACACTTTTACCTGCGTTTGGCATTTCTGTGAGAGAAATGCACTCAAGACTTTGGAAGAAAGCAGTGAAACATTCACTTTTTTGTTGATGGCCTTTGAGGGTCTGCCTGCAGACAGGCCATCCCATCATGACAGCCACAGATGCCAGATTAATTTCTTTGGCTGTCAATTTGATTCATTGATTGCTTTCAGTAAAGGTAATTTCAACAAATATGACAAAAAAAAAAAAATGCTTCTTAAATAAATGACCTCACTCAGCTTTCAGGGATTACCTAAGTGATGATGCAATCTCAATGACAACCTCATGGTGGTGCTAGAGGAAACGACTAGGGGCCATCAAATTAATTAAGGAACATCCTCTGGGGACGATGAATACTTTACACATATATATATGTTACTAGAAATGTGATGTATATTAAATATATGAACTGTTTTTATATTGCTATTTATTAACTTAAACCCAATAAGGTACATATTACATTGTATTTCTTCTGTCGTAAGGAAGATTAGATAGATTTTGATGCTTTGCATGCTGGTACACGAGCACTATAGCCTCTGATAGTATTAATATTCAGCATACCGATATCAGCCTTCTCAGCACGGGGGTGTTGCTGGCAGGTCTCGCTCACTACTGGGTGGCCTGGTTGGTAGCTACTCAACACACGGCTCTTGCCAAGCAGAGGAAGCTATTGGACTCAGTTAGGTGAGGTCAGTGTGTGCATGTGTGTGTGTGTGTGTGCATACATTAACACCCACGTGTACGTTTGTGACTCAACCCCACATTATCTGATACGGTCACACGATTGTTACGTATGTAAATATGAGCCTTTTTTTTGCCGACACCAGACTAATTGTCACTTGTGGATAAAAAGAAACACTGAATTCAAGTGGACTGAATGGACGCAGCGGATTGGCTGCAGTTGGTGTGTTGAACCTGAGATTGGGATCTGTTGCACTGGGCTCTTTGTCTTGCATTTCCCCTAGCTTCTTGTTCCCTTGCAGTGTCTTTTTGTCGGTGGTTAAAATTGTGTGTCGACGCGGTCTCAGGCTTTCTCCGTGAAGTGACCCGTGTTTAAATGTTCTAGGGGCTTTTTTGTTTAATTGCTCGAGCAAATCGCTGTTGATATGAAGACGTGGGCTGGTGTCTCTATTCTAGCTGCAGGTTTATACACTTAACATTAAAAAAAGTTGCTTTGCAAGGTATTAAATAGCCGATCTGGCTGAAGTTGTGACTTTGTCTTATGGTTTCTTCCTTTCAATCTTCTTGTAGAATGAAACTCAGCAAAATTTCAATGAAGAAGACTATCTACTGTCACATTCTGGCTCTGAGTCCGGAGCAATAAAGGTCATTTTTTAGTGGCTTTACTAGTTCATCTGTCTTTGTTTTTATGTTATCTAGAGTTTTGGTTTTGAATTTTCAGTTTGTTGTGTTTTTGACTTGTTTTTGGTGAGTGAGTGATTGTGCACCTCTGCTTCTATCCATGGCTCAGACACTGTGGGCAAAACACGCTTTTACTGTTTTAAAGCTAACAGCTAACTGAACACAGGATTGCTTCTGCTCAGCCTCTCTTTGCAGTCGGAGACACTTTGCCTTTTTATTGGGTATTGACCTCATGTTTACATGCATATTGTCGAAAAAAATAGACTTGAAATCCAAACGAATGCTTCAAGTCTTGTATCTGATACGTGTGCTTTCACACAGCCGGTGCAAATGAGAGCATATCTGTTGAGCGAGACGTGAGTGAAAAACACGTCACAGTATAGCATGTTGAAAAAAGTAATAAAAAAGTAATGAAAAAAGTTGATGTCGAAAAATAAAAAAAAACTTCAGTCTTAATAAGACACCCCACTTCAATGTCATTATTGGACTTTAAAAAAGTCCCCACAAAGGACTTGAACTCATAACCTTGTGTTCCCCAAACTGTGTTTTATCACCCTGAGCTATTTGACCTACCATATTATAATTTGTCCAAAAGAGTTATAAAAAAGTTTTGCATTGTATAGTATGTTAAGAAAGTCATAAAAAACCTTCAGTCTTAATGAGACCCTCTGCTTGGTTCTTCATACATTTATTTTGTTATTGGACTTTAAAAGCCTCTCCCCCAGACAGGAATTGAACTCATAACCTTGTGTTCCCCACACTGTGTTTTATAACCCTGAGCTATTTGACCTGACATATTGCAGTATGTCCAAAAGAGTTATAAAAAAGTTTTGCATTGTATAGTATGTTGAAAAAGTCATAAAAAAACCTTCAGTCTTAATGAGACCCTCTGCTTGGTTCTTCATACATTTATTTTGTTATTGGATTTTAAAAGTCTCTCCCCCACAAGGATTGAACCCACAACCTTGCACTCCCAAAACTGTGTTTTATCACCCTGAGCTATTTGACCTGACACATGTGCCTCTCATAAATAACTCATAGCATTAAAACTGTCTATAGAATGTCAAATAGGTCATAGTTTAGCATGTCGAAAAATAGTCATGAAAGTAATAGGTTACCTTTGTCTTGCTGTTTGATTTTTCTTTTCCTTGACTCTGATGTCATTAATTTGCGACATTGATGCTTTTGTCCAGTTTCAAAGTGCAGCTGAGTGACTTTCGTTGTAGATAACGTGTTGTTGACATGCGTGGACATGTAGAATAAGCATGATGAACGTGAACTCAGTTCCAACAGCAGCAATTTATTTAAATCACACGTTTACTATTTCTAAGCAGCACATACAATGTTCTATAATTACCAAACACAACTGACAACATATTACAAAAATCAAACAAACAAAAGCCTTTCCAGGACATTTCAAGTGTTCGTAGAGGCCCTCTCGTGGCCCCAGGGGCCCTAAGCAGCCGCTTAGTTTGCTTAAACTGGAAGCTGTAAAATCCAGCTGTAGTTTCAGGTGTAGTTCCAAGTGTTGTTTTAGGTGTTGTTGCAGGTGTTGTTGCAGGTGTAGTTCCAGGTGTAGTGTCAGGTGTAGTTCCAGCTGTAGTTTCAGGTGCAGTTCCAGGTGTTGTTTTAGGTGTTGTTTTAGGTGTTGTTTCAGGTGTAGTTCCAAGTGTTAGTTTAGGTGTTGTTTCAGGTGTAGTTCCAGGTGTTGTTTTATGAGGGGCCGTCTGGGACATAATTCAGAATTACCTCTCACAAACACATGTGAAATGCTCTCATATCCACTACTGAAACACTCTCACATAAACAACTGAAAAATTATTTGCTCACACACACTACTGAAACGCTCTCACACACACTACTGAAACGCGTTCACACACACTACTGAAACGCTCTCATACACACTACTAAAACGCTCTCACACACACTTCTAAAATGCTCTCATACATACAAGTAAAACTCTCTCACACACACTACTGAAACGTTCTCACACACACTACTAAAACGCTCTCATACATACAGTGTGTATGAGAGCGTTTTAGTAGTGTGTGTGAAAGTGTTTTACATGTATGTATGAGAGCGTCTTAGTAGTGTGTGTGAGAGCGTTTTACATGTATGTATGAGAGCGTCTTAGTAGTGTGTGTGAGAGCGTTTTACATGTATGTATGAGAGCGTCTTAGTAGTGTGTGTGAGAGCGTTTTACATGTATGTATGAGAGTGTCTTAGTAGTGTGTGTGAGCAAATAATTTTTCAGTTGTTTATGTGAGAGTGTTTCAGTAGTGTATATGAGAGCATTTCACACACACACTACTGAAACGCTCTCACACACACTACTGAAGCGCTCACACACACTACTAAAATGCTCTCATACACACTACTCAAATGCTCTCATACACACTACTGAAACGCTCTCGCACACACTACTTAAACGCTCTTGCACACGCTACTAAAATGCTCTCATACATACAAGTAAACGCTCTCACACACACTGCTCTTATATACAAACAGTCTCTCACATGCACATTTTGCATAAAAGCTTTACCACATGCTAGTAAAATGTGCTCATATACACAGCTGAAATGCTCTGACATAGAATTTTAAACTATAACACTTCAGTAGTGAATATGAAAATTACAGTTAAACAGGAAGGCCTTCCTGTCATCTGACGGAAACAGGAAGACTCCACACAGGGAAGTGCATCTGCTTTTGCTGAGTTTGAAGTATTTCAACCCTTGCTTCAACCACAATGTATGTTCATCTGATATTTTTCGTTTTTCAAGTCCAAGCTTTATTTTTTGAAGTGAGAGGCAATGAAGAGGATGTCGTTGCTGTTTTTACTAGCGCTCTGCAATGCATTGAGAGGCTGCAAAGAGAGGAGTCTGACGATTTCCACCAGGAGAGGCTTTATAGAGAGCTTAATGAGCATACTCAAACTCTATCTGCATTTCTTGCTTTGTGTGATGATAGAGATGTCAGTAACCTTCTAGGATCATTGTATAGATGCTTTCGCAACTTGCTGCATGAACATGAGGCCAGACAGAGATCCACTGAAGTGACCACAAATTTGACACCTCCAACAACCTTGACTGGACATCCAGGACGGCCCCGATACAGCATAGCCACTGAACAGATTTCTCACTGTGTGTCCATCGGTATGTCATGGCAGAGAATTGCTGCATGCTTTGGCATTAGTCGAAGAACCCTATACAGACACAGGCAAAGACTGGGAGTTGAGCCATTAAGGTATTCTGTATTGTCGAATCAAGACCTGGACAGAGTTGTAACGAATATACTACAGAACACTCCGAATGCAGGGGAAGCATACATACTTGGAAGCCTGAGATCACGTGGCTTGAGGATTCAGCGCTGGCGGGTCAGACAGAGCCTAAATCAAGTGGATCCTATTGGGCGATCATTAAGACGTCGTCTTGCTATACATCGAAGAGTCTATAGTGTTCAGGCCCCTAACCAATTATGGTAAGTAAAGGTTATGTGTAAGGACAACAAGAACTTATGTGTGTGGTGCGCATCACACATATACATTTATATATATAGTTTTAAGTATTTTCTTCCCAACAGGCATTTTGACGGCAACCACAAGCTGGTCAGGTGGCGGATGGTCTTTCATGGCTGTGTGGATGGCTTCAGCCGGACTATTATATACTTACAGTGCTTGTCCAACAACAGAGCCTCAAGCGTCTTGTCATTATTTCTAGGAGGAGTACAGAACTTTGGCTTGCCCTTAAGAGTCAGGTGTGATCATGGTATGGAGAATATAAATGTTGCCCGTTTTATGTTGGAAAGAAGAGGATTGAACAGTGTCATTACAGGTGTATCAGTACACAACCAAAGGATTGAGAGACTATGGGCAGAACTAAACAGAGTTGTATCTAGACACTTTATAAACATCTTCAACTTCATGGAGGAACAGGGTTTACTTGATTCATTTGCCTACATTATGTTTATTTTCCAAGGATTGAAAGAGCAGTAACAGAATTTATCAATCAATGGAACAACTATGGCCTCTCCACACAAGGGGGGCAGACACCTCTTCAGCTGTGGCATTCAGGTGTCATTAAAAATGCAGGAATCCACCCAGCTATAAACAGCATTTTTGATGCCGATAACTACTATGGCATTGATGAAGAAGGGCCATTACCTAAACTTCAAACCAATAATAATGTTGTTATTCCAGACATAGATGTTACCATTAATGAGGCCACAATGAACATTATTCAACAAGTGAACCCACTTGAAAATGATGGGAACCATGGAATAGATGTTTTTTCTTCACTTCTGCACATTCTTCAGTGAATAAATTTTTTTGTTAGCTGTGTTCAGGTTTATGAATATATTTTCTTCACTTGTGCAGTGTATTCTGTGAAATAAAGTTTTGTTAAAACGTTGTAAAACATTTTATGAAAAATAAATGAACATGCATGATAAACATTTGCACAAACATTCAGATAGACAGAGACTTAAACAGGCAGAGGGAGAAACAGACAGACACATCAGACAGGCAAACAGCTTGATAGACACATAAGAGACAGAAAGTGAGGCACAGAATGAATCGACTTTATTGATCCCCCCAGGGAGGAAATTTGTTTGTCCGAGTACCACATAACAATAAAAGCAGAAAGGGATACAGGGCATTATCTGCATCTTAATTGTTTAAATTTGAACTGTCTAAACAATTATGTTAAAAGAAAGTTTGGTAAGAATATGAAAACATGCCATTTAAAATAAATGCAGTATGTTTTAAAACATAGGCCAACTGAGTCAACTGAATTGTGGTAAAATCGGTTATATTGCATACGGCATTCAGAAATGAAACTATTAACTGTCTTGTTTTAAACTTTTTTCAGAAAACAGACTGACACAAGCAGAAAGGTAGAGACAAACGGAGAAAGTGAGTTTCTCGTTTTCAGAGCATGACATGTTCATGCCCTGCCAAACCCATATGTGTTTCCTAATGCAAAGTCAAACTTCTCCTTGAACATTTGGTAGGACACATGTAGTGGCAACTTGATGCAGTTAACACATGTGTTGGCAAGAGGGAACATTGAGGTAGAGAAGCCATCATCTCCTTTGTGAATGAACTGGACAGAAGGAGTTGGGGAAAAGCCGATAGGCGGTACAACAGATGCTCCAGTTGTGAAGGCCAATATCTTCTCTAGTTTGGATGACCCTTCTTCTTCTGTAAAACAAAAATTGTATCAGTGGTAGTTGGTCCAATTAATGTGTATGTGAATCATCTCTAAAGGATTTAACATTAGCTAATACTGAATAAACTGTCCATTTAGAGTATTTCACTTCTCAAAACCAAAGCATTTGAAATCTGAATGCCTCTTATAGCAATACATTTATAACAGATCTTTCATCTTTCAACATTCGTAGGTTGCTTTGTGGTAATGTTACGACTACCAAGAGAATACATTTAATCTGTAATGTTTGTTGTACAGGAATGTTTTGCAAAAGATAAGATAAAATGAAATAAAAAAATAATGATACTTTGATAGATCCATCAGTTTATTTGACAATTACACTATTAATTACCTTCTGCATCTTGGAGATAGTCCCTCCAGAAAGTAACGACCATCTCCTCAGCAGCTCTCTTGTTGCTCCCTTCTGGAGAGAGACGAATGCTGAAAAGATCATCCATCTGGTCAGCAGTCAGTGTGTTCAGCTCATAGCAGAATAGGGGTCGAAAGCTTTCTGGATGTCGTCGTATTTGGTCCAGAACCCCAAGAGTTTTCAGTCCTTCACAGAATCTGTACAAACAACATGGAATAATTGTACAATCCATAATTCACTTGTACACTGTCAAATTGTCACTTGGTTTCATACAAACATAATAGATTTTGTCAAACTAGTCTTACACCTTGTTGGTGAATGGTTAAAATTATTACTCCTTTTGAGATTGATCTGACTGTACAACAACTAACACTGAATACCTTTGAAATGGACCTTGAACCCTGTGGATGACCTGAAACATGACAATGTCTTGTACCAGCAGATCCCTGTCTCTTATCGACCGCATAGGCCTCAGACATCCTGCATTGGCCAAGTAGTCAAGCAAAGGTGCATTTGACTTCTCAAGGTCCTCAAGGGTTGCACTTTCAGATACCTAGCATCACAAGAAGCAGCAAGATGGCTTATTATGGACGTTTCTCATTAGTCTTTTAACTAATTAGTAAGAACCCAGACACTAGTGGTCTGCATACTACAGAATGCCTATGGTCCCCTAACAGTTCATGGCAGTGCAGTTTTCCCCACACATTGCTACAATGTGATAAATAACAAGGAAAATATGCTTTGCTGTCGACACTTGTCCGTTGAATAGTGGTGGCATTCAGACTACAACATATGGAAAAAGTGGGCTGATACTCCTTGAGGGCTCCTTTTCAAAATGAAAAAGAAGAGTATATTTTAATGTAAACTGTAACATTTACAAGCTATCCACTGACCTTCTTGACTTTTTCCAAGAGTTCGGTGTCAGCTATGTCTTCTAATTTTGGATTTGCTGAACCATTGACCAGAAGACTAAATACTGTTGGTGAGAGGAAGTTTGGTGGTGGACCGCCATGTATCAAGCTCACTGCAATGGCTTTGCCAGCAATGTAGTACCAGTCCTCTCTTAGAGCTGCAAAACAAGGCATGAAACGAAAAATAATATTGATTAATACCACATTTCATCAAACAAAAACTGGCTGTCAATGAGAGGCCAGGTCTCGAATGATGACCGGGGCCATGGTTCAAACAAATAAAAGCTAGGTCTGAGAAGTGAGCTGCCATATAATATGCATGCCAAGGATGATGTTCATTTCTAATAACTTAATCTAATAAATTCAGTAATATCATTTATCTAGGTCCAGGGTGAAAAATACTAACTTTTCCTATTCAGTGAGTATCCAAATTCAGTCACTGTGGATGCATTTCTTAGCGAAACTGGATTGTGTAGTACCATGTGCCATAAGATGACAGTAGCCTGATTTCAAGGGCCATATGGGAGCATTGCAAGTCAAAGTTTACCACAACACGCAAATGTTTCACAATAAAAGATGTATTAAGAGAAGGGTTTCAATCTGATGAAACTATAGAGGGGTTTTAATTGAAAACATACAGAAAGTGCTGAGTTTAAATTTACCACATAATGCAGTAACTGTAACAGGGCAAAAAGGAGCAGATTAAAACAATGCTTCATACTATAAGATATGACCAATTATGCTTAAAGACCTGCCTCTAAAACAAGCCCACTTTATAAAAGCCTGGTACCTTCTGCAGTTGAGGTAAGTAATGGCCCCGGTCACTATTTGAGGAAAAACATTAAGACACACTACTACATAAAACTTTTCAGTATAATATTACATAAACTGTAAATCAGTTCAAAGGCTACAAGTTGCATGTCAAAAATGGCTTATATTATGAATTTTTAGAAAAGCCAGGCATTACCAGTACTGTCAAGAGCCAAGTTCTTGCCATTTTCTTTTCCCTCAAACATGGTTGACCTGGCAATAGTCTCCATCAGCAGCCTTAAGAATTCCCTTCTTGGTCCTCCTAAATCAACTCCTTCTTCATGTCTCCCAGTGTCATCTGAGAATTTTACACAGATCATCAAGTTGGGGTCGTAGGATACCCTTCGGAAGCCCCGCATTGCTCCCTCCCAGACAGCAGAACGATTTATATTAAATTTGCACTGCCGTTTTGTGCTAATTTTGCTTGACAGTTCCAGCAGTATCTCTTGGACCGGGACCTTTTCTGCACTATAAACACAAAATCAAAAATGAATGATCAGACACACATTGATGTGACATTATTTACAACAACTTGTATTTTGTGAAATTGTTGGTTGTAAGGAACCATTTAATCCAAAACATGTATGTGATAAGGGATAAAGGATTCATATCAATTATGAGATCACATCATTCTCGAGTTATCCTGATCCCTCAAACTCAAATACTGTGTGTGTGCGCTACTCACATTTGACTCTCCATACTGGCAATTATAGCTTGGTTTAATTCCTCATCATCTGAAGAGTCAGGTGGAAGAGTAGCCACGAGTGTCAAATATGAAGCGTAGTCACCATCATGATCAGTTGTGCCAGGGTTCCCATCATCTCTTGAGAGGCAGCCTCCATCGTCACCACTGGTGCCAGGGTTCCCATCACCTCTTGAGAGGCAGCCTCCATCGTCACCACTGGTGCCAGGGTTCCCATCACCTCTTGCGAGCCAGCCTCCATCATGACCACTACTGCTGGCAGTATGATTGGAGCCATAGCTGTCTTCATGACCAGTGCTAGCGCCATCTCCATCATGACTGCTAGCACTGGGATACTCATTACTCCTCATTACTCCAAACCTGGTAGCAGCCCTGGTGGTGGCAATACTGCTCACTTCCACACAATCATCATCGCTGCCCTTAGTTGCACGCATGCGTAATGTTGATCTGGTAGTTATGGGAGAACAGTAATTTTCTTCTTCGGAGTCAATCTTAAACAGAGAAAGAAAAAAACATATTTATTTATTTTTTAATGATTATATTTAGCACAATTTTATTAAGTGGTATAAAACAAACAAAATCGCAAACGTACTAAAAGCGTCCTTGATGGTCTCACATATAGGGCTTTGGTTCTAAAGACCTTGTGAATTAGCATCCCGTTCAGCTCCTGAGCACCCTGGAGCTTAGGGGACACCAGCTTGTTACCACAAGCCATGAGAAACTGGAGGCTAGAAAGAAGATGGGGATATTACAACAACAACAAAAGCTTTAGGCTATGTAGCACAGCAGTGTGTTGTACACTCGTTAGTAAGTCATTGTCGTTGTTACTGTGTGTGTGTGTGTGTAGGGGTGCCACTTTGGCTTCTTACTCTAATTAAATGTTTGACTGAATCAAGTAGATTTTAAAACAAATGCTGAGCAAATGTTTGTAATAATCATGATTGCACTTTGTAAATCTGTGTTTATCATTTTCAAGTTTTTTTAAGTGTTCTTTAATAAAATAATAATGTATAAAATACATAAGAGGAAAAAAGAGGGATTTACCTGACATCGCCTGGAAGTTGCTCACCAAAGCCATCCCTGATGCGTTCCAGAACAGTGTGGTGGTCCCAGTCCTTCTGGAATTCAAAGGCACTGAGGATGTGTCCATTTTTGTGTAACCATGACTTTGGACCTTGTTTGCACACTACTTCCCATGTTTGATTAGGGAGTAGTATTATGTCCTTGTTAAAATTGTCATGCTGCTGTGTCCTGACTCTGAAATAAGAATGTAACAATCAGACCACATCAAAACAACCAGTACAATATAAGTCATACTGCTATAGGAAATCAAATACAAAATACTAACCATCAATACTTTATCAATAATGGGTAATGGTTATTAATATCAGTTATATTTAATCCATTAATATTCATTATTTAGGTCAAATATATGCATTTTAACCCATTTAATACGACAGTGTATTAGGGCCACTGTTAAAAAATAAATAAAACGGAGCTGAGAGAGGTGGGCAATTTTCTGAGATTAAAAATCGCAAATTTGCTAGTTTGCCGGCATTCATACTAGCCAACGTCCCAGGAATGTCACTTTTATCTTTGTAATTAATACATCACAACGTGCCAAGCAATGTCAAATTGTCATCTTGTGTGTTTATTGATCCGGTGTATTGGCTAAGCTACCAGTAGCGTTCACTTGTTGTCGTAGCAACGGCAAACATCCGGGTCAAGCTACGTGTTTACTTCTTCTATGATCTACCGCTTGCTTAGCCAATCTACCCGACCAACAAAAACCGATAAAATGACAATTTGGCCCATATAAAATTAACCAACAATAACGCTCAACAGCCATCACCCTATGGACCTCAGCAAGGCGTTGTCACACGTTGGGATGTATTAATTAGAAAGATAAAAGCGACATTCATTGGACGTTAGCTAGCATAAATTCCGGTTGTTAGCATCTTAAGAAACTAGCAAATTTGCCACCTTAAAACTAGCAAATAGGCCACTTTAAACTAGCAAATTTGCGACTTTTAATCTCAGAATATTGCCCACCTCTCTCGGCTCCGTCCCTGGCACCTACCTAGGGTGGTATACCTGAGGGCTCAATCCCCCGCATGTTTGTAGTGGAGGCATAAAAACGCTAACTGTTTAGCTCACTACCATGCCATGTTACGTTGCGTTACGTTACGTTGGATTAAACAATAATTTGGAAAGGCTAACTATAATTACCTTTTCCTCCTTGATGTCCATGAGCTAAAGCGTTGCGCGTGATAACGCGGCGCAGACTCTCTCCGGACTGGCGCTGCATTTGGCAGCGTCATGCTGCTGTGCTGTCCGGAGGGGAAAAGCGACGCGAGGTGGCTGTCAAGCGTGTCGCGGCTTGGATTTGAAACGGTCGGTTGCTGCCCGACTGTCGTCGCATTTGACAGGTTCCTTATGGTCTCCGCTGAGGCTATTACAGACTGAAGCAACGCTGCTGCCTCGGTTAACCTACTTGCAGGCTGTTGGTCAGACATGACATGTAGCTAACAACGTGGCTGCCGATCAATACGCGCTGTGAATTGCGCAATTTTGTTGAACCGAAGACCTTCCGGTTTTACTGAAACACCTTCCGCTTTAACTGAAAATCCTCTCACACACACTACTAAGACGCTCTCATACATACATGTAAAAAGCTCTCACACACACTACTAAGACGCTCTCATACATACATGTAAAACGCTCTCACACACACTACTAAGACGCTCTCATACATACATGTAAAACGCTCTCACACACACTACTAAGACGCTCTCACACACACTACTAAGACGCTCTCATACATACATGTGAAACGCTCTCACACACACTACTAAGACGCTCTCACACACACTACTAAGACGCTCTCATACATACATGTGAAACGCTCTCACACACACTACTAAGACGCTCTCACACACACTACTAAGACGCTCTCATACATACATGTAAAAAGCTCTCACACACACTACTAAGACGCTCTCATACATACATGTAAAACGCTCTCACACACACTACTAAGACGCTCTCATACATACATGTAAAACGCTCTCACACACACTACTAAGACGCTCTCACACACACTACTAAGACGCTCTCATACATACATGTAAAACGCTCTCACACACACTACTAAGACGCTCTCACACACTACTAAGACGCTCTCATACATACATGTAAAACACTTTCACACACACTACTAAAACGCTCTCATACACACTGTATGTATGAGAGCGTTTTAGTAGTGTGTGTGAGAACGTTTCAGTAGTGTGTGTGAGAGAGTTTTACTTGTATGTATGAGAGCATTTTAGAAGTGTGTGTGAGAGCGTTTTAGTAGTGTGTATGAGAGCGTTTCAGTAGTGTGTGTGAACGCGTTTCAGTAGTGTGTGTGAGAGCGTTTCAGTAGTGTGTGTGAGCAAATAATTTTTCAGTTGTTTATGTGAGAGTGTTTCAGTAGTGGATATGAGAGCATTTCACATGTGTTTGTGAGAGGTAATTCTGAATTATGTCCCAGACGGCCCCTCATATTGTTTTAGGTGTAGTTCCAGGTGTAGTTTCAGGTGTAGTGTCAGGTGTAGTTCCAGCTGTAGTTTCAGGTGCAGTTCCAGGTGTAGTTTCAGGTGTAGTTTTAGGTGTTGTTTCAGGTGTAGTTCCAGGTGTTGTTTTAGGTGTAGTTCCAGGTGTAGTTCCAGGTGTTGTTTCAGGTGTTGTTCCAGGTGTAGTTTCAGGTGTTGTTCCAGGTGTAGTTCCAGGTGTAGTTTCAGGTGTAGATTCAGGTGTAGTTTCAGGTGTAGTTCCAGGTGTAGTTTCAGGTGTAGATTCAGGTGTAGTTTCAGGTGTAGTTCCAGGTGTAGTTTCAGGTGTAGATTCAGGTGTAGTTTCAGGTGTAGTTTCAGCTGTCGGTCACCATTGTATCTCTGATCCATGGAGGCTTTGCCATACTTCAGTTGTTGCAATGAAGATCCCATCTTCTTTGAGTTGATCAGCACCAGAGGTGGACCAGTGCTTAAGGACACATACTGCCAACGTTGACACGTGGGTTCGAATCCCGCCTGAGGTATGTCACACAGGAGTGCGTGAGTGTGTGTGTGTGAGCTCAAAACATCATATAAAAACTTCAAACCGTGCGTTCACGAGCGTCGTTCGTTGCGATTACGCGTCAATTTCAACTTCGAATTTCCACCAAATCTCAGAATTTCCACCATCAACCAACAAAGAAAGAATGAAAACAGGTAAGTCCATGTAAGCCTAAGGGGTCAAGCTAGCTAGCTTGGTAAGCTAGCTAGCTTGACAGGCAAATGCTTTTTTTAAACAAAAATTATATTGAACAAAATAGCATTACAGGTAACTGCACATTGATTTGCATCTGAAATGATCTGATTTTTTTTATTTACATGTAACGTTGATGTTAATTAATTGTTACGTTGATGGTAGAGATTTGTAAAAGGTGATCGATCCCAAACCAGGAACTGGACTCAAGCCACCTGGATGTAAACCAGGAGTCCTGACCACTAGGCCATCCGGGAAAACAAGACATACAAACAAATATCGTAGTATACTATGGTGAAATAAGTCATTAAAAACAATGATATAGTATGTGGAAAAAAGTTTTTAAAAAGTCATGAAAAAAGTAATATTATAGCAATTTGAAAAAGTCATAGTATATAGTATGTTGAAAGAAGTCATGAAAAAATCCTACTTTAGTCAAAAATAGTCACAAAAAGTTGTAGTATAGCATGTCGAAAAAGTAATCTATTCCTTGCACAATTCTTTCAGTCCACCTTTTAATCTGTTTTCATTTTCTCTATCACGTCCTCACTGGACAGCAAAGTGGCCGCGACTCCAACAGCCAATAGATCGTCAAATTCCGTTGAAGTATTTTGCATGTTTTAGTAGGCCAGAAGGTTGATGTTTGAAATCTTCTGATGTGGGACGGGTCCAGATGGGTGTATACCTTTATTGTATTATATACATATTGCAACAATCATTACACATGCAGCACTTTGCAGAGCAAAGGATCATGAGAATAGGAACATTATAGCCTCTGAAGCAACCCTATACCTCCAAGACATTATCAAAGTTGTATCCTCATGGAGAAGACCCCCTCTGATAATGTCCTACAGGGCAACATAAATTAAGGACTTGACTCTGCCTGAAAAGCACAGTGAGTGTTTGCCAGCCGCTTTGGGTGGCCATACTTTTCATGCAAGGCACTTCCTTTAACTTCTAATGACGAGTGACCCCGGCGTGAAGCGATTCTTAGAGACTAGGTCAGGCTATTGGAGTCAGGGGAGTTCCTAGTGCACCGAGTCTATCACGCCTGGAAACCAGGCAATCAACTGGTGTATGAGCCAAACCCCACAAACCCTATACATGCTTTCTTGAGCCCATAAGGAATAATTGTTCCTCCAGCAGCATGGGTTATGGAGACTTTATGACGGGCGGGTCATTCATCATTAGCCAGCGACAACAACAATCCGATGCCTTTAAATGAGGAAATGGTCATATTGTAGCTCATGTGCAGAGTGACTTCCAGAGGGGACAAAGAGGCGTGAGTTGGTATGCTCGGAGCAAAATCCCAGGAGCAACCGCTTTGACAAAGGCAACCAGACTGTCGGCATCGATTCATAAATCAAACGGGGCCACTGCCTCCCTGAAGATCGAGACTTGACTTCCCACAAGCCTTCAACCAATTAAATTAAATTAATCTGGAATGTTGAATTTCTGTCAGATTTCACAAAGATTTTCTTGCCAATTTACGCTTCCGACACACTCTTCAAACACCCAAGAGTTGGCAAATTTGGATTCCTAACATGTGAACCGCATGAGGCAATCCGAAGTACCTTGAATCCTAATTTAATTGAATTGAATGAGTCTTGAAACTCTACAGTATATCAGTTCAATGGTCTTGTCGCTGCACAAGGTGGCGACCATGGAGATTTTAGGTACCATGCACACACATCGAATGTTCTCAAACATGAATAATTGTAAAAAATATACATCTGTAAAATATACTCTCAGAAAGTATTAGACTTGCATTCGTCTCACGAAGACTCACGTCAACATGTAGATAACAAGTAAATCGTCCACAAGTCGCTGAAAAAGAAGAAAGCTTTACTTCCTGTTCAGCTCTTCCTTACCTATGCAGTAACACAGTGCCATCTAGTGGTTTCAGTTTGAACACCATTTTTTTATTCTATAGGCTTGGCTCTACATGTGACTTTGGCTATGGAAAAAAAATCCAGATGTAAAGTTGATGATGATGCGTGGGCGCTAGTGTGATGTTAGTTGAATTGGATGAAGGTAAAACTGCGCAGAACGGGTAAATGTAGTTTAAGCTAACTTTGCGAACTTACCATCTACGTTGTAGAAATTCTGAATTAGCTGTGTTAGCTGAGTACTTTGGATGCCAACTTGGAACCGGCCAGCATTAATCATTTATGCAAAATTGTTTCTTTGGTGTTGTATCTTGCTGAATCTACAATTTTAAAAGAATAATAACAATCTAAATAATAATAATAATCAAAATAATAACAAAATAATAATAATAATCAAAATAATAACAAAATAATACAAATAATAATATTACTACTACTACTAATAATAATAATCAAAATAATAACACAATAATACTAATAATAATATTACTACTACTACTACTACTTATACTACTACTACTACTACTAATAATAATAATAATAATAATAATAGTAATATTATTACTACTACTACTACTAATAATAATAATAATAATAGTAATATTATTACTACTACTACTACTAATAATAATAGTCATGTTAATAATAATAATGATAATAATAATAATAATTATGATAATAATAATAATGATAATAATAATATTACTACTACTACTACTACTATTACTAATACTACTACTAATAATAATAATAATACAAAATAATAATAATAATAATAATAATAATAATAATAATAATAATACATATTTTGTTGGTGCACTGGCTCTTTAAAACAAATCTTTTGTATGATCTACTGGACTTCCTGATTGACTTGTGTATCCATCCCACCCATGAGTTTGTAGCCTAAACCTAATGGGATAATATAACCAGCCACTTCATATAGTGAGATTGTTAGATTGCTCAAACTTCCACCCAGCAGACTTGCTCTCCCTCGTCTCCTCATGTCACCCTGTCCCCTCTGCGCCGTGGTAACGCCGATGTGAGAGCTAGATTGGTTACCACATGGCTTCCCTCCAAGTAGAGGCGCTTGAGAGTGAAGCGCTTGGAGAGTGGGAGCGCAGTCGCAGGTTCTCCATCGCCTGGAGCAAGATCTCCCGTCACTCTGCCACGTCTGGGATCTTCCTTTATATAGTCGGGAGACTCAACAAAACCACTTTGCTCAACGCGGATCCAGATCTCTTCTCATTTTTTCTCTTTTGCCCCCTCTCTCTCCTTTTTTTTTTTTTGCCACCCCCCTGATCAGGCTTAACCACCCTGCGTGTTTTGTAAAGGACAATTGTTGGTGCGCATCATCGCAGGAGCCAAAAGGAGGTTTGCCACTGTTCCATAGGAGACTGGTGAGTAAACAACAGGGATTTCTGTTGCATGATCAATTCTGTTGTTGTTGTGAGTGACTTCTCATGTAGGACGATCATTGTGATTGGCTTAATTAGTTTCCACGCTCGCTGTAACTGTGTTGAACTAATGATCAAGTTACTTTCTGCTGTATAAGAACGACATTATAGTGGTATCAAGCAGAAGAGCCAGTATTTAGTGGTTTACATGCAAGTGACTGAAACCTTGTTTTTCTGATCTGCCCACTAACATTTACAGTGATGTAATCTACTTTTTTTATCCAGGATGTTGTCATCCTTCTGCTGAATCCATATTTGCTGAGGTGTCACACTGAATGAGATGTATGGTTGATTAAAGGGTCATGTCGTTACATAATAAGTGAAAATTAATTAGACTTCTTTCTGTTGATTTGAACCCTCACATACATAAGTGTGGACTTTTCAATGGGCGTGGTTTTGCATTAATGGGACTGTCCCATTCAGATGTAGATGGAGAAAAGATGCAAATCCCAGAAGAAAAAGTCACTGAATCCAGGTTTTGGTTATGAGGTCACCTTTTTAAAATTCTCCTGTCCTTGTGACTTCTCCCCCTCTCACTCTCTCAGCGGGCTGCTGCAGCGTCATGACAGCTGAGAAGAGCGGGCCGGTTATAAACGGTAAACCAGAGGATGGCAGAGACCCGGAAGGGTCCAACTCCAGCCTAGAGAAAGGGCAGTACAATGAGAGGGGCCACTGGAACAACAAGATCGAGTTTTTCCTGTCCGTGGCCGGAGAGATCATCGGACTGGGCAACGTCTGGAGGTTTCCCTACCTCTGCTACAAAAATGGAGGAGGTAAAGACTCAAGGTGGTGAGAAAAGTTCTTATATTAGACAATCAGTGGACATAAGACAAGCCATCTGGCAGAAGGAAGGAGGTAAGACAGGTAAGAATGGGGAAAAGTTATTTTATCTTCCACCGCTCCAAAGAGGGAGGTCAGTCTGGTCTGTAAGAGTGTGAAAATATGATGTTCTTCATCATTTCATCCATTATGTATAATCCTGTCTAAAAGAGGTGGGTTCCCTCATCAGGCACCACTGTGAGGATCCTACAGCCATCGTGTGAAAAGGTCATTTAGCATCGGAGTCCCGTTTCGAGCTATTGTTCTGCTGCTCATGGTGTCTTCTCTTGTGTGCATGAAGGTGCGTTCTTCGTCCCGTACGTCATCTTCTTTATTTGCTGTGGCATCCCCGTGTTCTTCCTGGAGACCGCCCTGGGTCAGTTCACCAGCGAGGGCGGCATCACCTGCTGGAGGAAAGTCTGCCCGCTGTTTGAGGGTGAGAAAACCTGCACTTTATATTGACATCACATTTGAATTGAATCGGAAATTGGAACAAAGTCGATGCGAAAACACTGTTAAATAAATGCATGTCCTCATGATGGGCTGCGTCATTTTTTATATTTTTTTCTGTTGTCACACCTGTACAAGCTACAGATCTCGACTGACATGGTCACTACAGCTGTTTGCACTTGCTGGTTGCACTTATTAGAAGAACAATCATATCTCTTTGCCTCTTTTCAGGTATTGGCTATGCGACGCAGGTGATTGAAGCTCATCTAAACGTGTACTACGTGGTGATCCTTGCCTGGGCCATCTTCTACCTCTTCAACTGCTTCACCACGGAGCTGCCGTGGGCCGCCTGTGGACACTACTGGAATACAGGTGGGAGGAGGGAACAGAGGATAAGAGAGGGAAATATTCTCGCAAGCAGAAAATTAATCATGTGCAAAAATAATAACACGGCGTTGTGTTTTCACAGACGACTGCGTGGACTTTTATGGGGAAAATTCCACCAACATTACGAACCCCAACGCCACGTCTCCGGTCATTGAGTTCTGGGAGTGAGTACGATTTAATTCTGTGTTTTCATGTTCTGTCATTAGTCTTCAGGAGATTTCACGCTCTGTCTGCGTGTGCAAAGTCAAGCGTACTGTGATGATTGTGTTCATCTCCGGTAGCCACACAGTTTATATAAAAACATCAGAAGATGCTCAGTCAGTTCAGGCCATCTATAACTCACTATTACAAGGCTTCTTTTTATATTCTTCTTTATTATGTTGAAAATCTGAGCTTCTGACAGCTCCAGGCTGGTTCACAGACCCCCCACCCCCGAACCATTCCCCCAGTAATTAGTCAGCCCTTTTCATATTTGTGTGTCAACAGGCCCTGGTAGGCCAGCTGTCTCCCAGCTAGAGCCATGTGTGTGGCAGCGGATCAGGCCTCGTCAGTGTTGATGCTGACCACACTTCCTGTCTCGCTGCCAGCCGCTACATTTACACTGCTGGGTCAAATCTCATAAAAAAACAAGTATATCGCAGTAAAATGGTTACAAAACATGATACATATTTAAATTTAAAAAATAAGCAAAATAATTTGAGTTATGAGGAGAAAAACATCAGATTTAAGCCAGCGACATAAACCTCAAGGCAAGCCCAAAGGAAACAAACAAAAAGACAGCCACCATGATGCTGGCAAAAAAATAGCAACCAACCAGGCTGGGTTTTATCGATGCCAAGACAGACTGTCATCTTTTCCCTACTGTATATACATATAAAGCATAAACAAGCATTAGCTGGAATTTGCCTGTGTTGACATAATAATGTCATTAATAATGTCATCTCATCTTTACACTAAAATACAAAACTTAAATCACTGAAATAGTTTGATGGAAAGACTCACACATCATTTTTACATATGTGATTCATGTTGTACAATAATATTACCAATGCTAACGTAGTCAATTAAGTAGTGATGTCTTTAAAAAGTGTTTTAATGAGTCAGGAGATGCCTTCATCCTCTCAGAATCTCTAAACCAATGTGTTATTTCTTACATTTAAAGTTCACACTTGAGAAAAAGACATTTAGACTTGATTCTTTGTTAAAAAAAACAAATGCAAATACTATTTATGTCGGTTTCACAGTATTTATGACACCAAGTAGAAGTACATGGCTTCTGTTTGCTTAGCTCTTATTTGAATCAAACCGAACCCTTAAAAAATGACTAGATATTAAGCGTTTACCTCAGAAACTTGCACATTAACACACACACACACAAACGCGCGCGCACACACACACATTTATTTACCCACATTAGTGTTCACATCTTGCCCTCTTGGCTGACCGGGGGGGCTCTGTTGGACCTCGCCTGTGGCCGGCCACCAAGAACATGTCACCATGATCAATGGCTGGTCAGGAGCTCCGGGGGTGAACTCGGTGGCAAAGATTTGGCAGCACCGTTTTTTTTTTTTTGCTCTGTTGCGCCGAATCACACTTCTCTTCCTCCATCAATGCTATTGACTGGCTTTCCTTCCACAAACAGGAAACGCACTGTTGATTCACCACCGCCACCGAGCTATGATGTCATAACCGCTGATAGCGTGCCTCGTGTGTTGCATCTACACCGTTACAACCTGCAGGTTTAACAATCCCTGTTAGCTTGATAACTCTCGACTTTTGCTTCAGACTCCTCAGTGCAGTTCCACCATGAATGAGGAATAAACGAGCAACAAAAATGGACTTCTATTCATACACACGTTCATACACTGGTGGCTGCCATACAAGGTGCCACCTGCTAATCAGAATCTAATCAATCACACACACACACACACACACACACCAATGGCACAACCCTCGGTTTAGGCCTGTGATTAGACACCTCGACATCAGACTGAAGGGGAACCATAATCTTCCAAGTAGCAGCCGCAACACACCTTTAACTTCCCAGCTAAATATTTGATGATCCCATGAAAAAACCTTTCACATTATATTTGCCAGCTAGTATAGTGTACCAACAAGGGTGACGGACAGTGTTTTGAAACTGAGGAGTCATTAACAGAAATATGAACTATGGTTGACCAGCAAAAAAATGCCATTACTATTTATATTGAGCAACCTCAAGCACAATATTAATGTTTCATCATCTTCCCTCTGTGCTGAAAGTGATGTAACACTTAATGCCTGAAGACTGATCCGTAGAGGCTCCCCGTGTTACGTTCAATACATCCACTTGTTTTCAGAAAGTTTGTTCACGAAGGCTTCTCCTTACGCCACACGTATGTCAGATTGTAAATCCCCCGTGTTGTCTGTGCCACATCAGACGCAGAGTACTGAAGATATCAGATGGTATTGAACACATGGGGGGAATTCGCTGGGAGCTGGCCATGTGTCTGGCCCTGGCCTGGTTCATCTGCTACTTCTGCATCTGGAAGGGACCCAAGTCCACTGGCAAGGTGAGACGGAGCCATGCATGTTTGCTAGTGTGTGTGTGTGTGTGTGTGTGTGTGGTTGAACTGCGAGTACCACATATAAATCACACATGAGAACATTGAATGCTGTTATCCCGCCATCCAACCCATGCTGGAGGACTTTGTGAATGTGTGTGTGCCAGAATACGTGTTACTTTTACACCGAAGCAGCAACAAGATTCAGCACTTTCCCTTTCTGTACTCAAAACAACATCCACATACATTACCCCCTTGCAAACAGAAGACAAAAGGTGTGTCCGCCCCTCCCACTTCTACCTGTTTTCATGTGCTCCTTACGTCTCTATTGGAGACTTTGAGGTGGATAGTGAGGACGCCGCACCTTGATTTGGGCGCTCGGCTCCCCCAAAGAAATGGATTCACTGAGCCAGAATGAGTAGAGATGGAGGGAGGATGAGAGTAAAGACAAAAGAGGAGAGGTGTGTGAGGAAAAAATTAATGGGTCCACATTCTACATGTTGGGGGGGGGGTCAACTAAACGGCAGTGCCTATATCTCCCTGAAGTGTCTTTTGTCTGGCTGTGAAGTAAGAGGGGAGAAGGCTTCTTCATGGGCTTTAGCAGCCGGTCCAAGATTGATTCCTGTATTCACTGGGGGAAAGGAGAGCGTTCATGAGGAGCATGCAGAGTATATCCTCTGCTGCCTCTCTCTCTCTCTCTCTCTCTCTCTCTCCTGCTATGAGAAATAAACCACAGCTCGAGAGAGAGAGAGAGAGAGAGGTGCTTTCTTCCCTACAGCCCATTCAGGTCCAGCTCCACTAAGCTGTTTGCTTTTGTGGGCCATGTTTGCCAGCCATTCTCACATCTAAGCCGTCCCTGTTAGATTTATGGCGAAGGCAGGAGCAAAGTTTGACCAGTAAATTTGTGCTGGCTCAAATGTTTGCCCGCGGGTGAGCTGGACGGAGCATGTGGAGTGTCAGAGGAGCATGGGGAGAGAGAATATTGTTCTTTTGTCCCTCTGGAGAGACGGAGAGGAAGGTTTAAGGATGTGTGATCAGTTTATTTGACAAATTAAAGGAGGGATTCTGCTGAGCAGGAGACAACTTTTCCCACACTTTCCCCTGTAGGCCATGTAGGATTAACGGAGCTTAGTGTGGACGGTCTGATTAAGTCTCGTGGATGTTCAAACACTAGCGTGGTTGGCAATTCATTGAATTTTACACTTTTGACACAGGTGTTTATGGTGAAGTGACATAACAGCAGTGAACGTAAATGGAGTTGGATTAGGAAGATGAATACATCACATGTTTGCTGGGTTTTACTGGTGATCAGCATGTGCGTGTGTTTAGGCCTGTATGTGTGAATGGTCTTCTTTATCTTTGTCTGTAGTATGTGCACACCCATTTCAGTGTTGTGAATGAGTGTGTGTGTGTGTGTGTGTGTGTGTGTGTACACTCATGCACTCCTGTGCGTGCTTCAAAGAGGAGCACATTTTCCCACACTGCCAGCATCACTCTTCTGGGCTTCTCCTGTTTAAGAGACGGGGCCAGAGGAGCCTTCTTTTCTTTTCAGCCTCCTGGCCCGGCTCTGTTCTGTCCTGTTCTGCCCTCAATTGGACTCTGACTGGATGCCAGCAAGCCAGGGGATGTACGATGCCCGCCAAGAGGCCAGGGTCTTTGTTCAAGGGGTTTCTAAGAGTCTTGAGATGTCGAGCACAACTCTGCGAAAACCTGAAAAAGTTATACATAAGAGAAGGAAGTGTTAGTTTGACGGTTAGCAAGCGCTAGCGAGTGTAGTGTACAGAATTTACTGTGACGGATTTGACAGTGTGTGTGTGTGTGTGTCTGTGTGTGTGTGTGTGTGTCTGTGTGGACATATATAGATGCAAAACATGGGATGCAGAAATGAATTCTCCAGGCTCCACTTTAGGTGAAGACTTATTGTAATTGACATCATGCCAGATGTGGTAAATGTAGTTCTGTGAGCTGGGGCTAAGATGTCACATGACGTTGATGTTGTTAAATGACTGACAGCTGATATCATGGACTGAAAACATTTAAAAAACCGGTTGTTCCTCTGGCCTGTGTTCTCCTTTTATTTGTTGGAAATGTATTTTCTGACATCATGATTATGGTCATACTTAGAGGTCTGCTTACTGCCCTTCTAGTTTTATTCATATGTTCATTCTTGTAGACTTTATTTCGACAGTGTTGGTTACAAACAGTGTCCACCAGGAGTATATATTAAACTGTGTCATCAGCTGATTGTCAAACACTTCTGGTCAAATTATTATTATTATTATTACCAACAGTGTGTGAGCTCTGTTGGTTCGTGGAGCTCACGTTTCCCTGACAACAGCATCAGTTAGAACTGTTGGGTGTCAAAGCCTGTCAAGTCCTGAAGAAAACACTCTCACATTGTTTCTACGTGTTTCTGTGTGGAACAGCACTAACGTCTGTTATAGTTCTGTCTTCACACTTTCTCACGTGTTCCTTTTGGTTGGATTTCTGTGATTTGTTATCAACTGTAAAGTCAGAACAAACACAAATCTTTTCCACCTTAGAATCATTCCTGCCTAGTTTAGCCGAAGCATTTATCAAGCATTTTTCTTGGTTTGTTAAATAGGTGAATGAAGAGGTGGCCATGTTTGTTCCCAACATTAATCAGCCGTGACTATTGCTGGCGGGGTTGATTCCTGACAGTGAATCTGTGTTAGCTGTGTTTTTTCTGTGATCTGTATGTAAATTAATATTCCATATGTGTGCATGTTTAAACCTACAGGTTGTGTACGTGACAGCTACATTTCCTTACGCCATGTTGCTGATCCTGCTGATCCGAGGAGTGACGCTGCCAGGAGCTTACGAAGGCATCAAGTTCTACCTCTACCCGGACATCTCCCGTCTCTCTGACCCTCAGGTAGGCCTGGTGTCTCTCTCTCTTCCACCGACAAACAGGTAAAGAAGTCAAAGTACCACAAAGGTGGTAAGAAAAGAAGGTGTTGTGATTTGCAGCCAATTAGCGTTGCAGCTGCAGTTTTATCACGGGGCTGCGGTTGTCTTTAATCGTGTGTTTCCGACCCCATTTAGAAGAGACCCGGAGGATATGGAGGTCAGAGCACACATAGCGGGTCACTTATAGCAGCGCAAATAGAAAAAAAAACAGCACATTTGCTCACAATCACAAAACGTTTTTAACATAATAAGTTTAAAATATAACCTCAAACATCGCAGCTGTACAAAAAGAGTTGTAACCCTTAGCGGCTGCAGGTGGCACATGTGTCAAGGTGGCGTGTCCTTGCCCGTGGCTGCTATTAGATTCACATGGAGCTGAGTAGCTGCCAGGGGGACAGGTGGTGTGGTTGTTGCTGTAATGCGATGGGGGATCAGTCTTTTTTTATGTAGCATTTTATTCCAAAAGCACGTTTATTTCCCGTTTACACAAAACAGCTGCTTGTTATGTTATGTTACACAGAAAGTGGTCTCTCAAGGCTTCATACAGATATAATTATTTCATGGTTTCCCTCATACGTCCCACTCTGGTGGCAGTAATACTGCGATGGTTACAGGAATATGGAGCCAAGATTATCATAGCTGAGCCGACACTTCCTCCTGGTGATGACATGATCAAGGGTCAAGTAAAGAGTGAGCTTTCAGAGCTTGAGAGGCTGAACTGCACACACACACACACACACACACACACACACACACACACAGCAGACCTCCTTGACCTCGTCTGGAAAAGGCAGACAGCTCAGGTCGCTAGGCAACAGTGCACAAGAAAATGTCAGTGGATGGGGTGTCATGACAACGTGAATCGAGACAGATGAAGAGATAAAGTGAGAAGGAGATGGAACAGATTTAACATAGTGATCAATAAATGTAAAAAAAAAAAAAAGGGGAAATGATTGACATTGGAAAAGACTGATGATTGGATCCCTTCAGCGATCGACCAATCACAGCTTAACGACTGTAAGTTGACTTGGCAGACCTGTCAAGCTTTGGATTCCTCTGCATGTTGAAGTGATGTGTAAGGAAGTGATGACACAGTTTGTTTATCTGCTGTGACATAAACACTGGAATCCTTAGCATGAACTGCAGTATTAACCTGTCATTGTGTTCAAGGCCAAGGATATTATCATCACGTGTGTCTTGAAGATGGAGCTTCAGCCTCAGCCTCAGGAAAATATCACGTATGTGGCCTTCAAGGACACATTCAAAGTCAGCTGGAGGTGTTTTCAACCAACCCACTGAGCTGACATAGCTAGCTAGCTGATAACATCTACCGGCTGCAGTTTTTCATTTCAGCAGGCAAAATGCTGGAAATGAAGTCATTGTATAAATCTGCCACAGTTATCATTTGGGAATGGCTGGCAGAAACAGAAAAACAGAAAATGTTAAAAATAACCGAGCATATTTCATTTACATTTTTGTATTCAGCATAAAATATTATGCAGGTTTACTTTTTTCTAGAATAAATATGTTATTTTTTCACCTTTCAGAAGAATACAGATAGTCTCCCTTGCATTATTGCATGTTTATTTCATGGATATAGAATTTTGGTTACAAGTTAATGAATTGAATCGTGGTTTACAGAATCGAATCGAATCGAATCGTTACAAAAAAAAAGAAATCGCCCTTGAATCGAATCGCCAACTACTGTATCGTTAATCAAATCGAATCGCTGTGAAGTCAAAGATTCACACCCCTAGGCAGTATGGAACTAAAAGTCTGTATCAAGCCTTGAGCCTCACTTGGATGACATAGTAAACTAAAACATGAACTCTTGAAAAGCTACATGTTACCAGTTACATTTCATGTTCATACCAGTGCCTTTAAACACTAAAAAGGTAGCCTATAACATGCTATTTGGTGTATTCCTGTTGGGTAAAGTTAGAGAGAGATAGAAACAGTGCAGAGTGATAGACGGGGAAGGAGTGAGACAGAATGGACAAACAAAGACACAAACATGGGCAGGGAGAGAGTGAAGGAGGGCGATAAAGAAGCGCTGCTGTTTGGCAGAGGAAGACATTACTTCTGACACCAATGTTAAATTAGCTTCCTCTGGGACAATCAGGCCTCTGTTCTGTTCCCCAGGCTGTGTGCAGTGTGTGTGGCCGTGTGTCACTCGCTCCTTTTACACCCCTGAACTTCATCATGCCTCCTCTATTCTCCTCTTCCCTATAGCCGCCTCTCCTCCCGCTCACTCTCCACCCTGCTCTGTGCATCACTCCTCCTCTCTACACTTCTTTTCTTCTTGTGTTTTCAGTAGTGTTTCTCTCGCTAGTGAAACCTACCTTCTAACTTCACATTTCCAGCATCGGAGTATGTTCTTTCCCTTCAACACAACAAGATGGTAACATGATGAGCTGATAAGTAGATGGATTAGCTCACATATTCAGGTACAGGTGGTCGTCCCTTCCAGGGTTTGTTGTTGTGTTTAAAACTTAAAACTGCCATAGCCACTTGTGCCTTATGGGATTTATAATCACCACATGAAGTAGATTAAAGTGCTAAACATCCAGCAACAAGCTAAAGGTATTAACGTCAAGATCAACTCTGTCTATCTACTGTTTGGCCTGCTGCAGCTGAGAAGGGCAGTCATAGTGAATCAAAACACTAAGGTTATTTTTAATCTTAGTTTTGTTAGATTTTGTTTAAGAAATGTTTCGCTATCCAGAAACCTCCTAGATTTAGATTTAGAAGTCTCGGATGCAGCAAAATGGCAGCTTTGGAGTAAAAAAAAAAAGTATTTTTCAGCTAATTTGAAACATTCTGTCAACAAAATAGTTGCAGTAAACTCATGTAAAGTTTGTTATATGACAGCAACATTCACATTTGTAAAATCACAACAGAATGAACCAGTTTCATATCATCTCTGCCCAGATGTCACATGTAATCCTGTTAAAAAACGGATGTGTTTTGCTTTTTTCACACACTCCAAGCGCTGTCGTCACATTCATCTGCTGACGGGAAACATTTCTCCAAACCTGAGTTTAAGACATATGAAGTAGGAGAACAAAACATTTCAAAAAGAAAAATCTAACACTGTTTGGATCTGATTCATACGAAGAGTGGAACGTGGTACATCCACATTACAGCCAACGTTATCCAGCTTTCACACAGTGGAAACGTTTCCTGGAGCCACAGTCTCAACATAACCAAACACAAGCCGGCCAAATTAGGCACAACATCAACAAGTGCTTCTCTCTGTGCCTGGGTCTTTAAGGTTTCCCTGCGCTGTGCAGCCATCAGCCGAGGGGTGAACCAAAGGGAACATTAATGAACATTAGGAGAGAAAAGCCTGTTCTTCCACAGGAACAGGCCTGTGTTTGTGAGGTCACAGAAGTTGCCATAGTTACTCCCAGGAGGGAGCGAAGACCGTGCGTTTGTTAATTGTTTCTTGGTGGGGAAATGAGATTAGTGGCTGAATGGTTATGTGAGAGAGTTTGCAAAGTGCCATGCTGCATTAAGTTTGAATCCGCTAGCACACCGTGCTGTCCTCTGGGTTCTAGGGTTCTGTACTGAACAGAACTGGACCTCAGCTGTTGCGAGGAACCTGTGGTTCTTTTATAATCTGTGTGGGTTTCTCCTCATGGTAAAGCAATAATGTCCCAAACTGTAGGGGGCAGTGTATCTAAAAATGGCCACAATCAAGTTCCATTCCTCACAACGCCATCCTCCTCGTAATGATTTGAGCTAGAAATGTAAAAATGCTGAATGTTTGAACCCTTTATAACACCGGAGCTGTCCTCTGTTCATTCCCAGCAAACAGTGGGAGTTGGTGTATAATATACAAATATGAATATTTAAGCACTGGAAGACTACAATCCACTTCTAAGATGTTAATCCATGATTCATGGCGCTCCAGTGTGAGACATCATTTCAGTACAAAGTCACTGAGATGATGAAAATCAAGAAGATAAGGAGTAACCGATAAAAAGTCACCTCTTCACCGAGCTTGGAAACCTTTAAATGTGAAATCCTATTTATGGTAATTCTGTGATTAAAACAATCACAAAGCATTAATGTTGACAACAGAATGGGAAGCATCAATAAGGTGGAAATTAAACTAAATTACTTTCTCAAACACTGGTTTGTGTATTAATACATGTTCGTTCCAACAGGACCGTTAGAGAAGTCATGCCGAGGAGCTATCTGTTGTTTTCCCTGACTTTGTCAACGATCTGTCATCCCGGGTGTTTAACCCATTCTCCCTCAGGTGTGGGTGGATGCTGGAACCCAAATCTTCTTCTCCTATGCCATCTGCTTGGGCTGCCTCACTGCTCTGGGAAGCTACAACGCCTACGACAACAACTGCTACAGGTGTACTTTGAATGAATGGATGCCACGTTCAGTATCTTTGCACGACAGAAAGTGAAAAGCTCTTACAGTAAGTGTGACGCCCTTGTCTGTCTGTCCTTCTCCTCAGGGACTGCCTCATGCTGTGTTGTCTAAACAGCGGCACCAGCTTTGTGGCGGGTTTCGCCATCTTCTCCGTGCTGGGCTTCATGGCCTTCGAACAAAATGTTCCCATCGAGGCCGTGGCCGAATCCGGTGAGGGAGTAACCATCACGTTTCTTAACACCATGGCTGTATACTATATCTGACTCAGAGACTGGAGAAACATTTATATAACTCCACACCCTTCACTGGAGCTCTCAGACCCCCCATTATCATTTATTCAAGTCCGTATGAATGATTTAGTGAATGTGAAGAGATTTGAAATGTTTGTCTCGGAGCACGGCGAGGACAGAGCTCAGTGTTTGTGTGCGTCGTCAAATGCAGGTGTTAAATAACGCAACGGCATGCCACCTCTTATTTTGAAGCAATCAGTCTTATTTTGCAAAATCATTCACTTCCCCCCGAGGCCAGGCACCGTGCCACTTTGTGCACTTATAGTACATTTACACGTCTATCTGCGAGAGAATAATCCTGCTAATACCACAGCCTTTCTCCAATAAAAGGAGGATAATAATCATCATAATAATACAGTGTAATAATCAGGTCACTAGTAATTAAGGGCACGCTCATTAAGCAGGCATCGGCAGGAACCAGAGAAAAGCAGATCAGATCCATCTGGTCGTAACATTATGAAAACAAATAAATAGGTATTTTAATTACACTGCAAAATTTTACGCTGTGAATTCACAATAAATTATTGGATAAATTTTGCATGACTTTCACAGTAAGGATTACAGCAATATACTGTGAATTAAGTCACAGCAATTTACTGTGATTTCAGTATTGTGATATTACAATGCATTGTTGTAAAAGCACAACTGTATACTGTAACTTTACAGCTTCTATGGCAATGCAAGTACTGTGATATTACAGTACATTACCGGGGAATTACAACCTTTTGCTGTACATCATTACAACAAGGCCCTGTACTTTTACTGTGAATTCACAATAAATTATTGGATAAATTTTGCATGACTTTCACGGTAAGGATTACAGCAATTTACTGTGATTTCAGTATTGTGATATTACAATGCATTGTTGTAAAAGAACAAACAACTCTGAGGTAAAGTCAATGTTAGCCCAATGGCATATTTATTTACAAATAAATATTTTTCAACATTAAGCAAATGTCAAGAAATTCAAGAATACAAGAAATTCAACTTCCTAGTCAAACTTTCCAAAGCCATCTTAAAATGCAGAGAAATTGTGCAGAAACTTGCGAGTGAACTACCTGTCTCACTATGATGGCCACTCAAAGTCAATAGGTTTCCTCAAAAGGGCGCTCACATGAGGGTTCATTGTTGTCCGCTCCTTGGTCTTTGAGCCTCTTCGAGGATTGATGCCCAGGAAGCACCTGTTAATAAGCAAAGATAGTTTCAGTTTTTAATAGATTTATGGATGAGTTTGCGAGATCAGGATGGTCTCACCAGGCTAGCCTCAGGTACCTCCATTGTCAGCAATTTAGAACTCAAGACAATCATTGAGTTGGAAGCCTGTACTATAATGTGAATTACAAGGTTAAATGAGATCTTTATACAATACCTTTGAATGAACTCCAGCGTCGCCGATCCAGCAGCAGGATACTCGAGGTTGAAGACTTAATAGCTGCTGAAGAAAGCAGCTACTCCGTGTAAAAACAAAGGGTGTGGTCCCATCACGACATGTCCCTCGATGGAAATCAGCCATCCAGAGGGCTTCATCATGTCACCTGAAAATGAATAGATACAACATCATGAGCACTTTGAGATCTGCTTCAGATACAAAGGGCTATACAAATGTAATTTGTTATCATTATTATTATTTATTGTGGTGATGTAGATTTCTAGAATCAAAACAAAATACTGAGTTAGAAATGTCGACACTAGATCCAAGTAACATTACCTTGAATGATCAAGCAGGAGGTGCTGGGGCGTTCTGGAGTACTAATGTCCACAGTAGTGGCACATGGCTGTAACATAGTAACACACAATAGCATGGATTTAATATTAAAGGATAAATATTGTTCATTGTCAGAGGTAGTAAATCATAAAAGGTAATCAATGGCTTCTAATGTAATCACTCATTTTACATTTTAAATATATAAAGGATGCGTCAGGTGGTAGAGCTGATGGGTCCAGTGGTAGAGCTGATGGGTCCAGTGGTAGAGCTGATGGGTCAGGTGGTATAGGCCCAGCAGCCTGCAGGTAGGACCCCTGCTGCCTAAACATGAATTTGCAGTCCTGTGTGTTTTCTGTAGCAGTCAGTCACCCCACACTAGTAATAATAGGGGGCATTAGTATGTTGTTTTGTGTGCTGAACAAAGTTATACACATTCTCATACACATGCTCACATCCAACCAATTTACAGTGGAACATTGTGGTGCATTTTAACTCGTCACCTACCTGATCTATTTCTCCTCACTCTAAGCCGGACACTGAACAAGATAGTTAGCCTGATCTAGAAAAAAAGAAAAAGGAGAAATTACACAAAGGCAACCAACAATATGCATTTCAGTTTGAATGCAGATTATGATCATGAGTATGTTGTAAAAAACATGATCTGTACATAAAACGTAATGGACATTTTTGGAGTTGCATCACCTGTGTACTGCGATATTATCCCTAGCTGAAACTCGATCGAGAGCAAAAACGTTTTTGCAGAATAGTAGCCTATCCATGCATGGAGAGGAGCCGCTACATGCCCGATAGACTAGCTAGTCATTAGCCCGCTTAGATCGGCTACCGTTCGGCAAAACCACTTTTGCTCTGGAGTAAAAAACGAACGGGAAAGTAAGTGAAAAAGTTGGTGCTTAATGTTGCTACGTGTACTTTTCATTGCGTTATGTTCGGCCACATAGCCCCGGTTTGATATGAAGCTGAACTGGAGGATGCGGGTGTATTGTTAGCTTCGGCTAACACGGGTAACCCACTGTCTCGGTGCGGAAAGACCACTCATGAGAGGAGAATAGTGACGGCGACGTTACGCTAATATGCAGCAAAACACCGCCGCCGCATGCGCTCACCCAGAGCAGACGAGCCCCGCGAGCGAACATGACGACAACAATACCAGTAACAGTCCGTAACGAAAAGACATCCGAGTGGAAACAACGGCCCCCTACTGACCAGTTCAGCTTCAAATCAAACCTGGGCTACATGGTCTAACCATATGACACATTGAAATGTACACGTAGTGACATTAAACACGAACTTTTTTACTTCCTTTCCCGTTCGTTTTCCTTCTTATTTCTCTCTCGTCTTATTGTTTTTATCTCACGTAGCAAATCGTTGCTAATCGTGCTAGCAGCCGTTTGCTAGCTAGTATTATTACTACTGCTATTAGCAAATGCTGTGAGATAACGTTCAATAATTTCGGGCAGTAAATATTATTATCATACTACAACAACATGGGTGTAAGTGAGTTAATCATGCTGCTCACCTTCTCCATTCAGTCGGGATGAGAAGAGGGAAACCGCCGCGCCTTCAGTTCAAACCAAGTTCGGTTATGTCATGTGACTTCCCAGGGTATAGTTCAATACAGTATTTCACTGTAATAATACTGTTGAATGCTGTGAAATCCTTGCATTTTTTACTGTGTTGCTGTGATATTACAGACCTTGTTGTGATATAACAGGGGTTTTTTGATTGCAGGATTTTACAGTAAAATTAGAGTTAGATGCTGTAAAAATCCAAAGATACTGTAGTTTTTACAGGTATTCATTGGGATATTACAGGGGAACTAAATTACAACAAGTTACTGTAAAATAATACTGTTATTTATTGTGAAATGCTGGTAATTTCTAACAGTGTAATGGTCAAAAGTCCGACAATGACATGATTTTGCAAAACAGCAAAATAAAGCAGAGAAAAAGGGTGTAACTGAAAATCAAATGCTATAATTATTGCTATTAAGCCTCCGTCTTGTCTCTCACCAGCTCTAATGAGAGTCTTGTTCATGGTTTTGGGATGCAGGTCCTGGTCTTGCATTCATTGCATATCCCAAGGCTGTTACTATGATGCCCCTGTCTCCCCTCTGGGCCTGTCTCTTCTTCATGATGCTGATCTTCCTGGGTCTGGACAGTCAGGTGAGAGAACTGAGATCATGGAGAATGTATGAACTTCACATATACTTGGGTTTTATTTTGTGAACCCCAAATAGATTTCATGTAGCGTTTTAGAGTAACAAACAGCAGACGTGTATTTAGTTCTGCATCATATCAACTCATAACCACATTTACATGCTTAGTCACTGCAGAATGACTATGTTTATTTATTTTACCGCACCATCTTGTCATGTAACTGATATCTCCTCTTTTTTTACTTGACAGTTTGTGTGTGTGGAGAGTTTAGTGACAGCTGTGGTGGACATGTACCCAGAGACCTTCAGGAGAGGCTACCGCAGGGAGCTGCTGATCCTGGGCATGTCTATAGTCTCCTTCTTCATAGGGCTCATCATGTGTACAGAGGTAGGACTCCACATTCACATCTTTACGTTAAACGTCACACACGTCAGGTTTTAATAACCGTGTGTTTATTAACTAATAGTTAATTATTTATGAAAGGATGACTTAAAATTGAATGATTATTTACTGGGTAAACAGGAAGACATGTTAGTCAGGAGAAACAAGGGGGAAAAATAAACAGTTTTGTCACAATTTCTGAAAAATATATGGAAAATATAGATTAGTTTTGTTATATAAATGTAATTTATTGTGTTGTTGGATTAACGTTATTACGAGTGCATTGCCTTCCAGTTTCCCTCAAGCGGGAGATCATGCAGTTTTTTGACCACACTGAAAATGTCGTTTTTTAAAAGGCTAAAGGTCAATTATGGATCAATTACATTTGACCTTTGGACCTACAAAGCTCTGTAGTGATTGTGCTCGGATCACACGACGAGAGAGAGAAAGTCATCGTCATCATCATCATCATCATCATCATCATCATCATCATCATCACCACCACCATCATCATCATCATCACCTCCAATTTACTTGCTGAGCTGAGACCCAGCCAGGTACATTCTAGAAAAGGACTGGGGTCGGCTCTCCGGTCAGACCTGCGTTCGTTCATTCATGTCGCCAGCTCTTCTGTGCTTTTAAGACCTTTCATCTTCAAGTCATAATAATGGAAGAGATTCTGCATCAAGAATATCCACTAAAAGCCTCTCATGTGTCCACATGCTCTCTCCATTACTCCCCACTGTATGCATGCTACTGTTCTCTGGTGGCCCATAACACTCAGGAGAGGCGGGGGTTTGGATTTTATACATTAGAGTACAGCACTTTCTCTGTTCTTCTTATTCTCTTATTCATCTGTCAGCACCTGCACTCTAGACATTTATTCCTTTCTGCCACCAAAGAGCCGTCATGAATGAAATGTCTCAAGAGGCCCGGAGACCTTCCAGCACGGGTCAAAAGGTTCTCCGGGAGTATAGCTTACTATCTGGCTGTAGTACCCGGGAGGAAGAGACATGTTGAGCTGTGATGTCACCCTACTCCCAGATTCATGGGAGATTTTATTCATGGGGACCCTTTTAGTGAAGCAGAAAGTACAGATGGGTTGCTTGAGTGGAGGTGGAGTAGGTAGAGTGGATGTAATGCGAGCACCACCACTGACACTCCAACAATGGAAACTTTTAAAGGAATTTTGGGGGAAATATTTGCTTTCTCCCTGAGAATAAGATGAGATGAGATTGATACCACTCCCATAGTTTTGATTCAAAGCTCCAGCTAGCAAACTTTTAGCTTAGCGCAGCACAAAGAGTGGACACAGGAGCACGTTTTGTTGTCACCATGTGGTCAAATTGTAGGAATGAAGTGAGATACGTGTTAATTTGCTTTAGAGAAGCTTTGACTTGTTGTCAGAACCAGGCTAGCTCATTCTCAGATTTATTCTAAGCTATGCTAACCTGCTGCTATACTTAATGACAGATATTAGTGGAGCAATAAGGCAGAACTCCCAAAACAGGTGTGAACATTACATATAATGCAGTAGCTTATAATGAACGCACAAAAAAATATAGCTTTTTTAGACAACATTGCTTTAAAATCCTCATTTATATTATAAGAAATATCAATGCCAAGTCTATGTTGGTTGACTACATGCCACCATGACATCGACCCCCCCGACAACCAAACAAGGAAGCTTGATTCATTGGTATTTGATGGGATCTCTCCGAGTCTGATGCTCATACAGCGGCTGTGACAGAAAACTGACGTCTGTCTCATCCTATCAGGGCGGAATGTACGTCTTCCAGCTGTTTGATTCGTACGCGGCCAGCGGGATGTGTTTGCTGTTCGTGGCCATATTTGAGTCTATATGTATCGGCTGGGTGTACGGTAAGATCTCAGAGAAATGTTTTGACTCCTCGCCCTTGTCAACTCAGATACCGTCAACTGTCACACATTTCTGCAGAGAGAAAACTGTCCATTGTGTCATGCTTTTATCCACTTTGCTGCAAATAATATTTCTTCTCTGCCCTCTGCTGGAGAACAGGCTCCAACACATGCATCACTCATTTAGTGTTATACAGTACAAGGCACATATGATATTGAAAATTATATTATGGTATTATAGCAGCTTGAAAGGTTCTGGATTTTTACTGAGCAAAAAAAGTAATGCAGTGCCTTTTTTCTATTTAATCATGCAATGGATGCACAAAGGAATATGTGGCTTTGACTTCTAGATTTAAATATTATCACATTTATCATTATATAAGGAGACTATTTGAGAATAAAGTAAAGACTATTTTCTCCTCAAAGAAAGTTTCGGACAACATTTTATCTTGATCTATTCATCAGCTCTGTTTAGATGACCAAATATTTTTCAGCTTTCCAAAGACATCAATCACGTCATTATTTTTGACGGCACACGCAGAGACTCCCAGTGACACTTCTTTGCATTTCAGGTAGTGACAGATTCTACCTAAATATTGAGGACATGATTGGCTACAAACCTGTCTTCTTCATCAAATGGTGCTGGATGATCCTGACCCCGGGCATCTGTGCTGTGAGTTTGACCGGAGACACAGAAATCAAGCATCAGCATCACGTAGATGAGCTCAGTAGTGAAAGATGGACGCATTCAGAGAATACTGTTTTTTATTCTGGATTTCAAATTGATAGCGATATTTATTTATGGAATAAGATCAAATTTGAATTTGGAGATACTTATATAATTAAGTTTTGTCCTCAAGCTGGTTCTGTATATCCTGATACACTAGACCTTAATGTTTTTGGATTTATGTTATTGTGTGTATACTGTATATGAAGGCTCCATGTGGCCTTACATATAACAGTACTGTACTCTGAAGTAGAAGAGGCATTTCCTTTCTCCCAGCGAAAAAAACAACATTTACAAATAGGATGTTATTTCCATCTCCTGCAGGCAATTTTCCTGTTCTTCCTGATTAAATACAAACCGCTGAAGTACAACAACGTGTACACCTACCCTGACTGGGGCTATGGCATCGGCTGGTTCATGGCCATGTCCTCGATGGTCTGCATCCCTCTGGGGATGGTCTGGAAGATCTGGATTACTCCTGGCACCTTCTCTGAGGTACAAACACATAAACAAATCATGCAATTTGTACTGACTTCTTAGTTTTTTCTCGGTTTGCACAGAGAAATGCTGACTTTCATTTAGAGTCCTGAAGGTCACAAAAGCAGGACAGCAGTCGACACCTTGTAATGAAGGAAATGACTGAAAATAGCTGAGAAAATAATGACTTCTCAGAGGAATTGTGACACAGTTGATCCCCCATCGTTGCTCGAGGGAGGATCAATTAAACCTGAGATGATCAGTGGCCTCTATCAATCTATCTGCTAAATGCTGCTATTAGAAATAGCCTTGTTGTGGGAGACTGGAAGGTGACCTCTCCTCTCTTTCTCAATGCACTCTGCAGAGAATGAAGAAGTTGACGACTCCCAGCCCGGACCTGAAAATGAGAGGGAAGCACGCCGCCCTCAGCCCTTACGCTGCTAACGATGCAAAACTTAAGTCGGATGGGAAAATATCCACCATCTCAGAGAAGGAGACGCATTTCTAACCGGCCGCGTGAACCGAACGACCAAGCTGCCTGCCGTCTTCACAAGTCCAACGGATGAAAACTACAGCAAAACAACAACATTATCCACCACTACGCAAAACAGGAAATTAAACAAATGACTGTGTGTTATTTTTTTGTAAAAAAAAAAGGGGGAGGGGGGGGAGGGAAGTTATCACATGATTTGTAGTCTGCTTCTGTTTTTGCACAAACTTTGATAACACATTTGTTGTTGTTTTTTTCCAGTTAACACTGTGACTATAGCAGCTGTTTCTTTCTTTTCTAACCATTAATATTTTTAAAAATCTGTTAGATGACATACGATATGTGGTTAAATCTGGTGTTGGGACCTTGTCAGGACCGGTCACACTCGTGTCTGGGCCTGTAGAACCATACCAATGTGCTGTGCCTCTCTATTCGGTACTAGGTACCCAAATGTGACGATCTCAGATGTAGCAGCTTGGGGACCTTTCTACATAGTTTCGTGCGTTAAGAGAAAAATGCAGTATGTGTCAGTACTGAGGTAATAGGAAGGCAAACCCTGAGTACTCCTGCAAGTACAACTTTGACTTGCATATAAAGAGTTTGCCGTCAGAATCTTGGACGTCATCTGAACCAGCTGTGACTGTGAGGGCTTTCAGATCAGCGATTTTTTTTTTTTTTTAATCTACTTGAATTCAAAATTGTTGCTAAGCAACACAAGCAAAAACTCTGCTTGCTGCTGTATTTGAATAATATGATAAGGCTTTCATCACACTGGGATTTATTAGGTTCTTGAGGGCTTTGCTGATCTCTTCTCGGGAGGTTTCAGTAACATTAAAGGGCAAATTAATAGTAAAACATCTGTGATTTTACATTTGGTGTTTTCAGCTACAAATAGTGAATGACTTGCAGGCCGAGTCTAAAAAAACCCCACACCTCTTTCTCCTCTAGCTGCCCTCCTATAAGTCGTGGATATCTGTCATTTCACAGCAATTATGCAGAGCCTAACGCAGAGTGACAGACAGACATGCTTCCACCCCTGCATTTTATTTCCTGTTCCGCCTGTAAAAGAGAAGATGCATGCCCATCAGATGAGCATGCCCGTCCGTCTTTCTATTCTCTCCCCTGTCCTTCCCTCTCATCCTGAACCTCACCTCGTCCTCCTCTTTCAGTGTCTTTTCCCCATCTGTCTTCAGCTCCTCTTCATCACATGGAGGGCTTGAGAATGACTGTATGAAACTGTGATGCTGCTGAATCCTTTCGTCATAGACATCAGCGATTGATTAGTGCTTTTTTTATTAGACCTCGCTGAAAAAAGAATACAGCTCTTAATTTTGCCGTCCGAGCCACAGCGGGAGTGAAAGCACAGTCTGCTCCTGTCATCCATTTAATTGTGGTGAGAGTCAATGAGCTGGTCTCATTGTTCAGATCAATCTCACTCCATTACAGCCTCATCCAATCAACGATCGAACGACTCCCAGTCGTCCTCCTGCCTCCTCTGACTTCCTCACCTCCCCTCCTTTCTTCCCCGCTGTCCTTTGTTTCCTGATGAAAATGCAATCAGAGGAGAGCATCTGAGGGGGATGGAACTCAAATTTCTCTCTTTAAAGTTTTTTTTTCAGGAGGAGGCAAAGAAGCCAGAGGGATGAAATGAGGGCTTTGATGAGCTGAGGAAGTGTGTGTGATGGAGTAAGTGACGAGGGAAATCCAGGAAGTGTTTAGTGCCTGAAGCCCCTCCTGTCAAAGCTGTGTACATCCTCTTAAACATGTGATCGGTCCCGCTGGTGTGGTTGCATTATGACATTATCATCTCCTCACTGATGTTTGTGCAAGTTAATAGTCGTGTGCATCGGATATTATAGCCTGCTGTTTAACACTGATCATGTTGATGTATATTTTTACATGTCCTTCTAGAAACCTGTGGTCTATTTCTTGACATGAACGACGTCTTAAAAGAATTGCTGTATTAAAAAGAATACGACCTGTGTTTTGACTTTTGATATGTCGCTCAAAAGATCTCGTTATAGTCATATAATGAAAGGTGTTTTACTGTTGTGTACTGTTCTATACACATTTTGTTATTCACAGGACACATGAACTGTCTGCTTACTCATTTTTAAGAATAAATATTATAAAGGAAAACGGAGTGGAGGCTCTGAGCTTTCTATTTTACTTGAAAGGGGGGAAAAAAACGACAGATACTAACATTTCTTTGAAAAGATGAATGTGTCTTCTGTGTTTATGATAAGACTTTATAGATAAGATAAAATGATGGGATCAGATAAAATGACATTTTACAGGAAAAATATAGTATATGCATGTCGACATGTAAAGGTTAGAGGACTGGATGATTTGAAAAATAATGACTTTCTACAAAAAAAACATTTTAAAGCATACATTTACACATCCAATATAATATATATTTTAATATGAGAATAAGAAATTGAATGGTGCACAAAAAGAAACTTTACAGGCCATAGTGTAGATGTAAGAAAGCTGAAAATCAAACCTATTCAAACCCCCACTTACCTATTATCCACCCACACAGGTATTTTCACTTAATGTGGTGCTCGTTCACTCTATTTCCTCCTGTCAGGACAATATTCCTTCTTATTAGTACAATGAGTTTTGTGACATTACATCACCACTATATTTCTTCATCTCTAACTTACTGAGGCCTCTGAAATCATGAGTACAGGGCGGAGTTTAGGACCAGCAGCCTTCAGAACACATTTATGAATAAAAGGTATAAATAAGGAAATAAACAAGTTTTTTTCTATCTATGATCTTCTTAAATATTTTATTTGAGGGAACTTCACGTGCCATGTAGTCCAGATCTGATGAAATCCCTTCTGGGAGTGTTTCTCAGTGTGTGTGTGTGTGTGTGTGTGTGTGTGTGTGTGTGTGTTGTGTGTGTGTGTGTGCAGTCGTGTGTAGCATCCAACTGTCACACTCCAGAAATCAGCTTTACTTTCTGTGACTTGGATGCGACATCTCGACTTGATCCGGTGGATGATGTGAAGTGAATCTTTTGTTATTGTGTCACCGTCGCCACAGCATGGAAACTTCTGAGAGCACTTCATGAGCCGAAAAAAAACTTCAGCCGAGCAAAAGCCATTCAGAGAGGAACGTGAAGGTTAAATGGCTGTCAGCGGGGTGAATCGCTCTCTGAAACGCTGTAAAATGTTTACTTGCGTTTCTCCTTTTTTCTTCTTGGAGATGAGCTTTTATCTAAGCCCTCGATCTAAAACGGTGCTATCGGCTGACGGGCACAGAGTAATCAATACCGTATAATAATACTGTATTAAGGGCCCCTTGAAGATGAGATGGCTCTTTTATTTTTTTATTTTTTTATTTTTTTTATTTTTTTATTTTATTTGTTTATTTCGGGCATGTCAGTTAAATCATCATCACACATCATATTCACATAGTAACAAAAAATACACATGGCCGAAAGGGAAAGCGGGAGAAGCCAAGGCTTATCCGGTCCCGCCCCCATTACACACAGGATAGAATCAGAATCCGAATCTTTTCTTTTCATTGCATCTTTCATTTGACATAACTTTTCCTTTTCCTAGTGACATTTGACATAACATGTTACAGCAGTAGGTGGTACAGAGAGCTGAAGTCCAGTGCATACAGATTACATTTGTTATTTGTTATGCTCCCATCCCGTCACAACACAAGTCTACTGATTCGTGTCTCAGACACTTATCAACTCTCATGCAGTAATCTATACCGGTCAACGGTTGAATATACATACTTCTTCTTAAAGCCACTTACCCTTCTAGTAAAAGTCTAATGTAAACATTCTGAACTAAAATCACATGCTTCTACCAACCAGACATGTTACAGCTCACATCCATGTCTCTCCACAAATATCATCCCTTTGTGTGAAATTGTCATGATTGTCATGAAACACATTTTGTGAGTTCACGTCGATCTTTTACCAACAAATTCTAACCAGTTCATTTTTGAGTGCAAATGGATGTCAGTGCCGATTCTGAAGAACTCGGCTCAAGGGATGAGGTCACAGTGACTTTGACCTTTGACCTCCAAAATCGAATCACTTCTTCTTCAACTGGACATGTGAGCCAAATGTGAAGAAATCCCCTCAAGACATTCATTAGATGTAGTTTTCACCATAATTGGACTGGTGGGAGGTCAGGATGACCTTGACCTTTGACCTCCAAAATCAAATTCAGTTCATCCTTGAGTTCAAGTGAACCCATTTTGAAAACATTCCCTCCAGGTGTTCCCGAGATATCACATTTATTTAAGTGGACCTGACTGACAACCCGAAAACATTTAAATAAAGGTTCAAATCATAAACAATAATAATAATGAACAGCATTAACAGAACGGATCGGTGAGAGCAAGACGGGTAGGACAGGGAGGCCATCAGGATGAGACACAAGCAAACAAGCAAGCAAGTTATTACAACACAAACAGGCAGCCTGATGCCAGATATAAAAGGAGTGCTGGACAGACAGACTGATGAAGATGCCAGACAGATGGAAGAGCAGTCAGTGCGAGAGGAAAGCAGCATTTCTTCCCCGCTATTATGGAGAAGGCACCGCAGATTAGTTGACTCACTGTGTTCTGGGGCGACGCTTCGGGACGGAGCCAAGATAGAAACACGAGGCAACAAAAGTCAGCCTCGCCTAAAGATTAAAACAACCTAGATTCCTCTCCTTATCTTTAGATAGGGAGTGATGAAAGAAAAACAAATCACTTCACAGTGAATCCATCCCCTCACTCACTCACTCACTCACTCACTCACTCACTCACTCATAATTTGACATTTTTAAATGCACAATTTGTCAAAATGAACAATATGTATCAATTGTCACTCACACAAATCCTACACACTGTATGTCAAGTATCACATTTGTGCCCTGATACAGGTAGCACTAGCCCTCTCTACCTCGGCTGTTTGAATATGTGTGTGTTGTTCTTGGCTTTAATCTGATCCAAACGCTGTCTTGCACAGCTGATAAACACCCGCAGGCAGGAAGCCGGGTCGGGCGAGTGATTACGAGAAGGAAGGAAATAGCGGATGAACTGAAAGGCATGAGAGGGAACTGAGAAGACGGATGGGATGTGGGGCCAATTAAAAAGACAGGAAGGGGGACCAGAATCAGGGATTGAAAAGGGAGGAGCCTTGCAGAAGAGTAGAAAAACAGTAAAATTGATGAAGATGGAGCGAAATTCACAATCATGGATGAATGTGGATCTGCTTTTTCCAAAAGGAAGTGATTGAAAATCCTTTTTGAGGCTCGCCAGTGTGACAGCAAATTCCAATAAGGGGTCAATGGAAGCACCATGTGATGATTGTGAGACATCTTAGTGTAAAACTGGTGAAAAAATATGTTAAAAAAAAGAGAGAAAAGGTTCATAGAACACTACGTGTCATCGTTGTTTTGTTCCCCTGCTGGTGTGACATGAGGCTGGAGTTATTCCATAAATTTCAGCAGGGGGCAGCAAAACCAAACTACCGTGACCAAACAAGGTGAAAATACCACAGTACATATTTGTGTATTTCGGCACGTTTGTGTGTTCAAGCACCGCGTGTGCAGCTCCGCTTCATTATAGCTAAATGAATGGCTTTGCGTGCTCACAGTGCCTGACATGGACTCATCAGGTAAACTCACATCCTTGCTGGCATGACGCTGCCGTCCTCCCCCCCCACGACTAGACGATGAAATACAGCTGAGCTCGGTGTCATTGTGAGCATGTCTTTGTACATGCGTGTCTATGAGGTATGTGTCTCCTTCATTGGGAGCTGAAATCATGACCACCCAGGGTTTCACAGGCACACAACCCAGGAGAGAAGGAGCAGAAAGAAATGGATGAGCAGTAGTGGGAAATATATGGTAACACTAAAATGAGAGGAAAGAGAAGGATGGGAAAAGGAAATAGAGAGGGGAGGGGCACGAGTGAGAGTAATCTGGTGTGTAATGAAAGGAGGCAACACAAAGAAAATGGTTTCTGCATCGAGTGTGAATGTGTGTGTGTGTGTGTGTGTGTGTGTGTGTGTGTGTGTGTGAGAGAGAGGGAGGGAGAGAGACTGGACAGGAAACTCTGAGGTCAAAAAGGGAAACAATGGTCTTTGTTTGTCCTTTGTATGAAATCACAAGACAGGAGAATACCTGGTTTCCACTGCTGTTGTTTTCAGAATATATATATATATATATACAGTATATATATATATATATATATATATATATATATATATATATATATATATATATATATACACACATTAAATCCAACATACAGGAATGTCCAGTACTTGAATAATCCCACATGTCCACATATGTCCTGTGTTGCCTGTGTTTGTTCTTTAAATGACACATTAATTTCCTCTGACATTATAAACAGTCAATGAAAAGCTATTACGCTGCATGGTGAACCTTAACCCGCACGTCGACATTTTCTCTGCATGACAGTGCGGCACACATTAGAATTATGTGTGTGAGACGGTGTCACAAGGGTAAGGATGTCAAATGGGACCCGACTCGGCACCTTCTTTGAGCTCTCAGTTCATGGGTCAAAGGAGAAGACGCCCGAGGGCACCCCAGACATCTTCCTCTCCCTCCATCGCCTCCCCTCTCCTCTTCAGTAGGCAGCAAATGAAGGATAGCATGAAAAACTCAGCATTACCACCATCCATCACCGTCATTACCAGCCTCTTAGAACTACCAGGAAGTGATTATTAACTAGGGGTGACCCAGTGACTAGTAAGACTACATTATTTGGGGATTTTGTCTACATGCATTTCCAGTCTTGTATTGGTGCATCTGGTTTACAAATTATTTTTTTAAGATTATAATGTGATTGTGTGCCTGGATTTTTCCTTATAAAGATTGTGAGGCTTTCAGTATCATAATCATTGTTTGTACTTATATGTTTCCTATTTATTCCACAGTGATGTAGTCAATACTAACCTGTTTTTAACCTCCTACTTACTTTTTTATTGTATTGGGTAATTTAAGGGGAATTGACCATAATGGCTTCCATTAAGTATTTTCTTTCCCCTGCTCCAAGGAGTGATTTCTTACTATATTAATCTGTTGATTAGCTGGTCCCTAGAATTGGCTCATTGTGTGTGTAGGTACAGTATATATCTGCAGGCTTATTATCATTTTTTACATTTTTTTTTCTATGAAATGCCTGATGAAGGTCCGGGACCAAATCTTAGCAATTGATTAAATTCACCATAAGTGCTGATGCTTTCTGTTTAGCGTTATCTCCTCTGTACTCTATACATTTTTATAAAAAATGGGGTTAACATCTTTATCTCTTCACCTGCGTGTTAGCTGCTTTGTTGTTGTCTTCGCCATCTCATAGTGCGATATGAATTACTCTCACAAAAGCTGGACCTCGATTACCTGTGTGCGGCTGGCATGAATAGTGCTATGAAAGGTCAAACCACGCTCTGTGTGGTCAGCCTGGGTAGCTGAGCACCTTTTAAAAAGCTTTGTCTTTTTTCACGCCTGGTTGACATCTGCTTAATGTAATATTAGCCGCTCCTTAATGGTTTTCATTGTCCATCAACGGTGGCGTATTCAAGTCATATTTGTCTCGCTGGGTCCCTCGTGTTAAAGGTTAAAGGGGGGGAATCTCTTTTCTATTTTAAGCTCCTGTTTTTGAATCATGCAGAGGAGTGAAGAGAGACTGAAAAGATTTACACAATAAATACTGTGCGGCATGAAGAAAATCTATTACACATGATGACATGTAGATAGGATGACCGTGCCTGGGAGTTCTAGTGTGTGATTGTGTATTACAGTGGGTATACACGTACGCGCACACACACCCCAGAGTTGTGCTTAGTGTTTGCTTAGTACACCCAATGAGTGGTCTATGCCCATTGGGTAGGCCCTGTGTTGCACGGTTCTGCAGTAATAGGTTTTGGCAGCTGTGTAATTTCTGTTGATTTATCCCTGACCTTGGAAGTCTTCTTCTAGCAGTGCAGGTGTCATTTATAACACACACACACACACACACACGCACACGTCACTTTGTGGGGTCGCAAGTTTTTGACCCACTTGTGGGATCCACCCTTCCCTGTGGTCCCAGACCTCTGTAAAAAAATCAGGCAAGCTTAAAAAAAAAAAAAAAAAAATTTCAGTCACTTCATTTTATCCATATTCTAAACTTTTTTCTCTGTGCTAGTTTTTTGGTTACATATGGGACTCGATTCTAGCATTCGTGACTTGTGGGATCCACTTCCACACACACACAAATATTTCTAAATACTAAGTACTAAATAGGTAGACACAGGATGTGATGATCAAAAGAACAATCAAGTGCTAAACACTCTCTAATGTATGGTGACTTTTCTTGACAAACAAACCCCTTAATCCTATTTAAGGTTAACATTTTTCATTCTGGATCTACCATCAGTCTTTCTTTTTTTACAGAAAACATTTCACAAAATTAACTCTTTGCAGCACATTCTGTCCTCAGTGACCGTTTTATTTATTGAGGATAGTAACTTGTCATGCACCATTTGCATTTGAAAAATACAAACTTAGTATAAAGTCTCAGTAAAATCAACAACAAAAACAGAGTAACATACAGCTAACACCAGCAACTTAACCAAGTTATGATGACTGAGAAAATGATAACATTGTGAACTAAGCATGCAGCATTCAGTGCAAAACTTTTACTCCTTCTTCCTGCGAAGGGAAGAAATGCGGTTTTTAACAAAATATTTCACTGCCCTCCAGTCTCGTCTCTTCAGGGCTACAGGTTCTGCAGTGATGCAGCGCTGACAGTCCCCCTTCCCTGGGACCTGCTGCATCACAATGAATGTCTTTGTACTGCAGAACATTCTTCTGGTGTCCAGTTTTTTCACTGCACTTTGTTTCCCTGAATGGGCATAATAAAGACACGTTACTGAGTTTTGAGAACTTTAAATCATGACTAGAATGGAAATACTATCAGATTGATTCAATTGGTCATCCAATGAAGTACAGACTTGGTTGACAGACCATACAGGACTCTCCGACAGTCAGAAAAATATACACAGTTTTACCAACCTTTAAAGGGGACATATTATGCAAAACTCACTTTTTCCTTGCTTTAGTATATATATATAGATATATATATAGATATAGATATAGATAAAGATATTTGCGTATCCGGAGTGTGTAATGGGAATTTTGGATGTTTGTAATTTATTATCAGAATATTTGTCAGGCCAGACGTCGATCCGCATCTCCTCTTCTGACTGTTATGCTATGACAAAAATGAATGCCTGTTTGTAGATGATATGAACATGAGTGCCACATTGACATAAGATAATTTCAGGACTATGACGCCTGTGTTCTGTAAATCTTGACCTTGCCTGTACATCTTGTCTTTGTAAGATAGGACATGATCCGTCCTCTGTCCATGGTTCCTCCTCCTTAAAAGGGAGATTGTTGTTAGACTCAGGGTCGTTCCTGCTGATTCTGAACCTTTGCATCAGAAGGCAGGGGTGAACAGTACTTTTTTTCTGCAGATGAGAATACTTAGTGAAATAAACCTCGGAGAAAAAGCTGATCCTGGTTGTTGATCTTTATCGGGCAGATTCATTTTTCATTTCATTTTCAACAAGTGCCTCCCCATCCCTTAAGTGTGATTTTCAACAACTAAGTCAATATTTTGTACCTGCCGGAGCCAGGAGTTGGGTCTCTAAATGAGCCGTTTGGATTTCGACCAGATTGTTACGTAACAGTCCGGTCATTTGAATACTCCCGGCCCTGGCACTGGTCTGTTATTCACAGCCAGTGAGCTACGTTAATTATAAGCATGTTGTGCTAAAGGACAGTTAGCGTAAGCTGTAGGCATGACAGACCAGAGTGGTATTCCATCAAACTCGCTAAGCGCAAAGCCGGGCTAATTTTGATAAGCCTCGCTAACTTTAGCGAGAGTTGCGTTCCATCAATGTGACTTGAGGCACTCTCCGCTAAGTAACCATGGGAATTTAGCCGACCAAACTAGCCTGCTCCGGGGCAGGCTAACCATCAGGCTTACTTCGCTGGGGTTTCAGAGAAGTCCGTCTGGACTGGAGGTAAGCAGCCCAGTTTACCAAAAACATGGAAGTTTTTACGTTAGGGAAGAAAAGCAGTTGTAGGATTTCATTTGCTCTAACTACAAAATGAAGGCATACCTTCATTTTAAATCTTATTATTGTTAAAAAGTGCAACATGCATCAGATGTTTATGACTGTACAGCTCTGAAAGTAGTTTTGCTGAGACATTTAAAACCATACAAACTAAAAATCACTATGATGTTTTAAGAATTAGATGGTAGGTGTTCATCGTAGCCAATTATACTGCTCCCCTGGCTTTCCTCTCACTCTGTTCCTATTGGATCTTACTCTCCTTCTTTCTACTTACACACTTTTCTGTCATCGATTGCCAAAACAGTCAATATCCTCTCACGTGTGTTACCACCATTATCCCAGCTCTCACTGTCTGAGCAGCTTCTGTGTGTGTGTGTGTGTGTGTGTGTGTGTGTGTGTGTGTGTGTGGGAGACCTGATCAATGGCAACAATTGAAGACAAGAGAGTAGTAAATAGATCTTTGTACATTTGCTTGTTTTAAAAAGAGGCAAAATGTAAATCTAGCAGGCTGTGGAAAAGTAGGTATTGCACCGGTCCGTTACCTCTCTTTTTATTTAGATATTACAAGGCACCCAACACAATCTATTTGATATAGTTCTTTGTTTTCTGTTTTCCAGATGCATACTGTTAAAAACATACTATTCATTCATGTTATGCTGATAAAAAGCACATCAAACACGTAGGTAGAATGAGGATTTTAGGTGGTTGGGAGTGGTTGGAGGCTGGATCATAGATTTGATCTGAATTCTGTATTTGACAAAAGTGAAGTTTAAAATGCCAGTGTGCAGGTTAAAACAAAGCAGAAAATTGAATGTAGAAAGGCAGATATAATGTTTATTGTCATGATTCTGATGATTATTATGATCATAATGATACTGTTTTATCTTTTAGTATACCTTTTAATATATTATTGATGTCTCGTTAAATAAGAGAGAATCCGACCAAGAAATACAAAGATTCCTCTTGTGTGACCCGTGACGGTTCTCAACCACTGAACTATGCATAACGCCATATTCATGATGACTTTGTTGACATTGAAATTACAGCCATCATGACCTTCTTTTCATCCACTGAGTAGGTCAGGGTGTCATGATAAGTGCCGATTACATTTAGTACATGCAGTTTATCAAGCAGTTACCCATTAAGAACACATCTCTCATTGGTGTTCGGCATGTTGGTGGACGTTTCCATGGAAATGCTTGGTGATGGTTTGTGTTGTATAACATCGGCATTATATGTTGCCCCCTATGTGTGGAAGAAGCCCACACATAGGGGGCAACATATAATGCCGATGTTATGCCGATGTTACACCTACTTTTTACGACCCTAACATTTATCAATACCTTCGAACGTGTGGAAAACTCCCCTCTCGCCCGCCTTTACTGCTCTAATGTTCTTTTTATGGAGCGGCTCATGTTCCTCCAGTGCACTCAGCAGCGTTGAGGAGCTGTCCATTGGATTTCACGTCTTCAGCCCCGAGCGTTAACGATGCTTTCCAGCAACATTAGATATGTCCTTTTTCAGTTGTTAAACTCGGATTTCATTCTTATTATCGTGTCGCAGCAATTTGCCTTAGGTTGCAAATCTGAACCAATTCCACGGTCGCTGCTAGTCCCCTAACCGTAGCGCTTCTTCAGGTTTGATAGAGTGGTTCAAGCTAGTATTCATGTTGTATGTTTCAAATTAAGAAATTATTCTTTTATCAATCTGTAGGTCAACCAATCAGTCTACATTATGATTTGCAGCATTTCGGTATTTTGTGTCAGTGTGCTGTCTATGTGTTGTCAGTGGGTTGATGTGGGCTGATTTGGGCTAAATTGCAGTATAATGACACCAATATTGTCAAGATCAATATTATGTATTTCTCACTTGGATGAATTGAACTACTTGATGTGACATCATATCAGGGTTAGCAAGATTGTGTCCTGAGAGTTACATTAAGAGGAAATTAAAGGACGATGAAGACCTTGGGGAACTCAACACAGTAGCCATGTTTCCATTTAAATGTCTTAACGCACAATTTGAAGTAATCACAGTAGAAAAGCTGAATGTTAACGGCAAAATTTGATAAAACTTCCTCAACTGCTTGCGTGAAAATGTTTTAATTAAGTTTGCTTGAGGTGGTTTTTGGCAAAACCCACCAATTCTGACATTTTATAGACAATTAAAACCGTTTGAAACACATTCCTGAAGTCTTCGTATTTTTTCTCTTGGAGATTTAAAACCCATCGCAGTTGTTAGCACAATAACTGTTGGAAGATTGGTTTAGTTTAGGCATTGACCTCTTGGAGTCGTTGGAGTCGGGAAAGAGATATTGGTCAGGACACAGGACCTGAACAAATCAGGTTCCAAGAACCTTGATGATCCTGGACAATCCTAGAGTTTGAATGGTGCACATGTTCGTTTCACTTTCACCTCTATATCACCTACGTGTGTTTGCTTTCTTCACTGAGCCTTTTTTGGGATTGAGACATGTTGGCATTTGTCATTGTTGTTGTCTGAGAAGCATCTGAGCTCTCCTTTAAACAGAACACCCACCAGCTGAAGGATTGTGATTGTGGTGGTGATGGGTAAAGACACAAGACAGCATACAATTAGACAGAGACAGAGAGAGAGAGAGAGAGAGAGAGAGAGAGAGAGAGAGAGAGAGAGATGTTATCCGTCCAAAAACACCTCTGGCGATTCCAAAATGAATCTCCTCATCATGGCCGTGACCTCTAGGCCCCGTTGTAAAGCACGGTGTAATTGAGGTTAACGGTGTTATTTGACCTTTTGAAGCTTCCGCCTTCTGTTCAAACATTTCCCACTAAACAGTGGAAAATATAAGAAACGGCCACCTTTTAAATATTCTTATCTGCCGCTCCAGAAGGGTTGTAATGTGAAGCGGCGTATTAAATCCATGCCACTGAGGGTCAACATCACATGGAGGGTGCAGATAAAGTGTTTTAGAAGAATAAAATGGACTTCAAACCGAGTGTTACGATTCTGCCTCCCTCCCTCTCTCTCACACTCACATAAAACAACCGTTTAGTGGTAAAATGAGTTTCTCATTCCAAATATCTATAACATCCAATGGGTCACATCTTGTAAGCCTACTCCAAGCACATTTGCATCCCTTCTCTCCCCCCTCTCTCCCCTATGAGAGGACATAATAAACTACTCTGTGCATCACATTCTCTAGAGAAATGTTACAGGAGCCTGGAGCGCTACAGAGCTAACACTTCACAGACACACCAGTGGACCCACGAGGACTGTTGACACTCAAATTACCAAAAGAAAAACACAGAAACACCCAGCCATGAATGCATCCATCACACACACACACACACACACACACACACACACACACACACACACGCACACACACACACACACACACACACACACACACACACACACACACACAGGCACCTTTTGGAGTCCAGGGACCTGAAAACATGCATGTTGATGAGTTTGGCTGCAGGCGGAGACACCTCCCAGTGAGTCATTGCTTCTGCCACTTGGTCCCACCGCTCCACACCTACCGCTTAGAAAGGTCAACGTGTAAAGCCAACGGCAAAAAATAAATAAATGAAGTTGTTCCCCGGGGTGTCATCTGTCTTGAGGTTTGTGCTGTGGTAGTGTGTGTGTGTGTGTGTGTGTGTAGCTGTAGTGCTGATAACCAAAGGTTGATTAATTATGTTGTAATAGATGACGATAAGTTCATAGTGTAAGTACTGTATATGTGCATTGCTGGAGGAAAACATACGTCTCTGGGGAATTCATTAATGAAGCAGAGTTGTAGCTCACAGTGTGTTTAGATATGCACAGAGAGCTTTTAAATCTATAAATGTGGCTGATAAATCAACCTTCACTTGGACAGGATCCTTCAGTCCAACATGGATTATATGCTTCTATCCACTACGGTCATGCAAATATCAGGAATTAGTAATAGGTAAACAGTAGGTGGCGCTAATCCTCCAGTACAGTGTGATTAAACAAACAAAAAAAGATGATATGAATATTGAAAGGCATCAGTCAATCCTCAAATGGTGGCACACACAATCCAGAGAACATGCAAATTAAAGTTAATTACATACATTTTAATTAACACTTTGTAAGGTACACGTCTATGAGCCTGTCAGCCGAATTTCAAGATTACTAGACCTAAAAAAAGGCTTATAATTATAAGAACAAGCCAGTGTTAAGGTGAACTAACTTGAAATATGTATGTAATGAAGTGTGTTAATGTAGAGAGTCAGACTTAGCATAGTGAGGAACCTAATGACCCAGCAGACGATCTCATGTGAACGCCATATCTAAATCTTTTTCTGTGTGAGAGCTGAGCCGAAAAATATATTAATTTCCAGCTGAATTAATTAACCCTTTCCCAAAGGCCGTATAAAATATGAATGTTTGGTCACCCACAGCTTTCTGTAGAGGAGACAGCAGCTAGCAATGGTACGCACCCCTCAAAGTGGCCACACATTAAAAGGAGCCTACATTTAATCCTGAATATGATTTAAACTGGTGAGTCATGTGAAAATTCATCCCCCTTACAGTAAATTCAGAAAATGATCTTTAAAGACCAACATCTTTTCTGTGAAATCCGACATTTGAACAAGATGGAGGTTGGCTTGTTTTTGGAGCTAGCCCCCAGTGGCCATTTGAGGAACTGCTGTAGCAAAGGTAATGTCGGTTACAGATTTTCATGACCAGCGGGGGATGTGTCTTACTGGTTACTTGGTGATTCTCTGACTTTACATCTCAGGCTATGAAGAGGTTGACATGTTTCCTTTTGAGCGAAATGATTCCACAGCTATTGGATGGATTGACAGATAGATAGATGGATAGATTTGGGAAAGATATTTAAATCCCTGAGAGAATAAATGTTAACGGCATTGGTGATCCGCTGACTATTCAACTAGCATCAGCAGCAGGTCAAAGTTTTATTGATCAAATGTCTCAACATCTACGAGACTGATTGACACAAAATATATAAAGGTATTGGTGACTTTGTTGATCCCCTGATTTTTCCTCTAAACAAATACTTGCAAAAAGAGCCTTGTTTGTAATTGTGTTTCATACTAATTAGCAATTGAATAATATGATATTCATCATATTGTAAACATTTCCTGCTCAACATCAGCAAGTGATTTAGTGGTTTATAGAATAAAGAAAAGAAAGAAAACAAAATCAGTGCCAAAATAAATGCAACATTCATGCAATGAAGCATTTTGAGGGAAATATATAAATATATTATATATAAATATATAATTCTCGACCATGTTCCTCTCCCCTTTCTACCTCTATTTACATTTCTGTCCCTTTCTCTTGCTCTCCGTCGTTCTGTTTTTATCCCCTTTCTTCCTCTCTGTTTCCCTCTATTTTTTTTTTTTTATCTCTGAACAAAGTGTGAAATCAAATTAATATCAAGAAGAATAGGTTCCTGAAGCATTTGGTAATCTGATAAGAAACTGCTCCACTTTTAGGATTTTAGGAATGAATATGAACATGTGCATGTCTGATACATGGTATGTTGAGAAGTGCATTGAAACTGATATTTGCCCAATATTTCTTATACATTATTTAGCACAACCCTCATCTCTTACTGAATACTTTGAAACTGCTCCTTGTGTGTGATACTATGAAAAAGATTTTTAAGGGGTATTAATCTTGTCTTTTGACTCTTTCCGTCTTCCCACAGAGTCCGTGCATAATCCAACTATCTGAAAGAAGGAAGGCAAGACGGCGTTGGAACGAGAGAGCAAGTGAAACAATTGATGGCCTGAAGATAGAGCGCCTCCCACAGTTCTGCTCAGGAGCCATACAATCATTACACACACTGTACGTCTACAGTAGAGCGCCTGCATCATCATATTTTTATGTAAATCACCCTGAAGATCACTCACAGCCATTTTTTTTTTTTTTTTTTTTTTACCAGAACAGAGATTGTAGAGCAAGAGGGAAATGACAAATTCCACAGTGGAAAAGAAAAACTCATTTTGGGGCGACCGACTGCTTCATAAAGATATTATGTGTCAAAAGAAAACTCCAGCCAAAGTCAATTATCATTCCAGACCACCTTACTCTCCTCATCAAAGCGGCTACTCCTTTCCCACTGGATTCCATTTTTTTGATTCTGAATTATTTTTGACCTGCCAGAGAATCAGTTTAACTTCAGTTATGCAATTTGAAAAGGAGCGGGGCCAAAGGTGCCTCCGGTCTCATCACGTGAACTGGAATGTGTCTGCCAGGCCAAAGGAAGCAGAACGGCTGCATCAAAGCCAGAGGAACATCCTCATTTTATACTTCATCCATTTCTCTTCCCCCACTTGGTCTCTCCTCGTCCCTTCATTGCCTCCTTCCCCCCTGCTTCCTTTCTTTCTCTTTCTTTCTTTCCACTTTGTTTTTCCTCCACGTTTTCTCTCGGCAGATGATGAATCACAGGATAGTTTTGCTGAGTCCTGTCATATCACAGCTGACCTATCATTATCAAATCAGAATAATGAAGGTTATAGGTCGTTTTTAACATTGCCTTAACAAACATGCCCCCATAAAACAAATGTATAGTTCACATCTTCCATTTTCTCACATACGTCCCCTGAGACGGAGAGTAATCTACAAATGGTGGTATAGCACATTACCCAAATTCCCTATGCCTAATGGTGTGTCAACATGGATAGGCTATTACCGTATAATGATGTGCTTTGTGATAACGAGTGGATTATTTGGTTTACTACGCCATGAGCGGCTGCACGGAAATAACACGGGGGGGGGAGAGAGGAGAGGAGGCTAATTCAGTCCTAATTCGATGCCCGAGGCGATCTTATCTGTTTTGTTCTTGTATGTATGAAGTGCCTCTTCTCTCTTCTGTGAGTGCAATGTGCTGAAAAGCTATTTTAGACCCTGTGCATGCGGCGCAAGCATCACATCCTTTCCAGCTTCCTCAGCACACATCAGATAGTGGACAGGGTCTTCTTTCTGATTAACTTTGCTCCACACTATCAGCGAGTCACTTCTTCTATTCTGTTGTGCCGTTACGTGATGTTATACATGTTTAAAATAGGCACTAGTTCCTTGCTTTTCTTTCAGTGCATGAGGCAAAGCAAGTTGCAATATGGCCAAATGGCCTCGATGTAAGTTATCCTTCAACACAACAGGAGAAAAAGTCATAAGAGAGTTCAACTTCATCGTTTAAATGCAGTTATAACACAATTATTTGTTCCAGAAATATAGTTCTATGATGTGAATCAGTGACCTTGTGATGATTTGGGGATTTTGAATGCAATTCAAGTGTGACAGTAACGTAAAGCCGGAGTCTGTTGAACATAAAACGACTGCAGGCCACGAGATTCCCATCAGAAGATGGCGGGACGGCGGATATCTCTGAAAATAATTCATTCATACGTGCGGCCATATGCTCTAACGGCTTCACACACTGCGTCAGAGTCGGAGACAGCTATCGTAGTAATCGCTCTCCTCCAGGCTATTCCGGATTAGTCGCATTCACGGAGGAGCGGCGGTGCACAAGAATGAAAAGATGCAAATGACCGCATCCTGCTGCTTGAAACGTCCTCTCTGCCTGGACAAACTCTTAAAGAAAACCCCTTTAAGAAAACTGAGGTAAGGTTTGGGTAAAAAAGGTGACATTATATATGCACTGTTATGGCAAAACCAGTTAATCCCTATAACCCTAGTCCAGTCTGGAATATCTTATGACATTGTTGATGGGTTGGGTTTCTAGATGATGAAGCTGACCGACTTTGGTGATCCTGACTTTTCCTCCACTCCTATCATGAGGTGTATAACTAAAAACCTTGGTCTTAGACCAGGAGCATCTCTGTTAACAGTTTCTATTGTTTGATTCTACACGTAATCCCCACAGGAAACAGAATTGTATTTCAAATCCATGAATATATGTGTGTCATAAGTCCAGCCTGGAGACCATATTTTATGTTTTTGCTCTCCGTTTACCTGAAATATACTAACTTAACATTTAGGATCCAGAACCTTATCTGAGATTCCCCACCTGCACTCGTTCAGTCTTCAGACTTTTACATCATTTCCCTGTTTTTTTTTTTAATCTCTCTGCCTCCGTATTGTAGTTCTGGGTTCAAGGCTGCTTGTGTTTTCTGTGCCATTAAAAAGACACTAATTAAACCACAGCGACAAAGCAATTTAGTCATCTTCAAGCTTCTTGACGCAAAATGTGCCTCAGTGGAAGAAAAAGGGTCAGTCATTCAATTTTCATTTTCAATCCCATAATCACATGACAATCTGACGCATGGAAATTGATTTTTGAGGATTCTATAATGACTTTAAAATTAACTCAGGGTGGCTTAGTAAAGAAAGAGAAGGGTGATTATCTGTCAAACCGGGCAGCACATGAATTGATCGTGGCCTTTCATAGCATCATAGATTCTAGCTTCTCTGGAGGCTATAGGCCAACAAGAAGAAAAATTCTGCTCCGAGCAGAATTATGGTGATCAGACTGCATTTTAGCTTTTTAGTCATAGAAGGGAAAAAAGGAAAAACGGCACCACTATCGGCTGAAATATCTATTTAAAACAGCTTTTGCTAATGCAGGTCTTTTAAATTTTCCCTTTAGGATATTAATATTAAAAAAATATTATTATTGATTTCCATAAATTGGGCATGCAGGAGCATGTGGACGTTGAACAGAAAATGTCTGAGAATGGAGCATTAAGGGACCTCCATGTCAATTTTGAGTTTTTATATCTGTTTTAATGGCTGCAAAGATTATACAGACCTGAAACCTGATATGGAAGAAATTATTTTGTCAGTAGAGAATGAGGCAATTTAATAATAATAATACTAAGGGTTCAGGGTCTACTGACATGCTCGTTTTAGTTCCACTTTTCAACACTCTTCTTTCTTTTTTGGCATTTCTACATGATTTTTTTATTATTTATTTTTGTCTACTGAATAGTTTTACCTCAGGCAATGGCATCAATCCCTTTTAGAACTGAAATGATCTACAAGGTCATCGACTGAGACTCAAGCTGGTTAACAAAGTATGTCCTTGCAACAACATCACATAAGGACTTAATAGATGATTTAGCCAATGCCAGGCTGAATAGCTAATACTTTTGTATTTATTCAGTTACCAGCCATGAAGTGTATTGATCACTTTTTGACTCCAAAACAAAAGTTTTTATTCCGTGCCTTTGTAAAGTAAGTGTAGTGCAGTTATCAGCTAATTGTCCTCTTCTTACCCTTTCTAAATGTGACCAGAGTTGTTGCTCCAGGACTGATGATTCACTATCATCTGTTCATTTAAGGTCTATTTTCCCTTTGATTTCTCTCTCTTCTCACGTTTTTCCTCCCCGTTCCTCATCCCCTCATCCATTCCTCAATCGCGGCTCCTTTCTCTTTTCTTGCCTCTTCTGTTTGTTTCCCTTCTTTTAATTTCTACTTGTTTCTTTATTCCCTCTCCCTCTCTCCTCCTCTTTATGCTATGACGAAAGCATGCCAGTCAGAGCCTAGTAGGCAGAACTGTCACTACTGGTCATGATAACCTTTCAGTGATGAAGACATGCAATAGTTAAGCCAGCAGCGGTGCCTGGCTGTTTGTTAATTCTCAACTGGCAAATCCCCCTCTCCAACCCTCTAACCCTCCTGTTCTCCATTTCCCTCTGTTTAGCGTTGTTCTCGTATCTCTTCCTTTTTTATTTGACTTCCTTTTTTCATGTTTTTGCAATCCCCTCCATCATATCTCTCCCTCCTCTACCAATCATTGCGTCTCTGTACTGAGGACTGGTCGCAGCTCTTTTCCATCCTCCTAAAGATTCACCCTTCCGTAAAGACAGCAGATTAAATGGTAAAAAAATTCAATCAGATCTCTTTTTTGAAAATGTGCTGCAGAGCACGAAAGTCGTCAAATGTTTCACTGTAAAGGGTCGGAGCAGGAACTGTACGGAGTCATGCACGTGGAGCCGGTAATGAACCAGTAAACGGCAGCCATGGTAATTATTCTCCTCAATCACCACAGCTGGTCCAGAAGAAGACGTGTCTCGGAGCTGTGCTCGAACAAGAAATGTGCAATTCAGACTCATTTTCAAGCAAGTGTGACCTCAACTAATGAGCCTTTGGAAAAGCACTTGATTATTTATAGTTTAACGATAGTTTGAGAAAAAGAACATTAACTCACACGAAAAAACCTTAACCCTATTTCTGGGGCAGCAATGGCGTTGCTGCTGTCAGCACGACACAACCGCAAGCTGGTCGGGGCCTTTCTGAAAGTGCGTGTGAATGGGAAAGGGCTCCAGCGGGTAAAGATAATGAGCACAGTGTATTAAACGAATTCTGGCGCGTCCCTTCACAAGCCTGTAGGTTCTTCAGGCAAGGTTAGCTCCCCCCCCTCCATCAGCAGGTGGTTCAGCCACAAACACACCCGCTGGAACCTTTTCACTTGTCACTGTCAGTCTCCGTCACAAGTTAGCCAAAAAGACAAGCAACCAGAGAGCCGTGTCACAACACATCTGCTTCTCATGCTTAATGTCTATTTGGAAACACGGATATGAAGAAACGCCCGTCTTTTTGTCGAGACGCAGCAGCGGAGGGGAACAGATTTCACCGCCGTTGACAAAGATCTTTGCGATTGTCTTTTGAAAACCGACATTGCACAATGCAACATCTGTTTGCCACGGGGCCATTATGGACCTTAATGCAGCCTGTCATCGTTCAGGGAGCATCACTGCTCCTTCCTGTCTTTAACAGGTCACGGCTGGTAGATGTTTATATCGACACAGCTTAAAAATGTACACACAAAACCATACAAGAACCAAAGAATCAAAGAAAGAATTAACGAGAAAGATGATGAAACTCAACTTCTTTGTGTTTCGATTAATTTAAAACCTTTTTTTTTTTTACAAATTCAATTTTCTCTGTAAAATGAATAAATTCAAGCGTTTGTTGAGTAAGATGTCTTGTGGCAGGCCAGGGCTCTGAGAGTATAAATGGATTTTAATATATCCGTATCGTAAAGACCGAAATAGGGCAGAAAGAAGATGTTCAAAGAAATAAGTGTCACGCCAATTATCTGTTATCTGTGTGTGATCTCTCTTCACCATCGGGCCGTTATAAGTGATCATCTTTGATCACACTCAGGGTTGTTACGTCGCTGATAAGATTTAAATCCACACAGCTTCTCACTTGGTATTCTCTGTGTTTCCTACAGGATTTTGTGAGACTACAGTGGATGTTGGACCCTCTAGGGGGGGTCAGGGGTCAAGCTCACATTAAAGAAAATGTTGTACATTTTAAAGTTAAATGCATAATCTGGTGCACTTTGGGGAGCAAAATTAAGAGGATGTCCGCCTGTAATTCCATCTGGACTTATTTTGCATTTTGAATTCACATTTTTGAAAAGTAACTTTTGCATGTGAGTGTGATGTATGTGATGTATATATATGAGTGAGTCCACATGGAGCAGCTTTATAAACCACTGTTTCCTCATGAGAATCTGCATGCTTATAAATTACAACGTCATTACATGTTGGAAGAGCTTTCTTTCGTGGGATATTAGATATTTTCCATCACGTTTAATTTTTTCATATACAAAAATGTAAATGAAAAATAAACGCAGCTTCTAAATGCTTGTTAAAGCTTTCTGTGATCTGTTCCTAATCCAGTCAGGTGTCGGGTAGTTCAGCATAATTAGCCGTGTAATGAGCCAATCACACACCTCCTACCCTCCGCTAACTCACCCAGGGAGGACTCAGGCCTTCCTCTCATCACAAGCTGATCCACCTGGTGTCGTGGAAGTGTGCGACTTTCCCAGAATCCTCTCCTGCACTAACACTACATGTCTGTTGTTTAAAAAAAAAAGACCAATGGAAGAAATGTTGAAATGTGTTCCAATAAACTAAACAAGAGGCTACTCAGAAGTGACGTAGTGACTTCAGTTCTCTTTATCAGCCTCAGAAACACATTCATATTTGAGCGTTCATCCAGCATGTTTGCTGCTGTAATGATTTTAATTGTAGCTCACAATATCATTAAGAAAATGCTATTATTTATGAAGGATGAATATAAAACCCCATGACTGTGCTTTTCTCTGAAAATAAGGCTTTCACACAGTTTTGGGCAAATGAAATGTAAAGAATAATAGCGAACAAAAATCCTTAAATGAAGACTTGCAGAATATGATAAAAATCTGCTGATGTTTCACGTTGCTTATAGGAATACAGTCCTATTGACAAGGCTTTGAATATACTTTCTGAGTGTGTGTGTGTGTGTGTGTGTGTGTGTGTGTGTTACATAATGTTTTATGATAGGGAGGACTTTTACAGTATGTGTGTGTGGTGATAGGAAGTGGAGGAGAGCAGGTGTCAGCAATCTCTCCATGCGCCCCTACTTATCCCCTATTCAGCCAGGCCGTTTCCATGGTAACGAATGAATGGATTGCCACATGGATGATTGGTGCCAGTCATTGGCCTCATAATGGACGCCCACTCAGGGAAATAATAGTAAATTAAGGCTGAGCAAAGCTTTGTATGTATGAAATACATCACGGAGGGATTTTAATTGAAGTTTTTAAACCACTTTTTGAACTGAAATTCATTTTCAGAACAATATGAGACACAAGCTATCCTAAGGGAATAGGCAGATGTGAGTTGAAATCATTAACCCGACCAACCTTCCACCAATCTTAATCAATACATGTAAGAAACTCTGCAAAGAAGCAGTAAAAGCCAATCAGAGGGAGAGAAGAAGGGGGGAAGAAATCAATCACAAACAAAATGTCCACTGTATTTTCTCTGCTTGCTAACAAAAAACATAAAAACGTACTGGTTAAATCGATCCAACATTTAGTTTAGATGTTACTCAACATGTGTATGTAGTTTTGCAAGTTTTACAAACCTGTAAAAATCAGAGGAAAGAATACGACAGGTGCTTCTGATCAGAGCTTTGCTCAGCAGAACGAGGAAACAGCTAATATTCCACTCACAAAGTGGAGAAGCGAAGCACCACACTGCCTCCTGCTGAGAACTCTGAAACGCTCAGAGTGTGTTAGAAATAAGCCTAATTACAGGAAGGTTATTCTAATTTGACCAACAGGATTAAAATGTACCAAGAAGAGTTTCTGGAGACTGAGCACGCTGCTCAATGTTGGTCTGATGCTCGAAAAGAAGCCATGATGTCATTCTTTTAATGTTTGTTCCTCCCAGGGATTGATTACATATCCTTGTTTATTAACTTTCACTTTGAAAGGAATGCAAAAGTGCTGTTTCAAAGGATTATTAAAAGTGCTTAAAAGTTTATTTTTAGTCCCAATTAGCTTTAAGGGATTTTGATTTTGACTTTGTATTATAATATGGATACAAATACATTGAATTAACTTTTTATTTACCACATAAATACATTAAAGAGTAACTTATCTCTAAATCCAATGTTTTTTGTTAGTAAATCCCACTTAAGAATGTGTTTTGCATACATTAACACTACATGTTGCTGCTGGTCAATGTTTAAAGAACGATTTCTTGGTCTTAGAAGAGAGCTGCTTGCACGGATTGCCACATTTACATTGAGGACAGTGGATTGCAGTGGTCCACACAGCTTTGCAGCAGAAAATCACTGTCCTTAGCGTGACAGCTTGTCTATGTGACAATTAGAGAGTGAAGACTTGAGACAGATGCATAACTGATGACCATGTGAGGATGTCTATTAAGACAGAAACATACAATCTGCACCATCCATCAACACATCGATCCACCCCGAAGAAGGAACTAAAGCGGGGAAAATAACTTTTAGATGCCTTTTGTGACTCTTCTGTCATAAAGTCACTTTTCACTTTGCAATGGAGAATAAACGATGCAAGAAAAAATATAAATATGTTCTCTATATCCAGAGAATCACGCTGATTTGGATGAAGCATTTGCAAAATATAGATTGTGAAACCATTCCCACTCTCAATGCTAATCAATCGGATCATTCAGAGAGCTATATGAGGGTGTTAAACACTGTATTGATCTTTTCCAACGTGCTAAGTGTTCATTGTAAATGCAAAGGTCGACAGCCGTGCAGTTATGGAGCAAGCCGGTCTTTTGTCAATTCCCGGTAACGGTATGAGTAGACACAAAGAGATTAAACATGAAAGAGGAGTTAGGAAGCTAGTAGCACTCTGGCTCTAAAACTTTACCTTTGAAATCACTGAACATGAAATATTAATGTCTAAAGGATTGTCATTCCATCGCTGCTCCATAGTTTGAGGCCCACCTTGCCTCTTACGTGACCCTTCCCTCAGACCCTGGTGCTCAAAGCTGTCCAGACAGATGTGGTCAAATGGCGAAGACCAACCCAACCCAACCAACCCAACAGCCCACAGCTCTGTTGCTTAGCAACGCATGAGTGAATATTTCATTTATCACAGCATGGATTTGCATTTATAAACGGGGATGTGGATTGAACTGGTTTCCTTTATTCCTCCGTTTGCTTTTCAAAATGTTGTAGATTCTTCTAAAATCTCACATTAAAGTTGGAGCAAAGACCGCTGACGTCCTTCACTCTTTCTCTCTCCATCCTCCCCTCTCCTCTGCGACGTCATTCAGCCACCAGTTTGAGGGTGCAGGTGGCGGCGGATAGAGATTCTCTGAAAGCCATTAAGTCTAAATATCAGCACCCGACTCGGGGAACCACATCGTGTCCGCCTCCATCACTCGGACTAGCAGGAAACAACACATGAAAAAGGCTTTAGGTGTTGAACCCCATAGAAAGGAAACATCTTCCTATTCCATCGGCTTCTCATGCAGAACCTCTTTATTCCAAATACACAAGGCTGAACACAGACCAGTTTGAGCGGAACATCCCAGTAATGTCCTTCCTGAGTTCAGGAAGCTTGTCCGTCCCATGATTCATATTTCTGTAGGCAGCTACGAGCCCATGAAACTCAGTCATCCCACCTCTGAAGCCCCACACTGTACTCTGCTCGGACGTAAACAGCAGATTGATGTGGGACATTAATACAGGTGCACCAGCGAGGGAAATGTCTGCCGCTATAAATTCTAGTATAACCAGAGGCCAGAAGTATATTGATATTCCCATAACATAACCTCACTAGCCCTCTGGACAAAAAGAACAGCATTCTGTTTTGATTTTTTTTGTAGTAAGTCAATAATTCTTCTGGTGCTTTCAGCAAAAAAACCCAGATCAATAGTTTGGCATTGAACTGTATCTCTTTAGAGAGAAATAATACATGCTGCAGTATTTATGTTTTGGTTCATTCATTTATTTTCATTTCTAGGAAAGATATGATCGGATAATGTGAAAAATGACCAGCAAAAGAAATGTTGATACAAAATTTTTATATAATAATTTGCTGGTATATTTCTCTTTAAATTGCTTAAAAATGTTTTTATTTATATCTATTATTGTATTTTATATATATTATATATTTAGATTAATCAGATTATTATTCAGAATAATAAAAATGTTGATTTCAGTAATAAGTAATGATTTTCATCCCTGCAGCAGCATCGCAAACTGGCAAATTAGAGTTACTTTCATGATCATTAAAATCATGATGTGGGGCAAAGGGCACAACTGCACAGTGATGTAACAGTCCCATGTAGGTGTGTGCTGTGTGTGTGTGTGTGTGTGTGTGTCAAAAGCTATACATGTTAGCGGATGATAAACACGGTTGTACCTACGATACGGTCAGAACAGAAGCGCTGGCACAGCAGTTTCTGGGGGAAAAAACCTTTTGAAGACGTATGAGACTCTTTAGACCGAACCACTCCACAGAAAAGGGCTATTATTTAACCTGTTTATATTGTTGAATAAGAAATGTTTATGCAATGTAGTGCAAAAATAAAAAGCAGTGCATATTTATACAAAGCTACAACTTAATCCTAATATTAATTTTATAACCTGGTATGGACCTCCACTACGATATTTTCTGCCTTGATGGAGATATTTGTTTTACTTGAGTCGCTGTAGGATCAGAGAATGATATGACATAAAGATATGAGATGCACAAAACTAGATTTCTCACCAAGCTTGTCAGTTTGTGATTATGAATGGATGGACAACCTCCACCCCCTGCCAGGCCCAGAATGCTGCTCCATTTCAGGTCAAAGTTCAAGTTAGTTGGAACTTCAGTGGAAAACCCACGCTACTATGCCTTTCGCTGTTTCCCACAATTCGCATTTCGGTGTGAAAGTCGGGAGAAGAGCGACTTGTGCCACATTGCATATTCATCCACTGCACCTCGGTCGCGTTCTCCAACCTGTGTCACTGATGTTATGATAAATCATGACAGCTGGGGTCAAAACAATGTCATGGTGCATTTACAGACAATGCATTGCTAGCGACGTGCCTGAACGCATCTCTACCGGCTCCACGCGTCCCGACACTCGGACCATGATCACTCTTGATTGAAGAGTTATCCCTCCAAACATGTGCTCAGAATAGAATTTGAGATTCATTACAATATAGTTCTTATAGATTTAAGCATAAAAACTGGCCTGGCAGGAACATTTTGGCCTCACTTTCCCTCCATGTTGGCCCTCGCCGACTTCTACATTCCTGCTTGGCTGTGAAAAGAGTGAGGGAGGCAGGGAGGGAGGCCAGTATTTGTTTTACTTTGCCGCTGTGTTTCCACCCTCTCCTTTTTTTAGAAATGCACCCTGGGTTCTTTTTTTGTGAATCACCCGGCAACAGACACATCACTTTGTCTCCGTCTTTTCACTGCGAGCGGAAACGTCGCACCGAGGCGCTTCTGGAGAGGCCTAGCGGCATCCTACCTGACTGACTTACCAATGAAGAGCCAAGGCACATTCTATGGGCCCGCAGTGTTCCACATAACTGGTCCTGACAACAGTCCCTCCCTCTCCCCACCAGCCCGAAAGAACAGAGGCTTTTAGGATTAAGAGACGCGGAAAGAGGCTACAGCACAGGGCTCCGTCTGTCTGTTTGTTTGTCAGTGTGTCGCTCCGTTTACCTCCCAGTCTCCGCCGCTCTTTCATATGCCCAAACATACACATTGATTTCCATAAGCCCTGAAGTGTTAAGCCAACATACAACGAGGTGTTTGAGATGCTAAAACACACTTTGCGTGAATTGGCAAACTGACTTGGAAAGCGACTGCGGACGATTCATGCAGTTAAAGGTCAACGTGCTGCAGAGGAGCAAAAAAACACTACTGAGAATAATATGGAGAAATATTTGAATCATATGCTTTTACTATTTTCAGGGAGATTTGATTTGCTCCCTGTGTTTGCATGAATCTGCAGGTCTGAGTTCTGTGATTTTAAGTTTTAGCTATGAGCGTTGAGGATGGGATGCCATGACATTTGGTGCACACGCCCCTTTTAGGATTCATTGTAAACACTTGGAGGACCCCTTAACATTTCATAGAGCGCCATCATCAGGTCAAAATTTATAATTTGCCAAACATTGTGGTTCATTACCGAATACCTGTAACACGGATGACATTCCCGTCCCAGCTGTACTTTGATAGCATGTTAATTTGGTAATCTATAGATGGTGAACACATGCAGCATGATGGCACACGTCAGGATTTACAGCTGCTGGCGTCTTTACACTCTCCTCATAGCTACAGTGTGCACGTTAATCCAAAGTGTATCAATACACAAAATGTATTTCCCATGGACATGAATCCTGCTCAATTTGCAGTTTTTTACTACATGTGGGACGCTGTATGTCGCGCATAAAGAGCCTCACCGTGCACCTAAAGCTTTCAAGGAACGCCGAAAGTGAGAGGCAACATGAGGTTCTGTAAATGTGCCGCCATTACACGATGCATCTGTCATCATTATCACCGTCATCGCCATCCGCATCGCCGTTCTGTCTTCCTCACATGGGCATTAATCTGCTCGGGCAATAATCTGTTTGGGAGCATCACTTTTGTCCCCTATGTGTCTGAGCGGTGAATCTGACAGGGGGGGCCAGCTGTCTGCCTGTGTGCTCTACTCTCTATTACTACCACCTCCTTCTGTAATTACAAGCTCCACTGCACACAGTCTCAACATCAGGTGGGGCCGGGGCCACAAGCTCAGCTCTCGTCGCCGTCGCATTTTTGAATTCCCCCTTGTGTGAAAAGCTGCAGGCCAAACGGGAGGCTTTCTTTTTCTCTCTTTTTTTTTACTTTGCACATCTGAGGCGCCACCGCCTGCAGGCCTATATCAGCCGGCCGGGATTTAAAATGCTACATTTTGGTTTCATATCATTAGAAGGTTAGCTCACCCCTCATTGGTTCACCATCTGGGCGTTCGTTCCCGTTCCCTCTCAGTGGCGGTGGCTCTTCTGTTGCACTGTATCAGTGTCTGCACAGCATGGCGGTTGGAGGAAGAGAACAAAAGATGGAGGGGAAAGATTTGGGCAGATGAGCAGAGACGGGGGGTGGGGGGTAACCACGAGAGAAATAGGGATAGTGTGGGAAAAGGGGAAAAGACATTAAGTAAGTCAAAATCGCATGCATCCATTACGATGACATAAGCCAGGACGTTGTACAAGATTCCACTTAAAATGATCCTACTCTGGCACCAAAACATCAGGAGAAGGTGTCTCCTGACAGCTTTTTGGCTCTGAAATACATTTGAAATTAGGGGGAAACATGAATCACCATCACAGCTTTCAGGCGTTTGTCGTAGATTTTTGGTGTTAATATTAACACGGGTTTAATCCTTTCACGTTCTCCCAACTCCAACTTTAACCCTTAAACCCTGCGAGAGCCTAATCTCCGAGTGAGACCCTGATCATTTATCTCGATGGGGGAGTTGGAGTCTGCATTAAGACTGCTCATTTGGGATGTTCCACAAGGGTATTTCACTTTGGAAGACAGCTGGCTAAGAAGATTATAAGCAGAGTTTTCAATTTATCTCACAAACCCTGACTCCCGTTATTGGCTGGGACCCTCTTATCATGTTTCGCCAGGAGCTAAAGCAGCCATTGGCATCTTCCTCTGTATCTGCTACTCTGGTGCGGCTGCATTTGATGCTAAATTACACTTCTTATTTTTACCCGTGGCCTTTTTTTTTTCTCTTTTAATACACAAATGTTTCATGTTCATCACACAGAAGTTGTAGAGATGGACGTTTAGAGAATAAAAACAGTGAACAAGTGTCACACAAGTATTTTGAAGCGTTATTTATGGCACTTTGAAGGAATCTCTTCATTAAGTTATTATGTTTATAGCATCAACTGGCCCCTGAGTGAGCGGGAGAGGATGACTCAGGGAGAGAAAGAGAGAGGGAGAGAGAGAACTTGATGATGTAAAAAAAAAAGAGAAAAAAAAGCTGCAGGAGTAAGGATATAAAACCTTGAGACAAGAGGATGCTCCTCTCTCAAACCCGCTGCCATCTCAGTGGTGGAAATGTTGGAGTTGGGGAGGGTCGACTTTGAGGTGACATTGACGCTATGTAGACGAGGGTGAGGATCCTGCGCTCCATGTTACGTCTCTGCTCGCTTCAAGTCAGACGGCGGCAGCTCCTTTCCCCGTCTTCTCTCCCCTCCTCTCTTTCAGCACCACTCCTTCCGGGACAGCACCTCGCTCTCAAGGATCGCTCTCAGGATCATACGTTCGCTCGCTGCCGTCGGATGCAAAGTTTCCACCTTGGTTTGACTCTGTAAAAAACAAAAAGTGCAAGGAAGTAACTTTTTTTTTTTTTTTTTTTTTTCATAAAACTCGGATTTTAACAATCGGGGAAACTGTCTGGAAAATAAAAGGATTTCATTGTGAGTATTCTGTCATACATAAAACAAATCTGATGATGTGTATATATATATATATATATATATATATATATATATATATATATATATATATATATATATATATATATATATATATATATATATATATATATGTGTGTGTGTGTGTGTGTGTGTGTGTGTGCGTGTGTGTGTGTTCGTTGACATACCTTTATGGAATTTGTGGCATATGCAGATGCGCAGATTTTGGCGATGCGCGCGGACTGCACTTATTGGCGACGCGAGAGTCTCATGTCTTTAGAGTCATTAGCGTGTTTGATCCTTCAGTCCTGCAGACAAATGTTTGAAATGTGTCGAATGTAGATGTGTGATCACTGTGTGGGGGGGAACTTGTTTTTTTTTTTTTTTTAAGATAATTCTTTGTTCGCTCAATCCTAATTTGTCTTGAGGGTGCCCGTATCTTTGAAGACAAATGTGACACGATACCTTGGATAATTATTAAAATATTTGATATTAAATGCATACTGCTCAAAACATCAAAAATATTTGGAACCGTGTTGCCTCGCAGCTTACTGTTTTCCACTATTACGCACGCGAGTTGATGGAGAGCAAAGAGCGCGTCCCACGATCCATTCGTCGAATATCATGGATGCTTATTCTGCACCATTTAACAACTACATAAAAATACATTCCTTGTATTTTCAAATGTAGAACCTTTCCAAAACAACGTGCTAATTGTGTTGCTAATTAACTAATATGAATATTTAATATGTTAACACTGGCGGATATTTGATGAAATCGTCTATTCACAAACTCCGGTGAGTTATTACCCTCTCCAGGTGATTCATTGGACATTATCGCCGCGCCTGACTCCTAAATGTGTTTAATTGCTCTCCTCTTGTACCGGAGCAGTAGGAAGTGGGCTGCTGAATTTAGCATAATGACTCAAGGACAAGAGCAGGCTCTAAATTTCTGCTAACACGCATTCACTCCAGGCAATTAAAAGTGATTCTTATTGCATGAGAAGTCTTTATTTGGTCCCGTGGGGTTCACGGATCGTGGGGCACATTTTTTTTTTCTTCCTCTCTCCACCCCTGAAGAAATGTCATGCAGTTAGAATGGATGCATAGAATATTTCAGAAAAAAAAAAACTTCTTCTAAGCTATTTGATCACATACTAATCTTGAAATATATATTTTTTCCTCCCAGAAAACAAGTGGTTATTCGGTTAATGAGGAAAAATAATCACATTTCTTTTTCTAAAATGTAAATTTACGCACATGAAATTCGACTTTATAAAAATTAACCCAGTGAATCTGCGAGGAGAGCAAGTAATTTAATCGGATTTTATTGATGTTGGGGGCTTTTTTTCAGTGAAGTTTTATATTTTTATGGATACATATTTAATTTGGTTTTCAGGGTCGGTGGACTGCTGCTAAACTGCTCCTGACCGTCTCTCTCATTACCCCGATTATTCGGCTCTGGGAGCTGGGTGTACAGGACGGAGACGCTGCTGGACCGGTGCTGAAACCCCCTCCTCTCCACTGGTCAGGACTATCCGACACGCACAGTTACCATGGCCACCAACGGGACCAAAGCCTCGGACGGACACGTCTTAACGGAGACGGTGAATGACGCACCCACCACCACGCCAAACGACAAACCCAAAACCTTGGTGGTGAAGGTGCAGAAGACGAAAAATGAAATACCCGAGAGAGAAACGTGGGGCGGCAGATTTGACTTTCTTCTCTCTTGTGTCGGATACGCAATCGGACTCGGAAATGTCTGGAGATTTCCTTATTTATGTGGAAAAAACGGAGGAGGTAATCAGGAATTCTTGGCAATTTTCCATTTATCCTTACATCAAAAGGAGTGCAAAGATCTCGACATCAAAACCTGCCAGTTTGCTGACGGAGGTTTTGAATTTAATTAAAGCTAAAGTGTATTCCCCCCCATCTAAGCCGTGCGTAATTGCGCACGAGCGAGAGCCTGCGCGCTGAACAGGGGCGCAGTGGGAAACCAAAAGCTGCCTTTACCAAATATCTTATCTGGATTATGATGCATGTTAATAGTTACTTACACGCCTTTCACCTCTCACCTCTCATCCAGGGGCCTTCTTGATTCCCTACTTTTTGACCCTCATATTTGCTGGCATGCCCCTCTTCTTTCTGGAGACGGCTCTTGGTCAGTACACTTCTATTGGTGGACTTGGAGTGTGGAAGCTGGCCCCCATTTTCAAAGGTACGTCATCCTTAAGGCCTTAAAAAATACGTTGTTATGGATGCTCCATTAAGCCAGGTTGATGAAGAGACAGGTCAAAAATCGGGTCTCTGTTATTATTATATAAAATAAGGCAAAAGCTTATTGTCAGCAATCCAAAACATAAACAAAAATCTAACATATAATTATTATTCTCATTTTAGCACAATTTAACAATTTAACACCATGCCTGTACTCTCCCATTGTTTCAGGTGTGGGTCTGGCTGCTGCTGTTCTGTCCTTCTGGTTAAATATCTACTACATTGTAATCATTTCTTGGGCTATTTACTATCTGTACAACTCCTTCACTACTGTGAGTATTTGAATCCCTTCATCATTCAAGGAAGAAAATTGAAACATCTCACACATAAGTGTTCCTCTAAATCAGAGCAAGAACAAGAGTTTCTTTTTTTGCCCTGGTTGTATTTTATTTGTATTTTTTTTACATAGTAACCCCTTCAGTTATGTGGCAGCTCCTTTTTTTGCCAGCACCTCTTATATAGGTCTTAACAGCTCTTAACACAGTATGACATTTATTACTTCCTTTCCCACATAATTAGTGCCTTACACAAGGTATTGATAAATGCATTTGGCGATGAGGCATTCACTCCTCTGAGAAAAGCATGAAATCTCAATGAGTATCATGGTCTTGGCTGCTCGACAGCCAGAGAGAATGGGACCCGGCGGTGGGAGAGTGGGTCCAAGTAAAAAGAGCCGTCTGTGTGATTTTTCTCTCTTTTTCTTCTTCTTTAAATTTCCAGGATCTGCCATGGCAGACTTGTGGTAACGCCTGGAACACAGAGCGCTGTTACACCAACTACAGCATCGCAGACACCAGGAACCTCACCAGCGCTGTGGTGGAGTTCTGGGAGTAAGCTGGACATAAGCCCGAGTCTGTTTACATCACAATGATACCGCGCCGTTGTACTCAGATTCAAGCCAAGGTCGTGGTCAATACTGTGCACAATAGAGAATAGCTTTTGAGTCGGCTGTGGCCAGCTGGATCTGAGGATCCAATGGTTCCCCAAATCCCTTAACAACCATCTATCCAGATACTTTCACTACCTTGTAATAATGGGTCTCAAACCAACCTAAAATGCATGTAGACGCCTAAGCATGACTTCCTTTGACTGTGGTGCCTTAAAAAAACTTGGGAGAGGGCTTATTATTGTGAGTATCCAGAAATGTGTGCATACTTGAGTGTGCGAGATTAAGGATGCATGTATGCGTTGAAGTAAGCCCACTTTACTCCTTCCCTCCAGACGAAACATGCACCAGATGACGGACGGTCTGGACAAGCCCGGGGAGGTCAGGATCCCACTGGCTATCACACTCGCCATTGCATGGGTGCTCGTCTACTTCTGCATCTGGAAGGGGGTCGGCTGGACTGGCAAAGTGAGTGGAGAGAGAGAGAGAGAGAGAGAGAGAGAGAGAGAGAGAGAGAGAGAGAGAGAGAGAGAGAGAAGAAACGTAAACGACGTAAAGAAAACAAAATTTTTAAAAAAGTGAAATCCATCCTGAATTGGATGGAATCATCTTTACGTTTGGCACAATGACACGTTGGATTATTGTTCAACTGTGTGGATCACATGACGTCTTCATACTACAAGTGTAGGATGAGCTAAAACGTACGTTCATGCTTTCATGAGGTTTCATGAAATATTGGAAAATCACATAACCAGCATAATTACACAATACATGGACGTGCAGTTCTGTGCCAACCCTTCCCTGACAGTGTTTCTTTAAATGACAATACAACATTGTACATGCAATTTCCCTTTAATCCAAAGCACCCTAAGCACCTCCACTTCCACAAAGACATAAAAAGGCCTAAACTAGACTACAAAACCATAACTTGTTTGATAAGCACTTTTTAAATGTATATTAATGATGTTTATTTGACTTAAGGCAGATGCACTGTTTTCTTTTATACATATAGTGTCAATGATAGTGTCTCCGTTAGTTCTTTCTCATTCACTACATTTTCTCATGAATGATGTGAACTGTGTTGACTTTGAGAGCACAAATGAGTTCAGATAAGGAGGGAAATAATGCACTGGGAGTGTGCTGAACCCAAGCTTTCCGGGGTCATCTGGCCTCCGGGGAACGGCAGACTAGGTCACTGTGCTGCACTGTGCTGAAGGGATGCTGCCGCAGAGTTACACTCTTCATGATGAGGCGAACAACTTTGGCGTCTTCACTTCTTCTGCTGTTCTGTAGCGTTGGACAAATATCCAACGATGCTCACTAGCTGCGTGATGTAACAGCTATTCTTTTTTCCCTAATGATCACTCTCTGTCCCACAGGTGGTGTACTTCTCAGCCACATACCCTTACTTTATGCTGTTCATCCTGTTTTGCCGTGGCGTCTCTCTACCTGGTGCAATTGATGGGATTCTCTTCTATATCACGCCAGACTTTGAAAAGCTGAAGGAGTCTGAGGTATGCTCTGGTTTTGGCCTAGATGTGTAAACATGGCATCTATCTGTTTGTTGATGTAGCTGCAGAGGATGAGCCCATCCCCAGTGGAAGGTACACACTGTTTATGCATTCCTGTAATATCATTGCATTTTGGGGAAGAGTACTATTAGAGTACACTCATATACAAATAGATTCTCATACCTGCACAGTATTAATACTATCTTATACTACTTAGAATAAATATTGGCAATTGCAAGGACACAATGTAGCACAATATCAGAATCATGTCTATACCATAAAAACATCTATCAGTGTACGTTCCAAGTATTTCCCCTCGAGCAGCAGATCAATACGCTTATAAAAGTTGAACGCATGCAGGCTGATTATAAAAGTATACAGTAGGTCTCACATCGCTATAACATGCTGAAATGTGTCAGTGGTATGCTTTTTAAAAAATCCCTCTATGATAGTATTGATTTTTTTATTTATTTCTGCTTTAGTTTATTTTTCATCTCTGTAACGATTGTGAATAAATTACTTAGTGGCATCATTAAAGGTCAAGAAGACCACGAGATGAAGCTAGATGAGGTGTGGAGAGACCTCATTAGACAAGGCAAGGCCCTGCTGGGTGAAGCCAATCAAAATAGGATGCAGTGGGATTAGAGTGGATCAGATAGGACCAAGCGTGCACATGGCTTGATCAGCCCGGCCAGTTAAACGAGTCAGTCGCTGTCAGTTCATTTCTTTCAAAATAAATGTCTATTTAGCATCAACGTTGCGTCTATACCTGGTTATTTTAACCTACTTCCTCCTAATATCGTCAGGTGTGGCTGGATGCTGCCACCCAGATCTTCTTCTCCTACGGTCTGGGATTAGGCTCTCTGATTGCTCTTGGAAGCTACAATCCCTTCCATAACAATGTATACAGGTAGGTGGTTATTATATCTTGCATTTAGAGTGTCTACATTTTTTTAAGGAGACCGTGCAGATGTCTCTTCCCGGGATTATTTTTTGGTTTCCTGACAACATAATGTTTGTTCCTTCTATTTTGGGACTATTTGAGCCTCCAGCTGTATCAGTCATTTCATTATTTTGGCTCGACCCTCTATTTCGCACTCACAGGCACAGACGATAGGTTGGCCTCTGTCACAGTCTCGGATAAACACCCATCTGCAACTACGTACATCCACGGTTCCAGCCATTTTGACACTGCTGGAGTTTGCTGCCATTTTAAAAAGAACGGGTCAATATAAATGTACTCAGCTGCTGTGTTACTGCAGGATGCAAAATGGCTCCCCCCCACCCACCGCCCCATCCCCCCTCCACAATGTGTGACGGGTTGATAAGGAATTGATACAGGCGTGACAATGGCTGCCTTGTGATTTGTCTCTCCCCCTACAGAGATTCCATCATTGTCTGCTGCATCAACTCGTTCACCAGCATGTTCGCTGGCTTTGTCATCTTCTCCATCGTGGGATTCATGGCCAACGTAACAAAGAGACCCATCGCTGATGTGGCAGCCTCAGGTAATTGCAATCAATGTCAAAACTCGATAGGGACAATCGGAGCGGGCAAAAAGAGACGTGTGACTGTGCAGAAATGAGCCCTTGGATGTTATTCTTTTAGTCATAAAGGGAGAGTTTGTCACTATACGTCAGCAATGATTTCTGGGTTTATTTAGGAAGAAAATTGGCTCAGTGATTTAGCAAAACTCTCTGTCCTTTCTAAATAATCCTGAGTGACTTTGTTCGCCCAAGGACACTTTGGATTTATTCAGGATAACAGTTCCTTTTATTATGGCTGAGTGCCTGTGTTAAAAATGGTAGACACTATGATTTAATTTTTGTTTTTATGTTTTACTTTTAAGCCATTTTTTTCAATGGCCCTTTTATTACGATGACATTGTAAGTTCCCGTCACCGTGTCTCTAAAATGCGTCTTTTCTTAGGACCTGGCCTGGCATTTTTGGCATATCCTGAGGCCGTGACCAAGCTGCCCATCTCTCCTCTCTGGGCCATACTCTTCTTCTCCATGCTGCTGATGCTGGGAATTGACAGCCAGGTAAAGATTACCCAACACAAATGGTCAGAGTTGTGTTTTTTTTTGGCCATATTCTTACAGCAAAGTGCTGATGTTTCAGCTTCTTAAATAAACTTAAATAAATGAATAAAATAGTTTAAGGCTTTCACCACGTTAAAGCATTAAGCAAACATAACGTCATATGTTTTGCTGTTATTATATCATTCATGAAAGTTACGTCTCCACCTTAGAACTTGACCGAATGTTGTAATCGTGACGACAGTATGATACATAACTCGGTTTGACGTGAATATGCAATCTCTCCAGTTCTGCACCGTGGAAGGCTTCATCACCGCGCTGGTTGATGAATTCCCTCACATCCTCCGAAAACGCAGAGAGATCTTCATCGCGGTCGTCTGCTTTATTTCCTACATCATTGGACTGTCCAACATCACACAGGTAAAAGCTTTTTTCTTATTGGATAATCCACAAACTCACAAAAAGCCTTCCACTAAAGACAAGGTTGAATTCTGGTTGCCATTTTCTGACGTAATCACACTATGGGGATTTGCCCCCTCACAATATTTACAGACTCCAAGGACGGCATCACCTTTAATCAACTGATTAAACACTCAAATATTTAGCCAACAACATGCATAAGTTATTTTATATTTAACATTTCTGACGTTGGTATTGTCACAGTATAATAAAACATTTTCCGCATCCAACTGGACACCATTTCTGTGACCCAGATACCTGCAAGGCAGATAACTCAGCTTGCCAAATGGCTCTCATATGAAATCCAAAAAAGCATCCAAGTAAAAAAAGTCATGGGGTTATAAACTCGCAGTAGTTCCAGGCCACAATGGTTCATAGTGTTTTCATTTGAAGACATGGTCTGTTGGTTTTTTCTGTCACTTTGAACATCACTCCAACATTTTGGTCCAGAGGTAGATATCTGCAGGATAGTTTACAGTGATTCCTAAAGGTTTTCATCTACCATAGCCTAATGGGCACCTACAAAACATGCTCGTCACAGAATTAACCATTTTGTGCACTTTATGATCCAACCCTACACAATTACATCCCAGACACATGAACATAAACTGCACTGTCGAATCTATTCGAGAGAATAGTACTTTCAGCCGATCAGCTTTAAGTTTAAACAACAACGCTACAAACTGATTTTGTTACATTTGGGCAACAAAACTACATGGTAAGGTTTGATAAAAACAAAAAAAAGAAGAAAAGAAGGTATTTTTGGCAAAAAAGGGCTTATCTTAACACAGGACATGAACAGCTGTCTCCTTGGTGAAAGTCGTGTGTTAATTGACCCATTCCCCACCACAACTTCCTATCTATCTGAACATACATGGGCTCATTTGAAACGATATGTAAAAGGAAATGGAATGCACAGGATAGTACGGAAACCTCAAAATGTAATTCATAATGGAGTTTTGTTTTGTGGGAACATCGAAATATCACAAAATATCTGATCATTAACTGGCAGATTGACACAGGTTACTGTACCTGATCATTGGAATATTACCATGAAGATGTTTTTTAATGTCTCATTCAGTTGATTTACTAAAAAGATGCAAAATATTGTATATAACCATTTGATAACATGCTTATGAAGCCATATTTAAAATGGATAATAATTTTATTCTTAATGTTCCATTTAAATCTTAAGTGCAGCAGGTCAAATGAGATGTTTTAAGTATTTATCATCACTAAATAACTACTGGCCACTTCCGATCAGCAAAAAGGAGTTTGTCACAATCTAAATCATGAGTTTTAAATAAAGCAAAAAAAAAAAAAAAAAAAAAAGTCAACAGCAAAAACTTGTGAGCTAGAAATGACAGAACCACTGCAGGCCAAGGTCATGTTTGCCAGTGACACCCGAAGACCCGCATCGTCCCTTTACTTCTGCCAAACCGGATATCCATCACCACGCATGCAAAGCCTTTTTAGAACGAGGCAGTTACCCTAATCGCCGCTCCGGGCATTACAAAATATATCAAGCTTCACAGAGTAGGAGTTGACGAACTGTAGCAGGTCCCTTTGAGCTGGTCTCCACGGCGACCCGAGAGCCGCGAGAGATGGTGGCCAGACATGGGATGCTTGGAGGCGACGCTCCATTGTCTTGCCTGTGCTACACGCTCACAATAACACGTTTTCCACAAGGACGTCTGAGCGCCGCGATGTCCTCGCCGATGAAACGTCACTAATGCTCACCAGCCACAGTCGCCGGCGCTCTTGCCCTTTGTATTATTCCACTTGACCGATTTAGTGCCGTTCGTCCAATACTGTAATTGCTTCTTTAACATGATCCACTTCACCTTCGTGTTTTCCTGCTTCTCTCCTTTCACAGGGCGGACTGTATGTGTTCAAACTATTTGACTACTACTCAGCCAGTGGAATGTGTCTGCTCTTCCTGGTCTTCTTTGAGTGCATCTCAATTTCATGGTTTTACGGTGAGCCATACTTATGTCTCGGTAATCTCCTTAAAGATCGGGTTTTTTACATCCAAAAAGCACAAATCTTAACATCTAACATTTAAGATTAAGACTAGAAATGTATCTGAAATGACTAATAATAGATAGCCAAACATTTGGATGACTAAAAGTGTATTGATGGCGCTCTACCTTTGGTTCTAGGTGTGAACAAATTCTACGACAACATCGAGGAAATGATTGGCTACAGGCCCTGCATGTGGTGGAAAGCCTGCTGGGTCGTTTTCACTCCGCTCATCGTGGTTGTAAGTGTTGAACCATGCATGTGTGCAGACACCAACAGGACAATATGTCGGCTTATGCAACACATTCTCATCCAAACCGAATGTGGTTAACGTTGTGAATTTAAACTCAAACACTTAGCTTAGGTTCAGGAAACAAAACCACTTAGTCAGGTTCAGTAAAAGCATCATGGTTGGGCATCATGTACGGGAAACACATAGCTTCTAACAACACTCTGGTTGAAACTCCTTCACCTCCCCTCAGCCCTTTTTTCAGTCAACACACTCCTGGAGTATTTTCTCTGAGTGTTATTGCCAAGCATGGGTTTACTTTGTAGTATTAACACAGACATGTGCACCAAAACAAAAGCAGTTAGTTACGTTTACTTGATGATTGGTTTGAAGTGTCAGGGCCCCAAGCTTATATAGCATTACGATCTTACCTAATCTTGCCTCTAAATGAGTTCAATGCCAAAATTTGATGATGATGATAGTGCTAATATGTGTTTCCTTGTCCACCTTGTCCAGGGAGTCTTCTTGTTCAGTGCAGTGCAGATGGTTCCCCTCACCATGGGTGACTACGTGTTCCCGGCCTGGGGCCAGGGGGTTGGGTGGTGCATGGCCCTCTCCTCCATGACCCTCATCCCTGGCTACATGGTCTACATGTTCCTCACACTCAAAGGCACATACAAAGAGGTAAGAGCGATGGGGATCCGACATTTGATGCAAATAATACTGAAAGAAGAAAGTTGGTTTGCTGCGTTTACTCTTAAAATAAATATCATCACACATACACGTTGGTGTATTAATGCTGAGAGTCCGCGGTGAGTGTAATGCAAATACGATAGCCGCAGATTTCCCAGAGCACATCACCTGCACCCACACACATCTAATAGCCGGTCTGAATTTTAATCTGCAGTCGGCAGCGAGGCAGGCTCTGTGTTAAGAGTTTCAAGTGGATTACTTTTTGGCTCAAATACATTATCACATAGTGTCTGATGGACCAATCCAATGCAGAGACACAGTGGAGTATTTAGAGGATGCTGGTGTGCAGCGAGGATAATGTAATGTCCTGCAAGCCCAGTCACAAGTCATTTCAACAGCAAAGGCAAGTTTGAATGTTGATTTCACCCAGAATACATTTATCCAGGGTTTACATCATCCTCATTTACATAATGGCTGGCAATGAAAGTCGTAACTGAAATGTCATTTTGCAGCAAAAAAAAAAAAAAAAAACTCTTCGCACTGGATGTTAAAATGCTCAGCTTAGGTCAATGTAATTTTGCACTTTGCATTATAACCGCCCTGTGATTCAATGGGCAAATATAGACATGCTCGGTAAAGACGCAATCAATTGCCATGAAGAGCAGAGCAGTGATAAAAGGATTAGTAAAATAGAGTTTCTAATTAGTTCTGTTAAACCATTTTAAATGCTTTTCTGCTCTGCCAGCCACTGACTTCTCAGCAAATTACATTTATTTGTATGCGGCACAATGGTACGTTGAATCTTTATTGATCTGACGATGCTAATCAATGGAGCATAATACCTTTTTTCCGGCATGCTATTTACATTGAGAGCGTTTTTAATTCGCAGTCATCCATAATGCGCCGCACAATAAGCTCACATCTATATACGTTCCCGAGTGACAGATATAGCTTTATAGCTACTGCTGAAAGAGTAAATGGGCCATAATTGCAGGCAGTGCAACAGAGGCTGTCAGAGGCGATGTGCAGGTGTCACATCCTGCAGCACCAGCTGATGGCTGATTGTCTAATTGTAGCAATCAGCCAGCTGATTAGTGCGCTGCTCCCTGGCGAAAAAGCTTCGTCTCACAAACACCGTGCAAATGCCGCAGAATCCCAGAACTCCCTAACTCGTAGTTCAGAAGGTTTGGAGGATTTACCAAGTTGGATGCTCTGATTTAGTTTGTTGGCATGCAAATTGGCTTTAATTTTTCCTTTATCAGTCTCATTTTAGACCACATTCATACATACAACCATATATTACATCAGGGAACCGGTATCTACTGCTGAGAGCTAACCCTCAGAGGCTGGTGCACTTTTCATACAGCTTATTGGTTCGATCACAAACTCTGCAGCTGTTTACGTCAATATATATGTGTGTGATGGCATCTTATCGTCATTTCCACATTGGTACATTTTCAGTGTGATATCTGTGCTTCTCTATTCCAGCGTCTGCGGGTGATGTTCAAGCCTGTGACACTGGTGAAGGCTCAGGAAAATGGCCCAGACCAGCAGACAGAAAACCAGAGCCAGAACCCTGCCAACGAGGAAGCCTACATCTAGAAGTCCCTGCCTCTCTCTCTCTGGCGAGAACAGAGAAAAAGAAAAAAAAAGAAAAAAAAAAACATAATCAAGGTTGGGAACGACCACCAGACTTCCATGTCTGCTTTTATTCACCTACCTCCTGGGCACACGTGAGACCAACCTGATTACTTAGTTATTTTTAGGGGTTTTTCTGTTTGTTTATTTGTATAATACAGAGATATAAAAACGTATGAGGAAAAAAAACAAACTACCCAGCAAAATTGTTATGATATTATGAATCTCATTATGCAAAAAAGTTAGTCTTTTTAGAAAAAGGAAATGTGACTTAGGCAATTACTGTATATTGAATATATAATTTAAATTTGGAGGCCCGCGTTGATTCGATAGTATTGTGCTACTTTGAAGATATTAATTAATCTACTAAACTACAATTACTGTACAAAGAAAAATAAATTGGTTAATGCATTTTGCTTGTACATGAAATAAATACATTAAAAGGAATGCAGTGTAGTAGGTGGAGGGAAAAATGTAATTGAAAGTTTGTAAAGAATATTGAATATTGACCATTTTATGGCAAAGACAATATGGGAATGTGCAACAGGTAAGGCCAAATCTGCTTGTATGTGTAAAATATAATTTAGTCGGACTATCGCTCCCTCGCAGGATTCTGCAGTTCACCTGAAATGTTTACCACCCATGTCTGGGGCTCCCTTTGACAAGCACAAGTACAGCATGGAATTTTGAAGAGTCCCGCTTTTTATTTAGGCTCGATTGAATCTTGTGACAACAGCAAAAATAACTTACATAGGCTACATAGCAAGAGACTGTTATAATTGTTTCTTTGTTTTCTAAAGAACAATAACTTTGTATGTTGTCTGAATCTTTTTGTAGAATCATTTTTAGGTCATTTTCTATATGTGAGAGTAAGAAGGACCAAAATCATACTCGCGCTAGAAAAAGATTGGTGCAGACATTTGACCTGCTGACGACATATGGATTAAATCAAACATCACCTTTTATCTCTCCGGAGAGCAACACTGTGGCAAATATAGAACCACGTACAAGCACAATTTGGATCGTACAATATGTTTGCCTGAGATTATTTCGGGGGGGAAGAAGTAGAATTTTCTCCTCCCCGACAACCCAGTAAAAACCACTAAAATGGTTCGACAGAGTCATGTTGCAATAAGCCAACGGTGATTCAGATCTATACTTTAAACTGTGAGAATGAATAAGCTGCGCTGGTTGCTGCATCGGAGACTGGACGAAGGATTATCCATGTTAGCGACCAGCTACCACTATTCTGACTGGAACCGTTTACTTGTACATTAGTTACCCTCTCCTCAGGAACAAAGGTGGACGTGACCAAATTCTCTCAGATGCTACAGTTATACACTGAAACAATTAATGCTATAGTAGAAGAAAAACAACACAATTATGATTAAATAAAGACAAATATATATATATATATATATATATATATATATATATATATATATATTATATATATATATATATATACATTTCAGCCAGCATCAGTTCTTTCAGTGTATAAGAACTGTGATGGCCTTCACTCAGTCATTCTATTAGGAGCCAAACTGTTCCTATGCTGTGGCGAGTGCAGATTTCCATTATCAGAAAGAGAAACTTTGGTCCGAGAGCGACGCCAGCGAAGGCACTGTTAACACAGGACATAGCCAGATGATATATATATATATCTATACTGTAGGCCAACACCACTGAAACTACTCCTTTCCATAGGGTGAAGACAAACCTATTATTACATATCAAGTTTGCTCGGCAATATTAAGACACATATGTAGAAGCGGACTTTGCGACAGACCACAGATATCACTGTATAACCACGAAGGAGGATCAAGAAAATTTGCTTCTGTGGCAGCTACATGCGACAGGAATCAGGTTGAATCAGTCCCGTTGATTTTTCGTTTATCTGTGTTCTTTTTTCAAAGATATGTGAATTAAATTGTGCAATGACAAAGGGTTCCGTGAATTTTGTATAAAGTTACCATACTGCAGTTTTCTCTCTTGAATGATGTTGTAAACTGGACTGTGTAATACATGTATCTGTGAATGTCTGTACAACCTGAGTTTTTCTTTTCTTTTGTCTAAATGTTGAACAAAAAAAAAGTGATATAATTTGCTGTTTTCTGCAATAATGTTATTATCTCAGAAACTAAAGCACATATCTCTATCAACTGTAAAAACGATAATTACAATAACAGAACAGAGTAATAACAAAGATGAGAATAATAATAATAATAATAACAATAATGTAATAGAAATGTCTAGTCAGAGAATATTGTTTTGTATATTTCTAGCTGTTTCATGGGCCTAATGTAAAATATTCTATGTAAAAAAATATATAATAAATGTCTTTAGATGGTGTTATATGAAAAAGCATGATTGCAATATATGTTATCTGCAAAAATAAATAAAGACCTATAGATTATAATGTCTGTGTCATGTAATCTTTCTATTAAGAAGTCTGGTCAAGTACGTGTCAAACAAAATAACAAAAAAGAAGAAAAAAAAGCACAGTGGGTTAATTGATTTAAATGGGTTTTAATGTTTGAATAATTACTAACGCTGAATTCAAAGGTATGAAAATGCTCTTCCAGTGAGTGAGATGGCCTTTTGTGATGCTGACCTGCTTTGTGTTATGCTGATGCTCACTTCATTACGGACTGTAATTGGAAATGAATATGCAATCAGCCCCGTCATCGCAAAGATGCTCAAGTGTAATCTTGGCTTATAGTTTCTACGAAAACGGTTTTCACCACATACATCCTTGTGACATCCTTGTGACATCCTTGTAACATCCCCCCCATTTTTTAATTAAACCGTGTGTCTGTTTGTGTGGCTTAGTCCTCTTGTACATCTAGACGTCTTTCACCTCGAGGATCGAACCTCAAAGGTCTTCACAAGCTCAACTCAACAGAGGTTGGGGAGTGACAATAAAAGCATTAACCACAGGGAAACTAAAGGCTTCACGATGGTACAAGCTGTAATAGAGATAGTGTAACAGCATCTCAAACGCCCTCTCTAACCATGCAATTGTAGTCAGCTGTGTGTACGACTATTTTTCCTCAAGACAGACGATCCAACTATCAAAACCAATCTATGCAGCGATTGGCTGGACGTAAAGGTATGGAACTTCTCCACCAAGCATTTGCTTTATTCTTCACAAAACCACTTCTATCACTTCCCTTCACCCATCAGCATGGTGTCAAATATGGTCATTTTACTAACCATAAAGCCATTTAAAATGTCTAATTGTTTTGAAGTTGCAGATTGATGAAATATAACGCACAGGTACATTTAAAAATGCACCTTTTTTTCTGCACACATTTCCTCTATAAATGCTGGGGTTCTCTCTTGGAAAAGCATTCACATTTGAAGATAATTCTTCAAAGAAAAAGGCAAATTATGCAGATATTTATGGTTGCCTCACTTTACAGCGAACATATGACACAGAAAAACTGGGTCAACTTCAGAATCCAAATCAGTTCATTTAAATTAAGAAAGAAATGTATTCATCCCTGAGGAACAATAAGTCGCTGGATATACATTCTCATCTAGTATGATTTAACAGATAAAACTTAATGTAGTGGCTGACACTATAGTTGCACGTAGCCTGCTGTTAGCCAGCTAGCTTACGTTGTTTCACGTGAGCAGCAGCAACATATTGGCTTGGCCAATAGAGACTAAGCAGAGCAACGACAATGGAAACTCATGCTCTAATGCAGGGTGGATACAAAATGCCGCAAGTACTGTGTGTCATGTGAGAGTATAGCAGCAGACTCCAGTTGTCTTCCTGGACTAGCTCACAGGCTTCACTCCGTTTCAGTGAGCCTAATCACGTGGAACAGATTACGTGAATGCAGAATATGCACAGAGTTTATAATTGCCGTCTTGGCTCTGACATCATCATTACTCCAACCGTTTACACGCTCAGCATGGCAGCGAGCGGGGAGTGACGATAATGGCCGTTCTGTTGACGGACAACTCGGGGGGGAAATGAAAACCTATTATATCTTGTGAAACGAGATAGAAAAAAAGTACAAGCACGTGAGATCGGGCTTGGTGGAGTTCAGTGGTTTCAAAAGGTAATTTTTTTTTAAATAATATGCACACAAATGCAGTTTATTGCCATTTTCCTGGGTGTCCTCCATAAAGCAAGAATACTAAACTTGGGAATTACTGCCTGTTTTTAATGCATTTAACAACATTGAGTTGCATGTTTCATCAGATTCATCTTTGTTTTGAGTAAGTTATTATTGAATGTGTGTTATTCTATGTGTGTGTGTGTGTGTGTGTGTGTGTGTGTGTTTGTACGTGTGTGTGAGAGAGACATTTAGAAAGGGAGGGAGGGTGATTTTATACCTGGTCGGACAGTCGCACGGTAACGTTGATGACTCCGTGATTTTGAGCATGTGTGAGTCTGCGTGCACGCATGCGTGTGATCCATCGTGTCCTCTATGACTCTATATACAAGTCTGCTTGTCTGAGCATGCGCCGGTATAGTACAAGTGTTAGTTGGGGTGATGACACAGACATGAGCGGAGCAGCTCTGACAGCTCCGGTCTAGCAGAGGTAGTAACAGCTCAGAAGTCAGCTCGAGGGCCCCAACAAAACACACCACACACACACACACACACACTGGAAATGGTAATCCGGTTTCCCTCCCTGCCAGCTTGGCCGAGGCTCCAGTTGCATGCACACTCTCCAACCACATCACGATCATCGGGCGCTGACATGCGCAACACGATGAGGCAGAGGGAAAAAAATCCTCCGTTTCTCTTCGTATAGCTGCGAGGCTGTAGATTTCCAGAGTTGTTTTAAGTGAAAAATGCAGGGAGGTTGCACAACGGATGTGGATGTAGGAGACTGCATGTAATATTGGATGGGTATATAAATGGGGACCTCAGCCATTCAAACACACTGACACATCCACTGCTAATACAAATAAAAATAGTGATAATTAAAATATCTACCTCAGCGAGATTTTAATCACTTTAAAGCACTTCAGGTTTTAGACTTCAACACGGGAGATTACTTCTTGTTTTGCTTTTTCCAACCAACGACGACCACGTTACATAACCTTTCATTGTAACTCCGACCCTCTCACCAAACTCTAGCCGTGTCATATCATAAAGCGATTTCAACAGACAGATAAATGGTGTAAAAACACATCAAATCAGAAAACGTCATTCTAGAGAACCTTGACAAACAACGCAACATATTTCATCATTTCATTTAGATGACTTTTTCAGCAATTAGACTGGATCTCGACTTTTAATGGCATTCAGTGAACACTGCCAGGCCTTTCATTCAGCTACCAACCCTTTCTCTCCAGCTGACCAATATTAGTCTTCATGCTTTCTCTCTGTTCACCTTTACAACAGGCTGCCGATAGCATATCTGCTCCCAGCAGACTGCCAGACAGACAGACAGACAGGCTGGCAGACAGACAGGCAGACAGGCAGTGAGAGAAGCAAACGCCGTTATCACTCCCTGCCATATGATGGGATTAGCTTGAGTGTTGTCTAACAAAGCATTAATGAGCAGTTTTAATTGCCTGCACGGCATACCCTGCCAAGCCCTGAACCACACACACACACACACACACACAGGCAGGGTTGTGACGCATATTTGTCCCATCTGAAATGGCGTTCAAGTGATACAGAGTTTGTTTTTGTCACTGGAGTGCAAACCATTCTGCCGTCATTCCAATACATTGGTGCACAGTGTGACAGAGACTATGGCTTTGAAGATGTTCATTTAACCTCCATTCTCTCCCTCACACAATGCAGACTTAACTGAAATCAATAGATGTTTTTCGGTTATCTCGCGGTGCCATATTACAGTACTGCCGTGACCTGAACACCACTCTCATTACACCAGGGCAATGTCTTCCATTTGATTTAACTTTAATTCTACCAGATACAAGAAATTCTAGATAAATATCAGGCATGTCTGACGGCTGATTGTGACGAGGGGGCCGATCAATAAATATCCCATGAATACAAGTGGGAATTTGGTGTATATCTGCCCATCTCTCTATTCATGGCAGCCATTTCTTCAGGTTACAGTTGCTAAATAACAGACAGAATACTCCACAGTAAACACTGCATTTCTGTTTGTTTGTTTTTTGGCAAAATAATATTTGAAAAGTGCATATTTTAGGTTTAAGGGTATAATATTTCATCATTTTGTTGAATCTTGTACTGCTTACATTATTCCATTACTAGACAACAGTAACCTACCATTGCTGCACTTGTTTAACACTTCGGGAGACACAACCTAATGCAATGCTTCAAAATTTGCACAAAAGTATGTGAATGGAAACACGACTACATGATGTGGAACCAGTCGCTGTGACACGGGCGTCCCAGGATGGTCAGCAGCCGCCATACATTTACATTTACATTTACATTTAGGTCATTTAGCAGACGCTTTTGTCCAAAGCGACTTACAATAAGTACATTTGTCAAAAGAAGGAAACAAAGAAACCACGACGTATCATTGCCATACCTCACCAGTCATGCTAATAACTAAGCAGATGGTGGCAAACTATGCTGCCGGTCATACTGTACAGAACAGGAAGACACAGCATGTCTCTGTCACAGCACCAGCCGCACACTGACCCAGGAAAAGGCCAAAAGTATCTCACACTGCTCAACATACACAAGGTTTTATCATAGTCGACGGTGAAGAGAAAGTGCCTCGAGGCACTCCTTTTACAACCCGGGATCTCACTGTCAGCTTATATAAAAAAACAAAACGGGAGACCATCTGTGGTCAGAATGTCGTGAAGCACACATAAAGCTGAGAATGAGAAAATACAATTTATGGCAGTTAGATGTATCGTAAATCAACCGTAATCGCTTTGCATCGGCTCAGGTATGCTGTTTGAGTCTTATACTAAATGGTATCCTTTAGACCCTCTCTGGGTTTTAGTGATGAATGGAGACAGAGTAGGTCTGTGTGATGGAACTGGGAGCGTGACTTCCAGCTGGAAACAGCTCCTTTCTCCTGGCAGTAAAGAGGAAAGAGCCCTGAACACAGCTCAACGGCCATTGTCTTTGCTCTCTTCGTCTTCTTACTTGGTCTCAATCGCCTCTTCCCCACATAGTCTTCTCTTCTCTTCTCTTCTCTTCTCTTCTCTTCTGTAAGTGATTGCTAGAGCTTTAACCAATGAACCCATCTTATCCCTTCCGGTTTCTGGGGTATTTTACCATGCCACATTTATCACCAAATGTACCGGGAGTGGTGCCACTGCGTTGCATCTCAAAGCTCAAAGGCGGCTTCCTACCCCTCGGGCATCTTCTACATTGAAGCGGAGGAAACAAAAATGGAACAAGATTTCTGTACAATATCAATGAAAGGAATATTGTACCTGCAAATGAGATACGATGGTGTGAAAGAACTTGGAATGAGGGGCAAGCAATTAATTAATGTTAGCTCGTCTTACTGACCTTTTTCTTCTTTCCTTTTTTTTTAACATTTTTTATTTGTTTTTATTTTATTTCAGACTATCTCTACAGCATACAGTGGCAGCGTTTTCAGGGGCATGGGAGAAAAATAGAAAAAGTACCCCTAAAGGGCACTTCATCACACTTTCTCCACTGGAAAGACATCCTGAGGTACATTTTCTCCACTGTAATGGCATCATAGAGGGAACTTCATCATGTTTTTTTCCACAGAAAGGACATGATAGAAGGCAATATGTCACGTTTTCTCCACTGGAATGGCACCCGGGGCACTTTATTACTCCCGAGTCTGTAAGACACCCTATGCTAAACCCTCAGGAGGAGCAGAAGGAGGTTTTCATCAAGCCTGAAATACCATATCTTACTGTTGAAGAAGGTATAATTATATAGTGTGCCCTTTGCTGTCAAGAGCTATCACCTCATCAGCCTCTGCATCTCTCAAGAAACATTAAGCACTTGACACCATTTCTGAAGAGTACAACCCACACAACTGACAAAAGGCGGAAATTGCACCAAAATGATGTCTGTTCATGGTGAAAGGGAAAATCAAAAAGAGAGAAATGAGTTCAGTTCAGTATGAATGTGAAAGCTGCTTGTTTCAGAATCAGCCACAGTCGTCGTCGTGGGAACAGACTGAAATCTACCATCAGGGGTGATTCATGTGTTTTGGTTTTGTGAAAGGTTAAAGCACAAACTCAAAGGGTTGGAACATACTGTAAAATGTTCATGATGTGACAAAAAGTCTTTATTTTTTACATTTCTCAGAGCCTCTGCACTCTGTATTGTGAACATTTAATTTAATGAAGTAATTTCAATCGTAATATTAGCATAGCGTGTTAGCATGTTAATATTTGCTAATAAGCATGCAACACAAAATTACACCAGTACATGATGATAATTTGTTTTGCAGATATTTGGACAAAAGTATTATCTGGAAAACACAAATGTATGCGCAAAATGATCAAATGATGAAGATTAGGTTAGTGATGGACGAAAATCATGGATGGTTGTTACAGATCATGTTCAAGCATTCAGTCTGGACAAAAAAACACAGACTGACATTGCTATTCCTGGAGCCACAATGAAGGCTACATGTACAGTTGATACTAGAGTGTGGGCAGAAGATCACGTGGCTATAATGCTTGGGCCGTCCCCCCCATAAATACATACCACTGAAACTGAGACACCTCAATTGAAAGCTGTAGGAAGTCCTACCCTAGCCTATGAAGTGTACAAAACGCATATTAGGGATAAAAGAGATACTAAAAAATATGTATCCTTGAATAAATGTCCTCTGCGATTCATTGCTCAACAGAAAATCAAGGATGCATCATATGTCAACACCCTCAATTTCTCTCTCTCTCTCTCCCTCTATCTCTCTCTCTCTCTCATGCTGCTTATGCAGAGAGGAAGAAATCTGATGTCATGCCTGCCTGCCCTCGGCTGTCAAGCCCTCTGACACACACAAACACACATACAAACGTTATTTACAGTATAATTACTTCCATGACAGCTCAGATGCAAAGCCATCACTCAGTATTATCAAACTATTGAGGCGTGTAACAGTCTATATATAATACAGATGGGAGTGAAAAAAGAGATCTATTACAAATCCAAACACATGACCAACTACACACCCGCTGTAATCCAGCAGATTTCTACTCATGGAACGATTTCTACAGTTTTTATTCTCTTAAATGAATTTTGACCGAGATATCCAAAATCCTGAACTCACAAAGAGACTTCCGATGACACAAACCCCTTAGTAACCGGAATAACCCATCAAAACTGGATACCTTTTTCCTCATCAAATATATCATCATTCAAATTCACGCTAGCCTGGCAGGAAGTTGCAAGCAAGGGACATTTACATGGGTTTCTAAAGGCTACAGTTCCTATGCAAATCCACTGCAGATGACTGAGTGATTGCACAGAGACTCTCCCATCCTGCTGCTCCGTCTCTCCCTTTCCCCATAACCTGAGCCACCGGAGCAGAACGTGCGCTTGTCTTCGCTTCATGCTTCACTTTTAACATGGCCAAGGGGCGTGCTGACAGAAATCAGATGTAATTAGGTGGATGTTGGTGAGGCGCTCCGATATTAACATGGGTTTCACCACTCGACATGGTGTTGGAGGGCAGACGCACATCTCCTGCAGTCACATTTTGTTTGCACACAGATGTTCTTTAAAGCCCCCCGGCCCATCCTGAAACTGTAGGAAGTACGTCAGCACTAGTTCTTGTACACGCTTCTGATGGCAATGATGTGGTTTGGAAATAGGTTTGAGTAAAGTTTTTGTCCTATAGCTTGATCCTAGAGGTCCTACAGGATGATGATGCATGTCCAACCATGTCTCCTATAAGCAATGTTTGTGAACTTTTTTATGAACTTTTCCAAAAAAATGTATTGACAGAAGTATAATTGCTGCCTCGATTATATCCACTGGCAACGTTTTTCCAGTCAAGAAAGGGCTGGGTTATTGTGCCAAACAAAAAGGAACGTGAGCGGCATTATGTTTCTCTTAAAATGTATTGTTTTTTCAAAATGAGTTATTTTGAGGAAAGCATATACAGAAGACATATATAGGCCATATTATCCCTTGACGATATAGTGAACATAGGATTCAGTGCAATCCTTAAAGTATGTGAGTCTTGTTAGTATTGAAGACGACAATAATGTGTACCAAATATTGTGATGAAGGGAACAAACATATGCCTTAGCACACACATCCTCATTGGTATCCGTTTTTCTCATCCTAACAGAGTTAGGTCAGGCCAACAATACAATTTACTTTTTTCGTTTTTGAGGGGGCATGTTTGTTAGTTCTTACTTCCTATGTGTTACTCTACTGCAACTGAGAAGAACACAAGGCCGACAACAACAACACAAAAAGTGAATGGGACATGCTTGGAAGAAAAATGGCAGAGACAGATTACAGATTAAGCGTGCCACATCCAGCTCTCTAACTGTCCTCTCTGTCTCCTTTCTCATGGTAAATGCTTTCCCCTTTTCTCTGTTCGGAGAAAGTAGTGGGAAACAGTGAGTCAGGCTGGAGTGCTGAGAGCTGGACCGGACTGTTAATGGCGTCCAATGAATTAAGAGTCGGTTCTGCTCGTTTACCATTTGAATGACTGGGAGGCTTGGGAAGGTAGCGAGCTCCGGACACAAAGAGATGCTTCACAGCCTGATTGCACTTCGGTTCACATCTACATGTCTAAATATTTTCTTCCAGGGCACGGCATGTTGTGTGTAAGTGGTAAAAGCCATTATACCGTATGACAACGCCAAAAGAAATGTCTAATTTGGATTTACAAGTGGGTTCCAACAATTTAAAGAAGGGCAGAATCCCAGAGATAGAGACAATGCTTAGAAATGTAATAATTAACACATATTTCTTTTTAAAATAATCCAATACAGAATCATCGTCATGGACCCGACGTGAAAAAACCTCAACCTTTATCCAACCAAAGTTATTTTAAACGCATTAATGCCTGGGAGACTGCCTTCCTCTTGAAGGTATTTTCTCAGGCAGCGCTTACCCCCAAGCTGTGTATCGCCTAATTATGCAGCCATCTATCAGAGCCATGAAAGTCCACCTAGTTCAAGAGGTGGAACTGTCCGTCATGTTTCGGGTGTTAGCTGCTTACAGAGTGCTTCCGCCATTTTTCTTGTGTGTGAGACAATTGGGATGGTGGTTCACATAGCTTGAATTGGTTTTATAGCGTCACGAGGATAAGAACTCCGGTGATCGGCCTACAGCTGGCAGTCAGCTGTGGTGAAGTGGTGCTTTTTTGTAAACTATCAGGTCAATTGGGGCAAAGCCTGTGCTGAATCCAAGCTCAGAAATTAAGCCAACACAGAAGTAAAAAGAAAAAAGCTGTACTTCTTTAAATAGCCACTTGAGGCAGGCTCCAAAAGCGAGTCAATCTCCAAAAAAAGAAAACCCATGATGAAATGAAAAACTTTACAGCAGAAATAGACATTTTTACAGCCTGGTACAAAACATTCATGACAACTGTACAGGCGGTAAATTATATTAGATATAAGTAACCCATTTAAATAGTAGTGAGGCCTAAAGTCAGGAATGATTGAGTGACAGGTGGGTACAGGTGGGCTCTTTGCCTATTTTTGGATTAGCTGCAAGTTAAGCTGCACAGCGGGAGCCACCCTTCACTACGACTCTGCATAAACCAACAGCTGATGTCACAAACACAACATCCATATTTTATACAGTCCATGTATCCTTGTAGCCCTAGAACATAGCTGTTATGTGCACAGGTGGTGGCATTTATAAATCTATACAATTAGGCCGGCTAATGGAGCTCAGTGAAGAGTCTCTGTGCACACGGGACTGCATTTACATTTACATTTAAGGAATTTAGGAGATGCTTTTGTCCAAAGCGACTTTCAATAAATACATTTGTCAAAAGAAAGAAACCACAACATATCATTGCCGATAAAGTAAGACTGGGGATAAAACGGTTTTCTTTTTATAGAGACATTTCATATTTCAGGGGGAGTCTGATTGTGCGTTGTAGGAGGAGTGAACAACTTGAAGCAGGTGAGCGCTTTACTCCCCGCTGGGCACTTTCACAAGCCTCGTCATCAGCGAGGCGAGCCCATCAACCGGGTCCTGATTACACAGAGAGCACTTTACTGCAGCCTGACAGGAAACCCACGGAGGCTGCTATTTATAGAAGCTATAAGTCATATTTCAAGAGGAACTTTTTTAAAAGTTAATACGTGGAATCCAAAAGTTTCCAGTCCCTAAATTAACCAGGCCGAGTGCACTCATCGTGGTATCTATGTTCTTTGTACCAATTCTTTCAAGATCTTTGAAGGTCATGTATATAATGCATCATACGCACATTTATAACAAATTATAATGCATATAAGGCTTTATTAAAGTTGTTATACATGTTTATAATCATGCATGTGTACATTAGTGTACCTAGTGTATATAATCACATTATAATACATTATAAAAATGATTATTCCACGTTAAAAACAGGTAATAATTATACATTACAACTATGGGAATTATAATACATAATAATAATAAATCTCAGTGGGTGACCAACAATTCTTAAGTATTATGATTCTTGACCTTATAAGTCATCATAAAATGTTTATAATGTGTTGTGATTATTGTTATAATGTTAAAATACATTATAGACATGGGCGTGACAGAAAGTGTTACCAAACATGTTGAACCCATAAATCATAAAAACAAAAAATTGAGACATCAAGGATCAGTGTGATCCAAATAGCACGGAACGGGTAGCATCTACTAATGGCACGATTAATCATCTGTCACATACTAGAACAACACATTCTTTTCATTTTCCACATGGCACCATATTCCCCTCTCCCACCGACCTCCCTTCCTTGTCTGCAGCAGGAATATCTCCAGGCGAGACAATGGCGCACAATTACCCGGAGCAGAAAGCACCGTGGCAATGACAAATGTAGTTTTTAACAGAGCAGGAGACATTATGTTCTCACATCAGAGTTAAATACCTCCTATTTATCTCAGCCAAGGCGAGGGAGAGAAAAAAGCAAGAAGGGGGGGAGGGAGAGAGAAAGTCAGAGTGATCAAGGCAGACAGAGAAAGGGGGAAGTAAGCCATAGGCTGCGGAGACGTTCCATGACAACCGAGCAGGAGGATTCTGAACCATGTCGTCCAATGTCCCTGTTGGAAAAGAGCGCAGTGAGAAGGTGCAGCTGTGTAATGACCTACAGCTTATTTCTCACGCCGAGTTGAACGGCACAGGCAGCTCGGCCGGATTGAAACCGATGTAATTCAGACACGTCGAGACATTCTCATTGTATGGGAGTCACAGTCAAGGTTTTAGGATCAAGGCTGAAAAGTCTCACGTTGACAAAAATGTTTGATCTCTTGCTTCTCTGGATAAGTGGTTGCATCTACCCTGTTTGGAATTTGTTGCGAGGAGAGGAGTATTTTGTCCGTGACTCCTTTTTTCAGCCAAGAAGCCTGATTTTAGTAATGTGCGTCAAGGAAGAAGATTGGGTATTCAGAGCAATAGTTAATTAATCGTGCCATCAAAGCAAGCCACAGTCAAATGCATTAAATAAAACATTTAAAAATACACCCAATCATGAAGAAAAATACAAATAAGGGGAATACAATGTGTGTGCATCTGTATAGGCCCATAAGCAGTTCAGTTTCACACACAAACATTAATTTGTGATCATGCAAACCTCTCTTACATGTAAACCTCTCTTACATGCACACAAAGTACAGAATAAAGGAAAGAAAAGCATCTGTGTTTTCATGGCATGTTTTCTATGATTTGCACAATATGAATAACGTCATCATCCTAATTTTGTTTCTTTTGTTTCTACAGATGATGTGATTTATTTGTAGAAATGATGCATCAGCATTTGTTTAGTAATTGAGAAATAAATGAGACATCAAATTTACTTCCAAAGGAAAAGCGTTATATTTTCAAAGAGCAGTCAGTTATCTTGTGGGTAGAGGGGGTTCATCATTAATTCTTTATACACAAGGTTGGGGGTTCAATCCCCGGCTCCGATCATCCACATGCTGATCCCAGGGACCGTAACACCATTATAATGTAGAAACATGTACATGAAATCAAAACATGAAAATGCTCATATTTATGGAGAATTTGGGGTTCAAAGGAAATTCGCTTTCCATTAATTTTGTAAGCTATGCACCAGATTTCTGTTCAATGAGTTTTGTTTCATTATTCTTACATAGAGAATTCAATACAAGGACTGAACATCGATGCTGGTGTACCACGTGTGTAAATGTTGCTCACCGCGTGTGTCGAGGTGGATCTGCTGGGTGGAACCGCTGCCTCCTTACTACCTACTGACCCGTGAATCAATGCGTTTGGTGTTGACTGTGACCATTCATTTGGAAAAGGGTCATTTTGGTGGTCGGGGGTTATTATTGTTCTCAAATAGCTTCCTTGCCTTGCTGGCTGGGTGAATTATAGCTTGCTTTGCTCAAACTTGGCCCGCTGCCCATATTGTGGGGTCATAGTGACGAGGTGTGATGCATAAATCATGAAGCACAAATTTAAAAAATGCAGACCGACACATGCACGCATGTGCAGAAATTCAGGTGAGTAATGATGATACATAATTAAAAGTATTATTAAAGTTGTTTCTGTTCTACAATATAATCCCTGCATGGTGTCTCAGTTAGTGTGCCACATTATGATATTTTGTTAATGTCATTTGACTCCAAGAAAACTAAATGCGTCTGGCTTTGTCACCAAACAGGTGACATCAAATTGAATGTCAGCCTGTAAGGCGTGACTTGATTCTCAGGAGCAACCAATTTCACAGTGGAGCCTGGACTGTCTGTCTCTGTGGTTCATTCATTTGTGAAGGTAATTCAAATAAGACAGAAAAGGCTTCACAGGCTTCTGTTTGTGTGTTTGGTTGCTCCGAAGCAATCAGAGGGGCCTTATTCTCCTGTCCTCAGTAAAATTACCGGGGATCAAGGCAGGGGTCAAGGTCACCGCTTGAAGTGAGGTCACATGGAGGAGGTTCAGCCCAATCTCCAGCTCAGCCAGCCCCCGCTGTAAGAGCAGCCAACCACTGTGATTGCAGATCATTACTTTGTAATGTGTGATCTGTCGGGGGTCTACTGTGTGTCTGTCCTCTTCCTTCTTACCAATAATTCCTGTGCTTTGTTTGCCCCAATTTTTGTATACAATTTTTCCATTTAAGTATTTGTTATAAGGACATATCATGAGTTAAACTCCTGTCCGAGGCCTGTAGTATCAGCTGGCACTGGGAGTGGTTGTCTGCTGGTAGTTTTAAACGCTGGTGCGAGGCCTGTAGTAACAGCTGGCACTGGGAGTGGGTGTCTGCTGGTAGTTTTAAACGCTGGTCCGAGGCCTGTAGAAACAGCTGGCACTGGGAGTGGGTGTCTACTAGTAGTTTTAAACGCTGGTCCGAGGCCTGTAGTATCAGCTGGCACTGGGAGTGGGTGTCTACTAGTAGTTTTAAACGCTGGTCCGAGGCCTGTAGTATCAGCTGGCACTGGGAGTGGGTGTCTGCTGGCAGTTTTAAACCTTTTGACTACAGTCACCAACATCATACACACTTCTGCCTTCGGCCCCAATTTTCCCTTCTATCTCTGTTCCCATGAATTTTGATGCTATCAAATAGAAGGCCTTGATGGTTCCAGACCAGTCACCGGGGAAAAATGTTGCCCATGTACATAACATGCAGCCATTGAGCTAGCGGTGTCCATTATTAAAAGTTATGTCATATTGGATAGAAGGTAAAACAGAAGAATGGAACACATATAAATAGCAGTCATGGGACACAGGACTTTCACCCAGAAGACCACTGTTGGTGTCCTGGATGACAATGTGTCTGTGCGCTTGTTACATCACGTTGTTATGCTTACGTAACATTACATAAATAAGTCCGCTAAGGACAGCTGTCATTCATTCACACTGTTATGCGTTGTTACATTTTTGCCCTGTGAGTTGAACAGAAACTATGGTCTGTCCATGAATGTGGTGTGTTGGCACGTGCCTTTTAGTGCACGTTTTTTGTGAGCGTGCCCCACCGTCTAGCTCATGGACGCCACTCTGCACTGCAATCACACAGCAGTTACAGCTGATTACGCTGCCCCAAACGACAACGTCATCAAGGAAGTAGAGCGCCCATCTTCCAGTTCTCCTCTTTTTTCATTTAGCTATTGTGATTTTTGCAGATGCAGCTGTATTTTTAATTGTTCTGTGCTGCTGTAAATATATATATATATAAAAATAAGCCCACAGCTATACCATACATACAGTAGCTGCTCCAAGAAAAAGTGACATTTGGACAATGTCAAAGTTTTTTACACAACGATCATCTTCGGTACAGAACCTCGTCTTTTATAATCTCTGTGTCACTGTGTCACAGATTGTAAGGCTCTCAGGGTTCTCGGTGAACCGAGGCGTAACGCAAGAGATGCTGAGGGCGATGGGGGTATTTGAAAAGAAATCTCTCATAGCATTCAGTCTTTAGCATTTACTGCATTTCATAGTGCAGTGGGCACCAAGGGGCTGGAGGAATTAATCCATGGTCCTTTTCATAAAGTTAGTGAATGCCCTGAGTGGTGCTAGGAGAAAAGCACAAGGCCCGTCAGCGTTAGGAACTGATGATCCATGATGCTTTTGTACTACGCTGGTCTGCATCACTATGCCTCCTTCTTCACCCTCTTCATCTGCTGTAGCTGTATCTGCTGAGGGAGAAAACCAGACTGCACTCCATGAATACAGAGGAGCTTTCCAGAAAGCATCCGCTCAAAGTCCCTAATAGCTGGACGTTCTTTATCTTTTCTTTGTGTCTGGTGTTCACAGCTCACTAATGCACGGTGGCGTTAAATGATAAGGTACGTTACCCTCGCTGTAAACACGTCACAGTTCGTTATAGGAGGATATTTGATATGCAATACCAAAAAAAAAAAAAAAAAAAGAATCATCCGTTGACCTCACCATGAGGGATGAAGAAGGTCTTTGAAGTACTGGACAACAAATTCAATAAGTAATTACAAATCAGAAAGAAGATGGTTGCATATGTATTGTAGAAATGCTTTGTCAACCTTTCCCCAATCTAACTCCCTTCTCCCATGATGTGTTATCCTTTAGGCTTGCCATGTCAAGTTGCTTCTATTTCTCTCTTGTTCTATTGAGCACCAGTGAACCCTGTTGCAACCTGTCTGTGTCAAAAACACAGCTGAGAGAACCACGACGCCTCTATTGCGAATGTACATCTGGTAGCTTGTGTGTTGCTGCTCTGAACGGAGACACCTCTCCAACTTCTCCACCACTGACCCAATGTTGCGGATTCAGAAAATACACCAAGGGCGGCAACCTTTTCCCAAGCTGAAAGGCTCACAGTTACAGGAAGACAAAGAGTCCTTCAAAACATTGCACTTACTGTTACAGCCTCCAACACACAACGCACAAAGACAAAATTCTTCCTTTCACTGTTTGCGCCCACGGGCAAAAAAAAGAGATTACGTTTGATAGGCGTTCTTTGTGGTGGGTTAGGCTCCGGGCAAGTAAATTTTATACCAGTCAAGGATTCACTTATTTTTCTAATCCACAAAACACGATTTGAGTTTGGTGGAATTGTTAGTTGACATAAGCCATTTCCTTCATTTCAAAGGGTTTCTAAAGGCTGCAAAGCCCCCACAGATCCCCAAATGACCTAAATGTGAGAATGAGCAGAAATATCACAACAGTTTTCCAAATAATGGTCAAGACTCGGATGGAAATGTTTGGTCGCCATGTCAGACAACCTACATCCTATGGAAGTATATATTCTGGATGGGGTTGCTGATGACAGTAGGAGTTTGGTTGATAATGTAATACCTTAACTACAAAATAGTCTTCATACCAAAAATGCGCTACCGGAGGGAGGGACGTTTTCTTCAAAAATGATTTAGTCTCGCTGGAGGATAAATCAATTAAAACCCTGTTATATTCAAATAACACACATCAGCAAACCCCAGTCTGTTTTACTCAATAGTTTTTTTCGGCCCCACTGGGTGAAAAGCACTAGATAATTATTACATTTTTCCATTATCACAAAGTTGTTTCAAAAATTGACAATTACATTTTTCTAATATGCAACACACGGCTATAATCATGAAATCAGTAAACATGACCTCCCAGTGCCTGAGGCACAGTGAGATAGCAGCACTGTTCATTTTAATGATCTCATGCTGCAGCTAACTCATTACTCTTATTAATGTTTGCAGGCTGCAGACTCTTCCAGGCTCACGGGACGTTTGCTTCAGGTTAGTGTGCAGAAACTGTGGTTTGGAGCTAATATACAGCATGACATGCAGTGGATTTGTCACATATTGTAACATACATATTTCTAGTTGGAGACGCTGACCTTTGCTGGTCACGGCAGATGTTATCCCCGACTGTATGATGACATGTGACTCACGAAGGAGTGTCGTTGGTCTCTGAGCGGACCGTCTCCTTAAATCGGTGCGGCCTGAACCTTGATTAGATTAAAAGTTTCTCATGCTGCGACTAACAGGTCAGACGTGTAGTTGTGCAACATGTGGCTAATCCGCTCTGACTAACGCCATGCTCTTTTCACAAGTCATTATGGGAGGTGAAGTTCTGGTGATGCACGAAAAACATGAGCCACGTCTGACAAATGTTGTAATGGCATTTAAAACGGAGGTCCTGTCTTGACCAGTTCTTCTTCAAAAGTCTATTTTAATCCCAGTTCAGTAATCCTGTTCATCAGTTCCCTACCATACGTCACACCCCAGGATGCAAAGATCTCACCTCCCTGAGCAGTAAGTGATATAACACATGGAAAAAAAGAACTAGAGAAGAACAGCTGATGGATGGCAAACTCATAAGGTGCCCCAGAACCTTATTAAGACGCATCGGCTCCCAGTTTCAAGGCAACAGACTTGCAGAAAGACACTGGTATGTGCAAATATATATATATATATATATATATATATATATATATATATATATATATTATATAAATACAGTCTATATTGCATTTATTTATTTTTTTTGGCAGCGGCTCCGGGAGACAGGTCTTCAGCAATTAGCTGCGGAAACTAGCCGCACAGACTAACTAACCTGTAATGGATGCAACAGAAAGTGTTTTATCCGCCATTGAGTTGGGACAGCCATGTGTTGGTATGTGGTATTATAGTAAATTAACAGACACATACATATATTTAAATTACAATTAATTGCTATGTCTGCAGTAGAGTTGTCTGAATGTCATGTTATTTGGGTTGTTGAGTGACCCCCATCCCAAGTACTCATTTAGCTGGGTCTATTACACCTCTAGAAAGGTCAACACTATTTTGCCCTCAACGACAACTCGACTCCCCCCACTCGCTCACTCATCCATACTCATTCAGACCCTAAGACACAGCAATATAGGTCATTTATTGCATGCATGTTTTTTTTTTCTTTTTTTTTTCGTATTAATATTCGCACACAACTGGAGTACGTGATTCTCACTGTCCTCAATCTACGCAGTATCTGATATTTGTTAATCTACTACGTGTCTGTCTGTGAACTGTAACTGCATGGAGTCTGCCGGAAATGATTCAGTCTCCAGTGGACCAGAGGATCCAGACTAGCCTGACCGCCTCTGACTCATGGAGAGAGAGCGACCTCGAGTCTCCCCTCCATCCGTCCCTCCCTATCCATCCATCCATTCTTAATGGGATACTCTAACCTGGCTGTTTAACACACATTAATGTCAGCGCTCCCCTCAGCTGGAAGCCTGGCTCGGGAAGCTTTTGGCTATAGCGGCTTGATTGGAGCGCATTATCATATACGTTTGGAGCGGTGTCTTGTTGATTTGAAACAGATGCAAAATGTCTGGGTTTGATATTAATTCTGCGTTAATTTATGGAAACTCATGCTGCATGTTCAGTCCGGGACCTAACTCAATTTTATATTCATGTCTTTGTTTTGTCAATATATACCGTGGGCAACCAATAAACCTTTTTCTCAGAGGACAGTGCAACTTTTATGCAGGTGTAAGTAATGCAAAAGGTTCACAGTAACACACTTTGGTTCACAGTAACACACTTTGAAAAATGAAAACATCTCTTGAATGTAGGCATCTTTATATTCAAGCAGATAGTGGACAAATTCAAAACTGAGGTGAAAATGCATTATATTTGCAGTTACATATCCTCCCCTTTTACATTAAAACATATTGCATATACAATTTTAATGCTAATAGTTTAAAGTATAGAAATATATACATGAGGAATTAACATTCCAATATAAAACGCCACATCCCAAGCAATGAGGTAAGACACGTTCCCCATGTTTATCTATTAACGATGATACATTTACTGAGGGCGAAATGAAATGAAGTGCTGCTTGACACCGAGTTCATTAAACTGTAACGAGAAACAGTGGGAGAGTGGTTATTGAGAACACGGCTTCCTGCTGGTAAGCTGTTCTGGTTGGCAGGCGTAATGATGTTAGTTTTACATTTTACTCACTAATATTCTCTCCCAGACGCGTGACCAAAAACGCTTCCATCAGGGAAGATTGTGATGAAACTATTTCTTCCTGATGTTAACAGAGGATATCGTTGATTTTTTTTTTCAACACATTTGTTTGAGGTTTTGTTAAACAGCTGCTCAGACACAGATAGACTATGCTTGAATGCCAAAAAGAGAAAGAGACTGAGGGGAATGGCGTTAGCTTTGAAAGTGACTGTTTGACCTGATGATGGTGCTCCATGAAAAGTCAGCAGATCACTTAAGTAATTACAATTCGTCCTGAGGGGAATGTGAATGTGTCCACCAAATTTCACGACAATGCATCAAATACCGACTGCAACGTTTCGCTCAAAGACACAAATGTGAAACACATGGTGGCGCTAGAGGAAAAGTCAGAATATCAGTTCCCCACTTTTGTTTACTGAAATATCTAAACAACTACAGAATGAACTGCCTCGATATTTTGTACAGAAATTCATGGTCCGCAGAGGATGAACCCAACTGACTTTGGTGAACTCTGCTAGTGCCTCAATGATTTGTGATTTGGGGTAAAATTGTATTTGTAAATAAACATTACAGTATTTTTATGAAGCATCTCAGACACATTTTGTTTACAATACACAAAACCGATGAAATAGAGTTAAATGTTGACTTTACATTTGCCATTATCAATTACAGCCTTGTCTCTATTAAATTTAGATCTTACAGTCGTTGTTTTTGTCTGCGTTGTCTTTCTCGGCTCCTGTTTGATTAATTTGAAACTTTGACTTCCACCACCCCATGGGGACAGATACTCCGGAGTATTCAGGGTTGAGCAGAAACCAGCAATTAATCTGTCACTTTCTTAACAAGTCCTTTGTGTATCAAAGGGGGCCGAGTGGGCTACCACAATACACACACACACACACACACACACACACGTACTCCTCAGTGAGGTTACCTTCCACAAGCCCAGCATTTAGTAATGTGTGTTATTGTTCCAGAGAGAGACGGGGCTCCCCTCGTACCCCGGCTGAATGGCCTCCTTTGGTTTATAGCAGGTTCCTGCTCTCCTCTCGAGCCGTATGATTAATGGTCCCCCCCCCCCCCCACCATAAATGTAGGTCACCAATGACAGCATTATTATAACATTATATGAATAGATTGCCATAATTTATTTAAGGAAAATGAGTTGTCCGTGTGGGAATATTGAGCGTGTGGGTGGCAGACCGATCATGCAATTGTCAGGTTGTCACAGCGGCTCTATGGGTAATACTAAATAATGCCATATTTTATGATATGGTGAAAAACAATAGGGGGTTAGCCTATTCGTCTGTGAGGTAAGTTAATGGACTGACACATTAGTCATCACAGAAATGTATTTTTAATGTCTCTCGATGTCATTCAAGCTCCACAGTGAGGGAAAGTTATGAGTATTAGCAGGAGTAATACAACTAACTGATCGTACAGTTAAATGTTGGTGGCAGTGGCCTGTTTGACCTGAAATTGTAAAGTCTTGCATCTTCATGTGGATATTTTTAAGATGTATTATTACATTATTCAAACGAGCAACTGGTATGTTCCATTGCTCATATTTCTCTTGTAATAAAACAAATTACAAAATGTATATGTTGGTGCATTTGAAGACAGTAGCTTCAAACAATAAGAAAGTATGTGTGTTTTTACATTTCCATCAAATTTCAGTATATATTCATGAGTGTTTAAAATGTCATAATTTTATCCTATTAGACATTTGTGTGAAATTGTCTTGAAATTCTTGAGTTATGACCAAAAATGACCAAAAACCCAAATCCTTCCATCCTTAAGTCCAAGCGGGCATTTTTGCCAAATTTGAAGAAATTCCCTTTGGCTGCAAGGCGTTCCTGAGGTATCACCTTTATAAGAATGGACAGGTGGACAACCCGGACACATAATGCCTCCATAACTGCGGCTGTCGCCTGCACGGAGGCATAAAAAACACACTTACACATATCGGAGCTGAAGCAATATGGAATTGAAATGCTGCATGCTGAGGTTTGCAGCTCGAGAGGCCTAAAGAAAGCTCGCCACACTCACGATGATGAGTGTTGTGTCGACTCTTGCGTGCGAGCAGCGCTTTCCAGAGATGTCAGCCCGGTCATTAAGGTTCAAAATATAAAAAAAAGCAGACATACGGTGCTGTGCATAATAGTTTTTAATCATCTGCTGGTTAACATTCCAGCCAACACTATAGCAGCTGATTTCACTGATTACAGTTTCAAACTGAGGCGCGGAGCATCAGGGCTCCCTGCATGTGCATTTTGAAGGATTGTTAAATATATTTTCAGATTTTTTAATTGTCATTCCAAAAAAGAAAAGAATTACAGCATTTATATGAGATAAAGAATATATCCTATTTTGTATGCTTTATGTCATATGTCTGAAGGCGTTTTCAAGGCTTTTTAATCACTTTTAATCACTGCTGATTTGAACATTTATCACGCGTGTTTTACTGCACTGCAGTAAAGCCCGTGATCGTATCCCAAAAGGATGTTCAACTGTCACTAATTCCAAAGGGACAAGGTTGTTCATGATGTTGCAAAAACTCATGTGACATGTAGGATACACTAAAGACTTTGTTCTGTGTAAGATTGCCGCTGTGACAGCAAAACGTGTGCATTATTGTGCATGAGGTTTCTAAATTAAAACGACTAACGACTAAAAAACAACAAGTACGTCATTTGCAATTTGTACAACTGCATGCTGAAACCACACACTGATTGGTAGTCAGGGTAAGGCAACTGAGGTCACTTGAGGTCTGGGAAACATGGCCACCAGGGTTAAAGGCAGCAAACGTAGAGGACGCGACATAAACATGCTGTTTGTATCCTCCCTGACCTCCGCCGCCTCACATTTCAGGGTGCTGCAGATGTATCATACTGCGACCCGCTTTGAACTCAAACAGACGTCATTTCAAGCCGTTTGAACCTTTATTCACTTTGACACCCTCACCTCCCCTGCCCTCCTCCAGCAGGGGTCACGGTCGCTGACCTCAGGCCACGCCAGCCAACAAACTATTTTTAAAGTATTACGGTCAGGACATAATTTTATACGGCTCCGCTCTCCGACTTGCAAGACAGCTGTCACTTCTGGTCTCATTTATTTGAATGGAAGCATGCCTGCAGAAAGCATATATCTTTGTCCTCTCTTTAAAAATAACAACATATCCAACTAGTGTCCGGAACAGTTACATCATTCGGGGGGAAGTTGTGCATGTCAGGCACTGACTCATCACCTGGACATTTGGGGAGAAAGCAAAACATCCTGCAGCAAAGTTGTTTGTGGAAGCTTCTCTTAAACCTTCAAAGAGGTCAATATAGGCGTCCATCTTTAGCTATTACGCAGGTTTGGACCGGGAGACTGACTGAGGGGATTTAAACAGACATTTTAGAGTGTAGCATCACAGGTGGGAGAAGTATTCAGATGCTTCATTAAAGTAGAATGACCACACTGTAAAAAAATAGCCATCATAAGTAAGATCTATTCTATAACTGGCACTTTAAATGCTGTGTTAAGCTTCGTTGTTGTCGTTCCCATGGCGAGGTTTTCTTCTCTTGCCGTTAGTGAATAAGTGGCTTTTTGTCTCCAGTCATTTTTCATGTTGAAATCACGCTGTTCACTTTTTTGGTTCAAATAGGTCACCGTGACTTGCTCTGAATGACTGACCACCCTGCGGTCTCTCCACACACATTTCATCGTGTGTTCAGCAACACTCCTCAACCAAACGTCTGAATAGAACACACGGGATGCAGCTTATTAAAACAACTTGTGCTTTTCTTCACAGCACAGTCCAGCTGAAATTTGTAAACTCCTTCATCATATTTTCTTGATCTTGTTAACACAAGGTCATGATCACATTTGGGTGATCTCAAATCCGTCATCCTCGTCATAACCGGTCAATATAACGTATGTGAGCGCTGTGCTGAATGGCGTAGGTCTGCCGTTTCAAGATGACAGCGCCATTGTGGATGTGGAATAAAGCCGTAAAAGGTCATAATTGAGCGTTTCCTTTCTTCTTCTTTTTTCCGCAGCCAAGATCTGGGCTCAAACTGACGCACAACAAAACACTATAAATCAAGCTGTCACTCTGTAGAACAAAGAGGAATTTGATCGCACAGTAAGGATCACTGACTCCGAGTGTGCGACAGGGAGAAAGCAAGACGTGTGCGTGGGGGTAAGATGGATATGTGTGTGTGTGTGTGTCTGTGTGTGTGTGTGTGTGTGTGTTTTGGTCTGCAGATGTATATGTGTGTGAGTGTGCATAACTGGGCTGTTATTTTATGTGTTTAAAGCTAAGGTGGGTAATGTATTGATATATTTCGGTTATATTTGTGGAAATTCTCATTACACCCGGACAGCAATCAATAAATCAAACGCCGTCTAATCATCTAATCTCGGCCAAATAACATGGACTGGCTTTAAATAGTAGAGATTGATGTTTTCAGCCTCTCAAACATAGAGCTCTTCCAATTTAATGCTGTTTTATAGCTGACTAAATTGAATACCTTTGGGGTTTGCACTGACAAAGCAGGATATTTGAAGACATCACCTATATTTTGAATTGTTAATTGTTGTTAAGAACCTCTATATATTAGGTGGTCAAGCGAGAGAACATTATTATTATACAGATTATTTAAAGCGATAGGAAAGAGAGAAAAAAAAGAATACAATTATGTAAAATAAAGATCAAACAAGGGAAAGAGTGTCCCAATGGTCCTCCAGGCACTTGTCAATTCTTTTAACAGACAGGCTGCCTGTTTCATATTCAGCAGGTCTATCCATTTGTCCAGCCGTGAGTCTCTAGAGAACCTGCTGGTATACGTTCCTTCCACTTTAAAATAATTTGTCTTTTAGTTGATAAGCGACCCAAGGTCCAGAGCCAACGGCTGAAATGTTACCGTCGGTTTCTTGGCCCAGCAGCCATGCTGAGGTACATTTAAAATAGAAAGCCCTGACATTAACGATATTACTTCTAACTGGATTGTTTTAACAGCAGGACAGTCGTAAAAGCAGGTGAAGTGAAGGCAACTTAACTGTATTATGTAGATCCAGCAAAAATCATATTTTACAATAATCTTCGGGCATATTTCTTAAGGAGCATCTTGAGAACATATTTGTTTCAAACCACACTTCCATTTATGAGTATGTCAACATAAGGACACAGCTGCTACTTCAGCACCTCCTATCTCAAAGGTGCATGGATGCAAGATCTTTCTCCATCCAAACACTGACTCTGGTTCAGTCTGACACTATGAGAACCTCTTCCACTGACATCCAGGACTAACACAACCCACAACATTCAAGGTGTTCCTCAAGGCTTACTTCTCATGGCTCCTTCCAACTCGCAATCATACAGTAACACAGTAAATATAACAAGATCTTTATAACAGGTTTGTTGTGTGGGTGTTTCCAAGATTGTCTTGGATTATATAATTGCATCAATTTATTCTTATTTTTATGTGAAGATACAATTGTAAATCCCAGATTGAATTATGCTACATTTCCATCCACAGGGGCGCCGCTAGGGATTTTGGGCCCCATGAAAAGAATCTTTACAGGGCCCCCCAACACAGTGGCGAAATTTTTTGATGCTATTTTACATACAATCTGTGACGCTGTGTGACACCGCCAGCGTGCTACCTGCCGCTAATTCAGTGGACTGAACCATTTTACGTAAATAGAGGGGGGGGAGGGGGGGGCCCTGCAGGCGTTGATGTTTCTAAAACAAATAAAGTTATTGTTACCAGGACATGGAAAATAAAACATTAGTGATTATATGTTAGTTAATAACGTAGTGTCATTATTTTTTCTGTATTATAATTTCATCATCATTAAGGGCCTCTCTGGGCCCCCCTCAATCATGGGCCCCTAGATTCCGTCTCCTTTACCCCCCCTTTTCGGCGCCCCTGCCTATACAGATTACTTTTCTTCAGTGTAGCTAACTCCCTGCCTGTGCACACTCTGCCCATGCACTCAATGCACATTACCAGGGTTATCCACAAAATGCTAGCTTGACAGCAGTGAGAACTTATAGCAATTGTTGCCGCTTTGGAGGGAGGCCTGAAGGGCTGGGCTTCCGAGATAGTGCTGCTGCTAGCTACTGTCATTGGAAAATAGTTGCCAACACTGACATTTTGAAATTGAGCTTACTCTCACCCATATATATGGTTTCTCATTTCAAATATTTCAGGAAGAGTTTACACAAGATTTTAGAACCCAGCTGCAAGGATTTGAAACCACAGGAGCATTACAGCACTGGGTATGTTGGGTTACGAGGCCTGGTCCACAGTCAGTAAAAGGGTGTTGGATGGGAGTTGAGGTCCACAGCAAAGCACCTTCCCTTTTGGCACAAAGTTTGAAGCAAGATACTATCGAAACTATTATTGTATGTTGTAGCATTAGAATGAAAGGCCTGAAACCAGCTATTAAGTGGATTACTGTAACTAAAATACTTTTGTTCTCAGACACACAGTAGCCACTACTAAGTGAGAAAGTGCCACTTCATCTGTACACAAAACAATTTGTCGTTAGAATTTTAACTTTAAAAAAGGAAAGATAAGAAAATAGAACAGAAAAAGAGGGAAAGAGAACGAGGAAGGATACAAGAAAGGGACAGTTTTTCACGAATGAACCAAAAATGAAATGAACCAACTTCACTTCCTCTTCGCGTATATACGCAAACAAAGAACATCCTCGGCCTTCTTCGGCAAGTCTTCAAACATCAATACAATTTGTTACAATTATCCGTCATTGTACGGCATTTGTCACAGTGTTCTGCCGAAACAGTAGAAAAAGCAAATTGGTTTTGTTTTTTCCTTCCTTTCCCCCCCTCCCCCCTTCCTTTTAAAACATTACTGTAATGAATTGGCATGAATGACAAGGAGGCAGTGTAGTGAGAAGCCTTTTTCTTGTCTCCATTAGCAGGTCCAATGTTTCCAGAGAGGCATCAAAGAGAGAGGAGCGGGAGAACGCAGGGGGGGGGGGGGGGCACGCTGTAAGCTTCAAGCTGCACACAGAGATAAAGACCAGACACAGAGTGTGTGTGTGTGTGTGTGTGTGTGTGTGTGTGTGTGTGTGTGTGTGAGGGATTAGACTGACTTTGACTGGCTCTGCTCCATTGTGACAGCAGCTCCTAAGAAGCTGCACACTGCCACATGATGGACAGGGCTTGAAATTGCACAGATAATCTCTCTCTCTCTCTCTCTCTCTCTCTCTCTCTCTCTCTCTCTCTCTCTCTCTCTCTCTCTCTCTCTCTCTCAATGTATGGAAAAGAAACATACAGTATGGACAATGAAAGCCCTTGAAACTGCCATTATATTCATATAAATTGGTTTGAGTGATTCAGCATTGGTCGCTGTGAAGTCTACTATCTGGGGGTGTGGCGTGAGAAAGAGCTATGGCAACCAGACCCCTATAGCCCGCTCCCCATCTCTGCTTGAGTCTGGAAGATCAAGGCTACCTCAGCAGCCACCAGCATAACACACCCGGATCTCCGGACCGAGTTATAGGTGGCCGGGTCGCAGCGTGAGTGACGTAGGCGCCGGGTTTAGAATGTGTGGAATAAAAATGATTTTCACACTGCCCATTGTGTTCTTTACTTTACTTTCAGAGTTTTCTTCTGTGCTTTAGTTGGAACGACATAAGCTTGTTTCATCTGTCTTTTGCGTTTATAATATTTGACGATGACTCTGCTAAGTCCTGCCACGCCTGACCCTCCTCATTACCTTCGTCACTAAAAGGAATCAACAGCGACACACACTGTAGTGATTCTGCAGTGTAACCATTATGTCAGAGGGAACTGTGTGCTGATGCCGCGTTGCCTTTTGTTCCCCTTTCAGAATAGTTATCCTAAATACAGTGAGAGGTTTCCTTAATGTATCAGGTTTTTTAACTGCTTATAACACTGAACGGCATTGTTTATAAGGGATATTTACATGTTACAATTTGCAAATAAATACAGTCAAATTGTCCATTGATTTAAATGAACCACATCTCAGTGATTCCAGACCTAAAATCTCTCAGTCCTCAACTTTACACCTTATTTAGCCACATCCAAAATTAATCTCAATTTGTAAAGTATATTCGCCTACTTTTCTGTATTTTGCCCGAGATGAAAGAGATGTATCTACCTACACTGTCACTTTAACTGGTGCTTTTTTCCTTGATGTTAAGGTTACATGGTAACACGTATTTGTTGAAAAAAATGTGATGATTTCACATCTGACACAAATACACACAAATGCATTTTTTTTATATCCTATGCTTAGGTATCAGTTTGAAAAATGAAATCATTTTCGAAATCATTTCCACTACATCAAGGGGGTTTTTCATGCAATAGCTGCTACGATGCCAGTTGAACTCCACTATCTGCCAGCGTCATGTCCGCTGTATCACAGTGTCATCGTGCCTCCCCTGCAGAGGTTCATCATATGTGGCTTTATCAGCGGTGTTTGACATGCAGCGTACTACTGAGCTCCCAACTGCAGACCCTCCGCTTGAAAACACATCTCAGCCCGCCAGCTATCGCGTGACTTAAAAATCAGTGGCAGGCGAGTGCCGCCAGCGCCACCAAATCAAGGAGCCGTTCTGCTTTGACGTGGACATGCACAGCAGTTAAAAACAACAACAAAAACAATATACTAGTAGATGATTCATGTTGGATTATACTTGCAGCAAATGTGCATCAAACAGCATAAATTGTGCCGAACATTTTTGTTATATATTTGTTATTTTTGTTGTGAATATTAACCTTCAAGATGAATCTTTGATAATGTTTGTAGACATTAGAGCAACATACGTTGTTTTGTTTTGTCTAACCTTGGACTTTGAGGCGGAAACAGAACGGGGGACACTCAGGGCTGAGTTGTCTAAATAAACCCACTTTAGTCAAATTCCCTGAAGTCTCTCAAGGGCATTGGGAGTATTTTTGGATATATAATTCCCCAGCACTCTCTCTGCAGTGTTTCTAGAAATGATTTGGACATTTTTACATATGTTGAAGGGATCAAAAAAATGAAACAGTGTTGTGTTTGTGCATATGCTCTGTGTGTGGCTCTGGAAGGCTGTGGGAGAGCTATTCAAGCCCAGAAACTGTTAATGGGGCCTGCAGGGTCTTGGCCATGTTTTATAGGTGCATATGTGTCTGTTTCCTACACATGACTGTGTGTGTAACCGTATGTACGCATGTTTGTCGTGTGTGTGTGTGTGTGTGTGTGTGTGTGTGTGTGTGTGTGTGTAGGATAGGCTTTGTCTGTGTCCAGTGCAGTGCATTATTCTTCATTAGAAACAGATGAGTGACTCTGTCTATTCCAGGACTGCCCCTGGGTTCAAGTCAATCCACCACCCAGGCACCCACACACACACACCCACACACACACACACACACACACACACACACACACACAACAAACACACTGACATTGTGCACAGTGTCTGGGAAAACAAGAACTGAGTCAGATCCTCATGAAGCAGATTCATCTCCACATATGAAGACAGACAGGACGTTGTAAGGTTCTTTAACTCCTTGTTTTATTATATCACTTTCATTAACAACGGAGGGAACTAACCCTTCAATAAGCCCCACCCATTGGACGCAGACTGGCCAATCATGGCACAGTTCTGACCAGGGTCCGACAGATACATGGCTTTGCTCCATAGACTTTCATGCAATCATTTCAGATTTTCTTTTATTTTCATACATTTCGATCCAGTGAAACTTTGTGTTCTAGTGATATTTGTCACCCAGAGAGGTCGGAAGGAGATATACGTTTCTACAACCTAGCATTAGCAAATATTAGAGTTGTAAGCACATCAGTAACTAGTGTTAGCATACTATGCTAGTTTTTTGTTATAATTCTATTGTAGACATGTCTGCTTCTCTCTGAAATGTCTTTTTTAAACAAGTAAGTTATTTTTCTTCAGGGCGTGCAATTGGTATATATGTGCATGTGCATGTACATGTGCATATAAGTGCACATGTTTCCTAAGAAGTCCTGTTTAAACATTAATTTGCTTTTTGATCATATTAAAGTGCAACTTTTACATCATCGTCATCACATTTGGTCTTTCTTGCTGATGAATCATCGGTGAAACAAAAATGTGCTTCTGGCCAAAAGAAAAGGAGGTACATTCCAAGTATCTGTTTGCTTAAGATTCTGAATATCACATTCACATTATCTGATGATATCATTATTTATTTGGGAGTCCAAGTGCTGAAATACCTTAAGTCCCCATCCGGTTGTCATTCAGACCAAGTTTTCCGGAGGTATAACCGGATGAATATAAATTGAATTTCAGTGTGGATAGGCTTGCATGATGAGCCTCTCTGCTATCTATCTGGCGGCTTTGACTGAATATTGCCTACCTCCACATTGCTGGCTAGTGGGATGGAATTATCCAGTACGCTAACACCTCACTATTTCTGCTTATTCGGGACAGATAAAGGTTTTGCATTTGTTTGGTGTTTTTTCCCCCCAATATTAAGGAATTTTTCAACTGTAAAAATGTATTTCAGCACAACATCTTATACAGGGATATGAGGAAATGAGACTGCATGCATGTATAATAATCTAGTTATTAAAATTGCATTTAAAATAGGTAATATGAACCAGCAAAACCAGTTGACAGTGCATCCAGCTGGATGCTTTAACGGCTGCACAATAGAATTCCACATAATGACATACGGTGAATCTGACTTTGTCAAATTAGCACCACCGTAGAGAGAAAGACAGACAGACAGAAAAAGGGTGGAGAGACTGTATGGAGAGAGCAGATTACATAAGTCCTTCACCTCACATGCCTGACTATGTGACTGCAAAATGCCCAAGAGATGGAGGGCTGGAGGAAGGCGGCGAGAGGAGAGGAGGTGGGGGAAGCGCAGTAAATTGGAGAAAATTAAGTGGAAGAGGGGAGAGAAGAGGGATTTGAGAGAGAGGCGGGGTGAGAGAGAGAGAGAGAGAAGGGGAATGAGCGAGAAAGAAAGAGGGAGGTTGATGAGAGGTTTATAAAAAGGAAAGTGAAGATGATGTAGAGGGCGTATGAAGTGGGTCTCTGTCATTCCAGTTAATGCCAGTCGCCTCGCCTCAACGACAGCAAAACGACTGAAGAGGGTTCTGATACGCAGGCTGACAAAAAGCGTTTATCTGATCCAGCGTGGCTTGAAAAACGCTGACGTGCAGACAAAACGAGGAAATCAAGTCAACGGGAAGGCAAGATTGATGACCTTATTCAAATTGCCTGGCTTGATGCTTTGTGACAGAGAATATGTTTTGTAATCATTTTTTTACTCCTTTTTCGAAAAAAAAAATTAAAAAAATATTTTAATGATGAATGGAAAAAAAACTTACATTTCCTTTTCATGTTCCGAAGAGGGTAAATTATAAATGTGTCATCAAAATAACATGACTAAGTCCTGATATTACATGTTCACACAGTTCTCTTTTAAAGGAGATTTGGTTCATGCTGCACAGCTACACGGCTACAAATCCAAATCACTGGCGCTGCTGAGGATTAAGTGTGTTGCTCAAGGACACTTCAGAAGGACAGATGCTTTTTTTTCCCCATTTCCTCTGGTTGAAAAACAAGCTCCAAGTACTGTACTGTAACAGAATATATATATAATACATATCTGATACGCCACCCTCCTCTAATTCACCCACATGCTACTTAATACATTTTACAGTTCACAATATTTAAGTGTGAACTAGTTTAGTTCTATTTTTAGTCGCAAACGCAAGTGAAACATTCAATCTGTCAAGTCAAAAAGAAATATAAATAATAAATATATATACAGGTGTTACTTGCCATACTTCCTAAATATTCTTTTGTCCAGAGAGAATTTGATGTTTTCTCTTTTTTTGTCTAAAATTTTAGTAAACAGAATAGTTTGTCCAAACAATTTGAAGAGGTCACCTAACAATTTCTGGATGGTTACCAAACAAACAGTTAATCGACAGAAGAAGAAGAAGAAGAAGAAGAAGAAGAAGAAGAAGAAGATTTTTTTTTTGATTTTTACAATCACACTTTATTTACAAATTAGCTAGTCATTTTACACAACTGCAGATGTATCTATTCATACAACAAACCCCATAAAACACACCCTCATACATACATACATACTTACATCCCAACAACCCCAAATCAGTCAATGAATAAATAAATAAATAAATAGATACTCCGTCAGTTTAAAATATTAGTGAAATGCAGCTCATTGTTTAAAATAGCACACAGGATGTTGTTGTGGCACCAAATGTCGGCAAAGCTTCCCAGATCTCCCATCATCCTATAAAACGAGAATTCGAGGCGGATCCTGCAGCGGACGTTGCAGCGCCACACTGCGGATGCCTCCACACCAGCCTGGCCTTCCATTTTATTTCTCCTCGAGATGTAGATTGCCATCTTTGCCTCTCCCACGATAAAATTCAGGAGTTGCCACATGGCCTTCTTTTCTTTTTTGTACCCCGCCCCATAAATAAACATTGTGACTGTGAAAGTTTGGTTGAAGAGTTTAAAAACACGTGTCAATAGATTAAAAAACGCTGAGAGCCTCCCACACTCGCTAAAAATGTGGAAGGTTGTCTCCCTTATTTCACAGAAAGGGCACGGGTTGGACACAGCAGGATTAAAAACAGATATAAAAGCATTGGATGCAATGGCACCATGGAGGACCCTCCACTGTAAGTCCCCTGTCCTTTTTTTCAGGGGAGGCTTGTACAGCACTCTCCACTGCGGAGCAGCCTCCCCCAACCTGTCTGTCCATGCACAGGGTGCTCTGCCCCCCAGAGTTTTCTTGTTTAGCGCCTGCACACAGGCTCTGTAGAGAGTCTTTCTGTTTACTGTGTGCAGGCTGAATGCTGTCCCTCTCACCAAAGGACCTTCCTGTTCAGTCTGTGGGGTGAGCCGGATTCCAGGGGGGCGGTCTGTAGGGTCCGGCTCCTCCCCTCTGCCGAATTCCCTAAGGAGCCTTTTTTCCGATGAGGTCAATTTGTCCCTCCAGAGCTGCAGCAGCCTCTGGGCCATCCTGCGGGACTGGAGGCCCAACACACGTCCCACGCCCTCCGAGTCCATGAGGCCCGGCCCTGCAACGAGGACCAAGCTCCGCAGGTCAACTGTCCTGGCCCGGAGCAGCGCCGCCATCAGCCCAGGTGTAGCTCCACTGGAGATGTCTAGCCTGGCTCTGTGAATCAGGGGTTCATTTAACAGCCAAAACAGAGAGTTGGAGCTTTCTTTTTCCCTGCTGCTATCAAAGGAAGCCCACACCTTAAAAATACTCTGATAAAAAGGAGGAACCCCATTGAGATTTAGAAATTTAAAATCGGTAAAAAACAGAGCAGCATCCAGTCCCAGATTACTCACCCTTCTGAAGATGCAGCTGGCCACACCCCTCCACACTAGGTCTGCTGGGCCAGCCATGTACCTTTGAAGGAACAGCAGCCTAAACGCTGCCGTCCTGCTGGCTAGGTGGATGAGGCCCTGCCCCCCCTCCTCTCTCGGTAAAAACAACACCCCCTGTGGCACCCAGTGTAAGCCGTCCCAAAAGAAATTTACAATTTTCTCCTGTATCTTTGCTAAAAACCCACTGGGCGGGTCCAGGCAGGACAGGCGGTGCCACAGGAGTGATGCACACAAGTTGTTTAAAACCAGGACTCTCCCTCTATAAGACATCTGTGGCAGCAGCCACTTCCATTTCTTCATTTTTTCGCTAATTTTTTCTTGTACTCCCTCCCAATTTCTTTGCTCCATGGCCTTACCTCCAAGGGAGACACCGAGGTATTTTAACCCCTCCCTCTTCCAGGCCAGGTTCTGGGGGAGTGTTGGGAGGCCATCTGACCACTTCCCAACTGCGAGTGCCTCGCTTTTACCCCAGTTTATTTTTGCAGCAGACAAAGTCTTGTTCTTTTCAGTTAACTCAATTAACGTATCGATGTCTCTTTGATTTTTAACTGCTACAATCAAGTCATCTGCGTATGCAGATAAAACCATGTTGCTGCTAAAACCCGGTAAAAACAGTCCTTCAACACGGTCGCGTATCCTTGAGAGGAGGGGTTCGAGGGAGAGTGCATAGAGCATCCCGGACAGGGCACAGCCCTGTCGGACACCTCTATGCACCCTGAAGGGAGCGCACAGACTGCCGTTAAACTTCAGTAAACTCTCAATGTCTTTATACAGCACACGGATCATGGCAATGAAACCAGGGCTGAACCCAAACCTCTCCATCACCCTCCAGAGGAAGTTGTGTTCAACCCGGTCAAAAGCCTTCTCCTGGTCTAACGAAATGAGACCAGTATCACAGTCCAATGAGCTGGAGAGCTCCAAAACATCCCTAATTAGGTAGATGTTATCTACCATAGACCTGCCTGGCACGCAATAGGTCTGGTCCCGGTGGATAACCTGCTCCATGGCCCCTCTCAGTCTGGAGGCCAAAGCTTTGGACAGAATCTTATAATCCACGCACAACAATGACACAGGGCGCCAATTTTTTATCTCCTGCAGGTTTCCCTTCTTGGGGAGAAGTGTCACCACCGCCCTGCGGCAGGAGAGGGGGAGGGAACCACAGGCCAGACTCTCGTTCAGTACTTTGAGCAGGTCAGCGCCCAGGATATCCCAATACTCTTTAAAGAACTCTACTGTGAGTCCGTCCATGCCTGGCGCTTTCCTACCCTGCATACCATGCAGGGCAGCTGCCAGTTCTTCCAGCTGGAGCGCTCGGCTCAGCTGGGTGTTAGTGCCCTCTGACACTTGTGGCAGCCCTGCACAAAACTCTCCCTCCAACTCAGTGTTCTCCTTGTACTCTGATGAGTAGAGGGAGGAGTAAAACTGCACGGCCCTGTTCCTGATCTGGCCTGGTTCCCTTAGCTCCTGCCCTGTGTCAGAGAGAAGCGCGTGGATTATCTTCCTCTGTCCTCGCTTCCTCTCCAGACCAAAGAAGAAGCCAGAGGGAGCATCCATCTCAGAGATGTTTTGGACCCGGGACCGGACCAGCGCACCCTGTACCTTAGTATCCAGCAGGTTGGCTAGCGCCATCTTTTTGGTGTTGAGGACTTCAATATGGCCTCGATTTCCTGTGGAATTACTAAGTGCTTCCAATTCCACAATCTCAATCTCCAGGTCTTTAACAGATCTACACATGTGCTGTGTGACATTGAGAGTGTACTGCTGACAGAGAAGCTTTATTTGTACTTTTCCATGGTCCCACCACTGCCTAAGACAATCAAACTCGTCTTTCCTTTCTCTAAAACCACACCAAAAGTAGCTTAAAACCTCTTTAAAACCTTTATCTAAAATCAAAGCGGAGTTAAAATGCCAGTAAGCACTCCTTGGTACGACATTTTTAAAAAACACATCACATAACACCAAAGAGTGATCCGTAAAACCAACTGGCACTATCCTACAGTCTTTAACTACATTAAAATGATGCTTAAAACAATAAAACCTGTCCAGCCTGGCTAGCGAGACCCCCCCTCTCTCAGGTGGGACCAGGTGTACTGACGACAGTCTGCGTGCATCCTCCTCCACGCATCCACCAAGCCATGGGAGTAGACCAGCTGCTTCAAGGTGTGCTGGGAAACTGGATGTGGCTCTGCATGATTTCGATCTAAAAGATCGGCCTCCGTACAATTAAAATCCCCACCCAGAAATAAAAAATCCTCCGAGCTGCAGCAGTTTAGTGCAGAATTCACTGTCGTTAAAAAGCTCTGTCTCTCCTTCCCGTTATTTGGTGCATAAATATTGATAAAAACCAGGGTAAAGGTGTCAAATTTGGCTCTGACTAGTAGGCACCTCCCCCTGACCACCTCCTCCACTTCTAAGGAGGTAGGAGTGAACCTCCTAGAGAGGATGATGCCTACACCACCACTCAGTGTGGTGTTGTGGCTCAACACCACCTGTCCCTCCCATTCTTTCTCCCAGTCCCCCTCATTGCCCTGGTCACTATGAACCTCCTGTAAAAACAACACGTCAATGCGTTTACTCCTTGCTGTGTCCAACACAAGTGCCCTCTTTCCCATCTCCCTCGCTCCATTGACGTTCAGCGTTCCTACTCTAAAACCATTCATTTTGAGGATAAGAGATAAATAAAAAATACAAAAGGTAGTAATAAAAAGAAACATAGGCTGCATCATCATATTCAAATTTGTAGTTGTTTTCTGACCTTGAACATGTGTTTTCTTAACCTATATATTTCCTGATGAGTTAAGTCAGTTGAAGCTCGGTGCTTTATGACGTGCTTGGCCGTCAGGAGAAAGGTGAGCTTGTCAGGGAAATGTAGCCCGATGTTAAGGTTTTTAACCCCTTTTGTTTTCTGCAGGAAGCTCTTAATCATCTGAGGTGTGTACAGATCTTTCTCCTGACTGGCAGTGACTGTATGTGTCTGTGAGAAGGAGAGCTCACTGCTGTCTGACATGGAGATTTCACTGTCACTGCTATCTGCAATGGCAGCAGCCGTGGCGCCATCCTCCAGCCGTACAGCCTTCGCTCCTCCCTCCCCCTGCACCTTGATTTTCCGCTTACTCTCTCTCCAGGATACCACTGGCCTCCAGCCTGATGTTCCCGCACGCTCACCATCAGCCTGCTCACACAAATCACCACCCTCAGACTGCTCACACACATCATCAGGCTGCTCACACACATCATCAGGCTGCTCACACACATCAGTAGACTGCTCACACACACCCCTAGACTGCTCACACACCCCACTAGACTGCTCACACACCCCACTAGACTGCTCACACACACCCCTAGACTGCTCACACACCCCACTAGACTGCTCACCCACACCACCAGGCAGCTCACACACATTGGTAGACCCACCAGCTGTCTTTTCACCCACATCACCCGTGGCTTTACCTCCACCTCCTACCTCCACCAGCTCCTCTAGTCTCTCTTCCGGTTCCCCTATCCTTTCAGCCGACTCTCCCTCAGCCACCGACTCCCCCACCTCACCTGTGTCCCTCAGCTCACCCTCCTCCATCTCCTCACCTCCATCTCTCTTTCTCACCTCATGCTGCTGTTGCCCTGACTCAGACGTTGCTCTCTCCTCCCCGTCCGAGCCGGCGGTGCGCCCCACGCGCCCGAAAAACCTCCGCCGCGGAGCGGGGACGGGCCCGGCGGCGGCCGCGACCGCCGCAGGACCCGCGGCCGGATCCGGCGGAGCCAGACCCGCGGCCGGACCCGCGGCCGGACCCGGCGGATCCAGACCCGCGGCCGGCCCCGGCGGGGTCGGCCCCGCGGCCGGACCCGGCGGCGCCAGACCCGCGGCCGGACCCGGCGGAGCCGGACCGGCCCGACTCGGACAAGCCCTAATCAGGTGACCCTCCTCCCCGCAACCAAAACATTTTGCTTGTGATGATGTAGCAAACAGAGTGTAATCGAAATCATCGACTCTCACGATGCACCGATAATTAAACTCCTCTGCCCGGTTGTTGAGTATCATGTAAAGCTGCCTCCGGTGCGACACCACATGGCGAAGTAGCGGCGACTTACACCCGGAGAGCAGCTTCCTAATGGGGGACACTACTTTGCCGTGACGTGACAGCTCCCTGACTAGGAACTCATCGCTGATGAAGGGGGGCACATTAGACAGGGTGATACGGGTCGCGGGCTGCGTTAGTGGCACCACCTCCTCGAACAGCCCGTTCACCGTCAGCCCCGTCTCCACCAGCATCTTCACCTGCTCTACCTTTTCTAAAAAAAGCACCACAGACCGACTCACCCGAGCAGCGGACTTCACCGACCCATGGCCGATCCGCTCGCCAACAGCCAGGGCTACGTCCTCCACGCTGCACGGGGAGCCGGCTGCCAGCTTGATCCCGTGCTTCCTCGACAGGGAGGCCAACCCTGCGGCCGCCATGACGGCTTCACCTGGCCTCCTCCCCTCGACCAGACAAAGTCTGGCCGCAAAACACCCCGAAACCCTACGTAAAGAAATAAACTAACCCTTCAAACTAACAAAGTGACAATGATTAACAAAATCCCCCGTAGTGAAAAAATAGTAATTAAGAAAAGAAAGCACAAACGTCTCTCACTCTCTCTCTTTCTCTGCTCTTCCACTCACGCGAAGAAGAAGAAGAAGAAGAAGAAGAAGAAGAAGAAGAAGAAGAAGAAGAAGAAGAAGAAGAAGAAGAAGAAGAAGAAGAAGAAAGGGAAGAACATATGAGGAGGAGTAAAGGATGGGAGAGTTGAAGGTCATCTCAATGTAATGATTGGCAGCCTGGACCTTACTTCACCTTTCTGATCACTGAACAGTTGACATTTGATGGGTTTGTTTACAGACACTCCACAAAGGGTTACAAAGTCAACACCCGCTGCTAACAGGGGAGTAAATCCCACATGTGAAGGGAGATTAGCCAGAGATTTTCTCCTCGTATTATCTTGAGAGACGCTGATCTACTGGCTACTGATGATTAATAGCGGAGATTATACGACTGGTCTTGAGTTTACAAAGGCTTTACCGAAGGTTGCACTGATTCCGGGGACTAAAGGGAGCTTTGATTTGTTTTGTGAGCTCGTAAATTCCCCCACATATTGATGGCTACATTGCCAGGCCTCTTTTATGGAATATTCCGGCAGTTACAGACATGACCAGCAGATGTCCCTGTTGTCCTACGAAACACAATCATGGTTACCATGGCTTTTTTGGGGGGGGGGGGGGGGGGGTAAGGAGCCCAAAAGAGACATGTGATTTTGCTTTTAGGCAAACAGAAGATGTTTATGGTCAAATCCCATATGTGGCCTAAGAGGGGCATAAACTAAATATTCAGTGAAGGCTAGTGATTCATGGAAATCAGTAATATAAATAATAAAAGTGATGTTTGTGATCAGGAATTTACTTTAATTACAATAATTTGGCTTAATTTGAAAGATATAATTACACCAGTAAACAATGCAATGTAGCTGGTCTGTTTCTTTCCTTACACTCTGTATTTCCTGGCTATTATGGGCTTCCGTAGCAGAGACTGACCTCAATGAACTTGGGAAGATGTACTCAAGATGCACTCATTCTCTCTCTCTCACACACACACACACACACACACACACACACACACACACACACACACTACCATTCATGTGCACTATGCGTGTGCAGGCACTACAAACAGGTGCGCACACACACACAAGAATTCAAATTACCCACACACAGTCGTGGACTGCTGCAGTGTGTCACTTTAAATCTTCATTTACATACACATAGGATAACGGTGACTTCATTTCACACTGATTTTGTATGAATTACATATTGATCAACCCATAATAAATCCCTGGCAGCCCATCTAGCCCACAGTTGTTGTCCTGATAGCAGCTATTTGTTGACTTCATCCATAGAAGCATGAAGCGTCCACACTGTTTGTAAACAATGGCTGGCTTCCTGTTTTCGTGCATTCATTCAAAGATGTCCAGGTTTTGGCCACGAAGCAGCTCTACTACTTTGATGGTGTTTTTTGAAATCGGGGTTTTCCAAAAGAGGATGCAGGAGTTTGATATCTGGAAATCTTATGGTCATAAGTACACATCTGCTACCATCTACTGTTCCTTTTTTCAATTAAGGTTACCATTTCCTCCTCATCTTATCCACACACACACACACACACACGCACACACACGCACACACACACACACACACACACCACTCCTGCTCCCTGTCTTCGAACCTTCCTTCCCCATTTCATCTCACCCTTAATGTTTCCCTCTCACTCTACCTCCCTCCCCTTCCTTCCTTTCTTTCTTTTCATCACCTCTTCACCCGCAGCTTTTTCCTGTATGGGGACAACAGCCGAGTAACGTGTTATCCAGCTCCAGCGGGAGCACCGGAATTCTGTCAGCTGTGAATTCCAGGCGTACAACAGCCACGTTTCCGGATTATGCAACGCATGCAGCCGCCTACAGCAGCTGTGTAACGCTTCACACCTCTTGTTTTATGCATGTTAACGGTGACTCGGAGCCTCGAGTACAGCTCCGGTCTGTGGCACTCTGACGACAGACTCACAGCGGCCGCCAGTGTGCTCGTGACATGTTGTTTTCACAGCACAGCCTGCATGTAGAAAAGGTGTTGTTCTGGCTTATTTTGCCCTCTTCTTAGGCTGAAGTTGGGCAGAGTGACGTTATCGGTATGATACAATATATGCAATTTTTCTCAGTCATTCTTACATACTTTTACCTCAGTAACCATTTCAATGGAGGGCTTGTAATCGAGTACCTCCTCCATCACTGCCTTGCTCTGCTCTGCGACTGTTATTAGGTTTGGCTGCACACCAGCTGAAGCAACCTGACAATCTGTTGGTTGAATCAAATTCGTCTCACCCTAACAGGTGCGACAAAACAAGCTGGATAAAGAGGATAAAGATGGAGATAGAGTGAAGAGCAGCTGGTAGATGCCCACACAGTTTTCACACCTTTGACACGTGTGTGTGTGTGTGCGTGTGTGTGTGTGTTTGTCTGTGGGTGAAAGCAATTAAAACAAAACGTTGAACAAACAGCGCAAGCACTTCAAACCTGACTCACCATCAAACTACACATCAGATAACATGATTAAAACAAATAACCTGTGCACAAAAATGTATTCTTTACCCATGGGAATAGGATGAGTAACAAAATAACGTATGCTCAAATGCTCACTCACTCATTTTCATGCTTTCACCCTCATCCCCGAGTCTCCTTCAGCCGGTGGAACTGCATCAGGACCTACAAGTAAACAAAAATAGATAACAAGTTGTAGTAATTGTTCATACGAGAACTAGCTGTTGCTGCATGTTTAACACTTATTCTGTATTTATACTGCATTTTTTAATAATTTCTCATTTCATGCTCAGTGTGCTCAAATTGCCTCCTTTTATATGATTTCTAACCTGTCCATATCTTGTTTAAAGGTGTTGTGTTTTTACACATTTGTCACTATCAGGCAAACCTCAGCAAAGGTCATTTGTAATCTGAAGATAATGGAAAATTAGGTCTGGTCTCAAACTAAGAGGCTAAGATTCATGATAAAGCAGAGCTGCCCTGAGCTTCCTGCCCCGCATTAATTGGTTTCAATGTATTTTTTTTGGTCCCATCCTCAACATATCACATCGTGGTGAAATTTTGCAATTCAATGCTTGAATATAACAGAGATAAGATTGCAGTCGCTTTGCAATACTCCTTAAAAATGTTTGCATGTTACTTTAATAATGCCTCTATAGATAAATACTGTAATATAGTTTTTTTAAGAATACCAATTTGATGAATAATTACTATGTATGCATGGTACTCAGTTAATGGGGCACTATGTGTTCAGAAATATCTGTGTGAGTTTTTTCACTCATGTGAGGTTTCAGACCATAAGAATTATCTGGGGATGAACGGCAGGCTCTGCCAGAGAGGTTTGTTTGGATATGAACTACAGCCAGAGTGGCATAAAATCCAGTAAACAGTCACTCTCCCATAGAGGGAAAGTCTTTCACACCCTCATTAGGCCATAGTTTCTGTTTTTCCATCCCACACAGACCATAAGACTGTATTTCGCACACCCAGCATGAAGAAACATGACCTTGGATCATCCCCGTCTTGACACTCTCAGGTACACCTTTTCTAAATCTTTAAATGTGTATCATATCATAAATATATACTTGCAACAAAAAGAAAGTTTTCTGATCTCATGAACTTTTCCCTACAGTCGCTGCGTTGCCATCAGGCCGGATTCCTTTCCGCCCAGTAGCAGTTTCACAATGGGCCAAAGCCCAGAGGAGTGCAAGATGAATCCCAGACTAATTCTCAGAATGGGCGCATTGAGCAGCGTCATTAGCAGCCTTGTCAACCCACCACTGTGAGATGAGCTGGGTGTTATCAAATATGGCTGGAATTTAGTCAGCGATCTCCCTGGTGTGAAACACAGTGGCTTTCGAAAGCGCACATCAGTTACGGATCTCTGGGTGATAGGTCGGTAGGTATGGTGGTAGGAAGGTATGTAGGTATGGTGGTAGGTAGGTAAGGTGGTAGGTATGTAGGTAAGGTGGTAGGTAGGTAGGTAGGTAGGTAGGTATGGTGGTAGGTAGGTAAGGTGGTAGGTAGGTAGGTAGGTAAGGTGGTAGGTAGGTAAGTGCGTAGGTAGGTAAGTGCGTAAGTAGGTAGGTAAGTGCCTAGGTAGGTATGTAGGTAGGTAGGTAAGTTAGTAGGTAGGTAAGTGCGTAGGTAGGTAAGTGCGTAAGTAGGTAGGTAAGTGCCTAGGTGGCTTTCGAAAGCGCACATCAGTTACGGATCTCTGGGTGATAGGTCGGTAGGTATGGTGGTAGGAAGGTATGTAGGTATGGTGGTAGGTAGGTAAGGTGGTAGGTATGTAGGTAAGGTGGTAGGTAGGTAGGTAGGTAGGTAGGTAGGTATGGTGGTAGGTAGGTAAGGTGGTAGGTAGGTAGGTAGGTAAGGTGGTAGGTAGGTAAGTGCGTAGGTAGGTAAGTGCGTAAGTAGGTAGGTAAGTGCCTAGGTAGGTATGTAGGTAGGTAGGTAAGTTAGTAGGTAGGTAAGTGCGTAGGTAGGTAAGTGCGTAAGTAGGTAGGTAAGTGCCTAGGTAGGTATGTAGGTAGGTAGGTAAGTTAGTAGGTAGGTAGGTAAGGTGGTAGGTAGGTAAGTGCGTAGGTAGGTAGGTAGGTAGGTAGGTAGGTATGTAGGTAGGTAGGTAGGTAAGGTAGTAGGTAGGTAGGCAAGGTGGTAGGTAGGTAAGTGCGTAGGTAGGTAGGAAGGTAGGTATGTAGGTAGATAGGTAGGTAGGTATGTAGGTAGATATGTAGGTAGGTAAAGTGGTAGATAGGTAGGTATGTAGGTAGGTAAGGTGGTAGGTAGGTAGGTAGGTAGGTAGTAGGTAGGTAGAGTGGTAGATAGGTAGGTATGTAGGTAGGTAGGTAAGGTGGTAGGTAGGTAAAGTGGTAGATAGGTAGGTATGTAGGTAAGTAGTTAGATAGGTAGGTAGGAATGTAGGTAAGTAGTTAGATAGGTAGGTAGGAATGTAGGTAAGTAGTTAGATATATAGGTAGGTGGATATCTAGGTAGATATGTAGATAGGCAAGGTGGTAGATAGGTAGGTAGGTAGGTAGGTACGGTAAGTAGGTAGATAGGTAGGTAGGTTGGTAAGTAGGAAGGTAAGGTGGTAGATAGGTGGGTATGTACGTATGCATACATCTATATATATAGATATACATCTATATACATATATGTATGTATGTATGTAGGTAGATAGATATACACTTTCACTCTCTAACACCGTTACTTTGACATTGTGCAGGCATTTCTATTTTTAGAGACGATATTATTGTTATTAGTTACTTTCTCGGATCCTTGCCAAGGAAATGCATCTGGTTCCCACCTCACACATCTGGATTCTTTTTTTTAAATGTCAAAGCTGAGCTATGACTAAAGTTCTAAACAGATTAGTGGCGTGCAACCAAGATATTCCCGTCATCCTTATGTCCATAAATGAGACGGTGACGGTGAGACACACTTGGCGTGGGCGGACATGCTGTCCTAACATAGCAGGTCTGCTCTCGTCAGGTAAGTGAATAATATGCAAAACACTCCTGCAAAGCCTGTCAGCAACCCAAAATTGACTTCCTGAATTAAATATTAGGCTCGCTGCATGAACTTGATGACACTTAGCAGCATGTTTTGGACTTTTCGATAAATAGCAGGAAGACAACCGCTGCTTGCTTTGGCACACTGCGTGCTGAGCTATAATCAGTGTAGCTTGTGCGTTGTGATTGGAAGAATTCATCATGTTGCCAAGGTCCTTACTGCTGTCCTTAGTTGCCCCCCTAGCCACACAGCTCACCTCTCTACTAACAACGGTGTAGCATGGCACAGCTGTGTTTAGACACGTTTTACAATAGCGTTCAAGCCTTGGCATTTAAGGACACCCAACAGCATTTTCTCAATGAAAGTAATGTCTAGATAACGCTGGGTTCATGACATGGAGGAAATTACGCACGCCCTGGTGCCGCCCACGGTGAATTACGCACCAATCACAAACCCCGTCAGGTGAAAAATCCATTCCAGTGACAAGATCATATTTATGGCTGCGATTGTTCAGCGTTTATGATGTAAACTCCAAAGTCTTTAGCCTATTCAGTCCAGACGGGGGATGCAGAGAGAGGCAGAGAGAGTTAGAGAGAGAGAAAGAGAGAGGGGGAGAGAGAGAGAGAGAGAGAGAGAGAGAGAGAGAGAGAGAGAGAGAGAGAGAGAGAGAGAGAGAGAGAGAGAGAGAGACGTTATCTGTGTGATTTCGAGCCATGCCCTTCACTCCTTTTCTGATTTTCCTCTCGGAATACAAGCTGGAATTAAACGTTCTTTCCTGGAAACTCGTGCACATCATCGGTAAGTCTGGCAACATATTAAAGCAAAACTTTTTTTATTTTTTAATTGCAACTGACAAGAGTGATTTCATTGTAGCCATTAGAAATAAATATGCGCGTTTTTCTTCCCGCTCGCGCTGAAAGCGTAAAAGTTTTCACGCAGCGTCCCAACAGGTGGTTCAGCACGCAAGAGAGCCATTATTCATTTCTGATAGATGGGCTCCATCAGGTCTCAACAGGGCAGACGATTAATCCGCGTTCCAGCTCTTTTGTAATGAAATCAGTGGGCTTCAGTTATTACAGATAATCATATTGAACATTCACAGTTGGATTCATATTCTGTCCTTTTCTGGCGCGTCTGCCGCTCAAACTGTTCCGTGCTTGTTGTTTTATTCTTTCCTTCCTCTCCTCCTGTGACATTTATCCATTTTTGTCTTGTTATTCTTCGCGCATTCGGTGAGTAATACGGTTCCTAAATATTTGTGTTGCGGAGGCAGTTATTGCATAAACAATAATGGATGTGAACACAGTAAGGAAAAAAATGTTTACAATCACACATTTCAGCTCAGATTCAATGCCAAAGAGCTTCATGGAAGCCAATAAGAACTCGTCTAAGAGTCTCTTCATTAAGGTTTGAGGCATAGATTTACAACACTGTGTGTACAGGTGTTTTAGGTTTGACGTCACATTTAAATAGCTTTAAAATGTGGGATAAAAACAGACTTCATCACTAATTTGAAGTGTGGATTATGCTGCTGTCAGTGTCTCTGCATTATTACATCCAACCCTGGTAGTCTGGAGACTTTAACCTCCATCATACAGGATAGTGCCATCGTTTATCAACTGCTTTCGATGCTTTCAGTCTCTCTGCCTTATAATGTATTTATTGAATTGGTGGAGGCAACCAGAGGTAAACACAGATGAGAGCAGAGGCCGCTTTTTGCCCCATCTGAATGTGAATATATAAATGTAAAGCAGTTAGATTGAGTCATTTTAGGATGATGTTCTTTCCACTCACTTCTTCTTCTTCTTCTTCCTCCCCCTGAATGTCCTCTGTGAGTAAGCACGCAAAGATGAACAAAGAAACAGGAAAAAAGATGGAGTCATATCCGCTGGATAAATAGGAACGAAAATAGTTTGATAGGAATGAAAAGTGAGGTTTTACAGGATTTCTAATAAGCAACACTTGTTTCCTCCCTCCTTCTCTCTCCCTGTCTTAATTTACTAGGATTAAGATTATATGTACATAAAAGTATGTTTCTACACCAAACCTCATGTCCATGTTCTTAAAATTCTTATTTTTTTCATTCATTTAGTAGGGTTACTGTTTATTTTGTTGTTAGGGATTATTAAATATTAGTGTCATTGGCTGTGAATTGGCAAGATAGCACACGTGATAATTGTCTTTTGTTAAATCATTAAAAATCTATGAAATGTTTTATACTTAGGACTAAGTCAGAGGGTCCGAAAAAAGCCAAATGACGTATTTAAATTCACAGATTAATCACAAAGGGACAAGTCTGCATACATACAGAAACGCCAACCTGCCTCCATGGCAACAGTCTTACTTCAGTCTACTCTTGTAAAAAAAAAAAAAATCTATATCACGAGTCCAGATAAGTGACACGATTTTCCAGCGGCACATACGAGTGGTCCTGCTGAGCTTTTCAAAGCTCAAACACGGCACTGTGTTGGACTTTATAGATCTAAAGACAGATTCCATCATGCAACACCAGCATCATTTTATTGCCTCCTACTGCCGTGTCGTTGAGGGGATTTGCTAGCCTCCCTTTCCTGTGAGTGTTAAAGAAGGCCAGCTGGACAGCGAAAGAGAAGGAGCGAGGGAAATTTGAGCCTGCATGTCCAAACCAAAGAAGTTAAAAGATTACAGAAAGTTGTCAATCTGTATCTCATCTCAACTTCTTTTGGCGTGAGGCCCCCAAACACAACACACTGGAATAATCTACCTAACTGTCTATGAAGTAGTCAAAACATGCCCCAACCAGCCACAGAAGTAAACGGCTAATTTCATATTGATATTTAAGTATACAATAATGATGTACGTACACGTGCAGTCACATGGGCCATTTTTCTTTTGATACTTACATTTGTTGCTAATTCATGTACTTTTCCTTAAGTAGGATTTTGAATTAATATATTAATACATTTACTGAGGTGAATTGCTTGAATACTACTACCACCACAATAATTACATTTACTCTTTATTTCTTATTCAAGAATATATACATCCAGACTCTACTTCACTGTAGTTGGGAACAAAACTCTGATTTGAGGACAGATTCTCTGCTCATGTCAAACTCTGCACTTATATCATTCTGAACAGTGAAGGTTAATACGTTGGCCACCGAAGGCTCAACCCAACGGCAAATTAAGAAAACACAATCAAATGTAAAAACATGTTTGCCAACTTGACACTTAAATATCAGCTTGATGACACATTTAGACAAAGTGCTGCAAAAAGGTCACTGCACAACAGAAACTGTTTCCAGGGGACAATAACAAGTGATTTACGATAAAATGCACAGGTTGAAAAGAAGAGACCCACCATTCAGCCGTTCATGAAATCAAACGAGATGCCAACCTTGCATAGATTCAACAATTATTTTTCATACATTTGCATACTAATTGGGAATCATGTTGGTGATTTCACTTTAGTTTTATTTATTTTTGTAACATGTAACAAATTTAAAAAGTAAAAAAAATAAATTAATTAACAGCAAATATAGCATATTGTGAATACACAAATTTTCATAAAAAATAAATGTTCAATGTGAATAAATATCAAGGAGTAGGAAGAATACTTTTCACGTTCAAGAGAAGACAGATGTTTATTATTCACCATGGTGGTGACATTACAGCAGCAAAGGGATTATTACCATAACAAGCATCAGTGTAAGAAAAGGCAAGATAGGCCTTTTATAAATAATTCATCAGCAAAAAAGGAAGATATCGCTGAACGATTGAATTTCACATGAGAAATATTGATTACTTATTATTATTATTCATGAGTGAAATGTCAGTTTTGGTATGTGTGGTGTAATGGCAGCAGGGTTGGTTGTAACGTGTGGAAGCAGTAGGAAGGAAGGACTCTCCTTCACACACCGCGGGTGAAGCAGCCGGTCACAGAAGGAGCTGTTTGTCTATATATATCGTGTGCATCACATTTTACTCTCCTCTGGAAACAGTTGTGTTGTGAGGTTTCTGCAGTGCCTCTGATTATGCGCATGTTTCGTCAAATTGATGTTTAATATGTCGTAGGGTTAGGGTTAATGTTTCCTAAACGCTGCACACCTGTGGACAAGTTGGTGAAAAGTGTTTTCTTCATTTGCAGTGTGCCACCGTAGGGAACAATTAGGAGTGCAAGTACATTTCTGAGTAAAGGGATTTAATTATGTTTCGACTTTGTTTTCCAGGTGTTAAAAGGGAGGATTTTTTGGAACAAATGGACGACGGATCAACACAACATGGATCAGCACCTTTTCTCGCAATAAATGGATTTTATATAGTTTTAATTCAAATAAAGTCTTTTTTTGGCATACAAGTGCATTGGTCTCTGCAGAGTAAGTGTACTTGTTTTGGCCGACAGTTTAAGATAAACTGTCCATATGACTGGCTCTAGAAGTGACCGTCGCACCTACCATGATGGAATCTGGTCTGGCTCCTTCCACGGACCCTCTTCAGCTCAACGCAGACAACTACATCATCAACAGCAGCAACAACAGCTGGAGCGGCCTCCTCGATGCAGACTCGCTGAGGGGTAATCACACGGTGCCCCTCCATGGGCGCTTCCACAACGCCCTGCTGGGGGTCTGCCTGGGACTCCTCTCCCTCCTCACGATCATGATGAACCTGCTCGTCCTCTGCGCAGTGAAGAGAGATAAGAGCCTCCACACCGTTGGGAACCTCTACATCGTCAGCTTGTCCGTGGCGGATCTGATCGTGGGGACCACAGTCATGCCTCTAAACCTGGTGTATTTGCTGGAGGACGAATGGAAGCTGGGACGTGCCGTCTGCCAGTTTTGGCTGATTATGGACTACGTGGCCAGCACGGCCTCGATTTTCAGCTTGTTCATCCTGTGTTTGGACAGGTACCGTTCTGTCAGACAGCCGCTCAAGTACCTGAAATATCGAACGCGGGGAAAGGCCAGCGCGATGATTTCTGGAGCGTGGCTGCTGTCCATGATGTGGATTATTCCAATTTTGGGATGGAGGTCTTTCACTCACGTAGACCTGAAACCCGAGGAGGAGAACAAGTGCGACACGGATTTCCGTTTTGTCACATGGTTTAAGGTTATTACTGCCGTCCTCAACTTCTATGTACCCTCAATTTTGATGCTGTGGTTTTACACACACATCTACTTGGCAGTGAGGCAGCATCTCAGGGACAGGGAGCGAATAATTCACCCGACTGACTCCTTTGGGGAAAATGAAAATGAGCAAAATGCCCAAACGCCCATGAAAAATGACTCCAAATCACCCAAGAGGGACATTGGCGTTCCCATGAAACTCTCTAAGAAACAACGCTTGCTGGACCAGAACACTCTAGATCAGCCGTATTCCCTCGAGGATCACGATAAGAGCAAAATCACTTCATCCAGATCCCACAGAAAAATTGGCGTAAAGTGCCAGCAGACATCATTGCTTGCCATGACAACGAAACGGCTCCGGATGGCGAAAAACGTCAACAGGTGCTCGCTGTCTCCTGAGAGGAAGAAGTCAGACATTGAGATTCAACCTCCGGTGCCACAGGACGCTATTTGCCCCGAGGGGAATAATGAGAGCAAACTTCAAGCGTCTTTAAATGAATGTCACGTCACGGTGCCAAAGTCAGTGAGCGGCGTCTGTGATATCAGTCAGGTTTCACAATTGCAGAGATACACCTCGGTGCCCTGCAGTAACTACGACCCCAGTCAGGCTCTGCCCTGGACTGAGGAAGGGGTGGAAGTTGGCACGATGGACCCAGCTAATGCAGTGACTCTGAGGCAGACGTGGCAACGGTTTATTGGCCAATCACGTCAGCGTCTCCAAAGCCTACGGATCCATAAGGAGCACAAGGCGGCCAAGCAGTTGGGCTTTATTATCGCTACATTCATGTTGTGTTGGATTCCATACTTCATCACTTTCATGGTCATGGCGTTCTGTAGAGTGTGCGTACACCACGACCTTCACATGTTCACCATATGGTTGGGTTACATCAACTCGACTCTCAACCCTTTTATATACCCGCTCTGCAACGGGAACTTCAAACGAGTCTTCAAAAATATTCTCAACATTCGTTAATGATGGACAAAAGCAAAGGAGCAGGACGAAACCATAAGTCTCTAAACGCTGCTGGTATTCATAGATAAGGAGGGAACATCTGTTGCATCAATTAAATGTGTTAAACACCCTCACAGTGGTGAGTTTCTTAAGTGTAGGTGGAACTGTTTTTAGTTATTTCAGTTTGTTCAAAATCTTAACTTACTGCCCTCCGTCTCACGGCAACAGCCGAGGAAAATGTCTTGACCTAAATGTTATTTATTTTATCTGTGTGATGATAATGATAAGTGTGTCTCAGACCAGAGATCGTTAAACTCAAAATGAACTTGATCTCTCGCCCTCGGTAAACAGGGACATGAATCTAACGTATTGGCAGAGCGGAAAGAAAATTATGTCCGGAATGTGCTTGTTTTTTTCCAAAAAAGTTTTATTTATTTGTATTTATTTTTGCACTATGAATGTACAGAACCAGAGATATGACATGGATGCAATAAATCAAACATTTTACAAAGACATATTTGTCACACTGTATTTCTTATCATTACATCAAGATATGGAACAGTATTTGTCATTTTTAATGTCATTCCAGGAAAAACACAAACCTTGCCAAATCTTTGCTGAGCCGTTACCCTGTGGGATGATTCAAGATCCTTCATTTCACCCTTTTCATTTGTGAAATATGCAAAATTTTAATTATTTCACGGTGTTTTATAGAAAAATCATAATTTGAATATTCTGGGGACATATTTTTGACTTGTTTGTACTAAGTTAATTCGTCAATTCAAATAGGTGAAAGTATAAGTAAAAAAGCAAAACCGCATTTTCACATGCAAGCAATGTGCTTGCTCACACATTTTAACAGTGAATAAATACAGTGATGTGTGTGCATTGCAACCACTTTATTACATTCATGTATTTTATGATGTGATGGGGCACCTGGCTAACAGCAGCCATTGATGTCATAAGCCAAAGTGCAGCAAATAATATTTTACAATGCTGTGGAAAAGATTAGATTTGGATCGATAGATGTGTAATACATTTGTATTGATTAAATATTTTGGAGAGAAAAAAGCCTCTAGAGAAAAAGCATTACAACAGAATGTCTGCCATTATAGGGCAAAACCTGAAATCATGTTGTGAAAAACAAAGTTAAATGGTGCTACAACCACTGTCACTTGATTTTCTTCAGATTTTCAAAAACAGTTTCTCATGTCTGAGGCTGATTACTGTATTTAAAATGTCAACATGCAAATTACAAGTTTGTGAAATAATGTTGTAATATGTGTACCTACCATGATTCTAGAATCTAGATTGAGCGACACATAATGTTTCCTGTGTCCAGTGAACACAGACGGGTGGTGAGTCAAGACGACGGCAAATCAAACATATCAGAGGGGGGATGGAACTGAGCTGGAAGAAGTGTGACAGCACTCTGTCATCGTACATCTCGGTTGACAACATGGAGCCAGTCTCAAACAATGTTTTTTTTATTTTTTTTTACATAAAGCAAGCTTGTAGAATCAAAACGCAACAAGTCCTCATTGTGAAATGGCAGAATAGGTTCTTGCTAGTGATTATTAAACAACATATATGCCCATGGAGGGTAACATTGCCTGCTAATGTGAATGTGAAAAAAAAAGTACTTTTTGTTTTGGTTAAAATAAGTGCTTTGGTTATGTAACTTAGGTTACATACGTATTATTTTACAACTGGGCACTTATACATTGTTTGAATTGATTCCATGTTTTACCATGCTGTAAATAAGTACTTACATACAAGTACAAAAGAAAGTATGATTTGGCCTTAATGGACGTTGATTTAGCTATGTGACTAACAGTATTTGCTATCCTGTTTTGACCTAGTCAAATGACCATTGCAAACACTTCATTGTCTTATTCTACTCTCCTATTTCTATGGGCACAATTCTGTGTTTTCAGCCTCATGCTGGCTGTTACCTTGGAAACAATAAAACATTACCAGCACAGTGACAATTGGCTGTGATAAACCAGAGACTTTACTGTAGGTTGGAAAGGAAGCAAAGCACTCTGTTATGTGCAGATTTGCCAAAACCAATAAAAACATCAAAATAAAAAATGTAGAAAGGTTGAATGGAAAGTGAAATATGGGCTGTATGCCCACAAGAAAATCCATTGTAAAACAAGTCAATATAGTACATGTGGTTAGCTTGGTTCTTAGGTCAATCTGTACCTCATTGTCAAGTCTAACAGTGTAGTATTATATTACGTGGCAGAGGGATGAAATATAGTTGACTTTATTGTATGGCAGCGGATGCACAAGCTGACGTAAACAGGAATGTTTGTACATCGTACAACCTGTATCTCTTTCTCTACAGAACAAAGTGGCCACAGGGGTCGAAGCTCTTCAGCTCAAATGCCCCGTTGACCAAATAAACATAACCATAATTCAAACCATTGTTACTGTTATTGCAAGAAAGCCTGCCAAGCTCCGATCTAGAGAGCGATAACATCATCACCTTCAATGTCAGCCTCCATTTCTTTTAGGAAGGACCTCTGCTCTGTTTCCTTCTTCGTCTTTCTTTCTTTAGGATGAACAGGATGAAAGTCGTTCATTATTATTGTGTGTGTGCTTATAGTTTTTATGTTTGCCAAAAAAAAGCTCATTAATCAAATAATTTTAAAGCGTTAAGCATTTTTTTATTCACCCATGGCCCCTCAAAATGTCTCTTTATGTCTCTGTGTGATAGCAATCTAGAGATATCTGAATTTAGACAAACAGTGCATGGTCCAACATATTTATTTGAAGAATAAATATGAAAAAATAATGAAAAAGAGATTAAATGTAAGAGCCTTTGTGGCCTCCGTATTTCTTAAAGTTCTGCTTTGGCCTTGGTCCCTGTGCTCATGGACTCGGTCTGTGCTCTTAAACTTTAAAATGAATACAATAAAAATGTATATTGGTACTTAATTGGCTATGATATGCATCTTACATTTATCTTGCATTCATGGAAGTCTGATGCTGTGCCTTCATTTGAGATGTGGCTGAGAGAGCATGATCCTCTATTTGGAGAAACTTCAATTCAAGATTGCAAAACAGATAAAACAAGCCTTTAATGTTCCCAAGGGGTGAAATTCAGATGTTTCAGCAGCACAAATACATAAATAAGTGGATAAATAGAACGGTAGAAATAAAAACAATCAACTCAAGAGGTATATACACCTGTAAGAGCAGATACTAATAATTAACCATAAAAGAGCAATTAAAACAAAGTTACGAGGAAAAGTGACATGGTATAAATAATAGCTACAAAGTCTATATATCTTAACATTGTACACCAGAATAATATGGACTGCGATTACGTTATCATACTTTGTATTGTCTGTATTAATACCGGAAAATATATAATAATATAGTACATGATGTGGTAAAATAGTACCTTTACAAAATATTGACATAATGTATGATATACAGTAGTGTGAGGTACAAGATATAGTATGAGGTGCAATTTTTCCCAATAGTATTGATATCAATAATACAATTTATATAATATGGCATGACATTTTAAAGTATAGTGAAGCAGTAACAGTGTCAAATGAAACATGGTAAGTATGATACTACAGTATAGTGTAAAGGTGTAAAGAGGAGATAAGGGGTGTGATGGATAATGACGTGTGGGATTAAGGATTGACCATATTAATCCAGAAACCTGTATTTTACACCGACGTGAGTATTCCCTTTTGCCTACCATGCCCATTGTATGTTCTTTTAAACTGCTGTTATGTTGATAGCAAAAGAAAGACAGGAAAAAAGGATTGATTTTGTTCAGCAGTGTCTAATGCAGAGGTCTTCAATAGGGGGTCCGGGACCTGGAGGGGACACCGCAGGGTTGGGCAGGGGGTCCCCAAAATTATTTGATCCCAATTTCTTTTTCTTTCAACATTTTAAATATGTCCAAAAATAGACATTAACATGAATACAACGTCTGATAAGCAAATATAAATGTTAATTGGTGTGTCAATGTGAAATTGTGATGTAGAAATGCCAATATAGAACTACAATATGTTCTATAAATATATTCATCTGTCAACAATTATTATTTTAATGGCTTTGCATTGTATACATACATCATTACAAAGTACCTTTATTCATGGCACTATAAGCTGAACACATTATTATTGGCCTGGTTTAATAACAACACAATTTTATACTATATGTAATAGGGGGTCCCTCCACCGTGTCACTAGCCAAAGGGGTCTTTGGTCTGAAAAACGTTGAAGACCTCTTGTCTACTGTATTCAAGTTTACTGTGCAATACATTTATTTCTTTTTTTATGACTCAAATTGACCCATAAAAGTTAATGCTGACGTATTCATCGCTTGCATTTCTGAACTTGAACCGTGCGTTTTTCCTGCATCGTTGTAGTTTTTAGACGACCCCTAACGTCACAGTGGTCCGGTGTCCAGGCGAAGATAACTTCTGATTTAACGGTAACCATTCTGATTTAAATGAGCTCACTGCTCCCTGTCCTGTAATCCCGCCAACGCGGACTGCCTCCTGCTTGAATGCGTTCATGTTTGGGCTGTGACTCGACCTGCTAACCCGGTTTTACGGATGTTAACCAAACTGACATACTCACTTCTCGGGGGCTCGCGCACGGCTGCGCGCGTGACTTCAGTCCGACATGAATAGACACGGCGCGTACAGGTTTCTGTCAGTTTGCTCGTTCTTCGTCGTTGCCGTCTTCTTGTTCATGTTTTGGTTCTTTTTAGTTTACTCGATAACAGGCGCGCCATAGCGGGAAAGAAACACTTCTCTAGCAGCTAAGCTAACCCGTCTGGTTACTTACCCACACTGCATTGCTGTGTTGACAAAGTGCCGCCGCGATCACATGATCACCTCGACCAGGAAGTAAGGATTTCTGGTAAGTAAGTGCACACAAACCTTAGCTTGATTCACTTTGACACATCATTAGCGTAACCCAAATATAGCTTATTTTAAACGCAGCCGTATCGCGATATAGTGACGTGTTTTCTCGGTGTTCGTCGTGTGTGAAAACGTTGTAGAACTGTCAACTGCAGTCAACACTTCTGCTTTCACTGTGTGGTCTGTTACAAGTGTGAAAGTCCTGATTAACTAAATCTGGAATCTGAACATAAATCAATTTACAGAGGAAGTCCTAAACAAGATCATTGTGTTAAGGGGTTCGAGGTATCTGTGCTAAATGCTTGCCAAATAACACAAGACTGTCAAGGCTTCAGTGTGCATGGTTTGTTCATGTAAAGAGTGGAATTTGGCAAAAGAAAAACCTCATTAATTGACCGTGCACATGGAATCTATTGTATATTAATCTATATATAACGTTTGAGATGAAGTGATTAGTAATTTGTTCTGGAAAAGCCCAAACAATTGTTCATTTAGTCTGACCAGGAGTCACCAAACCCAAAGTATTCATTGCTGCTATCTTAAGATATTGTGTCTTATCGACGATATTAAAAACAAATTCATGTTCTGTATGTTATAAAAACAAAAATGTATTTCTTTTATGTGCTGTGAGTTGACTCCAATCCATTTTCCCAGTTTAATGTCATGATGCCGCTTAATCAAGCCTGCTTTATTTGTATAAAGCTGAATCACAGATCTGCCACAAACATCGTAACAATGAATAAGCTCACTACTGTTTACTACACTTGGTTGTGTATTAAACAGCACCGATAGAGGTCACAAGCTCAGCAGGTTATACATTGTTATATTTCTTTATGGTGTGTGTATATGATAAGCCTGTTGGCTCTGACATCGGTGGGATAGTTAACCGTCATACTGAAAGTGTGTTGTTACGGCGGCTCATACAGCCACACAACTCTTTTGTAACCTACGTCTGTTTGATTTCACAGCTTTCAGTTCTTGGCCCTTGCATCCTGTTTCGTGAAGTTGCGATGGCATCTGACACCAGTGAAGCGGCGTCCTCCTCTCCAGACCTCAAGCTGCAGTTTGCTCCCTTCAGCAGTGCTCTGGAGGCCGGTTTCTGGCACCAGCTCACCCAGAAGAAACTCAACGACTACAGGTTGGACGAAAGCCCCAAATCCATCAAAGGCTATTACTACAATGGTGAGTGGTGAGATCAGATGGTGCCATTAAAACACTGATCATTTTTCATTCATCCACAGTGAATCTAGAGTAGTATTTATAAATAAATACTTTTTATTTATAAAAATATTTTTTTTATTCACATTCATGTCATATAGGTGATCCTCTTGGTTTGCCGACTCGCCTGACATTGGAGTTCAGTGCATTTGAAGTGTAAGTACGATGCCCGTGTTAACTATATCTTAACCCCAATTTATTCTTGTGCTACTGTGTCTTTAAAATGCGAACGTGGTGTGTGTTCTGCTGTCAGGGACGGACCGACACCAGCCCGTTGCTGTCCAGCGTTTGGAACGCTGTACAACACCAACACACTAGATGCCTTTAAGACCACCGATAAGAAGACTCTGCTGGAAAAAGAGGCCAAGGAGGTACAATACAATGGGAATTTTCTCGGCCACACACGTACATTCACATACAGACATCTCATAGGGAGTTTCTATAAAATACACCAAGAAGTGAATAAGTTATACTGCTGAAAATGAAATGATTTAATGAGTGCCATTTTCCTCTCCTGTTGTTTTGTAGATTTGGGATGCTATTCAGTCTGGAGCTGCGTTGAAGGACCCATCCATCCTCTGCAGATTCATTCTGCTGACCTTTGCAGTGCGTAAAACCGCATCTTATGAATGTGTTAGTGTTGTATATTAATGACTTCATTTGTGACTGCCATTTTTAAATTCCTTTTTTTTTTCAGGATTTGAAGAAGTACCATTTCTACTACTGGTTTTGCTTCCCTGCACTCTGTTTCCCAGAGGGAATAAAGATTGTCCAATCCCCGTCTGCCCTGGAACAAGTTTTCTCAGCAAAGCAGGTTGGCTTTTTAAAGATCATTATACAACCACCGGAGTGACTATTCTTTTCTAAAATGTCTAAAAATACACTTGGATTCCCCAAATGTCGATACTCATTCTAGACAGAATCTACAGTTGAACTACTGTGTGATGTTAAGAGTAAACACCATTCAAGTTTGCTCTTTCCGAAGACAGTCGTATCATTCCTCTGTGAAAAGCGTGAAAGAAGCGTCTCCTAACAGTAATTTTTACATTTGCCCTTTCTGTCTTGTACTGAACAGTTAAATATAAAACATAATGAAGCGAATTGAATCGTTATTTCTCAGGTCACTAGTGTGAAGGTATCCATTAAGAGAGCATTAGAATGACTCACCAACAGCATGGCAGCGACTGCAAGAGTCTGACAAGAGTATACATGCGTAGATGCACTAAAATACTTGCTAGTGAGAATGAGTCATGCCGTGTGTGTGTCTGTGTCTGTGTGTGTGTCTGTGTGTGTGTGTGTGTCTGTGTGTGTGTCTGTGTGTATATGTATATATGTGTGTGTATATATTGCTGAAACCTAATTCTATCTATCTATCTATCTATCTATCTATCTATCTATCTATCTATCTATCTATCTATCTATCTATCTATCTATCTATCTATCTATCTATCTATCTATCCATCCATCCATCCATCATCCATCCATCCATCCATCCATCCATCCATCCATCCATCCATCCATCCATCCATCCATCCATCCATCCATCCATCCATCCATCCATCCATCCATCCATCCATCCATCCATCCATCCATCCATCCATCCATCCATCCATCCATCCATCCATCCATCCATCCATCCATCCATCCATCCATCCATCCATCAGATCACAGCCTTGCAGGAGGCCTATGATGCGTTGTGTACCAAAGGAGGGACCACTGCAGTGCCTTACTTCCTAATGAAACACACAGCTGACTCTGTTCAGATGGCTCCACTCGGGGACTGGGACGCGTTCTTTACTGATACTAAGAAGGTACTACTTTTCATTGTTGTGTTTTCCTCTTTCAAAACTATGAATGAAAAATATTTTCTTTTTGATTCGTTTGATTGAGTTCAATTAATGTAGATAGGGAAGTGTTTTTTCTCCAACTTTTCAAATATTAAAGTACGGTAGGATTGTTTTGTTCTGTACATTTTGTGGTTCATCTCTATCAGATCAGTTCCTATTGTATTGTAGTCACTCACACTTTGGTAATGTAAACACACCTTGTTTTCTAGGTTACGGTCGGTGTCTATGATCCGTGTACTCTGTCTCAACATCCGGGCTGGCCTCTGAGAAATCTGCTGGTCCTCATAGCCACCCGATGGTAAGTCCTACATCTGTGTGTGTGTGTGTGTGTGTGTGTGTGTGTGCTGTCAAAAGATGTGGAAGTTGTCCAGAGAACTAATTTTAGGTCTTTAAACACAAGTTTTGTTGAATTGAACTGTGACTGTTTCCAGCTCACACTGACCACTTTATTTAGGCACCAGGCCACAAAGCGAAAGACTGGAAATCTCTGCTTAACTCATTTCCTGACGCTGCAGTTCAGGAAGCAGGTCAGATGCAGAAGGTGCAGATCCGAAGTTGTTGCTAGTGTCATTGCAACTGATCTGAAATCTGTCTAACTCAGACTGAAAAACAATGTTTGGCTGTTGCGTAGCCGCTATGGTGTCACAAGAGTTGAAGAACATGACTGCTGCTGTTAAGATTGACTTGTGACATTTTCTCATGTTACTATCTGAAAACAAAATAGAATTTTGCAGTCTTTGTTGTTAAATCATCTTTCACAATAGGCAAAAATAACAATATTTCGCATCAAATGTCAGATATGAAAGTGAGACTTCTTATCTACTAACTTTATGTTAGAGCTCATAAATTGCTATGTGTTTACAGGCTGAAGTTGGTGCAGGAATGATGGCGCTGTGTGGAAGACTGTGTGTGCTTTGCTGAGAGATATATTTTGCAGAAATATTTACAGAGGGAGTATTCCCAGTGGGGAATCAGCGCAATTGGTCAGATTAATTGTTTAGTGATAAATGTTAAGAATCAAGGTCTGAGCGTATTCAAATATTTAGTCAAGGATTAAAAACAGCAGGTGTCACTCAGACGTTTTGATCCCATGTCTGCTGGTCATTTAGCAGTCAGGACTTTATCTTGTGCAACGTTTTCACAGTTGCATGCTGTAGCAAGCTACTCGAAGACTGGTGCAATATTAGGAAAGTAAAAGTGAAACGATACTATACAGAACTCAGAATGATTTTCTCTTTGTAACACATCTAGACTCCCACCATAGAATGTATCATTGATTTTAAGCAATGCTCTGCATACAGATTTTTATTGCCCTCCACATCCCATGTTAACCATCAAAGCCAGTTTCCCTGGTTACATCCCAAAAAGTAATTATTTCAAGTGTGCAAATCCTTACCAGACCGAAGATTTGCTTTGTAATGTCACAAATGACTAATATTTGCTTATATTAATTTAATAATCAACGCATAATGTTTCCAAAGCATGCTGCAGTGCTTTATAGTTATTAAGCATGTGTTATCCTAGATTCCAGGCAGACATTGTTTCTTTTCACGTCACGTATATATATCAGTCTTATTAGTAGATCACTCTCTTCTAAAGAAGTGCTTTCATGAGCTTCACATAGTGATGAAACCATTCAAATATTCATACCAAGGACAAGGTCGGACTGTGTTTCAGGTGCATCTGAACAAACTGACAGAAATACTCGGCTCAATATGTTTAATTCGACTGAAATCGGCATCACACTCTAGCAGCATAACAACTGAATGCTTAGTTGTGGCAATGAAACTAGACGTGATGGATTACTAATGTTAAACAAGAAAAAATGACTCTCCAAATGGAGTTTGATAATGTGTGAAAATGAATGAATAGAGCGTTGTATAACATTTTCGTATTGCATCATCACCTGAGAACGCCAGTAACGTATCACTGCATTTGTGTGGTGCAAGTTTCACTGCAGTCCACTTTGCTGTTTTTCACCTCTGAGGTCCACAATCAGTCTTATTCTTTGTCTCGCGTTTCCCCAGAGAGCTTAGTTTTTCCTGGCACTCGTCTTGCTATTTCAGAAAGATTTTGAATACATAATTATTTTTTATTTAAACAAGGAACTCCCATCTGAGCCGGTTTAGCAACAGTGCCCTGCGATACCAGTGGCTTATCAGCAGCGAATACCATAAGGCAGTTTGGCCCCTCGTGCTCTGTGGTCAGAGGCACTTTTTATCCAATACAAACCTCATCAATCTTGTACTTGACTTCACTTTCGGTGTTAAACATAAACTGTTGATACTGGCCGCGATGGGCGAAGATAGAATTACAATGTAGCCGCGATGTCTCGCTTATTCAGTTGTTTCACTGGACGTTGCTTGTGTAATGTGACTATTTATTGCCATATTAGGGAAGTGTGTCGGTGTGTGGATATGTGTTGATCACGTTGTCGTGAGCGCTCATGTGTTGTTTCTTGTATTAGAGAGAGAATATTCATGTTAATTCCATTTGTGAGATCCTAATAGGCACTTCCTTTTTTTATTTCGAGTGTATAACCTGTGGCGTCTCCTGTGCATGACTTGGTATCCTTTATCCGTGTGTTTGTATCAGGGGCTCTCAGCTGGACACGGTGCAGGTGCTGTGTTTCAGAGACCGAACTCTGCAGGGAAGCCGCTCCGTTCAGCACAGCGTCGTCTTCCAGATAAAGCTACCTGAGCTCGCCCTCCACTCAGGTAATTTCCTTTCCTTTCATGCGTGTGTGCGTGGTTGCGTCGAGGCACGTGACATGCATGTGTGCTGGTATGCCACGTGTCTTTGTCCTGATCATCTGAGTACAGTGTATTGGAACTGAATACTCAGTCTCTGCTTCCTTTTCAAGCCACGCTAATCCCACGCAGCTCCTCCATTATTCCTTTATCTGTTGAATAAGGGATGAAAGTAATTTAAATGTTAATAGCAGGACGGGGAAGGAGGGGGAGTGAGGGTTTTTGTCGAGTTCAGACGAGGCAGCTTTTGTTTACTTCAGTCTTCTTCTTCAGCACATTGAGTTTTTGGTGCATTGCACACTTTTAATCACACACAGAATGTGTTATGAAACGCTATGTTTTCTTTTGAAAGGGATTAATCAATCTATTCCCACCCAACCCTTCAGATATTCTATTCAACAAGGTGGAAAAACCCGCACGATAGTTCACATCCACGTATCTCACTCCTGAATCCATGTTGAACTGTATTTAACCCACACGGTCTATTTCAAGTGTCAACGTCAACATTCACTGTTTCTTTGTGCTAAGTGATATTTTCGCATCAAGCAGCAGCAGTTATTGTGGCATCCAAAGTGTCTGAGAAAGAGAGAAAAAAATAACAAGGGAACATTATATACGTATACATGGGTGGAATCTCAAATGAATGTGAACAAATTAACAAACATATTCATCAGGATTCTCAGTTTATTCTATGGTGAAGAGAGTGTGTGCAAATGGTTGGTGCTCTTTTTGTGTTTCTCAGTCAGTGTACATTCAAATAAAATAAATAAAAACCTGTTTTCCTCTACTTGACATTCTGTCAACACATTTCACAGGGACTATTTTAATCAAAAAAGCAGTTACAGTGAAAAGGGTTGACATTGAGGTCTGTGTTTAATTCAGAACAACTCAGACATCGTCCCTGAAAACACTCCTAGCCATCCATTTGCCTCCGTTGTGTTGGGAGGGTGACACTTTCAACTTTTCACGTTTTTTATTGTTTCCCTGAAGTAGGGACATTTTATGCTTCTTTTACAATGTTGATGTGTTTTTTTATTTTCACAGCGTGTCCTAAGAGTGTTGGTTGGGAGAAGAACCCTAAGGGCGCCATGGGGCCCAGGATGGTCAACCTCAGTGAATGTATGGACCCTAAAAGGTAATTACGACACTACAAGGTGTTTTAGGTTTAAGGGGGTCACTGGACTGTGTTAGCCTACAGCCTGAAGCACATTACAACAATTAGTAAATATAAAAAGGACATAATTAAACTGTATTTGACAAAGTAGATAATTTACAGTTAAGTCTTTGGTGCTTTATGTTAAAAAATGTCCATAACAGAGACGAATGTCTTCACTTGTCTTCTCTGATTGTCTACAGGCTGGCAGAGTCATCCGTGGACTTGAACCTGAAGCTCATGAGGTGGAGGCTGGTTCCTTCCCTGGACCTGGACAAGGTGGTCTCCACAAAGTGTCTTCTACTGGGAGCTGGAACTCTCGGCTGCAACGTAGCCAGGACTCTCATGGTAAGAGGGAAAGGCCACATGGAAAAACAAAAAGAAAGATAGATTTCAGAGTGCGCAGGATTTTCTTTAGAGCTTAGCAAATTGTGTGAAATTGCACATGAATGAAGATGGTTTCAGGAGTGGATAAGCAGGATTCCTGTGTTGTATCTGCCGTACTAACACAAGCCTTGAGACGAGCATTGTGTGAAGATCCATGTTTTTTTGAAAAAAGGGATATTAACACTTGAGAAATATTCTGTCCTCCACAAAACCCGCCAGTGTTTCCAATCAGTGAGCGAGCTCTACACGATGCATCTTGACAGGATTTAAATGAAAAGCTATCTATGAGTGACACTTTAATTTCCCTCACATTCAAGTAAAACTCAACACGCCACGTGTCTTGATCTTAGTGGGAACTCTTATCTCGCTGCAAAACCTTAAGATGAGATCAAAACTGTACTCCCGAAAGAGGCACAGATGTAGTTCAATCAATCATCTTTTTGGGAACAGACCAACTTTGATTGACCCCGCTATCGGAAATATTAAGTGGTAAGATTATTAAAACGAGTTGCTTCCCAGGTGACGATTATTGCTCTGGTTAAATTGGGTATACCATTGACATTCACAGGGAGCCATCAGTTGAATCAGCAATTTGATGACCGACTAAATGTCTTGGAAAACAGAAGCTCAGTTGATTTATCAGTGAATCAGTCCAACTGTTGACATTTAGTCACTATTGAACATGGCTCTGCAGTCTCACTCGGATCGACTTCACTTATAGCTGTTTCCTGTTCTGAGGATGTAAGCAGCAGCTTTCTAGGGCAGATGGGTCAGAAGGGCCACACCCCATGGATCTGCAGTCATACTACTGATTTATTATAAGCTAATTATCTTCTCCCTGCTGACTTTCACTCAGCCCAAACCTGTACCAATACTTTATTCTGCAAACACAGCCTCCGATTCTGAAAGAATGTACATTGGAATGTATTTCCGTCTCCTCTTGTGTTTTTACTATAATGTTATGTCCTCCAGTAACCTTGTCTTTGTAGGTTTTAATGTTTATACGCCACAGTCAGTTAGTTATGACATCATTTCATTATTTTCCTTTTCAAAAATGAATTCAGTCTTGAGCTTCTATGCAGTTTGTTTGTATCTCATCCTGCTTCACACCATCTTTAGACGTGGACAAACATCTATTTTGTCTGGCCAAGCACCTGGAATACAATGTTTTATTTCCCTTTGGAAGTGAATTGGACTCCATTAGTGAGTATATTGCTTAGGGATGCACTATATTGATTTTTTGAAGCCGATACCGATATCGATAACTTTCTGCTCCTCGGGACCGATACCGATACCGATAACCGATAATATTGTTATTCGTTTTTGAATGTATATTGAGATCAAATTCAGGTCAAAAACACTAATGACTAAGCTTAGGTAGATTTAGCATAGCTTTGCCTTTTACCAAACACCATACCAGATGTATCACAGTGACATGACAATTAATACTATGAACAAAAGAAAGCCAAGAACAGTTTTGACTCTTCAATAAAATGACAATATTATATATATATATATATATATATATATATATATATATATATATATATATAATAAATGTGAAGTGTAGATAAACAAATATGTGTATTTCAACGGTATATCTGCACTACTACTGTCTATACCATACACACTCTCTGTCTGTGTGTGTGTCCCTCTTTCTCTCCCTCTCTCTCTCGCGCTCTCTCTCTCTCTCTCTCTCTCTCTCTCTCCGAGAGAAAGAGAGCGCGAGAGAGAGAGAAAGAGAACGGAAAGAGAACGGATAAATACAAGAAGTGTACAAACTTCTTAGTTACAGAAACATGGCGTATTAATTTTATGGGGTTTAATGGAAAAAATAGCTCTGAATGAACAACAGCTGAGCAGAAGCGCTTGTCGACCGCCGCGGAGAAATACGCGTCTGGTCTGAACGGGGGTGCGCGGATCGCTCGCGATTTTCGGCGGCGCGCTGCGCCGCGGCGCTTCCGCGTGCAGTGTGAACCTGGCGTGAGAAGGGAGCGCTCGATTTGTGGATTAACTCCCTCCTCCGAAACCTGTGATACCACAGTAACCACATCACACGCTAAACGGGAGGCGCCTAGAAAAAAACTAACGTCCCTCATCCCAATCCACCCGTAGCACTGTTTTAACACACACATCCTATCGTCGGATTATCGGAGGTATTAATAATTGTATCGGATTTATCGGGATGACGTCATAATTCCTATAATCGGGCCGATAATTATCGGTCCGATAATTATCGTGCATCCCTAATAATTGTATCGGATTTATCGGGATGACGTCATAATTCCTATTATCGGGCCGATAATTATCGGGCCGATAATTATCGGTCCGATAATTATCGTGCATCCCTAATATTGCTACGTCTACGTATTCATGGTCATCGTCTACTGTCTTAATGGCACTTTAGAGGCTGTCATTTATGGCGAACATGAAAAATGTAGTTTGATAGAGAGGCTAGACGCTGTTTTAACTGGGAGTGATATTAATCAAAAACAGCTAGAAGAACTCAAGGTTGTACTACCTGCACACTGATGCATCCATTATGTCAAAATGGAAGTGGAATTGAAGCTGCTTTGTGCATACTCTCTCCAAACGTCAATGAAGAGGTCAAGTGTTTCAAACTAATGTGACTTAAAAGTGAATCCTGTTTCTCTTTTGCTCTGCAGGGATGGGGAGTGAGACGCATCACATTCGTAGACAATGCCAAGATCTCCTACTCCAATCCAGTTCGGCAGCCGCTCTATGAGTTTGAAGACTGTCTTGGAGGAGGGAAGTCCAAAGCCATCGCGGCTGTCGATCGGCTCACCAAGATCTTCCCTGGTGTGGTGAGTTAAAGGGAAATCATAATGCCCGAGCTGCAGAATATCATCTCTTTTCATATGTGAGGATCAAAAAATTGCTTGTTCTATGTAAATCTGAGACGTTATTCTTTCAAATTTTTATTCCTGGAGTTGACGAGTTCTGTTGGGTTTTCGAGTTTGTTTAAGGTTGTATTACTGCATTGATGCAATAATGTTATTTTATTTATGCTCATTTTCCTCATAATTATATTCTTGACTGATTGGTCATGTCTGAGATGTGATGGCCAAACCATGCAGAAAATGAAGCGTCGTGTTTGCATATTAATGCCTGCGGTTTCATCACTTTGGTAATTAATGAGTGGGCTCTCTGGGGGAGATGTCTCGCTGTCTGACTTAAATGAAAAAGCAGCCAAACAAACACAATTGATCAAAATACCCATCTTTGATTAAGGAAAAACCTAGGCTGTATACATATTTATGGCATGAATGATGTGTGTCCACCTGGTTGCTGATCCATGCATGTTTAGTTAAAGATGTAAGCGGTCACTAGAGGATGATTCAAGTCGGCTTTGCCTTCCCTCAGATGCCGTGCGATGCTGTGATTCAGGTCACAAAAGTTCACATTCAATACTAAGTTATTTCCCTTTTTTGTGTAAAGTTTCTGTAGTTATTATGTCCTCGAGCTCAATGGTTCCCAACAGGTTTGCGACCCCTTAAATTGCGCAGTTCAACCAGAAGTTTTTTTGTCTCTAAAATAGTTTAATTTGAAAACATAAGAGAGTACAGCATGACAAAAAAAGGAAACAAAATGAAGAATGCAATGTGAATGTTGTGTAACCGAAATATTCTCTCTATCTATCCTTTTGTTGCCCTTTTTTTTCATTGGGTGACCACTCCGTTTTAGTGTGTTTCAACGGAATTGTGTTGCTAGGCTACAGCTTGGTGTTTACTTCCTGTCAGCTGACGTCATTCACATAAACTTTCAATTTTTTAGATGGGACCTTTAAAGAGGGCTTATGTTGATGCATCCATGATAATGATCCAATAATATAATATTGACCAAAGCAGTTCTGCAAAAAACACTATATATACTTCTGTATTTGTAAGAGGAATATTGCTAATTTGGCTGAGAGTACTTCTTCATCCACTGCTGTGATACCAGGAGGAGGTATTCTGATGTAGTTATGCAGGTTTTTGAAGCATCATTTTGGAGTCTTATGAGCCAATTATCGTTTATTTGATATTGTCAGATTACAGATTACATTTTCAGACTATATCAATAGCCTGCCTGTATCGGGAAAAGTAGAACACAGTCTGTGATGCAATGTTTGTACCCGATGGGCTTCGAGGCGACTTGTGAGTTATGACTAAGCGGACTGACTCACTAACCGTCCAACTGGCAAGCTATGATGTAAATCATCATATTTTTGCTGATTGAAGCCTCCAGTTATTGATCATGCAGAGCTGCAATCACGACTCATTGGTAGCTTCCTGTAATGAGATGAGACAATGGGCCGGCATTATGTCATTATGTGTCGCAGGCAACAAGACCCTCCTGAGGCACACACACATATATATAATAGGCAAGCCAACACCAACTTTATATCCCAGTCTATCTCTCTACCGTTGCCATTTCTCACTCTTCTCTTTGCAGAAGCAGAAAACTTCTGTTTGGGTTTATCTTTTAAGTACTATTCCACATTCCTGTCGTTTTACCTTTTTAAAGAGGACGCACGCTTGTAGTCGTTCCGGAAAGTATAAAATAGAAAGTGATTTGCAGAAGAGAACAGTGATTTAGGACATGATGGGACCCCCATGGTGTCTGCATTCATACCTGAACAAACTATTTTTATCTGTGTGGGTGTGCGTGTGTGTCTGATTCACCCGCTTCCCCGCTTGTTTCCCTACAAACACAGAGGCACCAGGTGCCAGCGTGAAAGATAGAAAGCAATAAGAATGCACGAATGAATGCATCAGTTGAACAGAGAGGTCAGTTCAGGCTCACAACGTTGAAAAGGTTCTAAGCCGTTTTCTTATTTTGTCTGCGGACAAATACTGCCAACTGACATTTACAGGCTAGTTTGTTGTGTTGGCGGCAGCTTTTTTTTCTCTCTTTAAATTGTGTCAACAGCGAGGTCAGAGTCGGATGTAGATATCAACAGTGGCATCATTGGATTGTCATGAAATGCTGTTCATCTTTTTTTTTTGTTGGCTGCAAGTGTTTGCAGTTGAAATCAGCATATGATTACCATCTCTGCAGCCTGAAATCACCTCCTCAGTGCTTAGCAACACTCGCGTCAAAGTGAAATGTAAAATCAAGAATTGGTTAGCAGCTCCCACTCTCCAAACGTTGGACGCCAAATGCAGCGGATCCACTGATTGGCCAAAGTGTCATTTCTCCTTGTTACGATCTCACACCTCGACTTCACCTTTTTCCGTCAATCTCTTGACTATAAAATGACTCTTCTTGACATTTCCATCCTCCTCGCTGTGTTTTTTTTGTGCAAATGGCGATTCAGGGTTTCCTTTTCATCTGTCATGGACTTATATGAGATAAACAAATCCACACTGGGCTCAGGTCAGCTGTGGCCATGATGTGATGACATATTCCACAGTGACTGCATCTGCTATGCCCTCATATATCTGTCTAGACTAGTAGGTCACTCGACAGAAAGCACAACAAAAGGAGCAACACCTTTCATTGTGTCTTATACACGGTGTTAAATATTCTACTTAAGGGCTGTTCAGTGTTTCTTTCATATACCCATGATGCATCTGCATCAGCTGATGTGCCCCATCTAGAGGCAAGGAAAATAAAAGCTTTTTTCACAATTGGGTCGCCTGCTGGTGTTGCTGGTTTTTCTTTGTTAATAAAAGTGAGCAAGACATGCACAGATATTGCAATATTAAAACCAAACATTTTTGTCTCTGTCTCCTCCCTGCAGAATGCAGAGGGTTACACTATGAGCATCCCCATGCCGGGCCATCCGGTGAATTTCTCTCAGGCCACTCTTTCCCAGGCCCAGAGGGACGTTGAGCAGCTGGAGAAGCTCATTTCAGAACATGATGTGGTCTTCTTACTGATGGATACAAGGGAGAGCCGCTGGCTGCCCACCGTGATCGCCGCCAGCAAGAGGAAGGTACGAAGAACACAAAAGCCATACTGTCGCTGACCAGCAGGGGCTGCACTTCTAATATGTTCTATATAAACAATGAATCTGATAATGAATGTGATCATGAATCTGATAAACTCAGCACAAGATGGCGTGACAAAGTTAGCAGCTATACCTGGTGAATTAAGCCGAACATTAAGCAGCTGAATACTGAAGAATGCTCAATTTACACCCATCAAGAGACCAGAGACATAATGTCAAATGAATGTTCTATTATTTCATGTTTGATACTGCATTGTCATCACAAATATGCACACAAAGAACACGTATGTAATGTAATGGAGTCACCGTGTAGTACCTCGACTGGAGACATTATAACATTGTTCCTTTTTTTACTTACTTTGAGCTGGAATTTTGATTTAATTAATTAAAAATGTAAATACATTTTTTGGAAAGCCTTTATCTTCCAGGAAATTGAAAAAGCTCGTTAACGTTGGCCAAATATTTTGTTTGCCAGTTGGAATTCTATTAGTTGCCAGGCAACGTTAGGTTATTGAACCTTGCGTCATTCATTTGTAATGCCTCCATTGGTGTCACTGCTGTATTGCCGTATGAAGTTAAGTGTTTTTTTGCACTGTTGATTAGGTTTCCTTCATTGCCTGCTCAGCTAAGTGCTTATTTGGCCATTTGTGCTGTGGCTTTTTGAGACTTCACCGCAAATTGGTTTCACAATTTATTTCCATTGCTTCTCTGAAAGTCTAGACGCTTTTCAACATGGTAAAGAGCCTTTTAATGTTTAATGTCTTTGCTTTTTGAAAGGATTCAACCCTTTCAAACCTTGTTGCTTGTAAAACGAGCCATTTAGTTAATTTGATTTGGGTGAAAAGTGTTGTGTTTAGGAGAAGCGGATCAAGCCACAGCTATTTAAGATCTTTCCTTGGCACTGCTTTCATTTTGTCCTCATTATTAACCATAATTGTGGCCTTTCGTTCTCCAGCTCGTGGTTAATGCTGCTCTGGGCTTCGACACCTTTGTGGTGATGCGCCACGGCCTGAAGAAACCCGCCGTCAGTCAGAGCGCCTCTGCAGGGGCAGACTCCTCCACTTCCGGTTCTTCCGCTTCCTCCTCCTCCTCCACGCCGGCCGGCTCTGCGCCCTCAGTCCCAGCATCCTCTCTGTTCTCCAACATCCCGGGGCACAAGCTGGGCTGCTACTTCTGCAATGACGTTGTGGCACCGGGAGATGTGAGGAAAAACAAAACACACGCGCAGATAACAAGCATATACTCAAATCATTAATGCACTTAGAACAAATACACAAGGTAGAAAGTCAAAATGTTAAAGAATAAACATAAAGCAGGAAGGATTCTTATGGTTTTCTTTTTTAGAGCTTATTTTAATATTAACAATGTGTGAAAGGTGTTGCTCGTAGTCACGAATTAAAAACCAACTCTGCAGTTTCCATCAGCTCTATGGCGTTTTTCAGCCTTTTGTGATCAATGTCATGCACTGCAAAAATAAGGTGTAAAATGCAAAAGTTTGTGGGACGCCATTTCACTTTTCTCTCACCCCCACAGTCCAATTGTTCCACTTTTTGTTTCTCTCAGTGGTCTTTTTTTCTCTTTCATGACCTTTTGATAAGAGTATATTTAAAAGCAATCCCACAGCTTTTGAAGCACACACGCCAATAATTGTGGAAGCTGTGCTATTCAGCTCTGACTTCTTCTATAAAAGCCGTATGGTAGCCTTCAGTCACAGGCTTTAGTAATGTTAACATTTGAATGGACAGGAATAGGAAGTGATAGATAATGTAACGACGCAACTTGTTTTGTCTGCGGATTAAAGCAAAAATGTTACAACATACTGTCAATCGCATGCTGTCTGTGACTGCAGTGTCATTAATCAGCTGTTATGACGAAGCAAAACATGCTGGCAATGCAATTAAACTGGATCCTCCTTTTTTTTGTTTTACTGTAATGGATCCCAGTTAATTAGTCCGTCTGCGTTTCCATCTGTTTGGTCCAGAGTGTGATATCCAGACTACTATTAGAAGTGAAGTGTCATGCAATTAAGTGCACAAGTCGATGGGCCCCTTTATGAAAATAGCTTGGCATAATTAAAAGGCTTAACTAAAATGACTCCCATACCAGCCGTTGTGCAGCAAATGGTCTGTGATCAGGACATTCAGCCAATAATTGCTCACTCATCATTGCAGACAACGGCATCATCTTGACCTCATGTTCTTCCTTCCAAAACACAACGCGTAAATGCCCAGACTTCCCATCTTGTCATAATTCCTTATTAAAGAAGAAACGCTCTTAGAATTAGGGGAATGGACCTGATGCCATCGCTGTTCTCACTGAACAGTTGTTTTTTATTGTCATACACAGTCAACCAGGGATCGGACTCTGGATCAGCAGTGCACGGTGAGCAGACCAGGCCTGGCCATGATTGCCGGAGCCCTGGCTGTGGAGATGATGGTGTCCATTTTGCAGCACAGTGAAGGGTAAGTGCATATGGTGGGACTGTGTGTGCTTGCTTTGATAGAGCAACTAATAACGACGAAGAGGTAAGAAAGGCAAATGGTAGACTGGTTGATGCTCTCTCATCAAAGCTTTGTGGTGGTGCTTCACTAAAAGCTGAACGAGATTGTGCCTCTGATACTTGAACTTTCAGTAAGCGCTACTTTTGCCTTTTGTCGGCGCGACACCGCAGCTGAGGTCTCGCTGCGCTGCAGGTGGTACCTTTTATTTGGGGAGTAGCACAGCTGAATTTGCTGTACTTGAGCCCATGAACTTGTGTTCACTGTAAAAGCTTTGTGGCCATTTATAATCCATCTCTCACTTTGCTGCCTCGAAAGCTGTGATTCGGTCGGCCCTAATCACTTGGCATCGCGACCTCGCTCGATATAAGAGACGTCTTCTTCTTTTCAAACACTGATGAGGATGTTTCCATGCCTATTAGGTGTGCACAGACGTGTCTTTGTGGAAATGTAGTGTGTGTGTGTGTGTGTGTGTGCCCGTTTCGGCGAAAGTCGTCCTAAAGTGGCTGTTTGCCGGGCCTGATAAGACGGCCATTTTCTCTCCAGAGTGTTTTGAGACGTTATAAGCCATTACAGAGCTGCTCTGCCTATCCTGGATAAAAAAGCTTAGAGGGAACGGAGAGAGGGGAAGTTGTTGTGTACACTCTGTACTTCTATAGATGTGTAACTTCTTCCTTTACGACAAGATCTCTCTCCGTTGGCCTCTCTCTTTGTTTTTCACTTCATAGCTGTGTTTATTCCGTTTCCCTTTATTCCTCCACCTCTTTATTCCTTTAAAGGACCTCATGCCGGTGTTCATATGAACAAACGTGGGCTTTAAATGATCGGCACTTAGAGATTTATGGAACAGCAGTTTGACAGACCTTTCTGAAAAACCACCCTGAGCTCAGTGTGAGACTTGATATTTCCGTTATCTGTCAAACCTGGCTGGATTTGTGACATTTTCAGCGTAGATTTGAATGGTGTGTAGTAAAATAAATCCGCCTCATGCATTAGGTTATGTGTTGTTCTGTTAGACATATCATGCGTAATACTGTTGGGTTTTTAGGGAGATTTACTGCCTTTTTACTGTCTTTAGGTCACATTTTTGTTTTAAAAGACATCTCAGAAATAAATGTTGCCAACCTCATAAGTTGTGGTTTTGATCATGTAAAGAAAAGAACATGAGAGAAAAAGCGAAGTGTAAAATAATATTCTCCCTCCCTTCCTCCCCCCCTCAGAGGCTATGCAGTGGCAAGCAGCAGTGACGACCGAATGAATGAGCCTCCCACCTCCCTGGGTCTGGTGCCACATCAGGTCAGACACTCAAACTCAATCACACGCATCCACATGGTGTTTAAGGACATTCCGTGCTTTTCATCCTCCTGCGTGTGCCTGTGTGAGCATATCTAAATCACTTCTATCAGGACAGATTTATAGTGTGTTTGGCATGTTTAACCTGTCGTGTGGGGACATACAATTTGAAAAGACGTTAAACGTTGTGGAGACCCACCCTTTTTTTAGACCAAATGGGGACATTTGTCAGTCCCAATATCATAAATAATTAAATTTTACATGTTGTTTCCTCCACTGCTTCATTCGTTATCTGAATCTATGTCAGTTTGCCGCAAACTACACAAAATAATGCTAATGTGCTGTGACTGTGTTTGTACTGCAGTCACAGCCTTCACCCTAAAACGATAAGGGAAGTAGGATCTCGTTGCATTGTCCCCCTTACTGTGAGGGGGAAAACATGCATAATATACACTGCATCTATTCCTCTGTATATCACCCATCGGAATTAATCTTATTCTGTGTTTTATGAATTAGGATAATAAAATAGAAGTGGGCCAAGGGCAAAGCCCTGTGGCTTACCGTAACAGACCATAACTAGATATAAAGTGCTGCTGCTGTGGAGAACAGAATTAATGCAGTTTCATAGGCTGAGTAGCAACAGAGTTGAGGTTGGATCAGAGTTGGCTGGAATCTCTTTCAGATACATAAAGAAGATACATAGTGATAGTCAGTGAGTTGGCTAGCTAATACTTCCTGAAGGACTGTGCAGAAGAAAAGAAACGGAAGTTATAGTGTGTGTTTAAAGGTCAAGTTTCTTTGACAAATCTATTAGTTCGTTTGACAGAAAAATCGGCCCACTCATTACTCTAAAGCCTGTTTTTAAATGAATATTTTCCAAGCATACTTTCTTTTTGTATGCAAAACCTTTTAAGCATAATTGAAAATAATGTTTCTTTACTCTGGAAGGAGAGTAGATCATCTGCAGCTATCCAAGCTGTGCCCTTTTGGTTTCTGTGTGTTGTCCCCACCTCCATGTGCATCATCAGTATTCATCACCCTGAGATTCTCAATTTATGCCATTTACTTAGTGCCGCCACTGCTTTTGGTATTTCAACCAAATTATCCAGAGAATAGTGGCATGCAAATGAGTTGTTGGGCTTCTGTGTGTGTATAGAGAACGAGGTGAGGGAATAAGATAATGATGACCATAGAAGGGAGAGATATGCAGAGTAGATAATATGCATTAGGGTGCAAATTCTTGCGTGCGTGTGTGTGTGTGTGTGTGTGTGTGTGTGTGTCCATGCCTGGTTGAGTGGTTTCATCTTTTCCGCGGTGCCACAGTGACAGCCTGTGGTGGTTTACAGAAATTGCATGAAGTCATATTAAGTGTCTGAAGGGGAAAAAAAGCACCTTTTTGAGTGCTGTGACTTGTTTTATTGTATCGATATCACCACATTCAACTTTTGAACATAGAAATACTCTACTATTTGCATGCATTATGCTGTTAGTTTATGTTACGAAATAACAGCAGATTGTGATTGTGATGATATGTATGAAGAATATTATGCTCGAGGATGTCGAGCAACATACGCCCACGTATCATATTCAGTATACTTCTTTCAGCGCTCCTTGTCAAATGCTCAGGCAGCACATTTGACAGCAACAGCTGTAGGTCTTTATACCAGTTATCTAAATCACTTACGCAGCAGTGTGGCGCTTCTAAAGTCACGACTTTGTGGAGAAGTTACTGATTTTGCAGTGCGGCAAAAGCTGTCATTCATTCCCATGTACAGACAGTAGTTTACACTAGCTTTACTTAGCTGTATCCTCCTTGTTGCTCGGTAACGAGGAGGATACAGTGTCATCCTGTGTGAATGTGTTTTGTACGTTTTGTAGGTACTTTTCTTGAAACAAGCTGCCTAACGATGTAAAATAAATCACAGTAAACTCCAACCTGTAGTCTGACTCACTCGTGCACTCACCCTTCCATGTAAATTGCGCCACCGGTTATTTTCTCACATCCGTGTTTAGTTTGCACAGCGCTCCAGTTAACCTTCAATCCCCCGCAGAGTTTTATTCCTCTCTTTATATGCGTCCTTGAATGGAACATTTGAGTTGAAATAATCAGTGCATAGATGGGAAGATATAAAAGATGAGAATAAATTAAAAAAAATATTTCTTGTCAAAAAAGAAGCGCTGTACCACATTGTATGCAGTTGATGTCCCATCTAAGAAGTGAAACCCCGTTCAATTTATTAAGTTTTTTTTTGCAAACGATTTCAAATATTTGTCGGTTTCACCACCTGATGATTAAAGTCAGGAAGTTATTTAATGGTGTGGCCAGAAAACATAATGGGGGAAGCTTTTGTTTAAAAAAAAAAAAAAGGAGGTTATGGTATGTAGTAAGCATGTTGGTGTGTGTGTATCGGGAGGTGGGGGGTTCTTTTAGACAATCAATCAAGGTAATTAGCCATAATTACTGTCCCCATAAATAGGTGGGAAAGCTTTCAGCTGTGAGATGTCCTGAAAATGTTCAATTGAAAATAACCTCTCTGGCACTAGAGGGCGCTCTTGGCATGATTTTGAAATGTAGAAAACAAAAAGAAATCAGAATGCCTCCAAAGTGTTCATGCCCCGACTTTGTTTACTACCTTTCTGCTGTTACATTAAAAGGGATAACAGGATGAAGGGAACTTTAATCTCACGAACGGAACACTTTCTGTACCAAGGCCACTTGTACGTTCAATAAACTCATATATTGCTTATTTCCCAATGAGTTATTTTGTTTTTCATCCCTTTATGGTGAAGTTTGAAGTGTAAATGTTGTTTTAAAGACATGTGTGTCCCTTTGGAGTACTGCCATGCTGTTTCATGTCAGGTTTTTAATGTTTTTTGATCTCTCCTCGGCAGATCCGAGGATTCCTTTCGAGGTTTGACAACGTCCTGCCTGCCAGCCTGGCCTTTGACAAATGCACCGCCTGCTCACCCATCGTAAGTCGTCTTGTCTTGTAACTGAATTGTTCAAATTTTTATTATTGTTATCTTCAAGTCCAGTTACCTCACGAGCGTTTGTGTTGACGGCATAAGAAAGATTGACACATAGCTGCAGATAAGCAGGTTGTCTTTCACTTATTAGATTAGATTCGGTTACTATGAGGCAACTTTATTTTGAAACACAAATTGCAGCCACAGCAGAAAGAGGGGGATTCCCATTCTCTCCCATTTCCACATTGTTAAGTCAGTGTAGCTGTGTTGAAATGTTGTTCCTTGAGGACTCCTGGACACACACACACACACACACACACACACAGGGAAAAACTGCTAAACCATATGGTAACAATCAGGCAGCAGTTGCTCATTGATGTCAGTGACTGTCGTACACTGTGTGTGTGTGTGTGTGTGTGTGTGTGTGTGAAGACGGGCTGTTGAAGGGTCCACATATCCCAAATCAGCTAAGCAGTGTGAGAGAAATTGCCTTTGTGTCTTTTTACTGCGTCGTCATTGGTCCACAGCCAACTGGCCAGTTATTGCCCCAGGTGGCCTTGCGGTTAGCGCCGTCCTGCGATGTGATTGGTTGGTGTACATCAGTGTAAGAGCATGGAGGGGAGGGTAGCACAAGTTAGAGAGGGAGAAAGTAAAAAAAAAAAAAGAAAAGAGGGAGAAAAGCAAAGATGGTTGGGGGGGGGGGGGGTAAAGAGAGGAAGTGCTGGGCTGAAGAAAGGGTGTTGTGATGAGTGGAGGGCTGGTTCTCTCTCTTTCTCCCCTGATCTCAATGCAGTCTTTGTGTCTATAAAGAGGTCATAAAGCCCTAGATCTATCACTTTCATGTGAAGACAGAGCGAGAGAGACACAGAAGGAGAAACCAAGAGGCAGACGGTTGGGGGGGGTTACTCTGAAAGTTTAAAGCTTTCCTCCACCTACGCGGTTTCTGAAAGAATGAGAAATAGTATAAAGTTCCGCTCCAACCCAAGGTGTCATGTTTCTGCCCGTGTGACGGATGAGATTATCCGGTCTGTGCGGAGGGTTCATGAGGTTTGATAGGGATTGGGGTAAAGCCCGTGTAGTCGGGGAACAATGGACAACATGAGTTGGGAAAGACGATCCTCTTGCTGAGGCAGGGATAAAGGTTGCGTAGCGAAATTGGTGAATATGTTTTGATCGCGTTCAATTCCGCCCACACACATTTCTCCCCTCTGCTTCTGCATTCGCTTTATCTGCCTTTCACTCCTTTTCTTTTCGACCAGCTTACTCTCATTTCAGTCCCTCTCCTCTGTGTTACCTTCTCTCCCTTCCTGTTCTCCCTCCCCCCTATCCGTCCCCCCTTTGTGTGTGTGTGTGTGTCTTTGTCTTCTGTGTGAGTGTGTGTGTGTGTGTGAGAGCGATTGCATGTCTGTCTGTGTGTATTCCTGCCGCAGTCAGCTGTGTGCTGCCAGGTCACTATGGAAACAAAACAATTCAGCCCCTGTCTGGGCTTGAGCAGTTCCTGTAGAGTTGGGGCTTTGTGATGTGTGTGTGTGTGTGTGTGTGTGTGTGTGTGTGTGTGTGTTTCCTAAGCCTTTCTGGGGCTGCAAGCCAATAAAACTACAAACCAGAGAGTAAATCTCAGCTGACGTGGCTTCGTCTTAAACCATGCCAGACACCTCTTACTACAACTTCTTGGACTAACACGTACAAATATGCCACCACTTTTAATAGCAAAAAAAAAAGATTATTTACATAAGAAGTTGTTAAAAAGACAAATGAACTAGTCATTAACAAAGCTCATTGTTTCTTTCTTAAGGAGTTTCTTCCTTCTGAGCCTTTTTAATAACAAGAGCTTTATTTATACTTTCACTTAATAAACTTAATACTACTTTAAAATCATCCTCATGTCACAGATTGTAAAGAGTAGAACTTTCTGTATTGTTGTTCAATTGTACACAGCACCTATCCCATAAAGGATTATTGCTGTAAAAAAAACTTGCCGGCTCAAATTCTCCAAAGAAACTAACATAAGCAGGATGTATGCCAGTACACTGAAATAATGTCTGTGTGTAATACATCTATTGGTCCTCTAACTTTGCTAAATGATACATTTTAAAGCTGAAATCATTTAATGATTTTTTTGATCAATTTGTTGATTTAAGTTGATGGAAACATTAATTAGTAACAGTTTGATAATCGATTAATTATTTAAATTAGTGATTAAGCAAAAATATATAAACATATTTCCAGCTTCCCAGATGTGAGATATTTGAAAATTAAAAGTCTTTGGGTTTTGAGACCCTAAGTCGGACAATTATTATTTAAATTTTCATTGATACCAACAATCACTTCCACACCAGCTGCTATTTCTGCAAATGACACAACTCTTAATATTTGATTGTACTATGTGCTGTTTCTACATAGGCTGGAAAAGTGTTGTATAGCAGCCACAGAGCGTTGGATGCACATACTTGGAGCTGTGCTTCCCGTAAAGAATGCGGGTTCTCGGGAACACCATGAGGCCTGAGTGGTTCCTCAGTGAGTCAGTGTGGAGTTTGCGTGTGCTTTAAGGCAAACGTCTGACCTGTTGACTATTCAAGTTAATGGGGAAGGTCAAAGCCGTTGAATCACCGGGAATGGTTTACTCATCGTGTTCAGTCGTGTCACATCATGGCAAAACCACTAACTAAAGAACCCTTCATTGATCTCGATGCATCAGTCACTGATCTGCACCGAGAGTCGCACATGTGACCGTCAGCATCTACACTTTAAAACGCAACCACAGTCGACTCCGTTCTTCGTGTTTACAAGCCCCTCCGAGCCACCGGGACCACCCAATGTTTGATGTGTTTACACACATGTGAGCGCGCACACACACACAGCCTGTAGTGTGTGTGATGCGTTTATTAAGCATCCACACAGTATGCGTCCGCCAACGACTTCAAAAAGGGAGGCCGGTGTAGAATGAAGGCTACACGTTTATGTGGCTTCAGGAGGAAGGGATCTTTAGCACAAGTGCACATGGGCACGTGTGTGTTCATGTGAGCATTCAGATGTGTAGCACGCCATGCCATCCAGATGTGGACGACCGTGTTTGTAGCCTGACTTAATTGGCGCTATCCGTCGACGGCTCGCAATCACTACTGAAAGCCGTCGGCGCCTGATTAACGGCAAACTCTTGGGAACGTTTCAAGTCTCTTCCATTCTCTGTGTTTACGTTACACCCGTGTTGTTGTTGCATATTCCCCACAATGCTTCTGGCACAGTTTGAATTAGTCCGATGTTGCTCTGCTATCAAGTTTTTCCAAAAAAATGTGTTCAATTAAGGGAAAAAAAAGTGTCAAACCATGTATTTTTGTAAAATTTTAAAATCTCCAAATTTATACAACAATTCAACATCTATGCAGGTACAATCTGCACCATGTGACTGGATACAGTAGACGTCATTACTCACCTTTCTCTTCCATTTATACGGACACAAGCGGGGGGGACGTCACAAGGACAACCGTGTTGTCTGTGTGCGTTGCTCGGAGCGACCGTGATCAACTTTTATCACGGGATCGCCGCAGCCATCGAGTCGCTTTCTGTGTCGCGAGCATATATGTTTCAACAAAGTGGGTTTCAGGCCGTCGCCGACTCGTGTAACGGATCCTCCGGGTTGGAAGTGGAGAATCAAAGAAATATAAAGAGAAGGAAGGAGAGAGAAAAAAGAGAGTTGAAAAGATGAACGAGGGGCACGTCAGTGTGTATTGTGCACGGTGTGTCTGGCTCCAAGACTAGACGCCAGGTCAGTCTGCGAACACACACACACACACACACACACACACACGCATAGATGTTGATGCATACAGTGTGTTGGTGTCTGAGGCAGAGGTAACCCTACACCTTGTGAGGAGGGTCTGTGGGCGTTCATGAAAGGCTTGGCCAAGCTTAGGAAGGTAGATGAGAGGGCAGAGTGTGTGTGTGTGTGTGTGTGTGTGTGTGTGTGTGTGTGTGTGTGAAGTCGGTGCTGGTAGAAGATCAAGGCGACATGTCAGTGGGACTGCTGAGTGTTGAGTTGTGGTGTTCACAGGTAGTGAATATGGACCAGAGCCACGGCGGTGTATTTTCAGTTTGTACCATTAAACGATTATTATCACCTATCATCATATTTTTTCCGTCTCATGATGCTTTTCATTTTTGTTTTTTGTACGCAGTGATGAATTAGCATGACTCAGCACTCAAAGTGCACATCGGACTCAAGAAGAACTTCCACCGAGCATGTCACTTTTAGAACGTTTTACTTGATGGTGCAGTAAAAGACAAAGAAATAGAAAAGTATCAAGATACGTTACATTTCCAGTTAAGTCATTTTTCTTTTATTGTTCTTTTTTTTTTTGTCCAGGTCCTGGATCACTATGAGAGGGAAGGTTTTGACTTCCTGTCCAAGGTTTTTAATTCTTCCCATTCATTCCTGGAGGACCTGACGGGGCTGACACTCCTGCACCAGGAGACGCAGGCTGCAGAGGTAAATCACACTTGTATACACAATCACAAACAGGTAGACAAGCACACCAAACCTACCACACTAAGAAACGGGCGGCAATGTCAACACGGACATGGATAAATCACACTCGGTGCATGCACAACACTGTTTACTTAAGCATCTCTTTGACTCCTCTCAACCAAGTCTTACGACAGAAAATCATATTCATGTTTATCTATCTTGATATATTTAACGGTCAGTTCAGGAGGTCAGGGGCTGCTGACGTTGAATGGCGATACTGTTTAGTGGAGGGGGGGTTGCCCATCTTTCCGGCAGAGGTCACTAATAAATAATAAAAAGCACTGCAGAGGCAAGGCGCCAGATGAAATGTGAAAGCTCTGGAGCAAACTCTTGCTCTGATTATTGGAGCATCACACTGCTGTGCCTTCCTGGAAAATGTTTATGTTGGAAATAAAGCTGCAGCGGATGAAACCTGAGATTCAGCAGGAGTAATGTATGATAGACCAGATCTTCACTACCGCAACCATCAGTTATTGGAGTTTGCCCGTCCAGTCTCCATGTGGACGTGTTGGGAGGCCTATGATGTGGTTCTCTGGGGTGTCTTGTTGGGTTTACTGTAAGATTATGGGTGTCGGGGCCATGACCAAACAGCATCTGGTGTATGTGTAATTAGAGAGAGCGCTGTGTCGTATTAACACATCTTCAGTGGGCCTTTTACTTAACCAAGGTGGTGCCTTGCCACCAATTTGTTGAATTGTAATTATTTCGGCAGGAATGAGGAATAGAGAGCTTCCGGTTTGTCAGGATTGCATTGATGATTGATTGATTTCTGCTGTTAGCAGATGATGTAGGATGTAGGGATGGTGTGTAACCAACTAGTTTCATCCCAGATTCAACATAATCTGAAAATCCTGGCCATTATGGTGGACATCCTTCTCAGAAACTTGCTCCCAGCTCTTTAAATGAGGCTGAGACAAAGTATGACAGGTGCAGTTTTGCGGCATCTGCTATGTACGTTAAAGTGCTCCATGACCGGGAATGCCTCAGGACTTGGGACAGGGACATCTGGAGCCGTGACTTGGACGTGAATAAGGCGACACGGGATGTGGATCGAGCTCACGGTGGAGCCGATGTACAGGATCCTACACACGGTTTAAAAACACAATCTTTGTGGAAACAAAAGCCTTTTTGTACGAATTTCATTAGGATTTCCCAAATGAAAGGTTTATTAGGAGCTGCACTGTTTTAACTCAAAGGCAGAGATATTTCTGTCCCTGTAACCTTGTTCTAATTATTCTGTTGCCGTGGCAGCGCACAGTTGACGTCCGTGGAACAACGAGCGTCAAAAAAAAAAAGAAGGGTTTCCAACAATCATCCAGAGTAATCGGTGGTGGAATACGGGTGGTTTTCCTCAAGACTCCCCTCTGACATGAGACAGGAGGAGAGGAGAAGGAGTGAAGGGAGGAGGGAGGGGAGGTTGGGTCTGGTCATGCCAAGCTGTGGGAAAATCCCACGTACTTTCTCCACAACTCCTACTCATAACACACAGATGGAGGAGCGGGGAACGGAGGGAAAAAAGGAGTGTAGATAAGAGGAAACAGTGGAGGGAGAAAAGAAGTAGGACAACACATGAAAGAAAGTAGTATATATATAATATACTGCTAAAATATTTTCCTCCACTCTCTTAATCCCTCTCCAGCTATCAGTCTTTACCTCATCGCCTATCCTTCTCTCTATCTCTTCGATTGTTCCCCTGATGAGCCCCCCCTCCCTTGATGAAGTGTGTTGAATTGTCTGGCGTAGGTCCCTTTCTCTTCAATCAGAAGATGGAGAGATTGTTTTGATTGCTCAGCCCACTAGCGCCAGAAGTCTTAGCGCCTGTTTCCTGTACACAGATCAGCTATTCCAAAAAACTACTGCACTTGGAGGACGTCCCTTCAAGTTTTTTTTTTTCTCATTCCTATTCCAGGAAGGCAGAGAAGTTCTTCTCCCGCTCCTGAAAGCATATTATTACTTATTTCATGCGGCAACCCACTAGAAACGGAGCCTGTATCTCATTTCGGATCTTGTCCCATATTTTATTTTTATATTTTGTCCCATAAGGAGTAACGGCCCGAAATAATGATAATACTCAATGTAAAAATTAGGGGTTTGAAGGGTCCTTGTGGGATACATTTGTTTTATGTATTGGAATTGTGTACAGTTATGAGTCATCACTGGATGATGAATATCAATTCAAGTGGCTTATTTACCGACTTCCTCCATCCTTTGTTTCGAAGTCAGACGTGCTTGTAGGGCTGTGATTTTTAAGTGTGTGTGTGTCCGCTTAATGACTGATTACGAACACAACGGGGTGGTTATATGTAAGGAAACGTTCATGCATTTAGTACAGTGGATCCAAACCACTTTATTTGAAGATTAAGTTGTAATTTTTAACGCTTTCTTCTTTCCCCTAAAGCATGGTACTGTATTCATTACAGGCTGTGTGTGTGTGTGCGTGTGTGTGTGTGTGTGTGTTTTGCGTGATCAAGTGCGTGTAACCATCCTACACTGTAATCTACGTCACCAGATAGCAGTACTATGTACTTACGGTCTATTCTGGGCGAGTTTGTAACCTGAGAAGTACTTTTTATGCGGTCACCGCCGGGTTTTTGGGGGAGTTCAAGTTCGGTAAAAGTTTAGAAAGACTGTGTGTGTGTGTGTGTGTGTGTGTGTGTGTGTGTGTGTGTGTGAGCGAGAGAGAGGGAGAGAGAGAGTGAGCATACACAACTCGGTGTGAATGGCGTCTTTGTGAGATCGGCCCGAGAGTGCTCTGGTCGGAGCATGGCAGAGTGGAAAATGTACTATGAACCAGGGATCTGGCAAATTGGTTACATGCATTTTGAAGTTTAGTATGCGACACGCTGTATCTTTAGTTTCACGAGCAGTAAGGAAAAACAAACCCTGACAAACCAATTTTTAAATATTCATGACATGTACTGTATTTTTCCCCTCTTTCACTCTGCAATTTGGTATGGCCGGTTTCCCTGCTGCACTCCTTCCAGTTGCTGCCTCCACTGTCTCTCCCCAGAGGGCTCAGTAGACCAAAAAACAAAGTGTGTAAAGTCAACAGATCCTGTTCATTTTCTATGGAGAGCAGGCAATCAGGCCGAGTGTTGCATGATGGATGCAGCGAGGTGAGTTGAGGGACCATTGGCCGTATCTGAATTTGCATCATCGTGACTTTAAATGAGGTCCGTCCATCGCAACACAGCAGGCTCAGATCGAACTGTTACACATGGCTCATTAAATAAGAATCAGTGTTACTGCTTTGCCTATTTCTTGCCTCGGGCGTTTTCAGAAACAGTCAAATAAGAAAGTTTCGGGCCAAAAGCAAGAATTGCCAGCCGGTCGCACCAAACAGAACCCTCCAACGCTCCAAATGTTGGTTGGTTTGTTGGCCAAATGTGGTGTTTTACAGTGTCTGAAGCCTCCTCACTGGTGTTTCTGTAGCTTCTCTAAAACAGACAATCCCGGGAACGTCCCATGAAAACCCCGGTTTCATTTCTTTTCAGCAGATGCCCCAAAGCGACACATGTTAACGCTCAACAGACAAAGCCCTCTTGTGGCTGTGTGCAATTATGACTCAGTGATTTATAATGGTTTTGGAAGGCACAGACAAATCATTTCGTCCTGCTGATCATCGTTTAATTCTTGGGCGGGAGCGATCGGGGGAGGCAGTGTGATGGAGACAGTCTGACAAAAACCAAATGAGTTGGGTATAAACCCGTCGTACCGCTGGGTTTGTTTCAAGTATATTGAGGCCTTTAGAGTACACGTTTCTCTAGTCACGTCTTTTCTTCTCTTTTTATTTTTGGCAAATTGAATTTAGCACGATGAACATTTTACAAATTGACCATTTATAATAGAAATGCCTGTTGACCAAAGCTTAGTGTCTGTCCCCCTGGTTGGGAGGACACTGGCCCTTAAGACTCTAAACGAGGGGTCACCTGAAGTGAACTGATGTTGCTAAGCATTTAAACAAACGTTTTGTCTGTCTGTGTCGCAGTGCAGATGCATGTTAGCATGTCGGGACAGGGTGTCGCGTTGACTGATCAGCCTTCCTGAGTGCACACTCACTGTAGAGGGCTGGGTCGGACAAATCAACAAACACAAAACACTCGGGGAGGAAATCAGTGTCTGTACAGGATGTTGTACCTCTCCGGTGACGCACACACCCGCTGTCTGTGGCTGGACAGATTAAACGATATGAAATAGTGTATGTATTCATCCATACGGGCACATAAAGGGCTCAGGCTCATCCTTATTAAGGAGAGAGGACTAAAACATTGATTTTCTCCAAACGAAATCTTATATTATTATTAGCACAATATAAAAGGGCTATACGCAGTATGATAACCTATACTAATGATGTGATGTCAGCCCAAATGAGTCTGTGGAATCATGCACTCATTGTAGTGAGAGAATCCATACATTATATTTTTTGGGTGTTTTTGTTACCGAATACTTTTAGTAAGATTGTAGTGGTTAAAGTCCAATTGTGAGATTTCAGCCTTCAGAAATAATGTGTAATTAATAATATAATAATTATTATTTTGATTTTTGTAGCACACTTTCAAAATACAACCACAATCTCAAAAAGCTTGAGATAAAGGGTGACCACAAAAATATAGTGCAACATTATTACGAAGATTAATAGGATAAATACACGTATAGGCAATATTTCAAGTTTAAAAGTAAAATAAAGACTTATTGCTTTGTCTTGCTCGTGCGTTATCACGGGAGGCCCCGCGATCATCCATTCTTCATACTCCTGTCGTCATTTTCGGTAAGCGATGCCGTCCGCTCGTGTTCCCGCATGTAGCCAATCGGCGTGGACTGTGAGCGGCCGCCTTGCAGAGGATGTGTGACCTCTGAGCACAAAGGCTCTTTCTGCCGAGCTCGTGCTCCACTCCCTTCCACCTACTCCGACTGCTCGCTGCCAGCAAGTCAGCAGATAACGACGTTTGCGTTGAACTTCGGGAAGAATGATTCACTTGTTGCACTTTTTTTGCCTTGATCTCGTGACATGAGTTGTCTAAAATGACAGCTGCCCATGCCAAGTGATTAACATAACGTCGTAAAGGTTCCTGTCAAAACTCATGATTTTATGATTTAGCATTGCTTTCCAGAGAAACCCTGGTGTTGTTGACGCACGAGTGACAGATCTGCACTTGGTTTTGCACCATATTGTGCGTTCGTAGTTTGTTGAGGGTGTAACCTGTATTTGAACGGCATCATCATCTCGCTGTTGTATTTTGAAATGAAATCGTTGTCAAATGACTTCAATCCCTACTTAATAAAACGAGGACCTTCCTGGAAGTTCCCAGGGGTCCTGGACTCCTTGGCGTCCGGGGGGGGAGGAGAGGGGGGGCTTGTAGCCGACACTCACAGATATCCAGCGAAACTTCTCGTGAGATCGGTTTCTTGCTCAAGCACAGTTGGGAGTGCTATCGTACACGCGGTCTATCAATTACAGATTAAATCCAACATTTTACAAGACGATGCGCTAACTTTGAACCACGGGGGGATTTTCAAGTAGGTGTGTATGACATGATAAAGATCTTCTTCTCCTTTTGTCATTTCAGAGTTGAGTAATATAACATAACATAACAAAGCAGCATGCGCCATCAGATGCCACTCAGCATCGACTTGACTCACGGTCAGAGATTACCCAGCAGCCCCCGCTCTGCTCTGGGCTTCTCTACGTAAAACAGTGGGCTGGTGATGAAGTTGATTTAGTTGTGTTGGCTCGTCACCCAGAAGCTTGCAAAACGCACAAGCGGGAGCATGTAGGCACACACACACACACACACACACACACACACACACACACACAGTGAAACACAGACCAGTCCCATGCCCTTTTTCCTCCCTTCTCTCTCTCTTTCTTTCCCACACACACACACACACACACACACACACACTCGAGCGTCAGAGGGCCCCATGTATGTCAGAGCTCTATCCAAACACAACTACGGTTGCTACATGCTGCAATTATTACCAGATGGACTCGGGGAAAACCTATTAAGTCTGCTTTTTCATTAGCACACTGCACACCCTCCTGTGTGTGTGCGTGCGTGTGTGTGTGTGTGTGTGTGTGTGTGTGTGTGTGTGTGTGTGTGAGACACAAACACAGCAAAGGAGAGTGAGAGACATTTTATAAAGTGTTATTCATTTAAAATTTCCAATCCGCACTTGACACTTTCACACTCGACAGTTGTCCTTGAACAGTTTGTGTATTTTCATTCCCATTTTCATCCAATTATTTCAAGTATTTTTGTTGCTATGTTTTAAAAACATTCAGCCTGATGTGCGTTTATATCAAAGCCCCACCCTTTTCTTTGTAATCTCCTGCCTGAGGGAGGATTAAAGATGTCCATTAAATCAAATGTGATGACAGAATGCGGTCCAGGCATCCCGCCCCCGGGCAAAACCTCAACTTTACTATTGTCACCAACGCTAGCAGCAATCTGTTAAACATGCTGGCCGTTCATCAAGGCAGCCTGCCTGATGTTTACTGGTTCCAGTCTCACAAATATTAGGATCTGTGGTGTCTCTGTCCTATATCAATGAAATGAATACAATAATATCAATTATTGTTTGGATAAAACAAATATGATGTCATCTTGGCTGCCCTCCTCTATTTCATGACATTTTATAGACGATTAAACAATGAAGCCATAATAAAAAAAAATCATTGTAAGCTGGAGCCCAAAGCTGGAGTATAACTTTTTGCAACATGGCCAGCATCATTAGCACGTCTTTGCATGTTGAATTACACGTGAGGTATGAAAATGCCTCCCTTGCTCTGGAATGGAAGTTGATGTCAAACGTTATCCTGATTTCCAGGAGGAAGGAGTTATAATCTCTAATCCATTTCTTGGGAACTTTTAATAGATTGAGAGAAGGTTTTTTTTTATATTAAAGTCATGTGTCTGTCATCACTATCTGTTATTTAGCCAAACTAAATAATGGAGCTGACAGCTATCGTTGACGGAGGTCGCATTACGTTACCTTATGAGGCGTTATATTCGCTATAATAAAAAAGAGTGTTGAGGGAAGGTAAATTATAAAGTTATCATCATAATTATAATCTTGTAAAGTTATGTTTTTTGGTGAGAAACCTGAGATGGGACATCAGGGATGAGTAATACCTTCACAGAACCTTCTCTGTTTGGTCTTTATCGTTCTATGGAATCGGGTATCGCTGAATTTCGATGGTGACATCCCTATTAATGTCCACGTACTAAACATGTGTGTATTTATGTCCCATACGTACGCCAGCTATGCCTGCTTGACATCTATGTCACCGCTAATTATAAGTGTGTGCTCTACTTTCAGGGATCCATGTCAGTTATGTACAGACACGTCACGCCTCCTATGCTTTCTCTCTCTCACACACACACGCATGCACACACATGTTCAGAACTATACATAGTTGGTCTAAAGCTCCCTGGTTCGTTACAGGCTAAATACAGGAACTTTATGTCAGGCTGCGGCTTGACTTATAACCTCCCTTGCTAACCTTCCTAACCCTCTCCTAAGTGTTTGAAGGTTTTTCTGCCTTACGGATGCGAGTATATTTGGGAGCACAGCCTTCTGGGTATTTTAAATCCGGGGTCCAGAGCCTCATCAAATTATTCTGCATTTCTCTCGTTGTAAAGACATATTCTGTGAAATGTTTAGGGCTCCTAAGATTGGCATGAATGGGATTCTGTATTTAGAATCTGAATAGATAATATCATTATTTGTATTCAGTAACTTTTTTTCATGAGCCATCTATGAAGTCCAGCTGCAGTCCAGCGTCTGGCCAGAGTCCAGTCCTGCACTCAGACTACATGTACACACACTAGCCCTGGCCTTGTATCTACTAAATATACTGTACAGTTAAATGTACTGGTAGAGTGGGACAAACGCATTCAAACACGATTCAAATAAGGTTGTTTGACAACATGGAAAAACACAGAAAAGTCCCTGTTTTATCCTATAATAATAATAATAATAATAATAATAATATTTTTGATTTTTATGGCTGATTTTATGAAAGTCCAATCAGTTCTTGTATAACTTTCTAACGTAATGAAGTATTTTTAATAAGATCATGAACATCACAAAACATCAATATTTTATACTTTCTTGTTAACTATAGTTATAGTTTATGGTTTCAGAATGGGCCTATTTTATTCATTTTGTTCACCGTGCTGTTAGAATCCTACACATATTGCGTGTTGACAACGGAGGGCAATCCTGTCAAATAACAGCCATTCTGTGTCGGGGCAGATGCTCATCCAGGACTCTGGTCCTCTTCTGTTTCTGTCACTGAGGTAATATGAGTCTGGCATGGCCGCTCAGTCTTTCCCTTATTACAGGGTGCTATCTTAAGCTATATACCAGTCACATATAAATAAATACCCAGAATGCACGCAGGGCATATTGATAAAAAACATTTAGATAAACATTGAATGATGTTTTTGTTTCATTCTATCACCACAAGAAGCTGAAATCTTATCATTTAAAAGTTTTTTTTTTTGTATTTAAGACCTTCCATCTGGTATGTGGATAAGAGATTAAATAGCTAACTAGGGTGAGAAATAGCAGGTGATAAGATCTGCAGCTCTCTAGCCAGCACATGACTCCACTACAGAGGAATACTACTTTGGTGGGCTGTATATTATTACTACACTTGTACACTTGGAGCCGGTGGAGGTGAACTGTATGTGTGTGTGTGTGTGGGGGGGGCAAAGGGGACGCATTGGCACCCAGGACAGCTGCCTCACATCTTGAGCCCAAACGGGTCCATTCAGGATCGCCAATCATTAATCACAGGCGGAGTTATTTTCATAAGTCATAAATAGGACCAATAAAGCAGACTTTTCCTTCACTATGTGGGAAAAGTTTTTCGGGGGCCCTGCTCCTATACATGGTCTCTCCTCCCCCGGCGCCAGTCTGTCCAGAGTGATGCCCTCTTCTTGGCCTGGCAGCTGGCTGTGTGCATGGATAGCCAGACGGACAGACAGGCAGACAGACAGACAGATGACTGAGTAGTAGTCTAGTCGTCCCCGTTTAGCTCCTGCTCCTCTTCCTCTTCACTAGCTTTTAATGGCCATTCCTGTATCTGTGTCGGCGGTGCACTTTGAGAGTGGGCTTTCACTCACTCACTCACTCACTCACTCACTCACTCACTCACTCACTCACTCACTCACTCACTGGCTTATCATCTGAAGTATGAGAGAAAATACATTCTTGAGTGTGGACATAATGATATAAAAGATAACATGATCAACATTTTCTATCATCAACCAGTCACATACGCCATGTATCTTCCTCCTTTAGTTTTAAATATAATATAAAAGTTGTATAACGATGCCTTCAAACGGGGTCAGAGAGATCTGATATATCAGACTTTCTAAGAACTTTGAATTAGATTGTTGCCGGTAATTGACTATAAAACGGGATGACATTAGCGTTGATCAATGATTAACTGGGTGTTCAGCCAAAACAGCCTAGTCTGTAAAATGTTCTGCAGAAAGTGGTCAATCATTTAATTCTCCATCGCAAGTAATCCACCTAGTATCCACCTGGTATAACCTGGGTCCCGCCTGCCTTGCCGGTCACAAGTAATCTGCCCGGAGCTCTGGCCTGAAAAAAAGAAAATACACAACCACACACACACACTGGCATGTACACGTTTACGCACATCTGGCCACAATGCCCGTCCTTATCTTTTCCCCCTGCTGCTGCTCCGTCCAGCACATGGATGACGCTGATAGCATCACGCTTCTGTTTCAGATAATTGCTCACACAGACGCACCAACAGAAATAATACGTGACCCCATTTCTCCGACTAACTAACACTTTTGTTCGCGGACACGTGTCTGCGGCTGCCATCCCTTCCTCTGACCTCATTTTCACATCAAAAAAACAAAATCAGTGTTATGGCACCTTTTAATCCAGCTTAAAAATAAACAATAAATATGATTATTATTGACCATTCAGGGACATCTGTCTGTAGCTCATTGAGCCTCGTGGGTCCCAGTTTGACCAGCGCGGAGTCCAAAAGCTGACGAGTCTGCGCTTTAAAAATGGTTTTGTTTGATCACCTGACCAGTCACAGTTTTAACAGTGAAGTATGAAATAGTTTGGTTCGGTCTCTTATAATGAAAGACTGTGACTGTGACTGTCTGGTGCTCTAAGCATCAGATCAAACGGTGTGTGTGTGTGTGTGTGTGTGTGTGTGTGTGTGTGTGTGTGTGTGTGTGTGTGTGTGTGTGTGTGTGTGTGTGTGTGTGTGTGTGTGTGTGTGTGTCAGGGCTTGTTGCTTCATAAAAAGTGGTTAATTTGAATCTTATTTGCTCTTCGTCCCTTTGAGAATGAAGATCTTTTAACACCACAGAGAAAACCGTTTGGAGTTCATGTTTCTTCTCTTGAAAGGTGTTTGTTTGTGTGTGTGTGTGTGTGTGTGTGTGTGTGAGAGAGAGACAGAGAGAGAGTGTGTGGGTGTGTGTGTGTGGGCGGGTGTGTGTGTGCGTGCCTACATGCATGCGTGTGTCCATGGGGCCCTACTAGTGTTTGATTGCTCCTCTGACCACACATGAGTTAGCTTTGACTCACAGTTGTAATTAAACCGAGGGCAGGTCTGAACTGGCAACACACACACACACAGACACACACACACACACACACACACACACACACACACACACACAGCCTCTGAAGTTGATCTGTTACTGCCATTTGGTTAGTTGCACGCTCAAAACGGTTCATTAGGTCGAGTTTATACTGGTTACACACACACACACACACACACACACACACACACATGATAATGTCTCACCAGAGAGAAATCAACTAAATGGAGGCTTCAAGCTGTAAAGGACTTTAATACTTATTTCATACAGCAATTATGATATAAATCATCCTAATTATCGTCACAAAAAGACAATTATTACTTGTGTGTAAAATGGAAAATGATTCAAAGCTACATGTTTCAGCATGATTTTTTTTTGTCTGTTCAACAAGTATGAGAAACTTTGATTTGCGTTATGAAACACATGTATGACTCAGAGAATGTGACGATGGCCGTCTGTAGTTCTCTTGTACACAGGAAATGTGTCAGAGGGAAACGGGGGCCGGGCTGAGATACGGTGGGAGAGAGAGGAAGAGAGGAAGGGAAGAGAGGGAGACGGGGACTGACAGATTAAGTGAGAGAAAGAACAGAAAAGCAGAACAAAAGAAAAATCCCCCCCCAAAAAAAGAGGAGTGAGGGGTCGGTTTGTTTGACAAGGACAGTTTAAGAGCGGTACCAGGAAGGAGCAGTACCTGGAACGTGAGGGATTAATTATATACCGTACACACACACACACACACACACACACACACACACACTACGGCACACTACCAACGCTATATCTACAAAGAGACCCAGTTAAGGACACAGAGGGAGAGCTGTCCTGAGAAAGAGGGCGAGCAGTCAGTCTGTGTCCCGGGAGAAACAACAGGACCCAGCTGCTGCACTGCAGGCCACCACACCCAGCCGAGAGAGACTCCATGTGTTGTTGTAGCTGGCCTTTTCGGACCGAGAGAAAAGAGGGGGAGAGGGGAGGCGAGGAACTGGGAGGAAAAGAGAGGAGAGTGCAGGAGGAGGCGTTGCATTGCTTCCTGGTTTGGCGCGTCTTTGTTATGAGGTCCGCTTCCAAGGTTTTTGCTATCTGGGTCGTTGGTTTGCGAGTGCCTGTACTTTGTTTGATTACCCCGAGACTCGGGAGTTTATGAAAACACGGCCAGGGGACACGACCTCAGCTGGGACTTACAGAGCGACTCTGTTCCCACCGGAGCTGCTCTAAACCGTCCCTTTCCTCTCTGGTCAAACCCACTTTCACCCCCCAGCCGTGTTATCCTCCACCTTCCCTCTGACGTCACCCTCGTCTTTTATCTCCCCCCTCCGCCTCCCCCTTTCAAATGGTTACGCTTGCATTTTTTAAGTTATTATGTGGCTGTAGCACATCGCTGATGAGTGACATATAATGACATTTTTTTTTTTTGGCTTACAGATGAAACCGCAATGGTAGCACTTTCTTTTACAAGCGCGACACAAATACCGAGTATGTGGAAAGTAATAAGGTTTCAAACGTAGTGGACCGCTGGCTAATTATTCAAACAGTCCCATTAAAAAAATACAAGTCTTTACTCGGTACTATTCTGTGTGATGAGACACTTTTCTTTCTTTTTTTTAATTCAAATGAAGTTCATTTAGTGTGAAATGTGTGTGGGTGGGTGAGGACAGGACATGTGCTGCTGAGAGGGCAGGCTGGGTTAGTAGGTGACCCTCCTCTTCCTGTTTCCACCCATCTCCTCTTCCTTTTCCTGTCTCACGTCTCGGTGAATACGTGTATTCATGCACACACACATGCACAAACACATGAACATATCCAGCCTGTGGCCTGTTCACCGTGTTCCCCCCTGAGAGCAGTAGGCCTGGAACAAAGAGGGCCCGAGGGAGGGAGGGGGGAGAAAAAGCTACCTAAGTCTGTGTGATCTCAGTCCAGGCGTACTGTAGTACGAGCGAGACATTCAATGTGGAAAAAGTTTAGATTTGGCTGGCTTGGTTTTCCTCAACCCGAGGAAAAGCTGGTGCGGTGCGACTTGACAGGCGCAGCTTTGACTTATTGAGGCCTTGAGTTGGATTACAATGTTTTTTGGCAGGAAAGGGAACGTAAAGTGCAATTTTAGGCTCTACGGGATCACATGTATAGTTAGTTTGACTGCAGAGAAAATAGACGCTACGCTTCAGCCGAAGGCCACACATCAGGATCCCTGAGCCCGCCGCTCAGTAGGACGTAGGCCTGTTCCTGTCCGGCCATATTTCTAAGTATTTCTTATAGCATTTCCCTCGGTTTTAAACATGTGCCCCTTTCCGACTGTATGTTGGTGGAAAAACTTGTTGCACGTGGGATGTCTAGACTTAAACAATCGTAAGGTCTGTTACCAGTTTTGGGTCCAAATCAGACCCACCTACAACCTGGACTCTGGATCACACAGCCCCAACATCTTGTATCCACGCCGGCATCTGGAATAACTTTATCAAATGAGTGTTTTTTTTTTTTGTTTGTTTTAACCGCCAAGCAGTATTAGCCGCAGCTCTGCTTATTGTGTGGAAATGCATACGCCGCCTGGAGACACACTTTATTAAAACAGAAGGCATTAGAAGCTTTAGCGTCCTCCAGTAGCACATTTCTGCTGTTTGCAGTGCTATTGAGTAGAACATGAAGGCCTGAGCAGCGTTCGGGGGACATGATGCTTGTCGTTGGTGGAAAAACCTTGTCTGGTGGTCGCCTTCTGTGAGAAAAAACATAGAAATTGGGAATTGGTGCTCCATCTCTAACTCAGAACTGCATATCCCAGCATGCAACACGCGGAAGGGTTGCAATAAATCGACGCGCTTTGTTAAAGCAATTTGCATCCCGACATCTTCTTTTAGTTTGATCCTATTTTTATTTTACTGCATACTTATTTTACTACATTTCACACACCAGATTAGCGTCTGCTATTTCAATCAGCCCGTTTCTTCGTTGCCTGGTTGGGTTTGGGATTAAAGGCATGTGTTTATTTTCAAGGGATGAGCTAAACACATTTACAGCATCATTTTAAAGAAAGAAAAGCTTCATTTAAGACGACCTCGCCCAGCCTCGGAGGCGCAGACTGGATGTGGCCGATTCCAATCATTTGAATGTGCCACCCAGAAACCCAACCAAGTGTCTGCACAGAACAACGAGGCCGACACGCTTTTATTGTTCACTTTGTCAACGCTCTGTGTTTTATTTTCTCGCAGTCTGTCTCGCCCTCACCTTCACTGTGAGCCACAGGACGCCACAACCTCCTTTATTTCCCCGTCTGCGTAAGCGATTTGACCTTTTACCTTTTCACCCCCCGTTAAACCGCCTGCCTGCCAGTGAAACCTCCACGATGCTGCAGATTCCCGCCACGTTGTGCAGGAATGTCTGAGGGGAAGTCAGGAATGTGGTCGGGAATGCAGCGTGCTACGGCACACATGGAGTTCCGTTGAGGACATTTTCCTCTGCTTAAAATGGGCATACACACCAACACATCAACATGTGTGTGTGTGTGTGTGTGTGTGTGTGTGTGTGTTATCATGTAAGTGTGTTACTGGAAGATATAATAGGGTTCAACACTCTTAATCTCAGTTGATCTTTTTACGGGAACATGACAGGCTTCCCAGACCAAGATTAACTCTGAATATTTAGCTAACCAATTACATTTTCCTGTAAATGGAAGCAAGAACCACAATAGATGAGAAATGGGAGGCTACTGAATAATTGGGGTGTTTAAATAGACTTGTTGCCAGCCTCTTGTGCAACGACTGTTGTCTCCTGATCCTGAACAATAAGCTGATTGTCTTACCATGTTTTTTTAACACTTATCGTGCCATCCTGATATATATATGTATATGACTACTGGATTCACAGTTCTTCCTCTTCCTTAGTTGCTACTAGACTCCTGCAGGTCCTGCACTTTAGGTGAAGAATAGAAGCTCCATCTCACACATGGTGTAATATCTCAGATCGGTAGAGATGACCGCAGGAGGGCACCGTGGAGGATGTTCCGTAGTAAATCTGCTGAGTTTGGAGGCGCAGCCCAGCAGCCTAGCGTTACTAAAAATATATAAAGAGACCACTGAGATCTACAGTACGCCCGACAGGCCTCCTGTGTAACGAGATAACACGCAGCACTTCCATCCTGGTGACAGGTGCTGCTTCAGGCGGACAGCTTGTCCTGGCGTGGGTCATGTCTCCGGCAGCTCTGGCCGGCTGCCTCGCAATAACTTGACAGTTGCTCTTGCTGGTGAACAGAACGCCGTTCTATGAATGTACTTTACGTGTTGCGTTGTTGCCATCAAGTAGCCATAATAGTCCAACCAGATTAAGAGACTTTGAGGCTCTATTCAAGCTCATCTGCACGTAGCTGGTCACAAAACCTGATCCCCAGGAGTAGTTAAAAGTGATGACTATAGAAGGGAAACACAAAAAAGGGAAGCCGCTATGGAAAGGTTGTCTGCAATATGGACTCCCGGACGCTTTTTTCAGCTGCCTTATTTTCACACGTTTCATTCGGTGTGATTCGAGCCCAAAGATTGTTAAAAAACCAAAACATTTTCCTTTATTCTTTTTCCCCATGTGAAGGCTCAGGTCGTTCCCTGAGTCGTCCCCTCGGTGATCGTAGACCTTAGTGCGTCATTTCTGCTTTGAAGTGCTGCCATTTCACATCTGAATATGAGTCCTCAGAATTACATTATTCATGTCCATCAACCACCACGAGTCCACAGTTTGTGTGTGTGTGTGTGTGTGTGTGTGCACACACGTGGTCATGATTTCAGCGTTATGAAGTCAACACTTACACCTGCTATTGTTTTGCTGGTTTGGGTCATTTCCAGTTCAGTGTGTTTCCTCGGTATTGTAAGAGTCTCCATGGTGAGTTAGTTGTGGTTTGAAAGGTTTGAGGGGAAAGAACGAAAAAGAGACGAGAGGGGGGAAAGGAAGGAGGAAGCTGCGGAGGGAAAACTAGAGCTTGCATGGTCAGTGATGTAAAAAGGACGTGAGATCTGAGTGTTTGTCAGCCACCAAACTGCTCCGTGCAGGAAACCATTTAAAAAAACGACTGTATATGAAGAAGTTCATCTCTCCTTCTGGGTGTAAAAGCTGCCCTCAGGGGACCTCATGAGTGGGATGAAAGGGGAAGTCCCCCCTCGTTAACATAAATCATCAAATGCATCCCCCTGGCTAACAGATGTTAGATCATTTCTTAGAGGAAACAAGAGTTTCCGTCGCTGACACCTCCGTGTGAAGTCTGAAATAATTGCCCATCGCTGATGTTCCCACATGCTGATGGCTTCATCAGGTTTTATTGTAGATCAGAAGAAGAGTTATGACAGTTAAGTTCCGCTAAGATCCCTCGTTTTGAAATTTGCATCATTTCTTGCATATTTTGCAGTTAGTGACTATGAACAACTAGCTTTCTGGACTTCAAACCCGTTTCCCAGTTTCCCCTTTAGCTCTGTTTGAATTCTCTGGCGTGTTGTTTGAAGGCATGTTCAGACATGCAGCTCATACCGGACTGTAAATGTGATGGGGAACCTGTCTGCATTGAATGCAAACACATTACTATAGAGGTCACAGCAGCCGGACGTTCTAGCATAAGCAGTACAATTCTCTAATAAAGGAGGAAGATGACGAGAAAAGGTTCACCTTGAAAGGACTTTATGGTCATTATTAGGACTCCAATGCCATAAATAAGGTTAAAAATCCATCAGTGATGCAGCCTGAAATCATGTTATTTTACATTTTAAGTGCCAGAGTTTGCCCGTAAGCTCTGTGGCTCTCTCTGTCAATGCCTGTCATGTCCGAATGAAAACATTTCTGTCTGAATGACACAAAAGCAAAGCGATGGAGCCAACAAGCTCATGTTTCCACGTCAGAAAAGACGTTAAAGTGGCAGCATCTCTGACAGCTTTTGGTCACAGACCACATAGTCTCTTAAGCTCTGTAAAAACTCCCAGAAACTAAAAGATCAGGAGAATAAAACTCTTCTCCCCCCTACCCCCCCGACCAGCAGCACACCGCCACTGTTGTGTTCCAGCAGCCGGGAACCCGCTCTGTGTGGTCTCACTAATTGCGCATCAGATGGAGCCAGTCTCCATGATGAAAGCTTGACTTTGTGCTTTGGTGTCAGTCCTAATATGTAAAGCAGATGTGTGTTTAATATCAAAGCCCATCAGCGGTTGTGTAGCGCTGCCTCGGTTGAATGGCTTTAGAGGATGGCTCCCCGCTGGGGGGCCACCCGCACTTAGGATGTTGTTCCTGTAAGTATGCTCAGTATGTTTGAATAGAGGGGGGAAAACAAAAGGTATTATTGAAATCACATTGAAGCTCGCTTCGAACTGTGGTTGCCAAATGTATTGTAGCTCCGGCGTTCCTTTTCCAGAAGCTTCCGACCCGTTTCCCCGCAGAAGGATAAACATTGCTCCCGACGCTGAGGCGTGTGTTGTGTTTGTGGGGTACCGACAATCAGCGGCAGCAGAGAGTTGGCCGACTGCAGCGGCCTCAGCTTCCAGCTAAAAAGCTCCTCTATCTGATCAGATCGCAGCCCCGTTTCAACCACGAAGACCGGATTATAGTTGTCATATCAGCCGGAGCCCAACTGATTACAAACACGTTCAGATGATGATTACATGCAGCTTACTGTAGGACTTTTATGAAACGTCCAGCAATCGGCCTTTTTTTTTTTTTTTTTAAACCTGCAGTGACTCGAGGTCCCGAAGCGATAAGGCTGCTTCAAAGTTAAAGATGCGTGTCGCCGATTGTGCTGCTGCCAATCCCTTTGAGATGCTGTCATGGCGTGTGTGTGTGTGTGTGTGTGTGTGTGTGTGGAGGGGGTGGGGGTGGGGGTGGGGGGTTGCATTTAAACACGTGTTTCATTGTTACTGAATTCATCGATTTATTGTTTTTATTATTATCAAAAAAAATCACAATTTCCCAGATCTCCAAATGTAATTGTAAAGTATGTCATTTCAAAAGTCACAAAAGAGACATAATATGACAAAAAAAAGTTATAAAAAGAAAACGTAGAATATGTTTTTAAAAATTGTTGTCAAATTGTCATGAAATATCATAGCATATTAAATAATGTTAGAGTATAATACGTCTTAAATATGTCAAATAAAAATAGTATGCCACAAAAAATGTCTGCTATCATCACCATAAAGAGTACAACGTGGGACTTACTCTCCATATTTACCACATGAATAGAATAAGATTATCTTCAAATAAGTAGGTTTTAAATCCCCAGTGACTTGCATTGATCTGAACTTGACAGAAATCAGAGCTAAATGGTTGACAAACATCCCGAGTACTCAGCCGTGCTTGAAGGAGTGTAGTAAAGTTGTTGGCTTCAGTTTGCTGGTGCTATTCATGTTACATAAGCCTCCCCCCCCCCAGATCACCTCCTCTCCCTCCCCACCCCTTTCATTTTGCACAAAAGATTCCTGCAAACACACACAGGCGCAGACACACACGGCATCAGTGCGGCGTGGCAGCCGTCCAGGTCGGGGCTCCAGTGTCGCCGCCCTTTCAAAGGGCTCTTTGCTCGCTGTCCTTTTGATGCTCGCTGCACAGCAGCAGTGGAGCAGAAACGCCGAAACGTCCGGCTTTGATATGAATTTGTCCCCCATTCTCCACGCTGCCCTGCAGCTCTCGGACCGCACTCTGGGAAAAGGCCCGCTGGATCTACAGCCGCTCCACGCATCCGCTTCAGCCCGAACAACTCGTGTCAACCTGCTGCCGGGCCGGTTTGACAGCGACTTCCCTGAGGGACTCCCTGGTGAACGAACATGGAGGCTTCTGACTGCAACCCTAACAAAAGGTTCCAGAAGTGGAATCTAAGTAACACATTGATTTATGTGTTTATGTACTCGTTTTAGACAAACACGCTTTAGAAGTGTTCCCGCCCTTTAGGCAGCTAATCAAATCCTACAAATAAAAGTGGCGTCAATCTGCTCATTTCACTTTAAGATGGCAAAATTAGCATATTTCCCCAAAATATCCCAGAAACCACACTTTGAACAGTAAACATTTAACTTAAAAAGCATTTAATTCTTTGTCCGCCCGGAGACAAACGTTGCATCTTTTCATGCTCAACTGATCTGCTATTGAAGTCATGTGGAAAATTACAGACCTAAAACATAAAGAGCTACCAGAAATAGTTTTGCAAAGCTATTTGTAATCATTTGATGTTTATTTGCAAGTTCAACTTTGTAAATTAGATTTCCGTTTGGATTGATTTATTTGTTTGGAGCAGAAACAGTGTGTGTGCTTATGGACCCGGCCAATTCAATTCAATTAAATTTTATTTATAGTGTCGTATCACAGCGGAAGTCATCTCAGGACACTTAACACATTGAGCAGGACTAGAATACGCTCAACATTTCCAGAGTCAATACAATTTCAAAGTCCCAACAACACCCAGTAAGCCGATGAATCACTTAGTAAAGTCATAAATCAATATTTTGATAATACATTAGTCAGTTAGGTCAATTTTCCAGCACTTGTGACTTTTATCTAAAGACTTCAGAGAAATGAAGCAGATTTCCTCTGTGTTTTGAAGATGTGGGGGTTTGTTAAGGCTCGTTATAATACGTCGGGTCTGCACACGTGGACACAGAACTCCCTGTTGGAACTCACTGAAAGAAAAGGAACGGGCAGCACATTTAAAGGAATGCAGCATGCATGCATCAAACCGTGTGTGTGTGTGTGTGTGTGTGTGTGTGTGTGTGTGTGTGTGTGTACACACTCCCAGAGCCATGTGTGTGTAACATTCCAGACAGTGTGAGAGGTATGTGAATTACGTCTTACAGAGGGAGAATGTGAAGAATCTGCTGCCATGAGAAGGCCGTTGTTGTTTACTGACACAGTAGTGAAAAGGAGGTGTGTGTGTGTGTGTGTGCGTGTGTGTGTGTGTGAGAGAAATAGAGAGTCACATGCTGCCTTCACTTCCTGGTAAGGGACTTCTTAGCAGTGATTGTGATTAATTATTTTAGAAGCTGTTATATAATTGGTGCACGTGGCCAGGAAGTGAGCGCGGCCTGCATGTTCTCTAAAGTGTATTCTGGTCACTTGTTTAGACAGTTTTCTGTCTGTTTCTCTGCGTCCTGTTTGTAAAGTTGAAACAAGCATTCATTGCCTATTGATAGCCGTGCACTGAATGATGTCTCACCTGAATGAGTGGCTTTATTACTGTATAACTCTGGTTACGTCATGTATGTATACACACGTCTTCATGCGTCCGTCCGGTAGATTATTGATGACTAATGTCCTGTGCGTACTGTACAAAGACGTGGACGTTAAGCACTACTTCTTGACCTAATAGTCATTTGACGAAATGATCTAAAAGGTTCCCTGTGGAGTTTTTTTGAAAACTAGCACCATGGAACACATATTCAGCTGATGATGCGGACGATGTTTTCAAGTATTTTTAAAAAATGGCTTTGCAGGTGTTCCATAAGGACGGATATACACCCGGCAGGTTTGTTGGAGCTCAAAGAAACATTCAGGGTGTTGTGGAAACCGAACATCCGTTTGTTTACATTCACACGGGCCCTTTAAGGTCCACTCAACATTTTCTTGACAACCTGGTGAGAAATCTCCACCGAAGGCTGCAACACGCAGCTAAACAAATTCTGAATTGGACCTTGAGTCGAGACTATTTAGTCGAATGTTGTTTTGTAGACAAAATAATAACTTCCGTGTGAATTGTCTTTTTGTGTCTCTTAGATTTGGGATATGAGCGACGATGAGAGCATCTGAAGGACTGGAGGAACGAAGCCTGAGCCTCTGAAGGACTGAACACTCCAATCCTTTCATTTCCCTTCGGTGTTTTTTTTTTTTTAAGGACTCACATTAACAAAGGACAAGGGCTTTGAAAACACACACATACAACTGAAGTAATGCAAATAAGCACATTAAGCTTCTACAGAAAAGTACTTAAAAGAAATTAAAATGAGTCTTTATTTGGCAGTAATTGGTAAAATTCAAAGCAATCAATTTATTTTCCTGCTGAAATATCACTGTTCTTCAGTTGGGCCTCACTGTTCGGTCACAGGTTCTTTACCTCCGACAGGATCTCCATTAACACATTTAATGGGTTTGCTGAGTTCTTTGGCGAGACGATGACACTACATCTGCTCACTCGTTCAGTTCGCTTCAGATAAATAAAAAAATTACCAAAAAAAAAACCCCGGCTGACGTCTCGGCTGAATCCATCCATCTCCCTTACTGTTTACTGGAGACTGTTATACATACAGTTAATACTAAAAGCAGCTTTGCTCCTTTTGGAAGTAGGAAACCTGTACACAGATGTTACTGTGCAACCGTGGCTCCTGATATGGAAACAATTGACTGTTACTGTTGACAACCAGGAACCTACATCTGCATGGTTTTGATCTAAGAAGAGCCTACGGACAAACTGATGGTCTTTATGGTCTGTTTGTGTGGACGCATGCATGTGTTTGTCTGTGCTATTCATGTTGCTTTGACTACGCTACAATATGCTATTTGTCTGAAGATGTACAATATTTTCTGTGTAATGAAACGCACATTTCTACAGCCGCTGGGAGTTATGAAAGACCATGAATGCAATATTGAAGAGATTAATTTCAGTATTTGAGATTGAAGTTTAAGGGTAAAAGTCAGAATTGTGGGGGAAATGTCTTTCCAAAATTCCAAATGTCCTCATATTTTATTCTCAAATCTGAGATTAAATAGTTTCCGATTAGGCTTTCATCATTCTGACTATTCTCAGCTATTTTTTGTCACACTTTTACTCTTCTGTATTTAACCAAAATCTGGAATAAAATGTCTTTTTATGATTTCCGTTTACGTCTGTGAGCATTACGTTGCCGTGTAAATGCTGGTTTATGTGGAATCCATCACATCTCCTTTGCTAGCTTCTCAGTCTGAAGCGTAACACACAAACCATTTAAGAGGCCCACACAGTCACACAGTGGTTTAAAAGCACTTTATTGTTCATCAAGGCTACTTTACGTACAAAAAAGGTGGCCTGCCAAAACCTTTTTAGTAGGAGACACAGAGCCACAAATTGACTGTTTTTCTTGATACATTTTTTTTAACAGTTCAGAGTATTACTACCACTAAGTACATGCTACTTCCACTTCAAAAAGGACCTGGAAAATGTGGTACAGACAGAGTAAAGACCAACTCTTCTTTGATTTATCTGCGCATATGTTCACATCGTTTACTTGATCACAGATGCAAAGCGGCATCACGACACGAGGGTGACGACCCACAGCTCGTTTGCCGCCTGGATCTGATAACGGAGATGAAGCAGGTGAACTTGGGCACGAAGCTTTAAGTGTTCTGATTTCAGTGGAGTTAAACCAATGTGTTCTCAAATGGACTGATGGTTTTATTTGTAGCTCAGTTCTTATCTGCAGAGCAAGAACAGTCAACAAAACTCAAGATTTTTTTTTTTGTACATGCAGTGGTGGAAAGTCAACCTGCCTGCTAGCCCATGAATAGTGTTGAGTTTTAGTTGAATGGAAATTATTTGGGAAAGGCTGGCAGGACTCTCTGGGCTAGTGGCAAAATAATTATGTTCCATCCTCTGAAAAGGATGCCCTCCTTTTGTTCAGACGTCTCAGAAGGCACGCGATGGAACACGAGCTGAATGATTGCAGAACACCGGGGACCAATGGAAGTAGCGATCGTCACCGACACACCAGTGGCTTATTGTGGTTTCATACGATTACTGTGTTCCTGCACTTGAACCTTTACTCTAACAAAAGACAAACTCTAAACAAAAAGATCAACTTTTTTCACAAAAAAAAAAAAAAAAGAAAATGCAATGATTACAATAAAAGGACAGGGGGAAAAAAACAACAACAATTAAATAGCTACATATCATTAACAAATTAATTGTTCCTCAAAAAATACCTACGATTTTTTTCTCTGTACATTCGTTACGCACAGCGTAATGATGGTCTTATAGTTACCTATTATAAAAAAGTATTTTTTCATTAAGTGATTTCCCTACAGTGTGTAGGGAGTGTGTGCCGAAGCAGAAAGAGAGCCTCCTACCTACAGGGTGGTAGTGAAATGATAATGAGAAAGAATAATAATAGAAAAACAAAATCCTCTGGACGCGGAGCCCTTTTCCCTCGTGTTTTCTCGCATTTTTGCATCTTACATCAAATCTTAATCAGGGTCCACTGAATCTGGGAGTGGTGGGGACTTTCAGTGTCAGCTGCTTACAGAAGCTCAGCTCCTGAAGCTCTGTTCCCTCCAAACCTGCCTGCTGGAGACCACCACCCCCGACCACTCCGAACCCATCACAGAAAAGCACATTCACACGGAGTACTCGTTTGTTCTGGTGTGCATCTGAAGAGTCTAGAACTTTCACAGAATCGGGTCCGATTCCGTCACACCGGTTCGGTTGGGGATGGAATGTGTGGACGTTCTAGAGAAAGCATTCCGTTTAAATAACTGGGGGTTTTGGGTCATTTCTATCAGGCGTGACGGGTGCACGTCTTCAAAAAGTCTTTTATGCATTTGCAGCTGAAGCGCTCGTTTGTTCCTTTATCACGTGGTTTATGGGTGTACGGCCGATTTGCTCGATGCACAGCAAAAGTGGATACCTTGGAATTCCGGAAAAGACCACACAAAAAAAGAGCCTTTTGGTAGGGAACTCTGGGACAATTGGCCCTGACTGGTTATCAGCGCTGTTGATATGGAGATACCGAGGGTGTGTGTGAGGCCTTTACAAAGTTCCATATAGGAGGAATGTATGCCATCTTGGCACAGGCTCTTTAACAGAGTAAAATGCATTTTCTCAGACTGCAGCAGACACATTTAACTGCAGCAACAATACAATGTTGTTCAGAAAAGAGCGCATTGAAGAACAAAACAAACAAAAAAGGGCTGGATACCAAGTCGGGACACAAAAAGTCAACTGATGACAGTTGGGAGAGCTGTGACATCACACCAGAAATTCAGGTAAGCTCTAATTATCAGTTTCGTTCTGTACGATCTCTGCTACGTTTTCCACAACTTTTAAACACCAACAAGATGTTTGCGAGTCATCACATGCTCTTCCCATCAACAACACCTTGTTTCTAAAAAGCATCACATGGTGCGAGCCTGTGCTGTACAAAGTACTTTGGTCCTTTGCAGCAAGAACGTGGGTAAAGGCACCAAGATGGTTACAGACTTATTGGAATAAAAAGACCCCTTGAGATGCTTTTCAGGAAAACAAGGTCTCGTTGACTCCTTTGTGCCGAGTTGGTGTCCCAGCTCGGTCATGCCGAGGGTCGTAGCATCCTCTACCAATGATGGATCAACATCTTAAGAAAACCTTTTACGGGCTGCGTGTCCCGAAGCCGACTCAGCACTGAAGCGGCCTCTGCTCTGCTGCGGGAATGAACTGATGGGTTGCCGCGCTGAGGTGGTTTGGAGAAACGCAGCCGTCATGGTTAAACAGAGCCTGTCCGGAGGCCGTCCCACTATAGAGGTTTGTTACCATACCGATATTAATGGAAAACAAAAAATACAAAATTGTAATAATAACAATAATATGGAGTACAACTGACCCAGCAGTGAGTGTATAGTGTCTATGTCTGTTACTGACAACAAAAGGAGTAACAACTAACGTCCGAATGAAAAGGCTAATAGTAGTTAAGATTGAAATGCTGCTTAGAAACGTTAATAGATACCAGCTATTAAAAACAAATAAAAAAAAAAAAACATGCATTTTCAAAAGCATTAGTTTAACCTTCAAACCTTTTAGAAATCTACCAAACCACAGTGTGTAGGAGAGGGAGGGGTAGTAGGGTGTAAGCCAAATATAATTACACCCGTGTTCAAAGAGATACAAAAACAAAGGCGTGTGTGAACAATCTTCTCGAGAAACCAAACTTTTTTTCCCCCCCAACCACAAAGTGACATGTGGTGTCATCTCCCTCCTCATCGCTGTCTGCAGTTAATCCCGTGAAACGCATCAAAGCACATCGTTCTGCAACACGCTGCAGGTCGTACAGCCTTTTTCAGCCGCGACCTCCTGCAATAATGGCTGTGAAGTACCACAGTCGGCTGATAATCTGTTCTTACCATGCAAGCACGTGTTTGTTTGTCGCTAACAGCTGCACTAATCAACATGCAGTAAAGTTAAACAAATTCAAAAAGTAATGTATCAAAATGTGGCTTGTACTTTTCCATCAGAGCCAGGATGGAATCAATCCATGGGGATTTTAAATAACAGTAAATTTGATCAAATAGAGGTTCCAACAAAAGTTAGATTCTACCAAAATCAGCGTTTATCCATCGCAGCGTGTGCAGCGCCAGATGACGATGTCGATGTGCCGCCCTTTACCCTCTACAGCAGTAGTGTCAAATGACACCAAGTGGATCACCTAGGTTTACACATACAGTAACAACACATCCGCATGAGAGGAGAGGAGGAAGGGGAGAGAATGCAAAGAGAAACGAAAAACAGAGGGAGATGACAAGATGTCTTCTTGTGTTGTGTTTGTTTTCAAGGTGGGCGTCGATAAACATCTGTGTCTGAGGTTTCTTTGGTAGCACAGTCCGGTGGTTTGTGATGATTTCTCCAAAGTTTCTCACTTATCTTTTCTTTCAAATATCGGGGCATCTCATAATGCAAAAGCAGTACACAAAACTACTGTTAAAGAAACAAACAAAAAAACAACAAAGAAGAAAATTAATAATTAAAACACCACCTTTCCTCTCTCTCTTTATGTACATATTACTACAGACGCATTGCTCAGCTCCGAGCTTGACGTGCGGAGATGATGCATGATTGGAGCTCGATGCTCCAGGTCGAGTCTCAAGGTCGAACTCTCATCACTCGTTACTGATTATTGCCTGGCATTAGCATACCAGAGGACTGAGGAGGGAGGGGAGGGGGGGCTGTTGTTATTGCTTGATTGCCCCTCTATGAGTGCATAGAGAGAGAGCAGGCTCGAGGATTTCGGATGTTTTTAGCAGACCAGCAGGCAGGCATTCCCTCTGGGATGCTGGTGACAGACCAGAGTTGACAAGGGCGAGTGTGTTGGAGCCGGGATGATTGGGAGGGCTGGGGAATGAGGGGGCGATTCCATCTTCAGGAGACCACAGAAGGGGAGTGGTTGTGATTGACCATGTGACTGTCAGGGGAGGAGTTTGGGCTGCTGCCGGACGACGAGGGGCTCCCCTTGTTTTTAATCTGCAGCCAGGTCTCGCCCAGTGCCTTGGCAAAGTGGTCGTCCACGGAGCCCGTGATGGACACCGAGTTGGTGGCGGTCGGCTCGGGCTCCTTGTAGTTCTTCCCGAGGCTGCGACGGAAATGCTCCTCTATCACCGGGTCGCAGGCTGTATTGGCTAAACGGGGAGGAAAGGAGAAGGCGAGAGAGTTTTTAGTTCCCATCATAAAAACAGAAACGCGTCTAAACTCAGTTGGCAATTTATTTCCTAGCATCAGTTTAAACATTGGTTATGTGCATTTTAGCTCAATGGAAAAATACTAACGGACTACTTCACTTTTTCATTGCAGTTCTTTTTTAATATTAAATCACCGTTTTAAATTTCACTGTTAACCTCAATGAGATCATAGGGATTTCATTGGGATCATAAAAAAAGACCACAGTTTAGTTATCAACCCACAGAAAACACGACAGACACTCACAGACACCGGATAAAGCAGACATGTTTGGCCGAGGCCTCGAGTGACTTTTACAGAACAAAGATAACAGACAGGCCAGTAAATAATGCATGCTGAGACCTCCGAGACTCACTGACAGAAAACTGGGACAATTTCTTTCAGCATCACTAGTTCTACAAGTCTGAATGTGGAGATTATGAGCAGTTCTCTGGGGGGTGATTTACTCCCACTAACTTCACTGTGTGGGAAACTAACTTTTACATAATGATATCCACTTCTAGGGACAATTATTTGGTAACAATTGGTATCAGAGAGAGATTTAGGATGTCAAAAGTCTGCCTGTATGTAAGTGTATGTGTATGCACTCACTGTTTATTCTCCTGTAGTTGTTAGCGAGGCTTGCACAGCCGTTGTGGGAGACTGGACAGTGAGACAGGTTGCAGTTGCGGTTGTTGGCTGGGGCGCACGTGATCACTGAGGGACGATTCTGAAACACAAATTCATTGTTTAAATATCACAAAAAAAAAATAAAGTGGAATGTTAAAAAACTCAAGTAAAGAAGACTTGACGATTTGGAGGCTTGAAGCTTGACAGAATGATTCAGGGACCATCAGGGTTTTAAAACATTTTTGGCTAACAGGCCAAATAGGAAATGTATACTCCACCCTCCATGGAGACTGGCTACTGAAAGCATTAGTCACATCATGTGGGGGGATTTACTAGGTTGACAAGTCATTGCTAGAACCAAAGAGACAGGAAGTGCATCTTACCTGTTGGCGTTCCACAGCACTGACTGTGTGTGGCACCGTGGCCATAGCTGCTGTGCTGCTGCGTGCAGGTTCAACCATGCTGTTTTTGGTGAGCGCCAGCGGCTGGTCCATGCCGGCTAAGCTGGCAAGGTGGTGGTGATGGTGGTGGTGGGCATGGCTGTACAGGTGGTTGCTATGGACTCCAAGAGCGCTGGGCACCACCACGCGCTCCATTGGGCTCCGGCTCCGGTCCTTGGAGATGGGGGCGCTGCGGTAGTCTCCATTAGGTTTCCTAGGGAGCAGAGGGGAAGCGATGTTCACATTAGTTTAACCTGCACATTGGGCTGTGTATTTATTTTAGGGGTGGGAGGGTGAGCGGTGTTGTGATAGAAACTGGACAGAAAAAAGACAAGCAGAAGTGAGACAAATTTAGACAGAGAGGTAGCTGAGAGTGAGAGAGAGAGATGAGGGAGAAAAGAGAAAACAAACAAAAGAGCGATTGTAAATGGGGCTCTCTGTCTCAACGCAAAAAGTTTTCAAATGGCTCCTCAGTGCAGCTTTATTCTTTTATTCTTTATTTCAAGGATAGACCCTTGAGATGTACCATCTCATTTTCGAGGGGGTCCTTACAATAATGACAAACAATACAAAGAAAATAAAGAGTAAGTACCAAACAGAATTTCAAACAAATAAGCACAAGGGCAAACACACTCACACACCCACGCACACTCCAACAACGCTCCCCAAAGCTAGCCCCCACCAGCCAGTATTACACAGACAGAGTACGATCCAAAAAATCCCTGCATGCACAAGTAAAGTATACAGTACATATTTGTACACAGATACACACATAAATACAGTATAGTAGACAAAAGGAAAGCAGGTATGAGTAGAATGAGTCCTAGAAACCCTTGCTTTGTACTGAAGGGAGTCCTTCTTGTCCCTGGCTAGTTTCATTATCTTCAGCTTGTCTTGAAAGTACTGAAACTCTACCGAGATCGGCCTGGGACCCTTGTCTTTGATGTTGTCCATGATAGCAGTGTGATGACAGCACTCAATCATAGGAGGAACGGAGAAATTAGCTTCACCTAGAAGCTGTGGAATCAGATAACTCCGAGGATATCTTTGGCCTCGGCCTTCTCAGGTGTGCCGATGAATCGTAGATTTGAGCGTCTGTTTCAGCTTCGGCGTCTTCAGTCCACGGTTTAAGGTCGGTATTTTCCTTTACACGTTTGACCAGTTCCATTATGCTAATCTTCGTTTGAGCTTCCTCTCTGCTGAATCTCATCGACTTGATCTCTGAGGTAATGAAGTGAGAAATCTATTTTCTTCAGACTGGGTCCAAGTGAATCTATTTAGGAGTGTGTGTGAAATCATGTCGAGCTTCATTTGCTGCATCGTATCAAAAATACTTTGGAGAGTAATTGGTTGACCCATTGTGAGGCCAGCAGCGTTTCCACTCGCACAAAAATAAGGGCGAAGTCCCAAAACTCGTGGGTTTGATGCTCGAGGCTGCTTTAGTTTTTCCATCCTCTCGTTTCACCACAGTTAGTTCAATAGCACCAGACTTTTTTTAGGGTGGGAATATATATCACAACATCCTTAGTAGACAAATAGTTTGAGCTAGCAGACTGGAGCTCACAGCACGGCGGCCATCAACTTCATCTCTGCAGCGAGCCTGAAGCCAGGTGCACACACTGCTGTCTGAGGAACACTTACAAATCCTTCAAGGCTAATAGATAGATGCAAGCTGAGGAGTCATCCAACCCATCTGACATCCCTCTTCTCTTCCACAACACACCACCCACTCTCACAACCATGAGCTGAATACTGAAGGTGAAAGAAGGTAGGCTGGATGAAACCAAATGACTTCCCACCCCAAGGAAACCCCTCTGTTCTCTCCAAACTAATGCAACAAAGGTCTTTTTTCCAACTCGCAGCTCTGATAACAATGACTTCCAATGACATTGCCTAAGTTGTCCACATAAAATAAACTTAAATGAAATGTTACATTATTTTTTGGGGGCTAATTCTCCCTTTCTTCCTTGCCAGACACCATGAGGCATTTCTCCAGAAAAAGTCTGAATTAGAATAAAAAACAGACTCAAGAGCGAGAGCAGCAGCCTTTTAAGGTGTTGTTTGGATGCAAAACAACAAGTTCAGGCAAACAGTTGTAAATCCATGGGACCAGGCAACCTGACTGCTGGGTCAAGCATCTGGAGCACACAGCAGCGTCCTCCACAAATAAATAGTCCCCACAGAATACAGAGAGGGAAGGAGGAAGAGCTGGAGAGAGGGGGAGGCTGCATGTGAATGGTCCGGACCTCTACTATGAGAAAGAGCGGGGTCAGTAGTTTCCTTCGTTTGTGCCGAGAGCTTACATTAGCAGAGACCCCCCTTTTCTTTTTTCTCTCTTAGTCTTTCTTTCTCTTTTCCCCCTCACAATCAGCAGCAAACTTCCTGAGGGTTAAAGAGGGAGAATTGGCAGCATTTATATAAACCCTGGCTGACGGCTAACCAACAAGCTTTTGTGTTTTACCATAGCATCAGTTTTCAGTTTAATTCTTTATCAAAAAGTTTAAAAAAAAACTGCATTGTGAAGTTAATCACATAAATAACAGGCCATAATAATGAATATATTGTTTAAATTATTTCTACAGGAAACGCTCTAAACCAACGTCCTCCTAACCCTGTATAACTGTGTTATCTTCAAATATAAATAATCGTCAGCAGATTAGCTTCGAGGCAAACAGAAAATAAAGCTCTCCCTCTCTCATGCCCTCCCAGCAGCTGGGTCTTGAGTTAAGTCACGGAAGTTGTTCCAAACTTTAATCACTGCCAAAGAGCAGGCATGCCCACATCCTCACACAAGAGGGGCCGTTGCAGGAGCCAGTGAACGGGATCAACAAATCCGACCAATGAATGGCGTGGCTGTCGAATCCACCGCCGCACCCGCCTTCCCCTCGCCTCATTGCCCTCCAAACCCGGGACCGCATTTCATGCCGGGGATCAGGCATTGAAAACCTACCCTGTGTCTTTGTCTCTCTTACTCACCTCTCAATTATCGTTAGGGTCACAGCAGGGGAGAGGGGGATAGGCGGAGGGCGAGGGCTACCCATGAGACACAGGAGAGCTGAAGAGAGAGGGTTGCCAGGTCTGAAGCTAGAGGAGAGGATGAGAGCTAACAGAGCCAGAGAGAGCGAAAGAGACAGACGGAGAGACAGACGAAGGTGGTGAATTCACCAGAAATGTTCAATGGGTTTAATTAGCACTCTTGGATCAATATGGAGTAAACACCACGGCCACACAACACTGAGGTGGGGTAGCTTTAATAACCCCACATACTGCACTCAATAGTGAGCAGTAAATTCAGGTTTTGGACAGTTAGTAACCATGATCATTTCGAGTCGTACACTGAGGGCACTATATAAAGGAAGCATTTACACACTCCAATGGTGCACAGTAAATAGAGTAAATAGAGTGCTACAGGGACGGGGTATTTCTGTAGGCCAACCCTGGCGGTTAGCATCTCACTGGTTCCCCTCGACAAAAAAGCCAATGAGATTTTTCCATTGGATTTGGGATTATTGCAGAAAATAAGCTCTGTGGTAAACCCAAAGTTTATGATACTTCCATATTTGGCTAACGTTAGGCTATAAATGAACTATGAGCGCGAGTACACACAATAAACAATGAGGCTGTAAAAGGTGGACCAGCCGGCGTGTTGTCGTCTCTATTCACTTGTTGGCAACAGTCTTGTTTAAGACACATAGAAGCTGGAAGCTAGTAAATTGCCAGTGAGGTCAGACACAGCTATAGCCAATTTTCCGATAATAATTCATGTGCAATCATTCTTAATGGAAGTTATTAATGACAATGAAGTACCCAGCAACATCCAGTTGGCTGACATTAATCAGCTACAAGGTGGTGTTTCAGGTGTTTACAGATAAGGGTTGATTCTTGATGATTGAAAACGTCAGATTAAGATCTGAGCTCAAATATATATTCATGACTCTGTCCTTGTTTAAGTGCTAAAACAAGGCATGCATTGTGTCTTCAGACATACGTCAACTCACATGAGTATAAGTATTAACTGTAGAGTGTGGAGTTGATACATTAAATCAGGCTTTTCTTCTCAGTTCATTTTGAAAATGAGAATCGTGTGACGGACATCAGAACAGACAGCTTGACACAGAGAAGTAGAGAGTGGATATGTATTTGATTCTATTTTACTAGAGCCTGGGTTTTGTGAAGCCTGGCATTAGTGGTAGGCAGTCACTGTGGTGGGCATTCACTGGTAGATCCCTTAATTTAAAACCCAGCGTCCAACCCCCAATACATAAATGATATAGTCATATATCCCGAACAATATTACACCACTCAGATCTGTCATTAAGTACAGCCTTTTAAGTAGCCGTTCACATGACACCCTGTCTTCAAGTTAACCTCAAGCTGAAGATCATGACTGTGATCATGTGTCTGAATGACTTAAAAAGAAAAAATCGTATTCCTGTAAAAATCTGAAAACTTGTAATTTGTTCATGCTGGGTTAACAAGCAGCTTTGAACGAGCCAACGTGCCTTATTGTCACAATGGAAAACTAAATAAAAAGAATATAAATACATGAACTGCAGGAGAAAAAAAATATGGTTTTGTCTTCCAGGTTTAGTTCTATAGTAGACTGCCAATTTGGTGAGTTAGCTTTATTTTACTCTGAGGCAAAGATACAGGAGTTATAAAAGTCCCATGCCTTTTCTCACAATTGTGCTCTAAAGCCTTCAGAGAAAACCTCACTATAAATCTTTGGTTGGGCAGAGGTTACTATCCTACTCCTTTAAGAAATAAAACAGCGAGAACACAGAGAGAGAGATACACACACAGGAAACATCTGGGAAGAATCAGGGCGTAGAGGAGAAGATGACAAAAAAGAAAAAAGTAGAGGAGGATGAAGGCTCAACCACAGGCTACAAGCAGGCCCAAGCTCTGCAGAAACCCACAAAATGGATATATACACACCCACGCACGCACACACACTCAGAAATTGAGCCACAGGGCGTACCCGGGCTATGTATATAAAATATTCAAACATCCCAACACAGTTTACTCTTCTCGGCCCACGTTTTAGTAGCAGGACTAGGAGGAAGTCAGCAATAATATTTGTATCCTTTTTTTCAAAAAGGGGCGGCTGTGGCTTAGTGGGTAGAGCGGGGTAGTCCCTTCACCACAAAGTTGGGGGTTCAATTCCCAACTTCCAGTGTCTGCATGTCAAAGTGTCCTTACCCAGACACTGAACCCCAAGTTGCTCCCCAGATTGCTACACAGCAGCCCGCTGCTCCTAAACCTTAGGACGGGTTAAAAGCTACTGGGCCAAATTTAATTCATGTACCTGTATGTATACGTCGTTTTTAAAGTTCATGTTTTACATTGAAAATCGAGAGGTCAAAACACAAAGTAAATGCAGTGTCCGCCACATACAACATGCAATTAAGCATGATATAGAAGTAGTCAAAACGCCACCTTAAAAACCACGTATTTACTTCATACCTAAAGCAAGTAAGAGAAACTTTTGCATCATTTCCATACATCTCGATATACAGCAATTTTAAGTCTTTTAGAATTCCACTCATGCAGAAATCCTGATAAGAATCAAACATATTTGACAGTTAACTGAGTGCAGAGAACGAGAACTGAAGAAAATCCTTTGTTATCAAAGCTGGGACAGATCGGATATGGGAACAACCACAACAAGACGGCAAAGAAAACAACATGAGCGCGCACAGAGAGAAAAAAAAACTCCTACATGCTCTCCCTCTTTTCTCACATGCTCACACACACTACACAAACAGCTCAGTCCTATGTAAAACAAGAGGGTAACAATGACTTCACCTGGCTTGGTCTCACACACACGGACGGACACACACACGGACACACACACACGGACACACACACGGACACACACACGGACCACAGACTCCACCTCTCGTATTTTCTCCCCATTTGGCCTATGGGGAAACTTCCATGAGAACAACTTGCTGATGAAGTTCCCAGTAGAAAGCAGCTGTAGTTCATGTATGCTACAGTACTTAGTGCAATTTGGATTTTGCTTTTTAGCTCCCACAGAATTACCTTTAAGAGTAACATAAGTCATGCATGAATGGGAAAGAAAGACTACGTAGTACTTCGAAAAACATGGCTTGGTAATCATTGTCCTATGAAAATTCAGCCCAATCATCTGACTAACTGGCATGAACATGAAAAGTAACATTTACTCCAGGCAATGATGACCAGATCAACTGGTACATCACAATCTGACTTAATTGACCCGCGCTGATAGTCGGTTAAACTAACTGAGCTACCATGGAGCCCACACTGTCACTAACCCTGCATAGATAGCATTTGAGGGGCAGGAATCAATTTGTATGTGCTATTATAACTTTTTGATGAATTAACAATATTGAAAAAACACACTCAATGTGGTAAGAATGAAAGACAATAAATTCTTAATTTGTCCCTGAGGAAATTAACAAACCTAGTGCCCACTGAGTCACATGTAACCAGCCTGCTGCAAATACACTTTCCTGCAGTTATATTCCCCAATTAAAAGCATAGACCTTGCTCTGTGAGTGGCTCTTATACTTAAGGAGGAATGAAACAGCTGAGCAAGAGGACTTTTATACTGGCAGGTCTACAAATGCAGAGTGGCTGGGAGGCGAGCAAGCAGCAGCAAGCTTCCAGCCCGCAGGCTCCAGTGGACAGGATAAGGCTTCTTTGTTCAAGACTCCTCCTACTCCTCAGAGAAAATGAGAAAGTAGCCCCTGCTGTCTGACAAGGAGCCCTCTCACCACACACACACACACACACACACACACACACACACAGGATGATCACAGACAGCCAAGCACACATGCATGTACGGACAGTACACAGGACGACGCATGTGCATGCATGCAGACTATCAGCTTGCCAGAACGGCTGCCAGGGTTTTCACTCAGATTTTTAATATGCAGAATTTAACGTGCCATAAACTTTTCTGTAACGCAATAGTGACTTCACTAATAAAACTCTCGGATGGCTGAGAAAAATATACTCACAGCCACATTCTTAAATGCATCGGCTGTTGACAAAACCAAATCCACCCATTTACCATGCCTGTTAATACTACCGCACATAAAAAATAAAAAATAAAAAAAAATCAGTTTGCTCAGAAGGTTTTTTCCTCTCACCCCTGCCTGTGCCTCCCCCTATCTTCAGCGTGTTGTGATTGGACAACAAAAGAAACCAGAGCTTCCTCCTTCATAGCCCTGCCTAAAGCCTGAAGTGTCAGGTGTCTGTCTGCGTGAACACACCTCAAATATGACTGAACTTACAGACAAAAGAAAGCCAACTTCAAGCAGCATTTAGCAACTGATAATGTGGGCACACAGGAAAACTGCCATTAAAGCAAAACAGAGAAAAGGTTGTTTTAACACAAAAGCTCATAAACATGCAGGAGCAGGCAACACTCATTGTAGACAAAAACATGCTACACAGACCGAAGCAGCCAGCAAAATCCAACCGCTAGAATAGTGTCAGATAACCATCTCTGGACATTTGAGTATGGTGCATTTGTGTGTGTGTGTGTTGTGTGGTGAAAAAAAAAACAACCCCATCGTCAAATTCAACCTAATCACTGTTCCTATCACTATCGACAGATTACTTTAATGAAGCAGAAAGCCCATTCATGGTAAATAAAGACGAGTGAACTGTCAAGTACCCTACAATGTTTAGTATAGAGGTTGTTTTAACCTGCTATTTTTAGCTTTTTCTGTAACAGCAGCCCATCATTCTCCACTCTAGTGTAATCACTAAACGAGGAGGAAAACTTCATAGAGGCTGACTGACTGCAGGTTTCAACAAGTCACCACCTTTACCATAGAGAGATGGCCTCAAATTAAATCACTAAAAATAAAGATATCTCGCCCCGGGGGCAATTTGGCCTCAAAAGACATTTTTCTTGATAAAGCTTTGGAGAAAGCCCGAGATTTAACTTCAAGTTGCAGCAAGTCAACTAGCAATTGACTTTTGTTGGGTAGAGATTAACCTACAGCACCATGAGCCAAATTACTTCATGGTGATAATTAAAGCTAAGATCAAATAAAAGGATTATGGCTTTTTATGCACTAGGGAATAATCATGGTACAAGCAGCAGTTTGAAATGTCTTAAACACAGCATTTCAGACCAGTTTTTCCTTTCACTAAAATCTAAGCTCAACTCATTTAGAAGCTGTGGCGAGGAGTTGCGACACCAACCAAAAGCTGATATGACAATAAGTTCCATTGTACTTTGGCAGACCGACTTACAAAATAAGATCCAACCCGTGACACACGAGTAGGAGCTTTTCCTTATCAATGTATGCAGAAGTTAACCACATCGCACATGAAAAAAAATATCTCTCAGAGAGTGAAAAACAATTGGGACAGTATAAAATACAGAGTGGTGAGATGGATTTACTGCCTGGTTAAAGACTGAAATGTTAATTCTCCCACCACTGACACATTCATAACAGAAAACAAGATGACTCCGCACAAATGTCAAGACACACAAGCTAATCCTTTGTTATGTGAGCCCAGACGGTCACAAGATGAAGGAACAAAGACCCTTCCCCCTGTGCCATGAGTGAACTTGGTTCAAAAGTCATGAGATCGCCTACCTGTTACACAAGCCGAGCCAAAGTTTTGCTGCCCTCGTCACCTTGGCAATGGAACATATAAAAAATGTGAAATTACCTTTGTTGTGGTGAGACTCACCCCTACAACTGGATTATGAGTTATGGGAATGTGACAAGAAATGGTGTCGTTTTGTAGATACTTATTATTTATACAGGTTATTTTGTCATGGACTTTACTGTAAGAGTGATTTTGATCACTTGCTATGGGGTTGCAATTGCGATTCCTTGAAATGGCTTTGAATACAAGCAGCTACCTTTAATATCTGAGTGTGCGAAAGGTTTGAACTGAGTGTTCCTTCAACAGGGATTTCAATACAACTATCTGCTTCATGTGCAGCAAGTTTGTGCAAGTGTGAACAAATCACGTTTGAATGCGCAGCCACACATGCATCCGTGTGCTTGCACATGCTTAACCACATAACACACAGACGGTACTGAGGGGTTCCAGTATTTACAGCAACGGGACATATAGAGGAATTGACGTGCATGCAAAACTGTACAGCTTTGACTGCTCTGCAATAAATAGCAATGGCTGGAGTCCCATGACTGAGAAACAGAAAGGGAGGGTAGGGGCTCCATGGCCCCTGGCCCCAGCAGTCCTTCACAGCCAATCAGTCAGTGCTCCAGAATCTCTGGAATCTCTGGAAGTGGGAATGTGGGAATGTTGGAGATGTGAGTAATCTTTCTGTTGTGCAGGCCCTGTTTCTAAGCTTGCAGAGATGTGTGGCTATAAGGAGAACACTGTGGAGCCAGCTAAACCTGGCATAGCACCCTGGAGTCCAAACTGGGACTTCTGAGAAAGACTGACTGCCCGTCTGTGCACAGCTTCAACAAGCAAGGAGCCCGCAAAACACGTGGCCAAACGGGGGCACTGGCATACAGGACAGCAGCAGGAGTGTATATGTAGCTTCCAGGCAGCAAGTTGGCCTCTTAAAAAGGCGACGGTGTGTGTTTGTGTGTGAGAGAAACAGACAGGAAAGGGACAGCTGCAGTGACAGAAAATTGGAGATACTTTTTCTGGCACCTCAGAAAATGAGCATCTAGAAGATAACTACCTCTCAAGGTTTTCATAATGGATTAGGCGTTATTGAAATTACCCCACTGATTATATTGCTTTTAGAAAATCAACAAAATAAAAAAAGGTGAACAGAGATGCACATAGAAAAGCCAATATTGTGTGGAAGAAGAATGTTGTCAAGCCTATATTGTGTAAGTGTGTTTCTCAGCACGCGTACTCACAGCTGTGCAGCAAACAGGCGGCTCATTTTTGCCACGTGCTCGTTGTCATCCATGTCGCTGTCCCCCTGGTCCCCGCTCAGCTTCCTCTTGGTGGGGCTGATGGGAGGAGGGCCTGTCCTGTGGTTGGAGATGGAGGAGGAAGACGAGGAGGACGACGACGAAGAGGAGGAGGATGAGGAAGAAGACGAGGACAGAGACAGGGACTGGAGCCTGGGGTCCCCCCTCAAAGCTGCTTCACCTAAAGGGGAGACAGGAGAAGAATTATAAGCAATACTGAAAATAAGTTTTAGAATTTAAACGTCAATAAGAGGCAGAGATCGGTTGAGCTCCACCTTTACCAACTCTCAAAGAAAAAAATAAGATAACCACAGACCATATTTAAAGGGTAGCACCAGTGCAAATTAAAAAACCTTTCAAACTGTACAATTAAGTTTCATTAAGTTTGCAAAGCAACAGTTGAGTGTACTTTTGGTCATTTCAAACGTATGAACTGACACTTGAGCCATTTAGGTTAACTGGCATGCTAGAACTTCCAAATGGGCACCTAGCCATGGGTGTAAATTATGGTAATAAGTCAGAATTATAGTGTTTTCAAGTAGAAGGCATCATTTTATTTCCACTTTAAACAAGCTGACCATAAAAAGTACTTAATGGCAGCGTTACTATACTGTGTTCCTGCTCGAACTTTGGATTTTCTTGCCTTATACAGTTTGCTGAGTGAGGCACAAACATCTTGCATAAGCAGAGGAGTATCTGGTTAGGAATGTTTTGGGGGGAAATAGTTTGTGGATGGCTTCTGCCTATGTTTTTGTGTGGTGTGTGTGAACTAGCTCTCTGTGTGCGACTGACTCTCTGCAAACCTCCGATCTTGTCCTGGTACAGGAGGCCTACAGAGCTGTCAGTGAGTGGGAGTCAGCGCCAAAGAATCAGGAAAACTACCACTGGCTCTGTCTCAGCCTGGGGACTTTCCACTGCTTCAACCTCATGTATCTGTCTGACTTTTCCCAAACAAAACATAAAACCCAGACTAAAACTCCCATTGCTACATGCAGCTTTCTCCATAACTACTCACATAGAGAAAAAACACAATAACAGTAGGCTATCTCTTGCAATGCCACGATAATTGGTTGTTCCAGTTTAGCTAAAAACAAGAAAAACAACAAAAAAACACAAGACATGAAACCCCAGTAATATGTTTTATGTATTTATTTGACAGGGACAGTGTACAGCTTCTTAGCTGTTCCAGAGTTAGCTATATTTATTATTATTTTATAGCTATAGATTACAGATTTATTTCAAATAAAACTGTATACAGTATTGTTTTAAATGTTTATGCTTCTGCTTTGCTTTCAAAAATACAAAACTTAATAATTCTTTTAATTATTATTGACTCTTTGGGGCTAAATAAATGGTGTTTATTTTAAAACAAATTAAAAAATGCAATATTATGGATAGTAATGTGACTGTACAATCATTTTCTGCTGACTGACACTAGAGGAAGTTTTCTGTAAACTACAGTGGACAGTGTTCTGGAGGAGGAAACCATGACTTTTGCCTTCACAAGGTCATAAAATCTGTCTGAGAACCAGTTTTAACCAAAAACAATTATATAATTTAAGGCTTTGTGCTATAGTAAAATATGCGCTCTATTCCTCCACTGTTCCTCTATGTGTTTGGTTTTAGCATGGCCTCCTAAACACAGCAGCACCTCCCCCCCCTCTCTCTCTCCCTCTCTATCTGGCATGTTCCTGCTCGCCCCACTGTGTACCATGGCAACAAGGGTGACATCATTGTTTTTGGCAGGACAGAGGGATGGCGATAAAAGAAGGGAGACTGTGACACCACACTGTCCAATCAGGATCCAGGACACATAATGGCTTATCAGAGGTTCAGGAGTAAAGTGCTCAACAAGGGATGAATCTGTGAGTGTTTCCCCTGCCAACAAATAAGACATTTGACTGTAGAGTCAAACACTGTTGACCTAACTGCAGCTCAGCGGTGACCTTGAGGAACATTACACTCCGTGACCAGTTAGGTACACCTGTCTAAAACTACTGCAGCCCTGCATTAAGTCCTACAATCCTGACAATTCTAGCTAGGAGTAATAAACTGGCAGGTGCATCACAACCTTACCTCTGAGGCATGCCTCTCTCACCAATATAATAGTCAAATGTGTGTACGAGTGTTTCTATATAATCAAATTATTTTTGCACAGCGGCAGGTAAAATAAATTGCAGAAATAGGGAGAAATGACAATGAGAGAAAGAACATTCTAATGTATATTCCTCCAGTACATAAATAGCACTGCAATATGTGAAAATACTCTTGTTTTGTTCAACCCGCAGACAATCAGTGGAAGGAGGACTATAGCAGAAAAAACACCACGCTATACTTTCCCCTCTCTGCTCTTTGGGTTCATTAGGTCCACTCGATCAAAGCCTGTTTCTCTTGACCCAACTTCAAACAGCTTGTATCAGGATGAGATTGGATTACAGACGGAGGTCAGCCCCCCCTCCTATCTCTTCATTTCCCTCTCGCTCTCTCCCTCATTTCCCCTTAAGATATTTTAAAAAAGGATGAGTCCAAGCATGCCCTCTTCTCTCTCTGCAAAGTGATTTTTTTTGGCTGACTTTCTCTGTAACCTGATCTGAGCCCTCTGGGTTGCCTTTATTTTCCAGGTCCACAGAGGTTTTAAAGGTCTAAAATTACACACAAAAAAACTTTTCCACAGAAGTTCTTCTCTGTGTGAGCTGAACTTTTAAACCGGATGTTAGATTGGTTTGATCTCTGACAGAGGAAGGGAGAGCATGGAAGACAGACGGACAAAGAGGGAGAGAAGTTGACAAAAGGTACGTGGCTTTGAGGAGGTTTGCAACCTTGTTTATTTCCTACTGGTCAGCAGCAAAAAAGGGACGATCAGCATTCCCCTGAACCCGTCCCTGCCAGCCCTACAACTGATAGCAGCTTTACAGAAAGAGAAAGGGAGCGCTCCAGAGAAAGACAGATGAACAAACGGACAAAAGAGAAAGCGAGGGACAGAGTGAACGAATATCGCATATAACACATAGCCTCCAACAGAGTCTGAGTGCAATTTCAGCGCAGTTTGATGTGGTTGGGAAATAAAAAATTACATTAACTGAGAGCAACAAGCTGATGTGATATTGCAGGAGATTGGATTGTTTATAATGATGCACATGTAGGTAACTTGGCATTCCCTTCGTCAGGTACTGTAACAGAAATGCATGAACAATGCATATTCTGGCAGTTCAAGGGCACACAGGGAAAAGTTGAGGTGAATAACATGGTTCGACTCCAGTTCAGTGCTCCTTTCCTGCCAGGCTACCTGGCATCATAAGAACGGATTGCCAGCACCTCAAGGCCAACTACAATATATGACTTCATTACCTTAATTAATTCCCAGAAACCGGTTCCCATTCAAACCACATCTCTTCATCCATGCAAAACAAGTCAATGAAAGATGTAATTTTTCTAAACCCAGAATTAGGATGAGTTAACGGATACATACAAGACAAGGTAATAAGGGCTTTACAGTACAGAAACAAAAGGATACTTTAGATGTGTGTCACTTTTCTATTATATTAACAAAACCTTATAACATTTTTAGCTAGCCCACCACTCATACACACTCAAGTCTGAGTTTTTTGCCATTTCATTTTACATTCATGCCAGAAAATTCAGATGAAACTCAACGTTGATAAGTGTCTTAATACTAGCTGGCATCTATGAAATTGTTCACATACTATATTAACACAAACACTTTCTATCAGGGTATGACAACAACATAAAAGCTCCAGAGTACAAATGAAGCTCTAGGGTTCCAATGCATATCAGCATACAAGCATAATTATGTGTGCATTTGTCGGATGTATTTCAAGTGCGTGTGTTACTGCATACAATTACAAGTCAGCACACCCACGATATCACAAAGCTCCTCCGACCCCTTTCTTGGCTCAACATGTTTCAACATGAAGGGCTTTTCTTTCACTCTTTTTCTGGTTGGCCTTTTTCCCTCTCCTTTAATCTTTGTTTTCTTATCGTGAAGCACATGATGGAGTCAGTTTTAGCTCAGTCAGCTTAAAACAACACACACACACACACACACGCACATGCACACACAACCCAGAAAAAACAATGGATAACACTGTAGAGATGTGCTTCCATGGATAGATGGCAAGCATTGTGTTTAATGCATCAAGTACGAGATACTCAAGATATTTAAGTTTAAAAAAATACCACTAAAATGTAGAAACCCCACATATTCACAACTTTAATTTTCCTCACCGCGATGGACAAGATGAAACATGAGAAGAAAAAAAACCCTTCTGATTGACAGATTAGACTGACCAGGGACAGTTTTATCTGCTTCACCATCGCTGAAGAGTGATCTTTACATTCACTGAAATATCACAAAAATGGAACATGTGCCAAACTCCTGTGCAAAACCTGTAAAGTCACATGCCTAAAAGCAACAATTAGGAGTCAAACCGGAATTGCAACACAATACTTTTTCCCCCACAAAGCTTAGAACTTCTGTGGACAGAGATAACAATCACACGCTCAACCACTTAAAAAAAAAAAAAAAAAAAAAAAAAAATACATGTTCCCTCTACCTGCTGCTGTAAGATGGCACTTGCTCACCTGCCTCTCTGACCCTCCCTGCAAATCGGCAAAAGGGTTTTCAGTCACACACTCTTTAGGAGTGCTACTGAAAGTTCCCTATATGAAGAGGGGAGCTGCTAACTGTGGCACAACAGCAGCAGGGGAAAAGTGGGGTAATGCACAGCTCATCACACAATCCTGACATTTTTATTTTCATACTAGGTCCTGTGTAGCATTTCCTTGCTTCACAATATACATCCTTAGCTGTAGTTCATGTCAAAATCTGATAAAGTGGACAATTTGTATCTGTTCAGTGCTGGAGTTGAATCTGCATGTTAGAAGATAAATCAGGGGGCGAGGACAGAGGATGCAACTTATATTTAGTCCCCCCAAGAAATACTGGATGATATTACAACGCCTGACACGTGAGCACTAACTGCAGAGGACAGTTACACTACAACACAAAGTCACTCAATTTGCTAATAAGCTTCTGATCTGTGCATTCATGACATAACAAGTCCTCCACTGATCATGCTATAAAACAATAGTTTGCAATCCCAACTAAGAAGAAACACCAGTCCTCCTTAAAAATGTGTCAAATCACTAAACACCCCTGTGTCAATCGTTTAGACTGTTGTAACCTGATACGACTAAAGGAAAGTCATTTAAGCACACATTTCATAAAAAGTCAGCATCAAGGAGGTTGAGCAACAATAAGTTGAGAGCAAAAACTCTGAGCAACTTCCAATAAAGCGTGAGTTAAACCAACCGCAGGAGAACCATGCAGCTCACCCACGTAACGTCACAGTCCGTTAGTCAGCCTCCAATCCCAATCATTAGCCAGGTCTCACCGTTTCCACAGCTCAGACAATGACAACAACAACGGGCTTGTAAACACACTTGCATTTTTTTAGTTTCAGATAACAAATAGGCCTAACGATAATCACTTAGTAGTGACGATAACTACGTTACTTGCGGTTAAAACTACGTCCCGTGGAGGGAAATCACACATAACTTCCGTTGACATCCAGTTTAAACCGTTACAACACATTTAAGTCTATATTCACAACTACTGTAGAAGCCAAACCAACCGACGTGTGCTGAAGACGACAACGTTTCTCTGCCCGTGTCGTGTAAAAGTAACGGCTAACGTTAGCTTAAGTACGCGGAGCGAAAACTTCGTCGCTAACGAGTTTTTCTTTTGTTTGTTTTTTTTGTTTTTAAAACACCCACAAACCCCTTCGCCTTACCTTCGTAGCAAAGAATGCCGATGTTGTTGTTCATTTTGTCCAGGTACTGGTAGTTCAACAGGTCCATTTTCGTTAGTAGCATTTATCGAGTTTTTAACCAAAAGAGAAAAAAAAAAAAAAAAAAAAGACCAGCTTTTTTTCTCTTCTTCTTCTTCACCTCTCAAGCGACGGTCAACAAGCTAAAGGCCCAGCCTCCAACTTTTGTTTTCTAGAAACACCCTTTAATGAAAAAACAAAAGCCCGCGGAGAAGACACCAAGTTTAAGGTACTTTTGTAATATATATATATTGGGCAAATACAACGCAGTGTTAAAGAGCAACAACAAAAAAAAAGAGATTAGCGTCAGTTCTCCTCACAGCCAGCTGTAAGTCGACTGCACTGACACGCAGGCTATGCTTGGTATGACTCCTACGCTGCACCAGTGGTTTCCTCTGTAGCGGAGAGGGGCGCACTGCGCATGCTCGTCAAATCCCTGGAGCGCCTCAAATATCAGGGATGTTTTACGTGCGAGATCAGCCTCTCCAAACACATCCAGGGACCCAGCGAGCTGCAGTCATCCCACATTCATTTGTAGGGAGGAATAACGTATGAAAGAAGAAGAAGAAGAGAAAAAAAGAGTAGTCTATAACAATGCTGTAGTTTTTACACAGGATATTAAACATGCACATAATGTACTTTAAGTACAGCATGGCAAATATAAAAAAAGGTGATTACTAAAATTGCCATTAAAAGTATGTTACGATTACGATAAATTACGTATCACAGAGTGTTAAGTCACAGCGAGGGATATTATAGTGATAGCACAGACGCTTTTGATAAATCAGTGCAAACTTATCTGGGTTGTGATAATGCATTAGTTACTGATATGGAAGCGTGGAGGAGGAGGGGATGAAAGGACAGATAAATAGATAAGGGTACAACTTAAAAGCTGCTCCTCTTTACGCGGTTTGTTTCCCCTTAATCTGTGTAGTTTTTTGTGTTAAAACATAACAGAACATAGTGTTATAATAGATCAAGGTCGGCTTTTTATTTATACCAAGAAGACTGCTTTATAAGAAATAAAAACATTTGTATATTATCTGTTTATTATTTCCTTTACTTGGAGGTGGAGGTGAAACTTCCATGTTAGTGTAGATAATGTAGATATAAATAAAAGTTACCCAGGTCCTATAGTTTCCTCAATTTGAGAATGGTTCTCTCCTGCCCCCTGGTGTTTAAAAATGGGTTGCACCCAGATTGTGTCTTCAATAAAAAGGGGACTGGTGTGGAAAAAGCAGGAGTCAAATGGGATGAAAAGTGGAAAAAGGTATCGTCATCATGGATGAATAGAATGTGAATATGACGGTAATTGTATTACATGGCTTGTGTGGAAAGAGTAGAGAAGACTTTCCCCTGGGTGTTTAAGTGAGAACATAATGAGCAGGGAGCGGCTGCTGCTTTATACACAAACACATTTGCCATATGGCCAAGGAAAGAACACGGTATAGAGTTAACACACTATGGGAAACTTACAGGAGGACAAAGCGCTTTCAGGCAGGTGGATTTACATTTATATCCTGGGCTTCATGCAGGTTAAGCACTGGAAACTATTTATCAGATAAAGTGAGGGGGGACATGACGGCTGCTCCTCTGTCTCACTAAACAGGCCTCTCCTAACTTCTAACTCAAAACTGGATTAACAGCCTATTTATACTGAGGACTTTACCCCCCCAGTCTCTCGTCTTCACGCATAAGCCAACGACAAAAACAAACGCACCGTTTGTGTGCATCTACATAAACACACATCTAAACTTACCCTACCTTCCCAGAACACCTCCCCCTTTTTCTTTTTCATACACTCACAAGCACACAAACACACACAAAAGACCTCTCCCCTCCAGTCATGCCCCCCCCCCCCCTCACAACTAAGGAACATGGCTCTTGTCCCATTGTTTCTCACACACACACACACACACACACACACACACACACACACACACACACACACACACACACACACACACACACACACACACACACACACACACACACACACACACACACACACACACACACACACACACACACACACACACAGACAGACAGACACAGACAGACAGACAGACAGACAGACAGACAGAGAGTCCATTCAGAGTACTAGGGTGCTGCAGGTTACAAATAAACTCGGGAGATGTAAACTCAAAAGCGGTGCATCTTAAAAGTAAAGAAAACTGTGTTACAGGAAGTCAACTTTAAATCGTTTAAGGCTTTATGAAGTTGAGGACTGGACGGTGTCCCATGTTGTCAGGAAGTGCAAACCACAAAAAGGTGTTATGGACAACTGGTTTAGGCCGGAAGCCTTCCACTGGATATTAGATGCACAGTGTGTTTCCCTGTGGTTGCATTTCCTGTAATTATAACAAACACTTGACTTCAAATGTTCTAAAGAAAAAAGGGGGGAAACAGTCTTGAACAAAGTGTCTTTGTTCTGGTTTGCATGCTGTAAGGTTGAATAAGTATACTAAGGAGATTAACGGTTACACAAGTTGGTGAAATCCCACCTCTTTCTTCCATATGGGACAAATAACCACTGTGGTAATAACCGTTTCCACAACTTGCCTTCTTCTTACATGAACTTTAGTGTGAGAAAAGCATCACTGGCTCACTAAACAGTAATTCAACTCACATGAGCTGGTTTACGCTGATTTTAATGTGTTTGAATAACCTGAACATTTACATTCTCTCCAATATTACAAATGATATCACAATTTCAATAATCATCAAATGCATTTATATATATTTTTTTCTTAATCGTTCATCCTTACAAAATAAGTTCTGCTTAGAGTTGGACATCATTTATCAGGTTTGATTTCTACTCTGGAGCACTTAAGTTGACTTTATTATTAAAATTAAATGGATGACTGAAGTGGATATCTGATCTCTTAATACACCCATCTTTCATTTAGTGGTGTTTCATCTCCTGCCTTCCTGTCATTAACCTTCTTACTTCCTGCATCTATTTATTAACCTGTCATGCCACGGCGCTGCCACACCCACTTAATCCCCTGCGGTGTTGTGCGTCTATGAACAGGTCTGGGCTTTTTCCAGGGAGTGGGTGCGTCAGGATAACAACACCGCGCGGGCCAGGTGGTGATTCATCCTAATGCTTTATTAACACGCTCTGGGGTTGTGACACAAACGCTGACGGAATGAAAGACCGTAGGATGACTGCGGAGCGAAAGAAAACAACTTGCTCCCGCCTTCCTCATCTTTCTGGTTTCCTTTCTTGAATTCAGTCTCTTTTTTTTTTTAGTTAACTTTACTTAAGATCTTTACAGCAGCTTTCACACTGGCAGAGATCAAAGGTCAAATCCACGATGACTTTATGGCGCCCTCTGTTGAAATACCACCTCTCCATTACAGGCTGCGTTTACAGAGAGACAGAATGCATGGAAGATGTTTATACCGCTCTGAGACAGCAACCTCTCAGTGAGGTGTGGTGCCCTAACTGTGACTTTTACACAAACATTGAGGCTGTAAAAGGTTTGATAACATATAATGTATACAAACACCCGGGTAGGACAAACCAGTATTACAAGTTATGATGCTTTAGGTTGTCTTCAGGGCAAACCTACAAATCCTACACAGATTTAAAAAGATTATACCTCGAAATGTTCCCGCCTCTCAAATCCAACCAGTCGAAATAAGCAAATGTTCAGCGTTCAGTGAAGGCATTTACGTTATCTTCATCGTATTCAGGAGGAAACAATGCAGCTGCAACGAGGAAAATATCAGGTTGCACCGAAACAATGATAGCAACAGGTGATTGTGTGGAAGTGACGCTGTTGGTCGTGTTGTATCTCATCAAGCAATAGTAATACTGCTCTCTTTTTATTTTGTTTTATGTTTAAAACGTTTTTTTTTGCAGGTTATTTCATCGTAAACACTGTGGATTTAAACAGAGAATATAGGGAGAGAGGGGCCTGTGTCAAAAACTCCTGGTTGGAATCAGACATTAGGCTCTAAAGTCTGACACACCAGAACACAAGACCCTCTATATGAAGTCGTTCTAGGCCTTGTGAGAGTTGGGTCTGTATTAGTGACCCCCCTGTATGTGGGTATAACATCACAAATTGCTGATTAATGTAATTGCAACCTCCGAGACCTATTCATATCAATATTGATAAATCTTATCATTATTTCTAGTCTTATCAGCTTATCTCTATTCAATTTGACACAGCTCAAGTGTCCATCCTCAGTCTCTTCATTCCTCCAAACCCTTTTCTTCGCCCATCTCTCCCCTCTAGCTCGCCTGCCAAATTGTGTTTAAAACACAAACAAAACAAACACGATGCCCTCTCACACTCGGGCGCTGCAAGGTTAGCCATCCACCGTGTGTTATTGCAAGTATGCAACTGCCTGGAACACGACTCCAATCCTAGATGCAAATATCTTTTCAGGGCAGCAAAGCTGAGACTCAAACGTCTCGTTCACATTCAAACTGAAATTTGGAAAAATTATCCAACTTTGACATAAAAAAAAAAATCAGATGTGAGGCTGGACAATGTCTGCTTTGTTGCTAATTAAATGAAGATCAAGTGTTTCAAATAAATCAAATAAAACAGATCTTACGGCTGGTGTTGGAAAACGATCTGTGCTTTCTTGGCCGACGGGACCCTGAGTCAACATTCTTGCCGTGTTAACAATTTGCTGGTAACAATCTGACCCCAGGGCCTTATCATGTCTTGGCCAGGACAGCTCCTATGTGGGACAGCAGGCTCGGTGCCATTACCACTCATGTTCTGCATCTGTGCCTGGATTACAGCCTCGGCGTGCTCAGATGTCATCAGCACAACTTTATCACTGGATGCCGAGACGACGAACACAACGCATACTTTCCTGAGAAGGGCATGTTCACAGACTAGCAGGTATTACCATGTACCGCCCTTCTTATCTGCTCCAAGGGAATTTACATTCACGCGCAAAATCACCTTGAAAATGAATCTTCTGAATCTCTAATGTTGTATGGCGTACTCACTTTTCTTTCTGAATATCTGCACACATGGGATAAATACAACTCTGAGTCATTCATCAAATCCAATGACTTCACCATGAAAGCTCAGCGTGTTCTCAGCAAGAAAAACACTTTTTTAACACTATAAAAAAAAAAGGTTGACTTTTTCCCTTTGCGAGAGGCTTTGCAATGCTCTTTCAAGTCATTCTCAGTAGCTATGGCGAATGCTATCAAAAAGAGAGGAATGTAAAGTATGTGTGGTCAGCACAGCCCGGAGAAAAAGTTCCCTCGCTAAGACAGCAGAGCTATGGGACCGGCTAGTGTGGCATTTACTGAGAGCAAATGTAGAGTTCCTTCACATTTCAGCCGGTATGAAGGAAAATAGCCGGGGCCGCCACATATTAAACCAACCACTCGTCCGGTGAGGACAATAAAATTCTGAGCACCTGACCTCTGACCCCGGCTATGGGTGAGGACATTTTGATGTACAAGCTACACCTATGAAAGGTAGTGGCTACAAAAAAATATATGTACTTGGACTGTTCAGTGTGGTGGATGAATCCTTCCAATCTAGACTCAGTGACTTGATGTCCACCTTAATTCCTAACATGGAAATTATTGCAAGCAATTAAAAAGCATCAGCTGGAGGATGTTAGGACAACCTCTCAGGGTCAATAAGCAGTTTGCAGTTGAGAAAGTATGAATAAATAAATAAATCACTGACTGTTTATATCATGCATTCATAACATACTATAGACGTAACAAAAAATTAATAATTTAAAACAAATCTTCTCTACAAACAACTCATATAGAAATTAAACTGTGAAATCTTCACACAAGTGAAGAAACCAGTGGTGGCTTATTTAGAGGGGAAACAGCTTATAGTCCAGAACAGATCGCTGGTTCGTGTGGAAGGAAAAACAACTAAATCTTATTTTCTTTCCAAGTCGACGTGCATGAAAAATAAAATCTGCAAGGGTCAATTGTATTTAACCTTGTGACTTGCATCAGTGACCCTTTAACACTTGACCTTTGACCCCGGGACCACGGTGGCCCCTTGCCCCCTCTATTCTCAATGGCAGCCCACTGAACCACGACACTCACAGAGCAGTGACAATGACGTAAGTGCCTGTGGGTGTGTGTGTGTGTGTGTGTGTGTGTGTGTGTGTGTGTTGTAGTCAGCAGACTAGTAGTAAGTTAAACCGAGAGGGAAGCCTCGAGAATGTGGGAGGAGGGTAAGACAACAAGAGATGGACTGATGGAAAGGAGGAGTGACTGTGAAGCTGCTTTTCATTCGTTTTGAATAAGAAACTCTGAACTGGTTTATTGATACACCGTTCACATTTAAACCAGACTCTCTTTGAGCAGCGTGATTGTCCAGCCAGCGGCGCAGACGGTCTGTTTCCGAGAGCGACCCACGGATGCAACAACCGCTGTCCCCGTTCTTATTGATAGACACTGAACATACACATACAACACAATGAACATAGTGGTTCAGTTTGTTAAAGCAAGCACACTGGTGCTCAATATGAAGCTACAGCTATCGGCTTAGTTTAGCATAAAGGCGAAGCAGAAGCTAAACAGCCAGCAAGGCAACAAAATCCACTCAGGGTGACTTATTAATAATTTATCTAATCCACAAAAAAAACAAAGAAAAGTGGTGCCAAACTGGTATAGGAATTCTATTTTATTCAAACAACTTAATGTTAACCATATTCATATTCAGGATGGCCAACATTAGGCAGCTCTCTTAATAATGTTTCCCATTATCATCATCATCAGGAGGTAGGGCTAATTAGTCACGGGACAATATGGAAGTTTTCATGTCACAATGATGGCCAAAATAATTCACGATATTATCCCGATAATCAAAATATGCTTAAAACTCTTAAATGGCACTAAAACATACTGGAATGAATCACATGACATTTTGTTCAGAAACAAATATTTGTATTGCGTCATAGATGACACATCACTTTTCATTGAACATCCTTTTTAGTGAAAAATAAACAAGATGATAACAATAAGGACAGAAATGCATTTTCCTCATTTATGCAGGGATAAATGAGGAAAATGCATTTCTGTATCCTTCATTTTTTTATTCAGGCTCTGCTTTTCAGGAGGCAGCTTTTCAAGTCACTCGTGACAATATTTACGATCATCAAGATGATGGAAACTTATCGCTTACCCTTATCGCCCCATCCAGAGTGCTACTTGCCAAATTTGATTTGCATCTATAAATCTTGGCCTTTCTACCGGTTCGTGTTACGTCGTTCGGCAACAAATCAGCATTTGGACTTTGTTAAGTTTAGCCAGTGACATCTCTGCTGAGACGTCCTATAATCCTTGTGAAGGTGTAAAAGAAGCAAACAGGGAGCTGCAGTGTTGGTGAATGTTACAGCGTCTCCAGCTTCATCGCCGTCATGACTCATGTGTGTGTGCTAGCTAATAATAGGCTGGATGACTAGCACCGATGTAAATCACTGAGGCGAGCTGCAAGGCATTAGAATACAGTCAAGTCTGTGGCAGACCTCATCATGAAGTCCAGCCAGGTCTAATCAGAGACAGTATTAATAAACTGATATGGTTATAATTGCAGCCCGGTCAGCGATCGTAGTTTGGTTATGATGTTGTTGAGTAGAGTCTGGTTGGAGATAACAACAGATATGATGGTTTATGGTGTGTCGACTTCCACAGAACAGGCATCAAAGTCTGACACCGATGCAAAATCCGAATCCTTCCTCCTCAGTTTCTTTGGAATCTTGTCGTCGGTGTGAGAGCCCAGCATGTTTCCGGTCTTTATGCTAAGCTAAGCTAAGCTAAGCTAACTGGCTGCTGGTTCCAGCTTCATATTGAATACACAGATATGAGAGTGAGATCTACTTTGCATCTAAAGTTTCACTGCATTCAGACCAGATTCCACAGAATCAGCAGTGACCAATAATCAACTGCTCAAGCTGCTGCTGCATTGAACATATTTTAAAACCAACATTAAACCGGATGTTGATGAAAACATAATCATGGTCATAATCATAAAGACAAACACACTAATAGATATAGCAGCGGGAGATTGACGTGCAAAATGTAACGCAGCCATGACAATAAAACATTTTGTACAATAAAGTGTGTGTGTGGGTTGCTTCCTGTCCTGCCGTCTACCTTGGTCCAGTCTACCTGGGCCCAGTCTACCTTGGTCCAGTCTACCTGGGCCCAGTCTACCGGCTCACCTGCCATCAGCCTCTCACCTCTCCCAGCATGCACACACCTGCCAGCAATATACTCATAAACTCCACAGCAGATCAGATCTGGCTCTCCTCCCAGTGCTCAGCAGATCATCATCTCTGTGGTGGTTCATGCTTCAGGCCTTTAGTTTCCATGTTTTTCGTGATCCCCCATGTTGATTTTGTGTTCCCACTTCCTCGCCTGCTACTTGGCGCCTGCCAGCGCCGCCACCACCTCCCGCCTCATCCGGCCGTCACCTTCTCCCCACCCAACCTGCATCCCTGCAGGCTCCTTATAAATCCTTTACAGCGTCACCCACCGCTTGTCAGTGTCCACCATACTATCTGATCATGACATAACGAAGCAGCGTGACTTGGGAAAAGTCCACAGTAGTATCCTATCCATGCATCGGGAGCACCGGCTTTCTGTTTCATTCCTGTCAAAGAACAACTAGCTGTTCTTCCCTCAGTTTATTTTTATTATACTGTGAGTGGAAACCCTGCTATACTGTAATATTGGACCGACCACGACCCTTTTAGGAGCATCCACAGTGCACCAACTCCTGTTTTGAAGCCCAGCAGCTCTGTCAAGTGCAGGATTCCTACCTCACATACACTAAATATCTTCTGTGATGAAAACGAGTAGTGTAATGTAACGATACAGTCAGCGTTAAAGTGGGACACCGTCCGTATATCACTTTGACCTAGCCACGACATGTTTATAGCGCTCATAAAAACGTTGCTGATAACCAAGATTTATCTACTGCAGACGCCTTGACCCACACGCTAATGATAGCAGGCAAACCGTTAACAGTTAATGACATCACAGTACCCCATTCATCAATGAAGGAAACGGGCACTGACAGGACAGCAGGCAATAAAACACTGGTGGTGTTTGAGACAATGGAGCACACAATATTTCATACACCACTGTGTTGACGTAGACTTCTAGACTGAACTGTTGGTCAGATATAAGACATATAACATCATGGATGGCTGCAGCAGGTGCCCGAGCAACTTCTATTGCCTCAGATGGGTTTACATTGTTAGTTTATGAGTGAGTTGATGGCCTGGTGCATCTCAGACAGACTTTTTCCATCGGTATCAGACGCTGAGGGGCGGGACAAAGCGTTGGTATCTGATGACCTGGGAATGAGACGGTTTGTTCGGTGGCGACTGAACCACCTCATCTAATGATGCGTTTCACATTTAGCGACGCTCCACAATGACAACGGGTCCTTCCCACACTCCAAGAGGAGTGTTATTATGTCTGAAAGGCTCACTTGTTTGATATTTACCGTTTCTACTTTATTGGATTGAAGCAGTAAAAGTACCACCGGTGCTTTGTTTTGTCATCAGGATCAGACATCCTTCTTTTTGTAGTGACTAGTTGGTTATAAAAACATCCAAAGACAACATCATCAAGTTGAGGCACTCATAACTTATCTAAACGGCTAAAAAGATCCGTTACAGGGATGGAGGAATGCTGCCCACCACCTGGATGCTTACACTATTACGTCTAATTGTTTAACACCTGTGTCGCGTTACACAGGAAACACTGGGAAATAGCTGTCAGAAATGTGCACAGGCAAACCCACAGAGAGAAACTCAACCCATCCCAGCCACGGGAATGACACTCAGATTACCTCCCACTGAGACTACCGCTTGCCTCCAGCAACATTTAGACAAAGTGCCGGGATGCAAGCGCTCCGGTTTCACTTTCGGCGTTGACGTGACTGCACGCCACCGAGCGTCGACAAGCGCCGACTGGTTTCGACCACATTTAAAGAGTCATACATAACGTCAAGTGAGGACACCCAACACCACAGGATGAGATCCACCTCAGTTAGTCCACCTCCGTGTGGATCTGCAGTAATAAACTGACCAAATTTAATTAACCTGCGTGCCAAATGTGAAAATCTGATTTCTTAAAATATATTCAATGAATATTAAAAAACGTAAAACACAGGAAATCCTACACAGCATCACATTCAGTTCAACTCTATCTCGTCATAACTGGTGCTTCCAATAAGCAGATTAAGAGCTTTGAGAATCTCAGGACCTGTCGCATGTTTGAATTTATGCTGCTATTAAAACACGGCTTATAGTCCACCGCCACTCTAGCGGCTTCCAAGCTAAATGCCAGCATCACAACGCTGTTCGTTACCACCACACACACACACAGTGGAGCTGAAGGCAGTGTATTGAATGTATCGCCAAAGTCAATAGGATTCATGCGGGCCACTAGCACGCCTAAAACAATAAATCACGATCCAGCAAGCCATACAGAACATGTGCACAGACTGTAAATCAGATTACCCACCTGGCAATTGCTAAAAGGAACTCAAGTTTTAAAAAGGTGTTCATATCATTATCATCATATTCCAATCTACAGCATAAAACATGCACTTAAAGTGTTATTCAGCACAAGAATGAGACAGAGCTCTTGGTGCATCCTGGAGCTCGGGAGAGACTGGGGGGTGTCTGAACAAACCATGGAAACTAGAACAATGAAGGAAGGATTCTGTAAATGCGTGTGTGCGTGTTCTTTAAACAAACAAGCGAGATTATAGATTACAGCATGTGTATCCGTGTGTGCACAGGAGTAGAGCGTAGAGCCCTCCACAGATCTCGGCCAACCACCTTCTCTTGGCACCAGCTCTTCTTTTGTTGTGGTTCCCGTCAGAAACAAAATGATCCATATCCCGTCTGTTTAGTTGGAGCCCCAAACCACCGGTTCTCTTTGGGAACACTAAGATCTAACAACCGAGACCCAACACGGAGCGTCACACGCGGCTGCTCGACTGTCTCCGAATCCACATTAAAACCAAAGAAAGGACTCTGGAACACAGTGAGCTACAAACAAACACGTCTCACTCCGTCCTCGGAGCCGGGCCGGTTGTGCAACCCAGACTGTTTAAGGTCAATCTCAAATACAGGTTTGCTTCCAGGAAGGACGCACTGCAACGTCTTCCAAGCAGCCAAAATTACCATGGAGGGGTGACAGCGGGAAAGTATTAAACCCCCCTCAACGTTCACCATTAAATATAAAAAGATTACATCACAGCTTCTTAAGTGTAGTTACTGTATATTCAAGGTCGGGACGGTTTGACTTCAGACCTGTGATTAGTGTTGTTCACAGACGGTTTGGTTCAAACTCACACAAGGATCAGCCCTGCTGGAGAGTTTGCTTGTGTGTGAGTGGCATTCAGTCGAGAAGAAAACTAATCCTGATGCCAGATTTTTCACACTCACAATGGTATTTAAGATTTAAATTGCAGCTTTATCAAAGCTCCGGCCCAAGAGGCGGGAAATAAAGTGAGAAATAAAGTTGCAATTGTATATTCAGCACAGGTTCGTCCTTCGCTGCCTTATATTCTGTTGGAGTTCAATTCTAGTCTTTTCAAAGAATATTAAAGTGTGTGTGTGTGTGTGTGTGTGTGTGTGTGTGTGTGTGTGTGCGTGTGTGCGTGTGAGTGAGAGAGAGAAAGAGAGAATCCCAAAGGTTTAACAAAGTCAAAATTGTAATGAAAAAATTAATGTAGATAGTTGTTTTTTTTTTATTTTAGCACTCAAGCAGCCTTAATGAATCCAGGCCAAGGCCAACGACTCTATTATGGGATATTTCTGAAGTATATTTTCCACTTTGAAGCCAAGCGGAGCGGCATTATTCATGAACTGTAACTCCATTTCCCTCAAGACGGCGTTAGTGTAAATTTTGAGAAATACTTAATACTTACTTACTATATGCGAGAGTGGGATTTTAAATAAAAAGCTCAGATTTCGAGCTCTGAAAGAGGTTGTGAGCTGCAGCGCCGGCCGCGCCAAGCCTCGTTGTGATGTCAGAGCGGCTGTGTGGAGGCAGGTCCGAGCCTCTCCCTGTTCTGTGCTCCGGTATCAGGTGGTGCGCAGGCGTTACACAGGCCTGTCATAAATGCAAACAAGCAGGCAGGGAGGCTCAACTGCCTGGTTGGCTGACTGACCGACTGGTTAGTTAGTTTGGCAGATTAGCTGGTTGATTGACCAGCTTAGTAGGTCGGCTGGCTCACCCGCTCCTCCTGCACTTTTGTGGAAAAACGGGTCGAGGGCATTGTCTCGGGACAAAGAGGCCTTGAACGACCCACAACAAAAAGTGACATCAGCGCAGGGGAAAAAACAAAAACACTGCAGGGGAGCGAGGGAGCAGGGGAGGAGGACTCCCATGCCATTTCACTCAGAAGTGCAAGGAAGCTGATATCCAGCCCTTTTAAGCTGATGCATTATGGGAACAAACCGGTGACATGGGAGACGTTACAGCTGAAGCTCCGTCTTAATACTCCATGTCTCTCATTACACCAATGAACACACAGTAGGTCTACTATTCAGTGTAGCACATACTGAATATCCCAAGTTGATCATGCATGTCTGAAAAGACTGGTGACTTTAAATAAGGAACTCTAACTGTATGTAATGTTGAAACAGCTAAATTATAATATTCATTTTTCTTAATGGAGGCTAGTACATTTTATGGCTGACCCTTAAAAGCTTAAATTATATCCCAATTGTAATTATATTAATAACGGCGATTCATGACGTCCTGATAATCATCAAAACATGCTTAAAACTATTAGAAATGGCATCCAAAAATGGAAATTCACCACAATCTGTGATAAAAATCCTATATCATCCCGTCGCTTATTCTCCTTAATGGTTGAGGAACTTCTAATTCCTTCAAAACACAAACTTATTCAGGAAAAAAAGAAAAGAAATCACAAAAACACACCTGCTTGCCACTCCACGGTAATTCAAGATTTAAGTGCTGCACAGCCAGAGAGCCATTATTAAAATAAACCCGATCTGCCCAGCTGTCAACAAAGAACAAACTAAACTTCCAGCTCTAAACAGTGCAAATCCACTGAAGGTTAAGTGTCCTCACTCCGCTGGTCGTGGAGGGGCCTGCTGACAAGGATTGGCCATTTCTCCTTAATCTTGGAAGGAATTTTTCTGTTTTTTTCTTTCAGCAACGCCAGAAGTCCTCAGACACGATTACGAGAGGAGAAGAAGAAGAAGAAGGCAGGGAGACTGAGAGAAGAATGGAAGAGACGATGGAGAGGGATCAACAAGACGGCGACACAGACACGGAGTGAGACAGTCAGAGAGTGAGACTGTGGAGGAAGAGACAGATAATGAGAGCAGCCCCACCCCGACTCCAGCGAAAGCAGGTTAACACAAGCAAGCAGCCCGAGTTAACAAGCAGCGCTGGTGGCTGTTGAGGTTGCGGTTAAGTCTTATTTGCCTGCGTCTCCGCAACTGAAAGCTCCCTCAGCAACAAAGACGCCCATTGTGGGAGAGGAACAGGGCTTACATCCGAGCAGAAACGCTTCATGGATGTGGAGTGGAAACAAATCATTTGTCCACAGGGCAAATAATAATAATAATAATCATAAAAACATGGGAGAAAAACTCACTCTCTTCTTCGTTCGCATGAACAAATGATGCCGCTCTTGACAGAACGTCCAGTGGTGTCTCCATGCTTGGGTGCCTGAGGGGGAGACGCAGGTGTCTATGAGTACATCTCTACAACAAAGGGAATATCCGACAGGTGCCGGGTCATTACTGTGAGAGCTCCACAGGTCTGTCAACAGCAATCACAAAGCAAACCACCACCTATAAATCTGACAACACCAGAACCAGAGTTTGGATGAGACAGTAGCAAAATAACGTGAGGGAACTGTCTCTACACCTGGTTCCCTCAGTGTCAGAGTAATACATAGGTTCACATTTAATCTGAGTTATGAAGTGTCTGCTTCTCCAGGCGAGGCAAGGTCACAAACATCTTATGTATCTAGACATAATACAGCTTTCCTCATGATAACTTAGATAGCCCAGGAGGGATGGGAGGCAGAACTGGTGTTGGCACTGCACTGTTGAAACACTCAAACCTCCATTCTCACCATCGGGCATCAATAAAGTCCTGCATAAGACATCTTCTATCTCCAGACGTCTCCTTGCTTCCATTCATACAGGTTTCCATAACAAATATAAATATGTTTTTCTCTATAAAACATGACCTAAAATGCATAAATATTCCTCCGTGCATCAGTGTTTGTTGTTATGTTAATACAAGTAGTTAAACATGAACTTTCCAAATACCAGATATAACACTGTAACTTACAATTATTCTCACTATCAATCAATCTGATCATTATTTTCTCAGTTAATTGTTTGGACTACAGAAATGTCAAAACACAACACAAATGTTTGCTTTACTTTTTATTATAATAAAGAGTTCTGCATGATACCTGTTGCACTTTTATACATAAGTATGAAAGAAGGAGAATAATAAGCAGGACCTTGTTGTATTATTATGACCTTCTTGTGATATTTGGACTACATTTTTGGTTTCAGCATTCTTGGGGGGAGGGGGGTCTTTTTGTTTTGTTTTGTCCTCCAGTGTTGAGAGCCTATTTGTGGAGGAAAAAAAACGCTCCAGCGCGCTTCTCTTCCCTCTTTCTGCATTCCTGAGATACCTTTCCCTCATTTCTCCAGGAAAACGGCGTTTAGTACAAAACTCGTCCTGCAGCTTCGGGACTAAAACGTCAGTTGACGTTTGCAGCGTTGTTGTCCCTCGTCACGAGACTGGCGCGCGTGAAGAAATTCCACACGCTTATTTTACAACCAACTCGGGCAAAAAGGAATTATGTAATATTCTCCTTATTATTATTGTTGTTATAATTATTATTGTTATTATTATGAGGAGGAGTAGCCTAGTAGTAGCAGCAGCAAGTGCGTCCACGTTTATTCCCACCAGTGTTTGTATGAGGCTGACTCGCTGCTTCCTCGTCCTTTAAGAGGAAAACAAGACATCGCTGCTTGACAACTACACGTCCCCGGGGAGGGAAGCACGCGGCGAAAAGTTGGGGAAATTACATTTCAGCCTTTCGTATTTAATTTACACAATATTCAACAGCTGAATGAATTGGCACCGGTGGGAGGGGGGTTGAGAAAAGAGCGCACTCTCATCCTGCAACCTCGAAACAACGTCACACACACACACAACTTCACGTTTAAGCAGCACGTACCTCCTTCAAGCGCCACTTTGGTATCGTCCAGTGTGATAATATCCACGCGGAAAAAAAAGTGGACTCAAAAAAGTGAAGATGTGGCTGCTCTGCGCGCGCGGAGGCGCGAGACAAAGCTGCGGTTTAAACGGTGTCGTAGGAGGAGAGACAATAGCAGCGGAGCTGTCGGGACAAACTTGTAGACTAAAACGAGGAAGAGGAGGAGGAGGAGGAGGAGGAGGAGGAGGGGAAGGAGGAGGAGGGACGGCAGGAATGCCTGGAATGATGGAATTCAGTTCCTAGCAGGTGGTGAAAGTGAAGCGCGCTGATTGGCGGAGAGCTGAGGCGATGATATCAGCATATATTATGCAAAACGAGCCATTGCATCACATCCTCTGAGAGGCAGGCTGCTGTCACTGTGTTTACACACTGACAGCACACACATACACATTTATACTTCAGTAGTGCCTCTGAGCAAGGCAGTTAACCCCTCAGCTTAATGTCCACCTGCATTAATAAAGCTCCATATTAAATATATAAATGTTCACAGTACACAACATATAAACATGAATATTAAGACACTGTCGTGTCAGTAATTTATATATATATAATACATTACATCAAAGTGTGGTATAAATGTGTAACTGTCTTGTGTGTAAAGTGTTTGTGGATGCTATATAAATGGAAGTTATTAGGGCCTGAGCATGAAAGTAAAAAGAACCTAATGTTTTTGTAGAAATTATTATTCCCAAATAGGATCACATTTTTTTAGTGATTTTGGGTGCTCGAAGCAAGGGAATGGAGGGATTAATAAAATACATGAATGGTAAGATTAAAATAAGAAATAAGAAATTAAAATCAATAAGCAGGCAACGCAGATAAAATCGGGATATGCTTTCCGATAAAGTATCTTATCTCCTCTTTCCTGTCCGTTTGTCCTGTCAATCTAATAAAAAAATGTAAAAATATGTATATATATATATATAGTGGTTAATTTGTGTGCATGCATGTTAATATAGTCAGTTGGAAAAAACTAAATGAAAAAAACTGCAAGATACATACATAAAAAAATGTAGTATATTGCAAGTACACAAAATAATAACACATGGTAACTTGAGACTACTGTAGAATGATTCACGTTTCCATAACTGAAGTCATTGTTAAGTATGACTCAGGTGTAGTAGTGAACAAAAACAAGCGAGTACCAGGAAGTAACTGGTAATTTTACAACCGACTTAACCAGTTTGTATTCATGACAGCACTGAATACATTCAAATGCATTGTCAAATTGTAGGAAGGAAATTTACAAAAATGATCAATTAACATTAATTTTAGTGGCCAAATTGTTGTGTTTAATGTTTTTTTGTAATGTTTTGCCTCTTTATCAGAGGAGAACATTTTAACATGTCGTTACAAGAAATACACAGGTTAAAGTAATAACATTAACGATGAGTTTGTTCCATATTTGCTTTCCCGGTGTGTCATGCCACTGAATAAATCAGCACAATATCAGGACTCTAAAACAGACACTAAGTGCAGCCATTAGTGATGTCATTAATTACACGTCATTGATTAACGTAAAACTACTGGCTGAGAAAAAGCCTATAAACATAATTTAGGAAGGATTTCATCTGTACCTTTTATACTATTTGTATATTATATATTTTGCATAAAAAGTGAGGCATTATAATGTATGAATAAGTTTGTGAAGCCAGGCAATCCTAATTAAATGAATAAAACAGCCTAAAGAGAGTAAAACAAACATATCCTCTTCTATTATCACAATCAGTGGAGCAGCAGTGAGTAAACTTGGAAAAGTTTGAGTCGAGTTGGATGGTGATATCAAAAAACCTACATAGTTTTCTTTTTTCTTACATCATGGTCTCATTTCTTTGTGGATTTAAAATATGTAGAAAAAACATGCAATTAAAAAACAAAGCAATCGTATTCAAATGTTTAACAAACTGAAATAGACTACAGCAAGTATGGAAGACCTCCAGTTGTCAATATGACCTGCTCAAAACAATAAGGAACATTTGAATTTGTATGATAAAATAAATGTTATCACATTTTTTATTTTAGGAACGATGACATAAATATGGTACGGACCACAAAACTCCTGTTAAAACGTGATGAAAGGTTTGAGATCTTTGGTGAGTTGTCAGTCTACACATGAAGAGAGGTCAATAATCTCTCTCAGCACAATGAAAATAACCCACAGAAATATTCTCAATCTCGGAGCTGCCCGTCATCCGATTGACACAGAAAAAATGCAAAGTTCCAACACTATAATTCAAATGCCACCAAAGTCTTCTCTTCACCGTACTTGTGGTACTTGATGCCCGCTGTGTGTGGTTCTAGAGATAGCCGACTCAGCAGCTCCACACTCACTGTAGTCATTATGCAGCTCCATTAAATGTCAGCCATAACGTGTTCAAATAAAGCAGAAAGACAGGTTCCTGCTAAACAGACAGGTTCAGGACATCCGTGAGACAGACGGCTTCCGCCTCCAACCCTTCCACATCTTCATCAGTTTCTTGGTGCTGTACGACACCGTCTTCCACAAGCCTGGGGAGGACAAACAGCATGCTGAACGTCACCAACCACACTAGAAGAACACCGTGTCTACATTCAAACAGTTGTTAACACACAATGGCTTAACAAGGCACTAGAGATGTCTAATGCCCTGCTAAAGGAATAGCTTGACATTTGGGAAATACGTTAATTGGCCGTTTTATCTGAGAGTTTGATGAGAAGCTACCATGTTTACGTCTTGACAGTGGATAAGAAGCTGCAGCCAGCAAGCAATGAACTGGTAACAGGGTAAGAGGAAGCCCCAAATACACAACTGTCTAAACGATTCCTTTAAGGGAGCAGCAAATCAGCCTTTACTAATGAAACAATGCTTAAATGTAGGATTTCCCCCAAAATAGAAAACAAAGAAGAAGAGAAAGTGCCTACCAGCTGTAGCGATGCCTTTGATACTCTGTGTTATACTGGAGGATTTCACAATAGATGAAATACCTGAGGATGAACAAAAACATGCACAAACATGCGATTACACAACAGCTAATACATCATCACCCTGAAATATGATGAATTATGGTGTAACACAAAAGACTCCATTAAAAGATTGATTGTTTGCTATTTACTTTATGTGTCACAACTTTCAATCAATTTCAATCCTTCAACATTAGACATTAAAGAGCTACACCCTCAAATTGTCCTTAAAAGTGACATTGCTCAATCTAACAAGGGTGTGACACACAAATGTTGAATATGTTGATTCAAATGTCCCACTATCTCAGACAGCACCATTTGGGAAGCATTAGGAGGGATGTGCTCCAGAATATAAAATCAGATTAACTGGCCTCAAATGTGAAAATGACCTCGACCTGATCTGCTGCACCATGAAAGTAACTAGCTTTGTACATTATATTTTATTTTATTTAATCGAACCCCCACAGCCAATTAAAGACGCTCTTCCCAGTGACAAGGCTGTGCTACATGACAGGTCGGATGATGGAGATCTTTAGGTGCCGATGGATGACAGGTTTATTTGATCTACTACTTAAGTTTTCCTATCCATCATAATCAGAAACCTAACTTCACATCCACAGCATGAAATATCAGCCTTGATCTGCATCTCAGATTGGATTGAGTGAATATTAATGAAACATCTGAGTGATGACTCGTCTCGTCCACCTCTCCCCACTATTTTACATCCCTAAAAATCGCTCTGTGTGTCCGAACCTTGTTGGACGACGGCTCCACAGTCTGGGTCCTGAGCCACCTGCAGCAGGATCTCCTCCACGTCTCGGTTTTTCCCCGGGGGATCGACCAGCTTTGTGATCCTCTGCTGGAGGGTCCGAGGCAACGCCATCAGCTGGACGAACTGACCCTCGGGGCTTTTGTCGACCTGCAGGCACACAAACAAGGATTCATGAACAGAGATAAATACAGTCGGATACTAGAGTACGATACTCTTTCCCAAGAGCTCCACAGCAAAACATGTTACTCACACACATCGGAACACTCCTCACCACTTATTCCTGTTTTTCCAGGATGCTGTGATGAGTATGTCGCTGGTATAACAGGGAGTGGTGGTAACATTTAAAAATAATAAAAAAACAGGAGATGAAACGTTAGGCCAATAAAACAGAAAGGAATATGTATGGCCATTCACTGTGCAAACATAGACACCTTTTGTTGTAGTTAATACGTTATGTTGCACAGGTAACACGGCAGCGTGCCAAGTCAGTCACACCCTGTTTAAAGTTTACTACCAAGTCTGAGCACACGCTGAACTTTTCAGCTCAACGCTGTTTTCCTGTTTGACCCTTTCACACATCACATTACATCAAGTATCACATTTTTATTTCACATATATTTGGTCGAGCCAGTTGTAGAATATCTGTTTATGGAGGGTCACTTCGTAAATCCACAAATGTTGCTTTTGAGGAATTTTTACTCACAATGTCACGTATTGATTTTGGCCCACATGTAATGAGATATGAGTGACAAGGAAAAATTATTTGATGTGCAAATTAAATAAATTTGATAGACCAACCTCCACCAGTCCCCACAGCCATGTTGCTTTTTGAATTACGTAAAGCAGCAAAATTAAGAACTGACGTTATTAACTTGTCAGAGAAAGCAGAACTAAACTGCCGCTTCTTAAATAATCAATGAAGTTATGCATCTTAAGGTCAAAATGCACTTCAAGTGAGATAATAAAACTGTGTTTGTGTTGGGAGCGTGTGTGTGTTTTACCTCCAGTTTTCCTTGTTGGGGTTTGTAGACCACTTGAGGACAGTCCCGGAGGATGTTGCTGTACAGAATCCGGAAGTGCTGAATGTTGTCTTTGACGATATTGGCCACCTTGGATTTATCTTCTCCGATCACCATTCTAAAATCCCCTGAAGACACACAGACATAATATATTTACTTCACAGGGTTTTTTTAATCTTTGATGTAGTAAGAGGAGACAAGATAAGCCTTTATTGATCCCAAGAGGAAATCCAGGTGTTGCAGAGGTTGAAGGTTATAAATTCAGGTTTTATACTCCTTTCGTGTTCAGTCTCCTGTGTATGTGTGGTAGCATCACAACACATTACCTTCTGCAGGTCGGAAAACAACATGTGAACTGCCCCTGCTTTGCTCACTAGCACATTCTTAGCATGTAAACATGTCCATGCTTCCACATTAATTGATCTGCTTAGATTTCATGTCACTTCATCTGTACAAATCAACCAGATTAACTGTGTCTTTGGGGCACTATAACCATCCCCACCGTCTATTTACTTTCATTCATACACCAGAAACTGACTCAGTACCCCGAATACAACACAGAACAGACCATTGGTATAAAGAAACCAACACATTGGATATTAGTCATTCTGCCCTCTTTGATTTACAACAGTAAGAAGTGTGTTTGTATGTGCGTTATCGGGAGAGAAAGAACAAAAAGGGAAATTATTTTCATGTCTAAATCTAGAACTCATCTCAGTATAATTAACAAGTGATTTGGTAAGTTTCTGTTGAGGCATGCATGCTTAGAAATGTGTTCTTGCTGCTGTTGTAGTTGTGCGGGGCTAGTTACCGGCATAAGAAAGACCAGCTATCTGCAGGAATAGGTCCTCCTCGGTGAAGCTCTCTGGCAGCATGAGGAAGGAGGCGGTCACAGCACTCTTCAGGTTGGCTACCAGAGCAGCACGGAGCTTTCCATTCTCATTCTGCACCAGCATTTTCACCTGCGTGCAAACACATATGAACGCACACACAAGTATGAATGCATACATTTGCTGTCTTGCATGCTTTTTTTTAAGAATTCATGTCACAGTTTCAATGTATTTAAATAATTGTGTCAAAATCAAGGAAAACATTTGACTAGTTTGACAATAAATACAGCACAATGAATTAATCATTTACACAGCTCAGTTTTTCTGATTGATCCTAAACATTTATTCATGATACTGACTGGTTTGTGAAGGCGTCCAGCAACATACATGGTCTTCCAGTGCATCAGGTCATCTATGAGAGAGTCTGTACTAATCACACCATATTTGATTACCTGAAAAGAGGAGGAGAAGGTCATTAAAGTATGAAGTTAATAAATTGTGGCCAGAGAAAAAAATAAATAAACCAATCTTAGATAGAGTTTTAGGAGACAGAGATCAAGGCAATTTCTGTTAGCCATAAGTTTTATGATGAGAACTGGAAAACCTTGTCACAAAAAAACAAAACTAAAATATAAAAAGAAAATGAATGTACCCTCCCGTCCACGGGCACCAGGGCGTTGTAGTATACCGAAGCCCCGTGTTCGTTTTGCACGGAGCTGATGGTTGTGGGTCCGAGCAGCTTGAGGATGGAGTAGTGTTTGCGATTCTGCAGCAGGTTCATGGTGTGCCATGTCACCGGGTCGTCCACCGCAAACACAAAGTCCAGCATATTCTTCTGCATATATCAAAAGTGTAAAACACAATATTGTTAAATTCTAACATTTAATAATGTAGCTCATTAATGTCTAAATAAATGAAGCTGAGCAGATTGTTATACAGAAAAAGAGCTTTGTTTGACTGAATGTTAGATTGTTGGGACAGAAAGTTATTTACTGTGTTCCACAGAAACCGACTCATATAAATGTAGTTATTTGATATCAAAAATCCATAATCATAAAGTGAGATTGAATTATAATTGATCGATATGATTGATCTCCCCTTTCATGTACTAATACTGAACCCAGCTCCAAACTTTATCCACGTTTCGCTGTTTGTGTGCGAGACTGAAAAACTGCAAACCCCTGTCACATTGGACACCGAGACACACAGGAAGTAACACAGTGAGTTGGACGAGTTCAACAGGGACGGGGTTCACTTACCTCCATTTGACCTTGGTTTGTCCCGTGTTGTTTAAACACGCCAGACCCATAGGCAAAAGCTAAACTAATGTCCTGAGGAAACTGTGATAAAATCCGCCTGTAGAGCACGCCGGTGCTGTGCAAAGTCGATAGAGACATTTTTAACTAGCTACTTTACAGCAACAACACGAGTCGTTATGAGCGGAATAGCCGACTAAATACAGCGTAAAGCGAAGTTTCTGACGCAAAAAGTGAGAGATACATTTCAGACTGGAAGCTTCGTTGCCTATACGCACGACAACCGCCACTGAACAGCACCGAAATTGCGACTTTTATCGTTTAAATGCGTTCATCGCATCAGTTTTGGGTCAGGCTTTAGCCAGCTGTGTACCTGACAGTCGCTTGGAATTGACGTCACGGGGCGCGTCGCGGGCGCCGCGAGACTCACGGGAAATCGAGTCCGAGGAGGAAGGTGCGCAAACTGAGCCGTTAAACGCCCACGTAAAGAATAATGGGTGAGTTTCTTAGCACGTAGCTACGTCTATGAATTAATACATCCGTGAAATGTAAACGGGTCAACACACTGCTGCATTTAAATAATGTTTTAATTAAATTCAACAGCTCTCAATTTAGCCAGCAGGGGGTGGTTTTAGACCAAGTTTAGCTAACCATGGAGTCAAGCTAGCTTATTTGTGTTGGTGGTAGTGTACAGAGAAAGTCAAAAGGGAACATATTTTTAAAAATAAATTAGGCCTTTATGTCCCTAATTAATAAATTAGGCCTTTATGTCCCTAATTCTATCCTTTTGACGTAATGCATTTATGTTTGTGTATTACACACTGACACATTTAGCTTCCTCTCTCCTTTTTTCAAGGCATTGTAACACTTGAAGTGCTACTTTAATAATCATAAAAGCCAGTTATTGTTTGTTTTGTTTTTTAGAAAAAATAGACTTAAAAAACCTAATTGGCCATTCAACTAGTTTCATTTACTTTATCCTCTATCAGCAACATAAGCAATATGTCTGGAACTTATTATGGGATTGTCAGGAGTAGGACAAATATAATCGACTTTGTAATTTACATGAGTCATCTTTAACCCAGTGAATATTGGGCTAATATCAGTCGTAAGGAATAAAATTATAATTTTCAATATATATACTCCATCATGTAAATGTTGAATTAATGCTAGACTCTGGAGAAGTACATTACTCCATATGCTTTCTGCTAGCCTCCAGCTAGTTCTTACTGTGCTTTATAATCAGTGTATAACCATGTCCTTATAGGAGAAGTGATAGTTTAACAGCAGGTTCAGTGTTTTTTCACACTCTACCAACATATGTAAGTCCAATATTCACTCTCCTGTTAGATTTGGTTTGCTTGCTCAGGCTCTTCTCTCTCGAAGGAAATGTCTGACTCTTTAGCAGCTACGTTCATCAGATCTAGTGGCTAACTCCGTGTGTCTTGGTTGATAAGGTCCGTCAGGGTCAAACAAAACAGTAAAGATGTAGGCCGTAAACCGAAAAGGTTTTGTAGATCTGAGGGTGAACTGCAAAGCTGAATGATAACTAACTTTTTGTCTAACAGTTGGCAAACACTTGCTTATTTAGTGTCGGGCAGATATGGAGCAACATCAGCATCAATTTGGGGTCATGGCAAAATGCACTCTTCTTTTAGCTCTCTTTTTAGTCTCTACCAAGTGCTGAGAAAAATATCTGTTACACCAGCTAGTCGCGACTCGACTCTGGCAGCCGTTTGGGGCTGAGCACGTGGTGTACAGTTTTTTTTTTAGGGAATTTTCATCAAAAACAGCTGCCTGATGTTGTCAAAAATGACACTGTGATGATGTGAGTGTGAACCGAACCAGCTACTGTAAACAATAAAGAACTGAAAGATATATCAAATATCTTTCATGCATGGGGCATGAGGCATGCAAAGAAGAAGAATACACATTTTCACAGATTTCACAGCTTTTTTTTTTGTTTGTCTTTAAAGCAGTCCACCACTTGTCTAAGCTAGTGAAGCAACGTGGTTGCGAGCACGTAGACTGGAACTAAGGCTTGTAAATAATAGTGCTAAATATCGCGTGTGAATCTTCCCATCACACCTCAATCTTTCCTCACAGTGTTTGTGTGGGCCCGCGTGAAAACTGGGGCTGGAATGAAAAAGAAGGTTTCTTTGTACAATTATTTAGTTTGGAACCAGCATTAATCAATATTTGTGGTGATTGCACATTGAATTTCTTATTTGAGGTGATTTGGCCAATGTTTCTATCTGATGGATTAGTCTGGAAGTGGCACGTGATTTACAGTTATCGCCTTGAGTGTGTGGCCGCCTCAGGAACAATTCATTTGAATGTCAGCAGCTTCAATGGTACACGTTAGCAAAGACCCAGACAGCAGTAATCTGTATAAACTTAACTAGTCCATCTAGTCTTAGTACACAGGAATATCAGGCATACTGTATTATGATAAAACCACAAGAAGAGGAATACTGATGATCGTGAATCCTGCAAATCCTCTGAGGCAAATTATAGCTCACCTGATAGTAATACACCAGCTTTCATATTATACATGATGTGTATAACTACAAACAGATACACACACACACACACACACACACACACACACACACACACACACTAGGAGAATCTTTTCAGCTTTCCATGCCTGTTGCCATGGAGATTGCCATTGCTGCCCAAGCCTAGTGACGGAAACATCAAAAGAAAATGCACCATTAAGCACACACACACACACACACACACACACACACACACACACACACACACACACACACACACACATGTATGTTGATGCACAGCTGCTCCAGGCCCCCACAAGAAGAGACAAACCGAAGCAGCCACTTTTATTTACTCCACTGAATACGGGAGTCAGAAGCTGAACCGGTTAGTAGCACGTGTTCGGTCCTTGAATGACAATGTTGATATTAATAGTGGCTCCACCAGTTTGAATCTGAAATAGCTTAATTTCATTTGTAATGGTTCAAATGGTTAAATTGATATGTAGATTTGACTGTGAGGAGCCTACCGAAGAGCTTTTTTGTAAAGTTAATTGTTTTTTTCATGTTTAATTTGAACACTTCCATTTGAGTCTCATGAATGTTTGATGGTGCTGTCCCTGTAGTATTTAGCATATTTGCTTTAAAAAAAAAGGAAATCAACGAGGCTCCTGTTGATTAATTTGTGGTAATGGGGGGGTTGTGGAATGCATTGGTGTCCACATATTTTTGGTGATGTTTTATCTGCAATAAAGCCAAGTTGCAATATGCTGTTTTATTGAAATTCCTGCTGCATCGCCACCCTGAAAAGCTTTGCTGTAACGGCTGCAATCACTTGATGCTGCAATTACTTGTGTTCATAAGCCCCACCCTCTATCATCCATTCTCTCTGGGGGGGAGTTATCATCGTCACTCCCAAATCCCTGCTGTGTTGAGCTTTGAATATTAGTGATGTGAATAACAAGGTGTGAGTCTAAACATTATATATCAACGGTGGTTATTCTGCATTCATAACATTTATAATGCTTGGGGGTATCACTAAATCGTTGCTTCTATCTCTCCTTGCTTGCTTGGTGTGAACATCCCACAGTACTGATACATCATTCCTGTAGTTATTTTCTTATCATCCTGTTCTTCTTGTTGCCATGACAGTTTTGAATCTTGAATTTTGTGTTGTGCCTATAAATGTACGGTACAACTAGGCGTATCGCAAAAATATCAGCATCAGTCGCCTCAGCACTGCAACACATTCCGCTGAGCGTCTTGCTGTGTGTAAATGCGTACGGGTGGCGTGCACACGCCTGGATAAATGGTGTTTTGGGGGATTTGCTGCAGATATCGGGAGTCGTGTGTGTGGGTGTTTTAATCTTGTTTTACCATTCATCCATCCACATGGCACCGTTAAAGTTCACTCAGAGATCTTTTCACAGAGCTCGACTGAATCAACATTATTCCCTAAAGTAGCTTCAAAAGCTCGGATAGATATTTGGTTTGTTCTCGCTTTTAATGAGTCATAGCATTGAAACTCATTTTTAATGGAAGAGGCACAGTGAGGCGACTTCTGTGTAAGTCCTTGTGTCAAGGCAGAACTAGTAATTTTATTTTATTATATAACCCTGGTGTTTCCTGGGTTAGCCCCCATGTGTTTTCAGTTAACCTGCCGCTGCATCTGAAATTACTGCCATTTATTCACCTTGATGCTTGAGTATTGGCTTCCCCGATATAGTCATTATAAAATGTATTTATTAATTCATTTATTAATTGAATAACATTAGGAATTTGGAGTGCTTGCCCTAGGTCGCAGCATGTATTACACCATGTGCATGTGCAGCCACCGTCGACGCCAGATGTGCAAAGAGCTGTTCAGATTTTTTAATGGATTATCTAAATTGAGCCAGTGAAGCCACAGGAGCTTTGACCCTGCGTACTCACCCACCCGCACTCGGATATCTGCAGCAAATCCCCCAAAGCAGCATTTAATCAGGCCTGGGACATAGACACATACTGACACACACACACACACACACACACACACACACACCGACAGTAAAAAATCATGAAACGTGAAAAGACCCTTACTCCAACAAGCATACTGTTTTATATTCTAAAATTCTCAAGCCCATCTCCTGATGAAGTAGGATCACATTAATCATTGTATTTCTGAATTAATTAGTGTTATTTAATGTTTTGATAATGATTTTAGTCATTTGTGCAAATTGAAGGGGGGGGGGGTTAAAAACAATAATTAATAATTAATTCAGGCTGAAATATTCATTCAACCTTCTTAGCCTCTTATCACAAATATTACAATATACAGTATTTATCATATTCATGCCTAGAGGTATCTTGCACTCTTAAATTGGACCATAACATTTCACCTATCTAGGTAGTTTAATACACTGTACCTTCACACAGTCTATCATTTACATCTACAGACAAATTTGAATGTATGTTTCAAACCTTAAAAGTAGCATCTTTCTTCTTTCCTTACAGGCTAGCGTTACATTGGTTTCATTATTTGGCTATTTATTTACATTATTTGTATGTTATTGAGCAACCACTGAAAAAATGTCCAGTGTCATTAGGATGACTTTAATGATTGTTTGTACTTGTCTTTATTTGTTAAGTGGAGGCGTGTTGGTTGGTGTGGCGAGGATGTTGCCCTACTATAAATGCTGCAGTGTGTCTTGGTCTTCTGACACAAATTGCCACTGTTTAATCTTTGACTCCGTCGCCTGCCTATTTCCACGCACACACGTGTGTTATATAATGTTTGGAAATGTGCTATGTGTCGTGTATGTGTGTCATGAGACATGTAGGCCAGGATAAGCTTAGGATGTCTCCACATTTTATTAAACTGCAGCTCTATGAGTCACTCGGCTCTCTTTCTGGTTGACTAAACACAGTGACCCCCCCCACATCACCACCCCACCACCCCTCCCCCTCACTCATCGTGACCACAAATGTGCATGCACTGACATGCCTCTCTGGACATGTTGTTTATTTTTGTGACAAGAAAAGTGGCTTCACCGTTTTTCTGTCATTTGCACATTTTGTGGATTTGGATGCACCCTAGATGGGTTGGCATTTCATAGATTTTACATTTCTGTAGCAGTCGAATGTTCAGCTGTTAAACCCTTAACATGAGGAGTGAATAGAACAGGAGTGCTGTTGGCTGATAGAATACAGTGCAATATTGTGCACTGTGCAGCTATCTCATTCCTAAAAGATATGAGTCGCTCAAAAATAGCTGAGGTTCATTAGAGATATGGCTATTTGAGTGATTGAGAGTACAGCTGAAAGCAGCCCTTCAATGGCAGAAAGGTCAATGAATACATTTCCATCAATTGAGATGGTGTCAGTGCTAGAAAGGTGTTCACTTCCAGAAACCTCCGTACTTGAATCTGAATAAGATGTTGAATCGGAGAATATTCTAAATTGATGAAGACTGTACATCCTTTAAGGAACAATTCCCCATTTAAGACAAGATGGAGATACTGAAGGTCTATATGTTCTTCTACTGCAGTCTTTTTTTCTTTTTTTTCTTGTGCAGTTCAGACGTGTGTGAGATATTCTTCCCGCTTGAATAATCTCCTTTCTGCCTCTTTTGTCCCGTCATTTTCTGGCTGTTTTTTTTTTTTTTTAAGTAAAGCTTGGAGCATCACACAGTGCAGACGCAGCCTGCTGCTGCTGCTGCTGGCATTTAGGGGAAGTGCTCTTCTCATGCCTTTGAATGGTGACTGCATAATGAAGCCAGGCAAAGGCAGGAGATATCTGTTTATGAGTAAGATGTGAAAAACAAAATAATGTGACGTATTAAGTGGCGTAGCAAAGAAACATGCTTCGTCATCCATGTTTTTGAGTGTTTTGCAAGGAAGTTGCAATTCTCTGTTCAAACTGGTGTTTAGTCATTATAGAAACCTTTCATGTTGGTATCCTTTGATTGCTGCTACTTTACATGCCGAGGCTACAAAGCACAAATTATCACGAAAATCTTACCACATGAATAATAATCCTATTACTGAGATCAAAAGATACAATCATACATATCACTATAGGTTCTCAGGCTTTGCTACACTTGGTCAGCCCCACCATTCCCTCCATGTGCTGCTTCGATTGTATTAAGGAGCAACACGTTCCACTGAAGGGAAGCATAAATCACTGCCCTTGTCCTCTCCTTTCTCTGTTTTTCCTGCTGTCTTCGACCGATGCTTCTTCACCTTGGAGGTTTGAATTACAAATCAACCCTGCGTCAATTATGGCACATGCTTTTTAATGGGAAAATATTGGAATAATCACATTCTCGGGTTTGCTCAAATAAATGTAATCAGCACTGTCACATGAAACCACAATGGCGGGAAAAAAAGGGATTAGGGGAAAGCAGGTTGAGAAGGAGGATGGAAGGGTGTCGGGAGGAGGAGGTGGGGCTTGCAGAGCAGGGTGGATGGTGTTTCCATCTCTGAACTCCACCTTATGCACGCTCGCAGGAAAAGCCCTTTCAGTGGCTGCACACGGCACGCAGCGCTACAAGGCTGCAGCACGACACGCACACGTAGTCTATGATGTAGGAGGATGATGACAGGAGAGAGGAGGAGGAGGAGGCGAGGGGGGGGATGGGAGAGACAGCCAGTGAGCGTGCCGAGTGAGAGAGCGAGAGGAAGAGGATAGAGGGAAAGGGCGAGATAAGCAGAGAGAGCAGCATCTCTTGAGCGTATTCAGCTCGCAGCAGCTCAGGAGGCAGGACGGCAGAGCAGAGGGGGGAGAGCACCTGCACCTCACCGAAGGGGGCGACAACACACCTCTCTCTCTCTCTCTGATACACACTCTCACGCGTCACACACACATTTGTGAGGAGGCGTGAGGCTCAGGAGGAGGAACACCACGTTCACGCACACTCTTTGCTGGCTTAGCTGTGCTTTGGAGAGCTGTCTCTTGAAGACTGGACCAGAGCTTAATCCATCGCTTCATCCTTCCCGCCTGTTTTCTATCCACCCACCTCAGAAGCAGCTCTCCGTCACCCGCCGCTCGATCACTTTGGACTGGTTGGCTCTCTGTCATTCATCTAACCTCTGACCAGTGTGTTTCCCTGTAACCATCTCTGCCTGTCTCTGCTTTCACTCCATTCAGCCAAGAAATCAAGAGACACACTGAGACGGACTGAGAGACCGACCAATCAACCGCAATCATGAACTTCCTCCGACGCCGTCTCTCTGACAGCAGCTTCATGTCCAACCTGCCTAACGGCTACATGACAGACCTCCAGAGGTCGGACCCACCTGCTCCTCCTCCCCCGACCGCCACCTCTCCGTCTCAGCAAGATGCACCCTCGGCCACGGCGCCCGCCCCTGCCAGGTCCCCGACCAAAGCTCCAGCACCGTCCCAGACGCCCATCGGCTCCCCCGCAACTCAGGAGCGCCGTTCGAACCAGCCGGCTCAGCCGCCTCAACAGACCCAGTCCTCCTCCGGTGGTTCCTCTGGCTTCTTCAGCTCCTTCAGCTCCATCACCAACGTGGTGAAACAGACAGCAGCCGGGTTCGTTGAGCAGTCTGCTCCCTCTGCCTCGCTCTCCAAGAAGTTCAAGATCCTATTGGTCATTGATGAGCCCCAGCATGAGTGGTAAGTGTTAAGACACAAGTGACTTTAATGATGGTTGGCCAGCTGACTGATGGGAAGTTTGTTGGTTTTGTTAGATGGCTTGTTGTTTCTGATTATTTCTTTTGGCACACCCTTCGTATTTGGTGGAGGAAACATTCAGTTTGTAGTCAGCCAGAAGGAATATGATTCACTGTTAATTTGAAAAAGCTAACTTGAGTGTGGGTGTTTTGGCCCAACGCTGACAGATACGTGCGACCGCGATTGATTTGATTAATCTTAAAATTAATTCTTAAATCCTTTTTTGTTTGTGTTCTATGTCTTAAAATGTGTTCTCTTCTCTCACCAAAGCTGCTCCCAAAATAGAAACACCTCTATTAATCTAAACGGAGAGCTTTTCTCTGTGCTTTGTATTCACACATCCTCATCACCCAGCACTGTCACCTGCCTCAGTTTTTATGAGACCCTTTATGATGCTTTTTGTCATGCATATGTATGCTAATGTCTGCAAGTGAGTGTTGGAGAACTATGACTAAGTGTTTCTTCATCCCTTGACAGCGCAAGTTGGCTTACAGGATATTTTCCTTTGCTATTAACTCATACATCATAGACTGACATAAAATAGCTCTGAATAAAACATCACAAACATCACAAGTGAAATGGAAGCTCTTGGCTGTGTAATAATGTTGCTATCGCTTTTCTGTTCCTGCAAATCACATTTCAGGCTATAAAAGGTTGTGTGTGGATGTTGATGATGGATTTTACAGCCATTCATTGCTGTCATTATCGCGGTGTAGCTCCATCTTCTCGGCCCTGTATTGGGTGGTGATGTGATTACTCTTTTTTTTTTTTTTTTTGACCTTTGGAAATTTAATGGACGTTTTGGAGCGTTGTTATGTAGCAATTATTGTTGACTACACCACATTAAACGTGTGAGTGTACTGTTGTAAACAAGAAACAATGTAATATGGTACCAAAACACCATAGCAGAAAAAAAAGCTTTTAAGCCAACAAGGGCGAGAAGTCCTACATTATTTCAACCATCATCAAAAATTTGGACATAAATGAGTTCAATGACAGATGAGCAAACACAACCAGCTGAAGACTGTGGGATATTGGTCAAAAGTGAGATTGATATTGGTTTGTTAACTTTGCATGGTTCTGGAGATACTGGCGATATAATGTTTGGAAAATGCATCTTGGTAGTTGCAGATATTGTAACGTTAAAGTTCAGTAAATCTTTATATGGATATATTTGAACGTGTTTTTGTGTCGGGCTGCAGCGGGTGTAGTGGGTAGCACTGTCGCCTCACAGCAAGAGGGTTCGATTTCCGGTTCAGGTTCCTTCTGTGTGGAGTTTGCATGTTCTCCCCATGTTAGCGTGGGTTCTCTCCAGGTTCTCCGGCTTCCTCCCACAGTCCAAAGACATGCAGGAAGGTGATCGGTTAATTGATGAATTGCACATTGGTGTGAATGTAAGTGTGAATGGTTGTCTGTCTCTACATGTGATGGACTGGCATCCTGTCCAGGTGAACCCTGCCTTCGCCCAATGTCAGCTGGGATCGGCTCCAGCCCCCTGCGACCCTGAATACTGGATGGATGGATGGATGGATGGATGGATGGATGGATGGATGTTTTCGTGCCGTTGTAGCAGAAACATAGTTGGAAACAGGAAACCTTCCGTGTGGAGTTTGCATGGCCTCCCTGTGTCAGTGTGGTTTTCCTCCGGTTTTGCCACATTCCTCCTACGGTCCAAAGACATGCAGGATATGTTAATTGATGACTGATGCATTATGCATGTGTGTGGATGGATGCACGAGTGCTGAGGTTCCTCTACGCTGTACTTACCGAATGTGACTGGCAGCGCTACATCGTGGTAATCCCGTGTCTCTGGCTGTGAGTGTTTTTCGGTGGCTTATGATTGGATGGCTGCCAACATCGTGATGCAGCGATGTCTGAACGTGAGACACTGCAGCTTAGATTCAGAGAAGAGGCACTTCAATGCTTGGCTTTACTGAATGAATATGCAATGACCACACATCAGTATTGGATATATATGTGGATATAATATTTGTTTTCAGCCTCTGGTGATTTGATTTGTAAACTGTCAAATTTGAGTGGAAACAGATTAAGAGAGGTTTGTGTTTACTCCCACTTTACACCTGCCAACATAGCCAGAGAAAACATCCGAGCATGGATTCCTAGTTAGCTTCCTAGTTTACAACCATTGTGTTGTAAAATCATTGTCGTGGGTCGTTGCTGAAACCCCTCATGGCGTCTGACAGTCATTTTAAGGGAATTGTAACCACTAACAATGCGGTTAACATTTATGAGACATGCTCATTATGAATAGAAATTGGCAAGCTTCTGAAGTGAGTGTGCAGTAATGGGTAATTAATAATACATTATAAATGTTTTATATAAAAGAGACTGCTGTAAAGTATAATGTGTAGATGTAGCCAAAGTAGAAATACACCTTTAGGTTCTTGCAAAATGTCTGCCACATCTTTGCCCAGGTCCACACTACTAAACTTTGCAAATGTAAACATGTTGCAAGAGATTAATATAACATAACATTTATGAAACGGAATGAAATGAATATGCCACTTCCCTCCCATTTAGTTTAGTTTAGTTCACTGTATGGGACTTGCAGACTGAAATTCCTTTCCAAGCAACTGGAGGCATTCTGCTAATGTAATTGATTTTCAGCTCGGTAAAGAGTGACGCCTGAGACTCTCTGATATAACTTGTTTGCCTTCGCTGGCGTCTGCACAAATACAAATCGTTTAAAAGTTGTTGTTGTTTTTTTTTAAGATAGCATGAAGCCTGCAGCCAAACTTTTATTAGTTGATCCTCATCGTTTTGGATCTTCTACCCATCATGTCATTTCGAGAGCATATTTGATTTAGGTTGCGATCAGTTTGAGGGAACAATTCTACTTACTTCTTTACATTACATTTAATACTACTATGACTTCCTTGCATCATTTAGAAACTTTGACAGCCCCTCTTGAAATGTGTATTTGTGTTTGGCTTATAAACCATTCATAAATATATCTTTCACTCTGGGAAAAAACACTTAAGGGTCTAATACAAACAGATAATATAAACAGAGCCATTTTACACAGAGAAATCAAGAATTTGTTCTAGTTGTGAACTGGTTTATGTCCAATCCATCACAAGTAAAGCCCCCAAGGTTATCAATTCCTTTTATCAATGCATGCATGTTTTTATGACAGTTGCGCGTTGCAAAAATGCCTGCGTCATTACATTCAACTCTGCGTGTTGTCTGTGCAGCTGGAAACTTGGAACAAGAAGAAGCTGTGTTGCGCATTTCTTACCTAGACGTAGGCTCACCACAGAAAGTATTTTTACCAGGCAGGTGGTTTCTGCCTGGGGGAAATTGTTAGGTCCATTTCCTCTGTGGCTCTAGGTTGGCTTGGAGCGGCTCCTGGACGTCACCGATTGCTGTGGCCATGGACTTCGAGCTTGCTGTGCCCTCTGCCTGCAGGGAGGGACAGGCACCTGCTCCCTTTATTTGGGCATGTTGAAATGTTATTCAGCAGACATTCTACACTGTGTTAATAATAATGAAACGGCTGCGTTGATGCCGAAAAAACCTGCGTTGGCCTACTTTTTCCCCACACACAGAACATTGGAGCTCGATAATGAACACAAATTAATGACAAGCAAACTTTGATGAATGGATTGATAGAAAGTCTAAAAGAAAAAGACATTTTATTAATATTGGTCATTCAAACCTGTCAAATTCAATTAAGTGGACGATAGAGGCAATGAAGCGTGTATTTTCTCTTGCTCTGTCTGTCTTCATTTATCCCTACTGTATAGGACCGCCATTCACCTTTTTCCCCACAATTTTTTCTGATTGCTTAATTGAAACGTAGCTTTCTAAATCCCCCTAAAGTTTGCATTTTGAAATATATAGGTAAATTAAACATGCAGTGACAAATGTGCTCTAAACAACCCTGGCATCCCCTTTTGCTCGCAGTTATGTAAGCGACCTCAGTTATCATCGACTCTCTCTGCATCCGACGACTTATTCTCTGAGCTCTCGAATATATCGACTGTGCTGCTATGAAGGCTTACTCTGACTGTGCCACAAAAAGAGACCACAATGGGAGTCCAGCATTAAAGCCGCGTGATGAAAGTGTGAACGTACGTTGCAGGCAATTCAGGAATACGAGTGTGTGCGTTTGAGCAGCCTCGTGCAGTCCTTATGTAACAGACCCGAGCCCACTGAGGTGGATGAGGTGGATGAGGGAAGAAACAGTGTCCTCCAGGGCCTTTCAAGGTGATATGGACACAGAGGGGAGGATGGAGGAAGATAGAGGGAGCAGATCTGGGAATCTCCCTTTATCGGATATCTATGTGACGCCCTTTCCCGCTTGTCTTGCCCTCGCTCTCTCTCTCTCTCTCTGTCTGTGTGTTTTTCTCTCTGCCTCTTTCCTCTTTGCTTCCCCCTCTCTGCCTTTCATCATGACAGTCTCTCAGTTTGTGGCTCCAGAGAAAGTGCTCCAGGTTCCTGATGTGATGAAGTAATCAGAAGAGACGTGGTGATTCAGCAGTTTCAGCCCAAAGGCCACATCTGCTCTCTTTCCTTTACTCTCTTTATCTGTCTGTGTGTCTCTCTCTCTCACTGCTTCTCTTTACTCACCCTTTGTTTGTATGTTCTGCTTGCAGTATGCAGTTTGTGTCTGATTACCAAGAACTAATCTGAGGTGATTATTTTGGGTCGTCCTTTTTGGTATGAATGACGGCGGAGGGCACGTTGACAAACAGTTCGGGATTTGATGATTAATGTCAACCAATCGCCCTGCAGTTGGTGTTCAAGCTTCGAGCTCAAGCCTTAACTGGTTGTTATTTGAAAGCAAACCGATTAGCCAACAAGTTTAAACATTTGAAACCGCCGGGGATGTGGTGGGGATGTTGGAATGATTTTAATCAGTTGCCTAGGAAGCATAAAAACTCCAAAATAACCCCACCATGTTTGGGTTGGGGTTATTTGGTTTCCTGTGGTTGCACAGCAGGAACATTTTTCTGTCGACTCATTCACTTTTTAAGTGTGATGACATCCTGCGTTGGATTTAAACAAGAGCATTGCATTTGTGCGTGTCTGTGTGCTTGCATTGATGCATGAGCCTCATTTTAATTTTCTCCATCAACAGGATGTACAGAGTGAGAGCAGATTGGGGGGAGGGAGCTGTGCATATCTCCGTCAACATTTATGCTTACCAAGTTAAATTATAACGTAGTTTGGAAATGAAGCAGTTCATTGCTAAAGGTTGTAGACGTTATGTTCAGTGTTTACGTAGCCGCTACGGTGTTAGCCTAGCTTAGCCGGACGCCCAAACAAGCATTTTTAAATGTATTTGCGTATCATCTTAACGGACAGACTCAACAAACCATGACTTTGGACTTTTTACTAATCATCGTTGCTTTGGCATACTCTTTATCCGTAAATTGTAATGAAATTACAACGTGGTTTTTGATAGTGACCACTGCTGTGAATACAGCTCTATGAGATTCTCCGATCCACCTCCAGGTAGAGTTATAAACTCGGAAAGGACGCCGTTTAGTTTCCCGGGTGTGTCTGCAACTTCCACAACATGTACAAAGCCCAATAGTGTTTATTTTGGCCATGAATGATGAAACATTATCGGTGTAAATGCAGCGGGTGGCGGATTTCTCTCACCGTGTCTCTGTTTTGTGCAACGCCACAGACTGTCCGGGCGCTGCATTTCCGAGTTACGCCTTTTGCGTTCCGTAAACAATAAGGAATAAAAAGAATTGATCATTTGTGAATCGATTCAGAATCGTCCACGTCCGCATCGCGATGCATCTAAGAATCCATTTTTTCCCCCCACCCCTAAAACACACCCACATACAGCACAATACATACACACTGAACAGCAGACAGGTTTCACAGGTGCTTGTGATTCTGCTGGTTGTAGTTTTGACTTAGTGGCAGTTATTAGGAATTATCTGACATTATGCTTCTCAGCTGTACGTCCACACACGCTGAGAATCGACCTTATTACAGCCGGTGGCAATGTAATGTTGATTACATAGGGTCCTCTTGGTTTCGACCTCCCGATGTCTTGTACCACTCAGCTGTTACTAGACTGGTGGCATTGTCCACCGGGCTGACACAGAAGCAACCCCAAGGTATTATTTGTAACCTTGTAACTTCCAAAATAGGACTTAATGGTTTTAGAGTTGAAACTTGTAAGTATTGTGCCTCTAGCGGCCATGTGAGTTATGTCCATTGATGAGTACATTGACTGGGTCTGGATGTTGGATGTGCCTGCTTTATATGGAGATGGAGGTATTCCATCGTCTGCCGGGATCTGTAGTCAATTGAAGGGGAGTCACAGAAGGGGAGGACCACACTTACATTTGTGCTGCTATTATGGCGTAAAATTCATAACTTAGTTTTTTAAGAAATAAAATATGTTTGAAGTATAAATGATATATTATGAATAATAATGTATTTCTTATTTTCTTGAGAGTATTTGAACACTCATGCATGGTCACGTTTTACTAAATGGTAAATATGCACTGGTTTTATTGTGCAGCTTCATGATTAGTATTTTAATTAGTAGCCTATGCTTGTGTGTTCAATACTGTGTCTGTGAGGAGTACCTAGATAAACAGAAGGCTTGTCTCTGCTCCCAGGAGTCCATGAGGCTATTGTGAATACTGATTGGTAGCAATGGTTGTGTCAATACCGACCAACTAATAACCAGCATTAAGACGTATCCCTAAGGCCTGTCAGGACGAAGGATCAACCGTTACATTTGGGTCAAGAAATCAGTTGGCTTTTTAACTGTTTTAAATGAGACAGGAATATATTAACCTTTGCATGACTGCGCTGGTTTTTTTTTCATGCACATTGGCAGACATTCTGTAAAGACAAGTCGATAAGCACAGCACTTAGAGGCTGTGGTATCTACAAATTTACAACTGATTTGCTTGTTAAACAGCTTCATAGGCTTTATTCCAAAAACTACAGTCACCCAGAAGCCACTGAATGAATGATGCCAAAACAAATACAGAATTTTAAATGAATGTGCACCTATGAATAAAAATGCTGTTTGACTTAATTTAACACAGTTATATGTGATTGATTATTATTAGTGATATATGGGATTATCAAGCAGTTTAAGCAATAAAGACAGCCTGTCTATCTGTAAGCTAGTTACGTCAGCTAACATATTAGCAGCCAGGCCAAATATTTTTATTTGAAGATATCAAATGTATGCAAGCCTTGCACTTAGAAATCAATTAGAAAGCACTAATGATGTACAAATCAACTCATATTTAATGATAAGGGCCTCAGATGAAAGCTACTTAAGTTTCTCTGTGACCTTCAGTCTGATTGTAGCATGTGCACACTGTACAAACAGACCTCGCCAATCCTCTTCTTTTAAACAGCCTCTCCAGCAGGATGAGGAGGCACTAGGAACGAGTGAGGGCAGCACTGTACAGATACATCTATTGGAGCTACTACGCAAAAGCTTTTTACTCCTTCATAACACATTGAATCTATAGTTCAGTTCAAGGAGACCCAAGCTAAGTAGATATTAGTAGAACTCATGACTTTCATAATGGGAAACCTTCTGCTTTCAACCACGATTGTGATGGAAATTTTGTATTTCTAGATGAGAGATATCTGAAATGAGGACTTAACACGAGAAGGTTCAGTGTAAATGTGTAACGTGACCTGTGACCTGTGGCCATTTGTGTGTGGTTTATGACCTATGTGTGGTTTAGGACCTCTGTGTGGTTTGCGACCGAGGTGTGGTTTACGACCTATTCAGGGTCTGGATGATCATTCGAGTTTATTACTCCCTTCCCTGTGAATTGAGAGTGAGAACACACCCACAAAAGATAGATAAATACTATGCTTGTCTCACAACACATTGAGTCTTCACTTTGTAACGGACCGGCATGCTGCTCTGTGAATTCTCCTCTTGATCAAGATTAAATCCCTGTTTGAACTTTGAGCTGACTCCGATCTCCTTCCTCCAGTTCTAAATGATCGCAGAATTATTTTAACAACGATAACCTACAAATGAGTAGGCAGTGTGGCTCCTTTTGAATGCCTTTGTGAATCATAATCAGCTTTATTGGCCAAGTAAGTGTGAATTTGACTCTGGCTTTTTGTCGCTCTCACATCCACACAGACAAACAGCTAAAAACAAGCGCAACAAAATTAATAAAGATAAACATTTGTCTACTAGGGCGCATCACCGAGGCAGCCATCTGTGGCGCCATCTTGATCGAGATGCATAGCTGTGTATGCTATGCTGTGTTGGACTGATTGAACCAACAGAGTGACCTTTACTATCTGCTGATTGTGACTAAAACACATAGAAAAAGGTCAACTTAGAAAAGTGATTTGAACAATACTGATTGTTTTTTGTTTGATGCTACTCCAAGTACAATATTCAAGCTCAAACCCCGCAAACCTTTACCATTTGTTTTCAAGCATTTACATAAAGTCAACAAGAATAGTAAAATACATGGCCAACATGGCCATCTTTGTTAGCAGTAAATTGTTCATAGAATACAAAAGTCTAAATCACAAATCAACAATCACAAACCAGCTGTAAAGAAAGAGGAATCATTAGATGAAGCTCCAAAAAGAGCATTTGTGGAACAGATGAAAGAAGCCTGTCAGAGTTTTCTAAGGCAGAGATCTGACAAAACCGTGTCACAGTGTCAGTTATCCATTCAGACAGGGTTGCTACTGGCAACTGAAGTGCCTCAAAGTAGATTGTTTTGTACCAATGTAGTTATGTTTTGTACAGTGAGATTTTGCAAAGGACCTAATGGAACTTGCAACTCATTCACAAGCTCATAAATTCACAATCACACTCAACCACATTTTGTCTGGAGAAAGGAAGGAAGCTGCTTTGTCTCTTGTTGGTAAGTCAGAAACTAATTGTAGATTTGAGTTAAGGCATTGTGTGAGTAAAGCTAGTGGTAACATTTAGTCTAGTACTGATAGTATTGATAGCTTGTTGTTGAAATTCTTGTGAAGCTGTCTGTGCTAAGTGAGCAATCAGCTTGTTTTGAGCCAGCTCACCTGTAGTGAATAGACTTGATTAGAGGGAAGGAGGAGCCACAGTCAGAACTTAAAGGACAGCAGTAATTCTCTTCAAACCACATTTTGTCTGGAGAAAGGAAGGAAGCTGCTTTGTCTCTTGTTGGTAAGTCAGAAACTAATTGTAGATTTGAGTTTAGGCATTGTGTGAGTAAAGTTAGTGGTAACATTTAGTCTAGTACTGATAGTATTGATAGCTTGTTGTTGAAATTCTTGTGAAGCTGTCTGTGCTAAGTGAGCAATCAGCTTGTTTTGAGCCAGCTCACCTGTAGTGAATAGACTTGATTAGAGGGAAGGAGGAGCCACAGTCAGAACTTAAAGGACAGCAGTAATTCTCTTCAAACCACATTTTGTCTGGAGAAAGGAAGGAAGCTGCTTTGTCTCTTGTTGGTAAGTCAGAAACTAATTGTAGATTTGAGTTTAGGCATTGTGTGAGTAAAGCTAGTGGTAACATTTAGTCTAGTACTGATAGTATTGATAGCTTGTTGTTGAAATTCTTGTGAAGCTGTCTGTGCTAAGTGAGCAATCAGCTTGTTTTGAGCCAGCTCACCTGTAGTGAATAGACTTGATTAGAGGGAAGGAGGAGCCACAGTCAGTACTTGCGGTAAATTGAGCACTTAAAAGGCTGTCACTTCAGCGTCAGCTGCAGCGTCGGGCCATCAGAACGAAGACAGCTGAACAAAGACAAGGGAGTCTATCTGCGGGAGTCAAGACAGCTGAACAAAGACAAGGGAGTCTATCTGCGGGAGTCAAGACAGCTGAACAAAGACAAGGGAGTCTATCTGCGGGAGTCAAGACAGCTGAACAAAGACAAGGGAGTCTATCTGCGGGAGTCCATCGAGGAAGCCCATTGAGGTAGGTATAACATCTCAACCCCCCCCCCCCCCCCCTCGCAGCCATGTGTCTTATCCCAGTCAGGACATCACACTGGAGAAGATTTTACCGAAGATTCTTCACTCGAGGCCGTAATCCATCCAATCTCTGCTACCCACCACTCTCCACCGGTAAGGAACTTGAAGTACTAGGGGGGCTTTGGAACTGCCAGTCTGCAGTCAAGAAGGCGGACACCATCTCAGCCTATGCCTCCCTGCAGAATCTCCACTTCCTGGCCCTCACAGAGACCTGGATCACCCCAGAAAACACTGCCACTCCAGCTGCCCTTCCAACTGCCTACTCGTTTTCACACTCCCCAAGACGAACAGGGCGAGGAGGAGGAACTGGGCTCCTCATCTCACCCACATGGTCCTACCAGGTCCTTCCTCTGGACCACCTACCCCGACCTACACTTGAATTCCACACCGTCTCTGTCACCCTTCCTGTCAAACTCAACATCATAGTGATCTATCGCCCACCCGGTCCTCTTGGTGACTTTTTGGATGAGATGGATGCCCTCCTGAGCTGCTCCCCTGATGATGGCACACCACTCATCGTCCTCGGTGACTTCAACATCCACCCGGGAAAGCTGCATTCATCTGAATTCATAGACTTCTTTTCCGCATTTGACCGTACACTCTCCCCTTCTCCACCAACTCACCGGGCCGGGAACCAACTTGACCTTGTCTTCACAAGATCCTGTGGCATCTCAGCACTCTCTGTCACCCCGCTCACCATGTCCGACCACCACTTTGTGACTATCTCCTCCACTCTATGCCTCGAATGGTCACCAGCCGCCTGCAACCTGAAATCCCTCACTCCCTCCGCTCTCTCTTCAACTGTTGTCTCCTCGCTCCCATCCTCGGAACAGTTCTCCTTAATGCCTACTGAGGAAGCCTCCTCCATACTGATGTCCTCACTCTCCTCTTCTTTGGACACTCTCTGTCCCCCAATCTCACGACCGGCGCGATCATCTCCCGCCCCTCCCTGGCTGTCCGAACCTCTGCGAACCAACAGATCATTGTTGCGAGCGTCAGAGAGAAAATGGAAGAAATCGGGACAGCACGAGGACCTTGCTCACTACCACCTTCTCCTCTCTGACTACACCTCAACTGTTTCAGCAGCCAAATCTGCCTTCTACCTGGCTAAGATCAACTCTTCTGCCTCCAACCCCAGGAAACTCTTCTCCGTGTTCTCTTCCCTCCTCACCCCTCCTGCCCCTACCCCCCCTTCCTCCCTTATTGCAGATGACTTTGCTACTTACTTTACCAAGAAAGTAAATGACATCAGCTCCTCATTCACGCCTATTCCCTCCCAGAAGACATCTCCCCCAACTCTCAACTCGGATGGTCTTACCAGCTTTAGCCCCCTCACCTCTGAAGACGTCCACGCACTTGTTACATCTAACCGCGCCACCACCTGCTCCCTTGACCCGATTCCCTCCTCTCTTCTCCAGGACATCTCACACGACATCTTGCCATTCCTCACCACCCTGATCAACTCCTCCCTCACCTCAGGTGTCATTCCAGCGGATTTTAAGACCGCTATCGTGAAGCCTCTCCTTAAAAAACCCACCCTAGACGCTACTGACATCCAAAGCTACAGACCTGTATCTCTTCTTTCATTCCTCTCTAAAACCTTGGAACGTGCCGCCTACAACCAACTGTCATCCTATCTCTCGCGGAACAACCTCCTAGACCCTAATCAATCAGGATTCAGGACTGCTCACTCCACTGAGACGGCCCTCCTCACAGTGACCGAGTCCCTGCGAGACGCCAGAGCCTCGTCCCACTCCTCCATTCTCATTCTCCTCGACCTATCTGCTGCATTCGACACAGTCAACCACCAAATCCTCCTCTCCACTCTGGCAGAACTTGGCATAACTGACTCTGCTCTCACCTGGTTTACATCATACCTGACAAACCGCACCTTCCAGGTCACATGGAATGGCTCTATGTCCAAACCCTGCTCTCTGGACACGGGCGTCCCTCAAGGCTCAGTATTAGAACCGCTTCTGTTCTCACTATACACCAGATCACTAGGTTCTGTTATCACATCGCATGGATTCTCCTACCATTGCTACGCAGATGACACCCAGCTGTTCCTCTCTTTTCCCCCGTCCTCTGACGCTCACATTGCAACTCGCATCTCGGACTGTCTGGCTGACATCTCTGTCTGGACAACTGCACATCACCTCAAGCTTAACCTGAATAAAACCGAACTCCTCTTCATCCCAGGGAAAGACTGCCCTCGCATGGACCTGTCGGTCACTGTCGAGGGCATCACAGTATTACCTTCCTCAACTGCGAGGAACCTGGGTGTAATCCTCGATGACCAACTATCCTGCACCCCCAACATCACTGCTGTGGCCCGATCCTGCAGATTCGCCCTCTACAATATCCGCAGGATTCGCACCTTCCTCACAAAGGATGCAACGCAGCTCTTGGTCCAAGCACTGGTCATCTCCCGCCTTGACTACTGCAACTCTCTCCTGGCCGGACTCCCGGCCTCTGCGATTAAACCATTACAACGTATCCAGAATGCCGCAGCACGCCTTATCTTCAATCTACCCAAATTCTCCCACGTGACCCCCCTCCTCCGTGACCTCCACTGGCTCCCTGTTGCAGCACGCATCCAATTCAAGACGATGACACTGGCCTTCAGGGCCATCAATAGAACGGCACCCTTCTACCTTCAAACACTGGTCAAACCTCATGCCCCGAAGCGAGCACTTCGCTCCTCTACTTCAGCTGGCCGGCTGGTACCACCATCGCTGAAATCAAACAAATGTCGCTCAGCAAAGTCCAGACTCTTCTCTGTTCTGGCGCCTCAGTGGTGGAACGAACTCCCGACCAATGTCAGGACAGCAGAGTCATTTGCCATCTTCCGAAAAAGGCTCAAGACTCACCTGTTCAGACTTCACCTTGACTCTACATAGCATGACCCACTAGCACCCTCCCTCGACACCCCCCCCCCCTAAAAAAAAAAAAAAACCTTACCTATAGCACTCTGATCTAGCACTGTTGCTCTTGAAGTACTACTTTACTCAGATGAGGACCTAACACCTGTTCTATTTTTAGCTCTTACTGCATCGGCAATGATACGTCGTGGTTTCTTTGTTTCTTTCTTTTGACAAATGTACTTATTGTAAGTCGCTTTGGACAAAAGCGTCTGCTAAATGACCTAAATGTAAATGTAAATGTTTGACGGGCTGTGGGTTCTCCACAAGGTTAGGTTCTTAGCTGTCTAGTAGCTTTTCTGTGCACTCATCACTGCTGTGGACAATGATATGAATCGGCAGCTAAAATACACCTTCACACTGACAAATGTGTGTACAAAATGGGCAAACTTGTAAGTGTTCCTGCTGAAAATGTAATATTCTTCTAACAGCTGGAGGGGGTCAATTCCATAATGCAAAACATGGCCGACTGCTTATTTTGACTAGCATTATGTAGCATTAAAGCAAACAGGAACTGTAAGTGCAATGATGGAACATTGATATTGTTAATGTTAACATTATATTTCATTTTAAATAATAGATAATAGAAATAATAATTATTAATGATAATAATGTTAATAGATTACTATAATAAATGCTGTTAATTGAAGCAGTTTGTTGTATTCTGTTACATTCTGTATACTGTGTGCTTCCAGTTAGTGGGGTCTACGTCGTCTCATAATAATAACCCTTGAACAGAGTCTGACAACACGGACTCAGGCATGCATTTTTCTCCTTTTCCTTTTGCTTCTGAATAAGGAGAAGGCGCCTGTGTTTGTTTCTGAGAGAGCAGTGTTGGCACTTGTTGTGATAATATAACCAGCAGGGGAGAGGGAGTTATTATGCAAACACAAATATTTAACTAATTCCTTGACTTTAATATCAGCTGAGCACAGTGGCCAGTAAATACATTCGGTACAGTTTTTAACTGTGGCCCACATGCAAATCTTCTGTCTAAAAGGACTGTGTTCTTGTTCAAGGTTAAGCCATTGTAGTAACTTCTGTACTGCAGGTAATTCATTACCATTCCAGCAAATGAAAAATAACTCTTCTTAAGATATGGAATTGTATATGTTACAGGCATGGGTCTGATTAATCACAAATGTCCCACATAACATAACAGTGATGGAGGGTTCACTGATGTCACATGCAGGGATGATGTTAGGTCCTATGTCCTTAGTGTCTGGACACTTGCGGTCCAAGTGAAGGGAAATACTTTTTGACCTCCTTATTATTTGGCCTGTTACTTTGACCAAATTGAGCACAGGTCAGGAGAGACTGCATATTCTGTGCAGCAGCTGGGATATTTTTTCCACCTCAAACACAGACAAACACATCCATCCATCCATCCATTGTCTACCGCTTATCCTGTATTCAGGGTTGGGGGGGGGCTGGAGCCGATCCCAGCTGACATTGGGCGAAGGCGAGGTACACCCTGGACAGGTCGCCAGTCCATCACAGGGCTGACATGTAGAGAAAAACACATATAATTAACAATTACAATACGACTTAATAACAATGGTTTTGGACTCTTTTCAAAATGTCTTCCTATTCTTATCTCCGATTTAACAGCGACACAAAGACGCACATGGACTTTGTCTGGAATGAATCATGGCATCGTGATGCAGTGGCAGTGAGCAATGCCAGGCATTGTGGTATTTTAGGACATGGATTGGAAGCAATGGTAGAGACCGAGTGACAGGACATCAAAATGAATGCTTTAACATTAAAGAATCATTAGTCAACTCTTTCGGTAACGAGTTATAGAGCCCTCCAGCTGTCTGTTTCAACTTCACATAAGAACTTCCTATCAATACCATTTGCATGGTGGCTAACCACTCTACTCTGTTATGACCAGGATGGAACCATGTGGCGACCATCGTACCTAGGTCTAGTTTTAAACTTCCTATAATTAGCTGTTAGCTACGAGCCTCAGGCTTAGCCATGTTGAGAGCCGTTGTATCTTGCATCTTTCAATTGCTCATCTGTGCCCTAAATCTGTTTGTACAAGTTCAATGAGGCCCATTGCTCCTTGTGTTTTGTGGCTTAAGCTATTAAGTTCCAATGTAATTGCAGTAGAAGTAGGCATAATTTGATCAGCTCAGGAGTAGTGCAAAGCAAAAAGTTGCCTGGGCGAGGGTTTTCCCCATGAGTCAACCCACTCCCAGAGCCCCGCACTGAAAGAACTATATGCCAAATGGCATATAGTCTGCTAAGTGATTAAATACAGGGCTGAGGGCTTCCCAAATTAAACTTGAGGTTCTGTGAATTCCCTCTGCAAAAATCAGTTGAGGAGCCATGTCTGCTGTGTGTATCCCTTTTGTCTGTGAGCCGAGAGAAGATTAGGTTCAGGCTGCCTTTGTTTGTCTTCTGTTAGGCGAGGGTCGATGTGAAGCGCTGTTAGTTTTGGAAGTCAGCAGGGAATCGGGCGTATCTGACGGATCGGGGAAGTAAGGAATAATGAGGGAAAATAGAGAGAAAATCAGAGAACAGAGGGACGGAGTGACAGAGAAGTCTGGTTAGAAAGGGAGAGACAGGCGTGAAAGAGAGAAGATGGAGGGGAAATTATTTTAGCAGAAGGAAAGAGTCCTGTTTTCCTTCCATAACCATTAGCTACTTATGGTGAAGGCTATAACAAGAAGCCACATCTAATAGGGCTCCAGGATGCTTCTCCCCTGGTAACTCTATTCCAGTGCTCTCTCTCCCCTACTTGTTTTCTCTTGCTATCTCACTTCGAGCCATATAATGACAGGCTCCAATCCATCAAAGCATCAAATGGCCTTAAAGCCAGTCTGAGCCTCTGGCTGCTCGGCTCTTGGTTTTGCCCACACAACATTAGCCGTCAAGCGAGACCTTGTTTTACAACAAAGAGTCACATCAAAACGTTTTCTATGCCCTTTTGTTTATGTAAACAACCGAGGAATGTATTGAAATATTAGGTCTTTTACCACCTGACCACAATGGTATTATTCAACACGTAGTCACCTAAAAAACACACATGAATATACAGTATTCACAATAAAGTCCTGAGAGGCAAAATAAATACAATTATTATCCCCTGGAAATGTTTGTTGAATATATCTAAATGTCTGATATGAAGACAGTGTTTTCAGATTTTTTCTGTCTTGTAAATTATGTGTTCATAGTACAAAAAAGCAGCCGAGTTAAGAACAAACTCTGGGGACGACGGAGATTATCCATCTCATTTACCTAATACCATATCAGTTAGACACAAGAGAAAGCATGCTTTATGCTCTTCCATTTGTTTTTAACATTTGGGTATTAATACAGTGTATATAATCTATATATAGGCATTACAGATAAACTCTTTTGCTATGCATTTCATTTTAGATTATTCTAGACTGATACATTCATAGAAACTAAAAGTTTATTAAATTCAACTGTATTAATCGACTCACAATCTGGGAATTTCTGCTTTCAGCTATGAATTAAATAGAAATGTACACTGTAAAAAAAAAAATCCTAAAAAAACGGTAATTTTCTGGCAGCTGGGGCGCCAGAAAAATACTGTGAAATAACAGAAAATTACTTTCTCATAAAAATACAGTTATTTTCCATAATAAAAATACAGTTTGTAGTTGTAATTTTAACAAGATTTCCCTTATTTTCAGGTTGCTTTTAACGTTTAATTACAACCATTTTCACATTTTAAAACAATTAAATTCCCTAGAAATATAGTAAGTACACGTTGGATTACAAATAATAATGCTTAAATTTACAGAAATGTGCTGTTATTAGTTGGTTTATAACATTATTTTATAGAAAAAGGTTGTATAATAATTTATTTTTGATGTAATATAACTGTATATGACACATGAAATAATGTGATTCATCTTTCAAAACATGTCAAAAAACTGTTGAAAAACTAGATATTTGGTTTAAAATTACAACAATTTAATGTTAATTTTAGATCACATCAAATGTATATTTAGTTATTTTATGTTGTTTTTAACATTTAATTACAAACATTTTAGGTTTTAAAACAGTGAAATTACCCATAAAGATGGTAAATTAACATTGAAACAAGAACAGCTACAATTTTCCCATTCTCAGTGTTTTTATTCAACTGTAACAGGTAACCAATATTACAGCAATATTCAAAAATCAATTACATTAAAATGACTCTAAAACAAACAAAAAAAAATCAACTGAATTGGAAATGAAAAAAAAAAGTTGAGTTACCAATTTACAGTATCATTTCTATCCAAGGCATCCATAACTCCATAACTGAGCACTTCTTATTCCCTCCACTTGTAGTCTGACATTTTGGTCATCAGCGTGAAAACTTGTGGACTGACTGCAGGTTGTTTTTGGTGGTGTTCCACTCCACTTTTGATCCCTTGTCTCGATTTCTCTTGAAGAGGCACCTAATGAAAAGAAAACAATTTTAGTAACTGTGGACTGTACTATATTTGTATACCTTTGCAAAAAGGTTACACAACAGTGCTTTGGGTGCCTTGAAAAGCACAATATAAATACACAAAGATGGCATAGTGACTTTAAAAGTCTGCTATAGAACATATTACACACCATACATGTAAATGTACTTCACAAAAATCCTTTTAAAACTTACCCATGACTGCTGCAACGCGGCGAAACTCCTTCCTGAAGTGATCCTGGACATCCACGTCGACCGACAGGCGACGAACAAAGTCCAGGACGAACACCTTCGACACCGACTGCAGGCACTGGCGATGAGCGCACGGAAGTCCTCCCCTGCCTGCTCCACCGTCCTCCTGGCCGTCAGGTTGTTGCTGGGGGCAAGAACACAGACGAGGTCTGGGGTACGTGGCACAATAGCACCCACCAGCTCGATCCTCAGGTCCCTGGTGCAAGCCCCCGGCGTCGCCATGGCACCAAAGGAAAGGCATCCCTCCGGCATTGTGACAAACCCATCCACGATGCTGCGAAGGTGGGAGTCCCCAACAAGAAGAACAAACTGGAACAACACAACGGAGAATTATTATCATGCAAACAAGATTATGATCAACATCAAACATCATTTGTCAAATGACTTCCAAAACAACATTACCTGTTTGTCTGGAGAATCTGGTGGGATGACCAACTTGTGGCTCCTGCCGGTACAAGCAGAAGTTGGCCACTTCCTCACGGCATGGCGATGACCAGTTCCATGGGCTAGTTAAAAAGACAAAATCAGTCAGAAATGTCATTCATAATTTATAATAATTATATAAGCATACCTCTTTCCACTAGGTCAGGTGTACAAATATAGTGAGAAAACACCTAACAATTAAAGTAAAACATTCAATGATATTAAAAAACGTTTGAGTACAAACCAGAGGGTCTGCCGGAGAAAGAGATGACAGGCTCCTGCCTGTCACACCGATCCTCCATCCTCTGCTTGGCAGCAACGGACAGCCAGTGGTTTTACCCGTGAGGCATCCTAAATGAAAAAAAGGCACACTGGACAAAAACGTTATCAGGAATATAACAGTGAAAACTTGTATTGAATGCAGTCAAACAAATAGAAACCCATTCCTCTGGTACTCACAGTGTCCACTGGTCTCCTCCCTCTGATGATTTTCTCCACTGCAACAAAAAAAAAATCAATAATAATAATTGCGGTTATTCATATAACATCAAGTCATATATCATATCATTAAAATGTAATCTCAGACCACTTATCATACAGAGCTGGAATCTAATCTCAATAATATATAAACGTTCTTAAACATACGTCAGCAGTGGAAACAAAGTGTAAAATATATATATATATTATACATATACAAGTTTTGAATTTATCTTACACAGGCTTGACCCAGCTATTACAAACTCAAACCTTTATAAGCCAATTAATTATTGCAGGAGGCTGCACGTGTACACATTAACATGCTGTATATCATACACACAGCCACTTCGCTTGCGCTTCAAGACGTGTGAAAAAAGTGCATGACTAGCAAAAATATCCATCATATCTCCCCTGTCCCTATTGAACTTGAAACTGCATGAGACACCACCATGGATATTTTGTCTTTTCTTGCAGTGGGATATCTGTGTAAAACGCTGAGTAACTACCGCAATAAATATGAAATTAACAAATTAATTTAAATGCAAACTCATGGTGGAAACCAAAGCACACGACAAATACTACTTAGCTCAAGACCGTAAAACAAATTCACGGTTAAAGGCAGAGCTCGAAAAAGCTATTTACCTCAAGGCTACCAGTCAGCCAGCCAGCCAGCTAGCTAGCTAGCTACCTGAATAGCGGACTTAAGCTAACGGCCTTTAACTCAACCACACAGGACAAGATAAGTTATAAATAAAACACGTAATTCTTTTAACATAGTAACCACTATTAACTTTAAGAAAGACAATATGTACCAGTGTTGATAATGTCATTAGCTGTATCAGCCCATGCTGTTGCTCGCTAACGGACATAGCTACGACATAGCCTACCAAGCTAACATATGCATGCTAAATACAGATTAAAATTCATTAATAGTTCAAATAACTCACGGTTCGTTCGTTCGTGCACCAAAAGCTGTCCCAATGTGGTCTCCTCTCGTTGTCCAAGGTCCAAAGTGTCAAAAGCCAGTCCAATGTCCAAAGCCAAATATCCAAAAGCCTCTCGTGAGATTCGTAAATGCCGCTCGGAAAGATCTGGAATATACGACTGGCCGATTGAAGACGCAACGTAGTGTATACTGTCTCACTATTAGCCAATCACAGCGCTTAAAGATGGACGAGAGCACGTCACAGATTCGACACGCCACAGACATGTCCAGACACGAAAAATAACTAAACAGGAAAAAGAAACGCGGCGACAGGAAGTCCACAAAATAAAAGCGCTCTATATGTCGGATTTATATAAAATATGAAAGCAACATCAAACATGACTTACACTGACATATTTAAAACAACAATACGTATTACTATGTTGCCATAGTTTACAAATGTATGCAGTGAATTAAGTAAGCCATGACAATGCCACGATTTTAGATCCTTATTGTAACTTCAGTGTACATTGTGTGATCAGCTCCAAACTTCACACAGTTGATGAGAGTCCCACCCTGAACACGTCTGCACTGCAATATTGACTCACAATCAGAGCGCCACCTATTGCGACATGAAATGTCATGTTTTTACACTCGTATGCGCTCCTCCTCATGTGTCAAATTTGGCCGGAAGAGCCTCCAGACGTTGCTCACGCTTCCTGTCGAAGATTGGGAGGAGGCTTTGAATGCCGTTACCGCGCCGTTATGTCTCCATGTAAGAGGGAGCGACGTTTCCAGTGGGTCGCTACAGTCCCAGTGTTGTGGAACTTTGCACCCCAGTCGAGCATGATGACTTTAATCGTCTGATATGGTAATCGACATGAAAATTCAGGCAAGGGACGACCAGCGACGTGGCATGTGGCCAGGCCAGGCTGCCCTGCACTGGCAGGCGTTCGTAGCACTAACCGAGTTGGCTATGCAAGGGCCCATTCATCACTGCGCAGTTTTAATTGTAGTTGTTTTCAATGAAAACATAAGTCAATTAACAAATAAATTATAGTAAAATTAGAAATTAAATAGTTATTTTACTATTCATTTCTCAGTAATTTTAAATGATTTTTTCCCTTTTTTTTAGAGTTTCAAACTTGAAATTTACAGTTTATTCCCTTAAATAACAGACACATATTTGTGAAATTACGATACACTTGTGAACGTATTTTAACAATAAATATATGTATTTCTAATGTGTTTTTTTGTAAAATAACAGAAATATTGTGTGTTTTCACAGTTACAATGATTTCATGTTATTTTACATTTGACATGTAAAATCACAGTCTCTTTTTGTAAATTGAATGGTATTTTAAAAATACAGAATAAATATGTAAAATAAACAGTAAAATTCTGTTATATTACAATTTTTTTTTACAGTGTAGGCGCTTCATCATATTACTGATGCAAAATCACTAACTTCAATGCTGTTATAAAATCTCTGCAGGGTGACATCATACGCTTACACTACCCAAACCGCCCTGACATTAGTGGCATGAAATTAGAAGCTTTGACAGTGTTTGACAGGTCAGATTCTGCAGGGGCCACTCGTACACTGACATATTAATGAAGCATTTTTTTGTGAAAGATGTCACTTTCTGCAGCAGGATGCCACACAGCAACAGAGATAACCCATATATACTGCCACACGATACAGAAATGGCTACTGTTAGCTGTTCCTGTCTCTGTTTGTTAGTATGAGGAGAAAATATCACGAAGACAGTAAATGCAAAGTGGAATGAGCCGCTGAGTCAAGCTGTGTCTTTAAATTCAGCGAGGCCTGAATCGCTTTTTGCCTCCTGCAGTCTAACGTCAAATAGTAATTCTCTGAGGTCTTAAATGGCTCACTTGACCATATGGTGTAAGGTGCAGTGGTGCATTTTTCCAGGAAATACAGAACAGTTAGCACAAACATACACTTTGAACATCTACTCTTGGGAGGTCCTTTGACATAACGCTTGCTCTGTAGTACCAAACCCTAATCTGACATTTCTAGCATTTTATCCCAAATGGCCCCTTAAAGAATTGAACTGGCTAAAATGTTCTCACTTCCCCAAAACGTCCTCACTCTGCAAATCAGACCTGACAGCACACAAACACATGCTGTGTCATATTTATTTATATTTATTCACAGTTTGCCTCGCTTACATACGCACAACACATGGTGCATAGCTTGCTCATGACGTGCAGCACAGTGGTAGGTGTAAGTGTCAAACTGTCAATATGGAAACACTACAAACCACAAAGTCCAAGCGGGAGATCTCTCGACTCTCCAAATAGTATACACACATGCAAACACTCATATGAACAATACTAGAATAAATACTCACCATACTCAGTAGTGCAACCCCAGCAACAAAGGTGTGTGAACTAGATTTAGTTTGAATCAGTGTGAATAATATCCTGTATATACCAGTGTTAATATAATACATTATATAATGTTATATAAGATTCTTTGGGGGTTTTACATTTATTTTTACATCATAATCCAACCCATTTTGTCCTAATTTGTTTCAAATTTCATCAGTTATTAATCCTGTCTGCCTTACAGAGGCCTTATAAATCTCTGGTTAAGTAATTGAAATACTGTATGTGATAACTGGCAGCGGATGTCACCAAACCTAAACTATCCGCCAAAGGGATAATTACCGCTACACTAAACAGATTCGGAGAGAAGAAGAGATGCGTCAAAGATGCTTTTTTTAACCTGTAAACTAATTGCGAGGGCTGAGTTCTGCTCTCTGTAGATAAGTGTGTGTACGTGAGAGAGTGTGTGCGTGCTTTCATATGTGCGTGCGCTGTCAGTGCGGGCTTGTGTGGGGGCGGATTTGCAGTGAGTGAATGTGTGTTCTGCATACACGGCATGTCCACCATTCACATGCTTGTATTTCACACACCTCAGGGGCAGTCAGTCTCAGCAAGCACTTTTCTAAAATGGCTTAAAGAATTATGGCAGGAACACGTCAACAGTTAGCTAAACGTGAGTGTGTGATTGTTTGTGTGTGCGTGTGTGCGAGTGCTCTGCCTGAGTCGTGACCAGAAAATATCCTCCTTCCCCAGCTCGTCTCAAACACCCACATTGAGGTTTTTCTGTGCTGTCGACAGGGAGCTGCAGTACTTACACCGCTGTGCTCTGCATCTATTTGCTTGCCATAGAAACAGTAAAGGGCAGAGAAGAAGTTGCGGTGAAAGAGGGGCTATAACTCTCTCCAACACCGCAGGAATCCTCAAATCATTGAACATCAAACAGGCACTCTTGAGCCAGGAGTGAAAAGGTTTGATTGGCCCCATCATCTGCTTCCAGCTTCTTCTCTGCAGGTGGTGCGGCTGCTTTGGGGGGGCGGAGTGAAGCTCCGGTTTAAACGCTATTCCACGTCTTTGACTTCAGGGCACAAGACAAGGCATAGCTACTGTGTTTTATAGATCATCTCTCTCATCTGCCTCCCAACTCAACCAGCTTGATTTGTCCTTTCCTCATCATCATACCCATCTCTATCCCTTTCAACCCAGTGACTATAAAGTGTCAGCAGTTATTTCTCTAATCGTTTGCCTTTGAGAAAGAGCTGCGATATAAATAAAAGACAATCGAGGAAGCCCAGATGGTGAAATCATCTTCAAGCTAAATTACCTTTGGAAAAAAGCATACTAGTACTCTCCATACTCCATATCATTTGATGCAGTTGAATCTGACTCTAAATAATGTGCCTCCTTTCTTATGTAATGAAGTGCTCGATAAATGACTCCTTAATTGGCAACTATTGAAGGTTAATCATTTAAGTCATGTAAAGCAAACGTTTCCTTTGTGTTACAGATTAATTCTTAATGACAGTAATTGTTCAGATACAACATGGGAAATTCGACAGCAAAATTAGTTTACAGAAATTCTAAGTGAAGTCTTTTTTCCCCTTTTTTTTTTTAAAAAAGAGCGTCATTGAATGATCTCATCTCCTTCTCATTTAACTACACAATTTCAGGGTATCAGACTTAAATCTTTGGTGATTACCAAGTCAATTAAAACAGCTATGAGTCCCACAGATAGCAGACGTTGGTTATAATTAGTGGTGTTTTATCCCCTGGGACATTTACATGATTTTTTAAAATATTGTTCATTTAGCAGAGTAGAATCGGCTCTGCATAATATTACACTATTAGGTTTTCCATCTCGAAAGGCCAAAATGTTCTGACTAAATAGTAGTCATATTCAGCTTCCCATCGTACACATAATCTGATTTAATCTTCTATTGACTTATTTTAAATAAATACAGATTAATAAAGTTTCTCATCCTTCAAACAAAATCCACATTTAAAATCCTTCCAGTCGCTGCGGTAAGAAGTGAGAGTGATGGGATCAAAATCTCTACAATAACTTCAACCTCATGTTCAGATTATTTAGTCAACAATTATATTATTTTGCTATTTGGGTAATTCATCTTACATTTAAACACATGCCCATGGAATTTTGAGAAACAAAATATTGTAAATGAGCCATTTTGAAGTTTGATCAATTATTTGTAGGACAAAATGCACACGTAATGATGCCATCAGAATAAATAGCATTACTATATTGTGGTCAACAAATATGCTAGAATGTTTCAGCCTTTTTGCAAAAGAGTACAGGGTTGGATGAGGGGAGGGTATAATATATAAAGGAAAGGAGACGAGGGATAAAAGATGCTGAAAACGCAAACAAAAGGCATAAAAAAGGCTCAGAAGGACATGAGGGATAAATGAATGGAGAAACGTGTATTTGTGTGTGTGTGTGTGTGTGTGTGTGTGTGTGTGTGTGTGTGTACGAGGCCGAGGGTTTAAGGGAGAGTGAGACAGGTTAGGGCTGAATTGTAATGGGAAAGATGTGCGACACGTGTCTCCAAAGTCTGCCTGTGCACCATGGCACATGACTGCCCCGGGGCCGCTGCACTCAGCAGGGCTATGGCTGACACACACATACTGAACTGTACACACACACACACACACAGTTGGCTATGAGAGACTTGACAGGAGGATGAGGGAGAGAGCTGACAGAGGAAATGGAGATTGAGGTCTGGAGTGATGTCAAGTGAAGGAGTAAGATAAGGCTGGACAGCGAGGGAAATGTCACGGCAACGAGGTAGAGGCACCGCCAGATTCAGACACACATGTTAAAACAGAGGAGAAAATCAGAGAGAATACTCTTCCACTGTATGTGTGCTCCAAAATTTCCCTTGACTGGTGTTTTATCTCTGCACAGGTGAGCCTTAATATCCTGATAAATCAGAGCTCAAATACGCATGATCGTGTTACTGGAGAGACGGCGCGGTGGTTCAGTAATGAGAGTTCAGCAGCTCTCTAATGTGAAGCTACAGTGATGCCACTGAGTCAGCTCCTTGCCTCCAGCACAGCACGGAGCTCTAGAGAATATTAGATTAGTAGAACACACTGTTAGTGCTCCTACAGAAATACTGCCGACCCCGCGGTCAACTACTTGTAGCGCACAGAGATCCTTGTGTTTTTATGACCATTGCATTCTTGTGTTGTTTATTTTGTATTTTAAGCATAAAAGGTTTTTCTTTGTTCTCATGCAAAAAAAGAAATGTAAAAAATACAAATATTGTATGTCCTTTAGGGGTTGTCAGAGTATGTCACTGATCCTCTGACTCCTTATTGTCCTACGAGGTGCCACAGATCCATCAGGTTAGCCATATTAAAAACAACCGAGCCAAATCCAGATTAAAAACTGTGAAAAATCAAGCTTTTGCTCTGCTGGAACAGATTTCCACTTAGAATCAGGTTAGCTGACACTTTGTCAGCTTTATATCTCATCCCTAAAGGAGCCCTGTGGAGTTACCTTGTAAACAAACACACATTATTAGTTACTCTCCAACATGCATTCTATACCTCTAACAAAGGTGTCGAATGCATTTCCTTCCTCATAAAACATCTCATATAAAAGCCAGTTTTTAAAGTATTTATATTCAGCTTTGTTCACAAAAATCACATAAACTATGAATTTGGAATAATTTGCAAATGTTTTTTCTTTTACAGAGCCAAACAAATGTTATACATGAATACATTTTCACCTGGGCTATTGTGACACACAATGTAATCACCTGGCCTGAAGTGATTTAATAGGAATAAATAGGATTGTGTCTGAAAACAAAATATTCAAGCTTTATGGGCAACAGTTTATGTTTACTAGCTTGCATCCTCATAGTCTGACCTAATGGTAATATAACCAAACCGTTTTTTCATTGAATATTTACATGAAAAAATAAATGCAGCAAGAAAATAAATCAATATGAATTGCCCGTTGAAATAATGTTATCTGGCAATGATTTATACGAAAACTGTAATTGTTGGGAAACATTTCTCATGAGATTTGGTCAGAACTTTCAATCATACCTGCTTTGTGTTTTTCTGCACGACCTCCAGTGCATCGCTTCTCTAGTACGCATGTTTATTCTAACCTCTTCCATGCCTGCACACACAATTGAATAATGGTGAATTAAGTTTGATGTAAGTACTATGTTTCAATCCTAACTCAAAAATCTCTTTGTAATTATTCTTTATAAGACATTCTGTACAGTCAGTGTGATGCACTTTCTCCTTTACACACACACTCACACACACACGCACACACATGCACACACACACACACACACACACACACACACACACACACACTCTCTCACAAGATGCAATTAATAAGTTGCAGTGAACCATATAGAAGCAGAGGTCCCTGGTATAGCAATTATATGGCAAGCCATTATGCAGGATATAGGAAGCCACGTTAAGGGACTTAGCGTGTTAGGGCAGAGCTCAACAAACACAATGACTCTTTTGCTTTGGAGCTTAGCTCAAATGCTGGTATTCAACAGATTGTGTGTGTCACTAACTGTCTATTTTATTTAGCTGTAATCCCGCAGTGTCCCTGCATAATGGATCAGGAAGACCTCAAGTTGTTTTTCATGTTTCCATATGGCAAGCGTTCCTGCATGATGTGACGCCAAGACAACTTTAATTTCATTTATTTCATTTTGTGTCAGCATGAAAGTGATATTGACAGATTTTGAGTAGGGCCTTAGATATTCCATGTTATTTGTGTGAATTAACGAGCAAATAGCTGTGTGCCTTAAAGCAATAGTTTGACTTTTTAGGAAATATTTAATGAAATACTCATCACTCATGAAACAGGTGGAAACAGCTAGCCTGACTCTATCCAAAGGGAACACAATCCACTGACCAGCACCTCTAAAGCTCACTAATTAGCACTTTATATGCATGTTTGTTAGATCCACGCAGAAAACAATGGGTTAAATTGACCGGGCATGTTGCCTGGCAACCCGGTAAAAAACGTGGCAATTAAATTTTTCTTGATCTCCCACGTCTTTGGTTAAGTTTAAGTGAATTACTTGCTTAAGGCTCAGAAAAGATTGTGTTCATGGTTAAAACAAACCAACTTTAACAGCAAACTGTACCCTCTCGTGTCAAAGTCAGAGATTTCATACTTACATGACGGATAAACAAAGTGTTGGAACAAACGACTGATGCTGTTTTTGTGGATGGGACTGTCTGTCTCGCACAGAGAGGTTGCAAACTGCCATGTTCTTCTGCAGGCATCACAATATGAGCCTCAGCGATGTCTTTATCTATAGACTATTTGTGTTTGAGTATGTGGTATCTTGCAGTTGTACATGGGTGCTCAGGTAACAGTTCAGGTTTAATCTCTATTATCCCAACGTAGACTACTTTCACTACTTTAAATCCAGTAGAAAATAGAAGACAGCTCTTTTAAACTTCCTTTTCGTCTAACTCGCTCCCATCCTCTCACTGTTAACCTTCTAAGCCTTCTTTGTCCTCCACCCTCCCTCGCTCATGGAGAGAAACTTAAAACGAACCAGTCAGGGGCAGCAGAATCATCTGTTCGTTTACTTAATCAGCAATTCGGAGGCTATACAACCCATAAAGCTTGGTTGGATATAGATCCAAGGTTACACTAGGTTCATACTGAATGAATAGAAACAGATGCCCTGCAGTGCTGTTTTAAAAATGCTATTACCAACAGCAGCTGTTACTGATGGATGACCTGCAATGCACTCATCTACATAGCCATAAAAACCTACGTTCACAACGGTAGGATCTACTCATGTCCAGTTCGGACATGTAATGCAATGCAATGCAATGCAATGTAATGTAATGCATTACATGTAATGCAATGCAATGCAGTGCATGTAATGCATCATCCATCTTGTCATCCTGAGATGGATGAAGTATCTAGCCTCAAGAAATAATCCTGTACATTTTATCCTGGCACACACCGGAGGGACTGCTTGGCCTTCCAAATTGCATTTGGAAGAGGGTTGCTACATTAAGTAAGCACAGGCAGTACCTGAGCTCCAGCAGATCCAGCAGATTGGTATGCAGCCCAACACTAACGGTGGTCAAGGATGTATTTTTTCGTATAGTGGTACAGAGATATCAGCTGCATCTTTAGGGACTACTCTGGATGAAAATGTGGTTATTTTTAATAGCAGGGCTCTTATATTACATTCATATGAGCTCCACATTGCTAATGTAAACATCTACAAAGCCAAGTGGCACCAACACTTATTAATCGGTGTTTAATTTAACCATGGGAATATAATCACAGGCTTTCAACCTGCATACCATACTAATAGTGCATACTGATTTCAGTCTGTGGCCAAAAATTGCATGTCTTTTTAATGCTTTTTTGTATGCTATTTCATCACCAAATTAAATTTTTGGGGCGAGAAATTTTTTTTAGAATACCAGCAGTTTTATGAAAAGTGATGGTGAATTGAAAACTCGCTCCAATGTTTCGCAGTTGAGAAGCTCCACAAGTGATAGCTGAAGCTAGCCCCTGCTGGGGAGCCTTCACCCAGACATTCAACCTGTCATGCTCAAAGACCCCAGTGTAAGCTTGCTGGAACAGTAGATTAAGAATGGAAGGCAGCGGCCTTGCTTGGCTGGAGGTTTCTCAAGATAACTGTCCCTGTTATGTGCGGGGACTTCAAGACTCCCGATACCATTCAGCAAGTTCTGTAGAGTGAACAGAAAGCAGAAAACGAGTCATGTAGTCTGAATTTTTTTTTATATTTGCCCATTTCAAAAGCTTGTTTCCTACACGGTGTGCATATTAAAACCCTCCCCTTTGAAGGTGTTCCAGTTTATCTCTTTGGTGTCTGAATAAATAGTCATTTGTGAGGCCCCTCTGGTTGTTCTGCCGAGGTGGAGGAAGGTTTTACTGAGTGATATTCCTTTGAAAACTGTAATTGAGGAATCGAGCGGAAACTGAACAAGCCAGTTTAAAGGCCTGGTTTACTGCCAATACCCAGGAAGAACATAGGATTCATAGCATTCAGTGCAACAGAGCAGTTAATAGGCAAAACCTTCATCATTATATTGAGTAGTATATCAATATCTTCTACATTGCAGTATAATGTTTGTTTTAGTGATGTGGTTGCTATTATGTCTAATAGAGTGTGAGAATTTCAAATTTTTTCTTTACAGTTGCAAAGCTGGTGATGTTGTGCTTTCCACTGCAGCAAAAAAAACACATAAAGCAATTCATGTGGATTGGTTTGTGGAAGTGCACAAGCTGGCCTCTGAAATATCACATAAATCATTTTTGTGAATGTCTTTAGTTTAGTTTTGTTTCCTTACACTTGATTTAATGTTGTCATTAATGTAATGTTCATGTGACCTTTCAAGTTTAATGTCTGAGGAGTGAGTGATTTAGTGTGTACTACCACAAACACCTGATTTATAAAAGCAAAGAAATCATCTGTCCTCGGAGGCATATTTGGACCGTTATATAGCTGAGCTTTGGGACATTCTTATTTCTTGACAAACAAACAGTTTTCTCTGAGGCAAAGCCAACTGGACTCCCCACAGGGCCCATTAGGAAAATGTCTGCTGCTTATTGTTGGTGCCCATCCCAGCTCTTCACTTGCTGCAGGCTGCTCTCACTCAGCTTTCGTACTTAAAAGTACGAAAAGTAAAGCACGATAATTTCGTATGGTTTTCTACGTATTACACAGAGCCGTAGGTCAGGTCTAGGTCTGCTGGTAGTTAGACACCATCAGACCTAGACCTGACCAAAACCTTTGGGGGGTTTAGCCCAGGAGGTAGAGGGGGTTAGCCGGCAACCGCAAGATTGTCGGTTCGATCGCAGGCTCCTCCAATTCTAACCCTAACCTTAACTTTTTCCCTAACCCTAACCAACAAACGAAAGATCGTATACATTCACTGAAGGATTAATATGAGAACAAAATGCATATTTTTCGCTAGGAATGTCATCAAAACGTACTTTAATGCCGAGACAGCTTTAAAATGCTGCATTATGCTGCATTTTCCATTATGAATGAAAGGAATGGAAGCCATTTTTCACTGCAGGGAATCACGCATCCACACTGGCGTCATTTTCGAAATTTGTAGGATAAAACACGAAAAAATTGTACGTAACTTTTCGTACGTTTCCATAAGAAAATTCATGAGAATACGTTGCTTGCTGATAATGTATTCCCTCCTACGGACAACGTCAAGTATTAATCTTACTCCAGCCACTTCTTCTATTGCACCATCCTGTGCCAACAATCTTCTTGTATCCAAATCTCATTTACCAAGGAGGAAAGAATTGTTGCATTTTAGCAAATTGGGGTCAGAACCCCAAAAAACAAGCTGAAACATCACTCACACATTGAAGTCGACAAAGCTGACGTGTCAGTGAGATTAGATCATTTGCACCTTTTATTAAACCTTTTATTCTGAGTCGTGCAGTTTGGTGTCCACTAACTCAGGGGGACATATTTATCTCTTTAAGCTTTAGCCTTAACTCCTACAATCAACTAGAAGTGATAGTAAAACAGTAAAGTCACTCAGCAATATCATATCTAAGTAAATGTGTACTTGCCAGATCATTTTACTTGCTGTTATGCTCTGGCATGAAGGCTACGTCTGTAAATGCATCTCTTACTATATCTGTGTTTTGCCTTCTCATCCAGCTGGACGTTGTAACCTGAAACTTTGTGTTTGTGACTCTTCCTATCTGGCAAAGTGCCAGTAGGCAGATTAGCAGTTCCCGTATCCTCTCTTTGTCCTTATCTCCCTCTAAAATTAAACACTGTGTTTCGAGCGCTGTCACGACAAATGTGGGCGATGGACAAATATGTACACACACACACACGAAAAAACACACACACACTGTGTTATCAGACACTAAACAAAACAAGAACAATAAGTGATGAAGAACAGATTGTGTTGATTAGATAGTGATGAGTGCGTGCGGTTTTCTGTATTGATTGATTTGTGTGTCACATGGAGACGGGGGAGGAAGCTTCACCTCGCGGTGCTGTTGTTGTATAGTCATGACAACTCTTAAGAATGCTGGAATCAGATGCAGCTCAGAACACTGGGTTGTTTGGACGTCGAGATGAATTTTATCTGAGTACCTGTTGCCAGTATTTTCACTGCAGCTTTTTCTGACTCCAAGCAGGTAACTCAACTTTAGTGTTATGTTGCCCTGCAGATGATATCACTTTAATTTGGCAAGATTTTGAGACCTTCGCCATTAAGCTACTGCCACACTCATAAATGTCTGTCCTCAAACAATGACTTGATTAATGAGCAATTTTCTAATGAAATAATGTCACCAACAGTTGGTCTCTCTGAACAAAAAGGTATGCCTCATTACTTCTGCTGCACCGCCTGAGTGCCCCCTGAGATGGCCTGGTTAATATCGTCATCACACTGAGAGATGACATTAAACATGAAACCTGAGCTTGTTGCCAAGTGACAAACTCGAGTGCTGCTTCACCGAAACAATTTTGACTTCTTCAAAACCTTCCTCAACCTTGAAATCAGGTCTTCTCGACTGTATTCGTCTGTACATTTTAAATAGTGTGTGTTCCCATCCAGACAAAAAAAAGACAAAAGCTCGATGGACATCGGGATTAAGTGAACATGAAGTCTCATTTGTGAGGTTTTTCTGCAGTGATTTATCTTAACTCTGTCTTGCTGCAGACAACGATCCACGTCACTGCAGTGAGAGATGAATCTGACTTTTAAGGCTGGTCATCTCATCTCTGATGAGATCAGGCAGCCAACAACTTTGAGACAGAAATGCCTACTTTTTTAGAAATGTCATCACAAGATGACCTGATCAGATTAAATCACTGCTACATAAAAGTCATGGTTTGGTTCGTACCCTGGTTCGGTGTCTGGCACAGTGCAAAAAAAAAAGAAAAATTAAATACATAGAGGGGGATACGTGCAAGGATACATTTCTTTTAATTTATTGTGACAGTGGTGCAAGTAAGACAAACCAAATACTTTTACGAGGGAATGAGATAATACCTTGCCCATGGCAACTTCAGAAAAAAACAATTTAACACACTTCTGTGCTACACTGTGTTCCCAAAAGATAACAGGTCATAGACTAGAAAACTGAAAATCATCTCTTGCAATACTGAATGCAGGTTGTTTTTTTCCTTGTCGTTGATTGGCACATTGTTTAATGCTCTCGAATGGGCATTAGCATGTTGGACGACAACAACAACTGAGCAACCCCGAAACACACCAATGCTTCTTACAAACAACTCTGTCTTCACACATCAGCATGTTTACAGAGTATACAGCTACGGAGCATAAAGAGCCAGAGGAAAAGAGTGAAGTTTATTTCTATTGGCAGATACATCACCCACCCAATAATGTGTATTCTGTGTGTAGCTGCTTGATCCAACCTGATCATGACCCCATGTATTGTGACAGTTTCACAAAATTGTTAGCGCCCAATCTCCTCCAGTTCTGTACCAATCTCCGCCTTTCAGGCAATACATAAAACATTCAGCAGATGTGAAAAGCCCAAACTGTGAAAACAACTCTCTTAATCCTATAAGCCCACAGTGACTGCATGGCATGAGTCCTGCTAGCAGTGAATATCTTTGTGTGCTTTTTTTTTTAAAGAAACTGATAAAAAAACGGACTTATCTTGAATCGAGTGTTGCCTGTGAACTGTTAACCAGTTGAAGTCAAGCTTTCGAGCATATCCTGCCGTGCATAAATGCTTCTGTCAAGGCCCTTGTGTTATTGTTAATACATATCAGCAGAGTCTCTGAGCTTATAGTTGCCCAACTATTCTGATAATCAATCGTTTTATTGATTTCAAGGTTCTATAGTGGCAGTGTCAATCGGTCCATCAGATAATATTTTTCGGTGGCCATTGTTGCTGAGATGAAGACAGATCCCGCCTTTGTAAAAATACAACAGGCATAATCAGACTGTTTTACCAAAGTCATAGAGGCTTTTCTGACACAGTCAACAATGAACAGTAATGAGGAGGTTTCCTTCTGCCTGGAGAACCTTAATTCGAAGCAATCATGCCCCATATTTGCGTAAAATCATTTGGCTTTGTTACTCCTTAATGAGTGAACTGAGAACCATTGCATTCAGTCTGAATGAAACCTATAATGGCAAATTTTTCAACTCTGGTCAAGCATGATATATGTCCAACATGTCTGTAATGCTGGTAACTCTTTATTTGGCTTTTAAGTGCATCATCAAAAAACGTAAACATATTTTTTTTAAAACTCTGAATTCATATTTCCTATACCATCTCTATTCTCAGTGGAGTGCTCACTGTTGGTTTCTGTATTCTCATGTTCATTTACAAATTGTTAATGACTGCCTTGATGGGCTGAACTGCTGATCGGTTTTCCAATCCCTCCCCAGCTTGACTCCAAGTCTAGTGAACAATCTTTCAATGAAACCGTTGTAATTACAAATCACTCTCAAATTCAGCAAATGCACTGCTGCTTTTCTTTTTTAACGCCTGAAATGTCCTCAGTGGAGGTGAAATTAAAGATTGTTTCTGCACAAGCTGTCATGTTTTGCCAGTTTGAAATCAAAGGATTCATTTAGATTCATTTCCGGTGACTTGCTGCTTTCATCTGCTGTTCAAAAGTTGACTTTGTGTTTCAATCCCACAGAATAAAGTCCTCTTTCACAATGATACTCATGTTCATGTTAAGTACTTCAAAAATTTTAAATCAAATGTGCTTAATTTATCAAAAGTAAAATAATGATTACTCAGTTTGTGTAAGCAGCATTTTTAAATGTTGACAAAGTGGGGCAATTTTAACAGTGTGGTAAACTAGTGGGTAGTCAAACCTATAATACATTATAGTTAATAAACTGATATATAAAGTATATTTTAGAAGAAGGTGTAAATACAAATGTAAAGTGAGAAAAGTTAGTTATTCTCCAAAGCTGTGATGACGGAAGCAAAATCAACATCAATGAGAACAGAACAGTTTCTGCACATTACTGTAAATACAGTTGTTGCAGAATTACAAGCTCTAGCAATAAAACTTATGGTAATTTCTCAGCCCCAAATGTCCTGTAAAAATAAATGTGAAAAAGGTGCATAAGGTGATTATCGAAGACGCCAGAGGAGACCCTGCGGGGGATTCTGGGAGGTAGAGTCAGGGTGAGCAAGGAACAAAAGAAGATACAACAGAGAGGCAAAGGAAGCTGCAGCATTAAGTAAAAACAAAGCTCTCAAATTACAGGCACAGGAATAAATAACAACACAGACTTCTGTCTGCTCTCCAAGGACACGAGCCCCAATAACTATGCTGTCATAAACATAACGTAAGCATTGCTAATAGTCTGTGTGTGTGTGTGTGTGTGTGTGTGTGTGTGTGTGTGTGTCGTGTGTGTATGTGTGTGTGTGTGTGTGTGTGTGTGTGTGCAAACCAACCCACTCTAAGCCACACACACACACAGACACACACGTTTCAGTAGCACATCCCTGTATATCTGCAGGCAGGATTCAGTGAAACCTTAAGAAAACAATCATCTCTGCGGTTGGTGTCACCAAGATGTGCCTTTTTCAGTAAAGCAGATGTGCTGTCAGTGGGTGCTCCAACACCCACACCCACACCCACACCCAAACACACACACACACACTCACACACACACTCACACACACACTCACACACACACACACACACACACACACACACACACACACACACACACAAACAAACATCTAAGCGTGCTTGTGTTTCTACATCAAAGCACAGGCTGCCCTGTAGGTCTTCATTTATCACAATAATGTAATAACTCCACACAAACAAACCACACACACACGCACACACACACACACTCTTCCATGTGTAACACTCAGTTGTTGCAGGAAAACAGGGGAGAATTGCACAACTAGAAAATGAATATTGCATGTATTTTTTTCTGGTAGCGTTCAAGTGTAAAAGATATTTCTGTTGTCAATCATATATGGAGTTATATTTGATTCCCTATGAGACATGAGACATTGTTCAAGACAAAGACATCTTTACATAGAATGATGACGTGCTAAAAAACATATATATTTAAATATATTCTATTAAAATATGTGTTCATGAAATTATTCTGCATTTAAGATGTAATAAGCTAGCTTGTGTCAACATGAATGAAAACGCTTTAATTAACAGCCTATTAATATTTACAAAGACAGAGTCGATGGATTGACGTGTGGCTTGCTCTTCACAGTGAACACACCCGAGCACCTCTGGGTGATGTTATGAACTCAGACACGATGCCGCTTGATTAGCCGGCGACGCCCGGCGTATCTGGGACTTCCACAGGATCTACGAAGCAGTTATAGTGGTTGTTTCAGCCATGATTGATCTGAACAGATGAATTGATGTGACATTCACTCTCACACACACACACACACACACACACACACACACACAGGTGCAGTCTATACCTGGGAGCAGGAGGATCGTGGTAGGAGGTGTAGAGCCTCCTGTGCTGCAGCTGAATAATTTAGGGCGACACCTTCACCTCGGCGCAGGAAGTATGAACAAATACCTCTGATTTGAAGCTTCGTATGCTGCTCACATTCAGTCAGCACAGCCAATCAGAGCTCTTCAATGGCTTCTGGCTGATTCTCTTTTCTTGACACGTAATGTGCACAGAGGGACACTCAAACACTCATAACCACTGAAGGACAAATGTCAGACTGAACACCAATTCTCTGCACGGAGACAAAAAGTTGAAGATTGAAAATTCTTCGTCTATTGGTGTTTTTGTTGGATCATGTTTGAGTGTCTGATCAATTTCCTGTGCTTCTCTAAACTACTAGTGTCCTCAGATGACAACATTAAGGTTATATGTATTAATTAATCAATGATTATAATCCTTAAAATATAGAGCTGCAGATCAAATTGATCAACTGTGTATGTGTTATGTAATATAATATACATTATTTTTTTATCTGCATAATGAGTACTTATGGTACTTACTTTTGTACTTTTGCTTGAGCAAATGTGTATTTTGAGTACTTTCAAACTGCAGCAATGCTACTTTTACTTTTACTTAGAAGGATGTTGGCATTCAAAAACAACTATACCTTGAAAAACATACAGTCAGAATATAAACAGGGAGAAAGTTTCCATGGTGACCGAGCTCTTGCTCTACAACCATCCGCTGTGTTATTCCTCCCACTACTCTCATTTCAATGCCTCTACGTTGTCATGCCAGGTTTATGCGTCTGCCCTGGTGACAGTCGTGGCCTGTGGCTTCATGTTCTCGGGTTGTCCATCTGCCCATTCTCAGGAACACCTGAAGGCAATATCTAAATGTGGCAAAAACATCCACCTGGACTCAAGAATGATCTGATTAGATTTTAGAGGGTCAAAGGTAAATATCATTCTGACCTCAGAAACTGAAGAATCCATCCATCCATCCATTGTCTACCGCTTATCCTGTATTCAGGGTCGCAGGGGGGCTGGAGCCGATCCCAGCTGTCATTGGGCGAAGGCAGGGAACACCTGAACAGGACGCCAGACAACCTTGAGGCGACATTTATAGCTTTTTGAAAAAGCATTCTGGCTTATGTAATCTTTTCAAACCAGGCAAACTAACACTGTAGATGCGGTCTGGGTAATTATAATGACAGGTTTCCTTTTTATTAATTCAGATTGCGACTGCAAATGTCTGCTACTGTCACTGTTGCAGAATACAAAAGCAGAAACTGAGGCAGGCAGGTACAATTACACAAAGGTTGGGCTTTGATAACTAAAGGGGACACAAAAGAAAAGGCAAAACAGGCTATGAACAAAAGTGAGGGGGCAGGCTGAGAAATACAAAGGATAAAAACCGACTGAACTAAAAAACAAACCAGTTTACATCGAAGAACATGAGGATCAAACAAAAAGACATGACTAAGGTAGATGATACAGACACAGGGAAAACAAACTGAATACAAGAGAAACTAATCAGATAACAAGACACAGGTGGGCAGACATGATGGCAGGCTGGAAACCGATTTGTTGAAACAAAGGGAACAGAGCAGAGGTGATGAGACTAATGCGACACAGACAAACAAACACACAAGACAAGAGGCAGGAAAGAAACTCGATAATAACAGCTTGACTTATTCCATCTTGTTATTTATTCTTCCCATGTATAGACAGTTATTATCAACATGCTCTTCTCTATATTTTAAAGCACCATAGCAACACAGCCTTCCATGCTTTACCGCATGTTCATTTTCCTGCATATGTTCCATTAATGAAGTGGTTCCCAAACTTTTTCTGCAGTGCCCCCCCTTTGTCAAAAAAAAAAAAAAAAAAAAAAAATATATATATATATATATCTTGGTAGTTATGCAGCAATGGTTATTTGGTAATGGCTGCTTATACCAAAGTCCACACTGCGGATATTGCACATTGTCTTTCTTTATGCACTTATTTTATTTTATCTCCATTTTAATACAATCATTTCTTTGTATTCCTCTCCTCTTTTCTCTGTCTTGACATCTTATTCTCTGGGTCTCTTTCTTTCGGTCATTATCCTGCATTGATTTTGAAAGGCTTAATTTGTATGGGACTCTGCGGCGGTCTCAGACTCTTGGACTCCACAGATCAATAATGAAAATGGGATCACATCAAACGACCCGGAAAAGTCATCAGAGCTCAGCTGTTGCATTTAGCCCAGCACAGAGCCTTTGGCCATGTGATATATTGTTTCAGCAGCCCTGTTAATAGCTCCACAAACCTGCATCACATCTAGAAGTGAGTTGCCTTATGAGTGGGCCTTGTGATCCATATGATGATACAGTTTTTACTGGCATAACATCGAGGTTGGAAGAGTGGCGTTAAAGCATAGTGCCCAAAGGTCAAATTGTAGCCCGGTAGCTCAACACTAGCCTGCTCAAATAACTCATATTGAGCCAGAACCATGAGGAATTACTGTGTACAACTACTTATTTTGGATGATTTTTTGTGATATTATAATTTGCACTTACTATTGTATTTCTTGAAGTAGCTCCATTCCTCAGATATGGACTCCAGATGTGTCTCCTAACCTCATGAATTAAATAGATTTAAATTGACTTTTACATCCGACTCTCGACGAGCTCGCCACCCAGCTATAGAGGGAGATGAAAATCTTAGCATCACCCACACAATGCCCGGGTTAATAAACAGATCTGCAGCAGTTACTATAGAAACTTAAATGGTTTCCACTTTGTGCCAAAATGCAAGAGCAATTTAGTCGGAGAGATTATATCGGCTCAAAGCTCTCTTTTTAAATAGTCCCTGCATGGTTTGGGGTGGTGATGGAGAAAAGTAATTAGCTCCATTTTAAGATCCATTCAAACCTAAATCGAAATTCATGCTTGCATCTACGGTATATGGGATTGTTTTCAATTGATGTGACTGGGATGCCAGCCATTTTATTTTATGGGAAGAACAGAGAATATGTCTTCAGTGGTGTGCTCACTCATATCTGCAACATACTTTAAGTGTTGCATCACATTTAACACGATAACAAAACATGTGGGTGTCTTTATCTTATTTAAGTTATTGTTTTTTGCTTCATTTCCTTTTTTCTATTTAAACTCTCATCAAAGTTAGAAAAATCAAATTATAGTCCAGTGTTCAACATAGTGGGTTCCTTATCAGATCATGTGCTGAAAACTGTGCTGAGTGAAGGAAACGTTGCTGACTTGCGTTCCTTGAAGTCTTCTTATGCAACACTAGTGGATGCTGGAAATTGAATGCAGGAAACTGTGGGGAGGACCTGTCAGAGATGATGTATTGCTGATGACTTCATAAAGGCAGGCATCCTTTAGCCTAACAGACTGAACTAAAATCTACAAGCCATGCTAGCTGCCTGGTGAGGCTGTAACGATCATTACAAAGCAAAACGCTTAATGGATGCAATGGAGTGAAAACTATCTAATAACAGCATCCTCTGTTCGGGACAATTTTGTTCTGAAGGATGAAAGCTGTTGTAAATTTGTGTTGACACTTGGCAAAGAAGATCTTGTCGCCAAGGTGCTACTTAATTGATTAAATTTGGCAAAAAAGGCTCTCGGTGGAAACTGTTTTCCAGGTTTTATTAATCTTACAGTCTGAAATGGATCCTACAGATCAATTAATGGTTTGAACACTGAACACGATGGTGGACGTAATCTCTTGTTACAAGTTGCATGAAGCACTCTACTCTGCAGGTCAATGTACTTGGAGAAAACTCCAATAATCTGTATTTTTAATATAAAAAATTGTGTTTAAATAGGTTATTGTTTGCTCACACTTTTGCTACAACCACTTTATTGGTGATAATGTGTTAGAGTTGTGTTTACAGCTTGTTCCACTCCTCCCAAGGGGCCAAATAAATGAGTAATGCAGCTCTAAAGCATAAACGCATTATGTAAATGTCTGCTAAAACAAGCTTTTGTCACCCCAGAAAAATGAAATATAAATGTCCCATAAAAGACGTCTCTCCAGCATTCACTTCCAGCTCTGATGGAAGGAGTCATCTTTGCATGTGGTGTTTGGATGTGGCAGCTACATTATCCTGCTTGATGGAATTAAATGAGGGGAACTACATCTGCAGCCTCACCATAATTGTCCATTACCGTGCTGGCCTGACATGGCATGTCTTTTTGTATTGGTTTGGATTGTGCAGTGCAGATACTAAACACATGCTGAATGGGGAGCCTCTTTGGACCCATTCAGTGCCAATGGGATTAGAGAGAGTAGAGTTTTAAATACGTTCCTCTGAGAAACTGGAACATAACTTTTCAATTGTAGCTGCAGGGAGTAATTGCATTTTTTCATTCAGAGGGATATTGCTGTTTGTTTTTAATAATAACGTCTGGGTGCCATTGTAGCGACATTACAGTGTGGTCAAGCAGCTGCCCATGCTGGAACCTTGCACCTTCCAGCAACACTGAAAGAACAAGATATATTGCTGTGATTCTAAGGTCACCAATAATGATGCCGTGGCTATTGATTGGTGGAACTTGCAATATTATACCCTCCGAGTGTTTCTCTCACAGATGGTCTGGTCCTAATGAAGCAGACACAGGCCAGATGCCTCCATGCTGCACTTAGCCTCCATGCTGCAAGGGTCCTGGGAGGTGATACAGGAGGAATCCTGCATACAGTTTGAATTGTCGACACAGACAGGAACCATGAGGGTGCATACAGTTTGATTTAAAATCCTATTTTGGTTCACAAGCTGGCATAGTGTTTGTTTGGAAGGGATGTATTATTTAAATGGAGGATTCTAGGGGCTTCAGGGACCTGTTGCAGACAATTCACAATGATATGTAAACAACAACATGAAGACAAGGAAAAGGAAAGAGGAAAAAAGTTTTTGTGAAGGTTAGACGTTGAAAAAAATCTCTCTTTTTATGAATTAAAAATTACATAACTCCCTGAAGTTCATACTCTTGTTTATTGCTTTATTTAGCTTATATGGTATGGCGATGGACGCGGTGCAAACCATCTGTGATCCAGTTACAGTGTTGTGTAAAATGAGACCTCCTGAGCATTTTGTGTGTTGGCTGGCAGCCAATGTCGCTCTGCTTGTCTCATTCTCCCTGTCGCTCTGTCTCTGTCTGTCTGCTCTCCATCTGCCTGTCTCACTCCTTGTGTGTGTGTTCATGTTTGTTCTATTATTGCATCACTCTTGCGCCAAGATATTAATAAGTCAACATCAGACCGCCCCGTTATTGGATGCATTCATCACCCAAATGTCGAGACGGCATTTCATACTACAGCATAATTCTAATCTGAATGTAATGCTACCAGCCACGGAGATGACATTAATTGCGGTTTTGGTACTGATGTGCTACATCATTTTTAAGCAGTTCAAAAAGCTCATTAAAATAACATTTTCCCATAGCTGAGAAAGTTTGTACATTTAAAGTGCACAAGCAGGCGTCCATTTTCTCTCCTTCCTGTTTTCCTCCACAGGGAGTGTGATGTCCAATAGAGGGCAGCATAGAGTGTGAAATGATAAAGTACATCTCTTCTTCTCTCTTCCAGGGCCAAAGTGTTTCGGGGAAAGAAGGTCCTTGGAGACTACGACATCAAAGTGGAGCAGGTATCCCGTGGATTTCATATACCTATGATGCTATTAAAGGTTAAGGGAGATCAGAACTGAGATGAATGACACCACATTCACGTTTGATGTGGAAATGCATAGTTTCTACTGACAGGCTGAGAGGCTGGAGCCCCAAGCACTTTGAATAAAAACAGAAGAACTTTTCAGAGACTTCTACTTGTCTTTTGCTTTATACGTCAGGTTATAGGTTCCAAAGATCTACAAAGATACTCAATGTAAAAGGTGTCACTTCAGAAAAGATATAGAATAACTTGAAACCTTGCTCTGTGTCGGTTGCAGAGATAGAAGTTTACAGGTTCAGCAAAGTGTCTCTGTCAGAAACACCTCAACAACGGTTGAGTGGATTCTTTTTGAAAGTTCGAACGGTGAAATATCTCAAAATCTACAAGATGGGTCGGCACAGAAGTTGGTTTAGACATTGATTGATATATCTGGACAGCTACTGGATGAAAAATGTGTACATCCTTTAATTATTATGCATGTCATATATCAGTATGTGACATTTTGGTTTCATATTGGCAACCCCAACCAGCAAATTCTGATTTTGCAATACTTGGTTGTGAACTACGTGTCACACTTAATAGATAGAAAGTTACAACCTCGAGCAGTTATGAGTCACAGAGAAATCCTCACTATGTTTGCACCCACATTATTTGACTAGAATGTGACTGGAATAACTACTGTATGTGGTTTATGTACGCAGTAAGATGGAGAAGTTGTTATGAATGAATGGAGTTAGAAATATCACACATTTTCCTGCACAATGAGAATATCTGTAACACTATTAATTATGATCATCTGGTATTCTGCTTCTTGTAAATGAGATTCTACAGTTGTTTATTTTAGGCATTAGGAGCAATTTACACCATGATTGTAGAACATGTACCATTTAATAGGATTAATTTGGATGTCACTACTTCTGTATCAAGACTTAATGAGTCAGCTGATGACATTGACTCATGTCCTCTTTCCGTGCTCGTAGGCTGAGTTCTCGGAGGTCAACCTTGTCTCACATTCAAATGGAACCTGTAACGTGGACATGCAGGTCATCAGGAGCGGGACCAAAGTGGTCAGGTCAGCACCCCAAACACTCACACCTCGCTTCTTCACAAACCCTCATATTATACCTATATTTTACCCTGTTATCCTTACTTTTGTAAGGCAATTTAATACAATCAAAAAAATACAAACCTGCCCTCAATCATTAATCTGACATTAAATCCAAAACATGGTCGCAAAAAATGTCCCTACTTTGGAAGACAATGCTGCTGTATCGTGTTTATGCATCAGCTAAAGATGATCCAAAGGCGTTTCTGTGAGATCATACACAGAGACCTCAGAATGCTCTCGTAAATAATAGATGCACATTTTTTATAACGAGCTCGAGTCATTGGAAAAAGGGGCAGAGGCGTTATTACCGCAGTCGTTTCCCGCAGAGCGGCACAGTACAAACATGTGAACATACTGTAACTCGCACACCGCAAACCACAGTGACCAGCGTGTCCCAGTTGAAGACCGCCAGTGATGAAGCAAGACTGTGACTCCCACTGTTCACCAACCGACAAAACCGACAGGAAATGAAGACGGCAGCCTCAGTCTGATTATCAGCATCTCCGCCCTGTAATTAAGCTTTATGAGGGGTTGGTCCACACACACACACACACACACACACACACACACACACGGTGACCACTGCCTTGGATGGTGTGGATTCAGGGAGATAGACAGCAGGATCACCATTTACCTGTCCTGCTGGTATCATGTCAACAGAGGCATTATTCTTTTACATCCGAGCTCCTCGTAGACCACCAGAGTTATATCACGTGCCTCAGTCTCACCCAAACATGTACTTTCTGTGGAGAAAATGAATGTGTTTACAACATAATTGTCCCTCTGTCTCATTGACTGTCTGTATTGCAGACCGTTTAGATTTGGATGGTTTTAACTATCTACATTTGTCTCTGTAATTACTCTGTGTCCATCAGTTTCATGTCAAAGCAGTGATTTTGCTAACTGCTCTGTGCGTTGCTAAATAACCCCCAACCCTGAAGAAGATGTAATGTTTTCCAGACATTGAATATGTCACTAATCGTCCGCTCCACTTTAATTCTTTTCTTCTTGCATGTTTTTTTTTTCTTTTTGACTAAATCAAAAACAATAAATTATAAAACCATTATCAGCACGCAGATGTTGGCATTTAACTTAAAGCACAGCTGTGCTTAATTAAAGCCTTACAAAGCTGCTATAAGATTCATATTTGGTCGCATCAAAAAGGCAAAATGTGAAGTGAAAATAGTGAAAACTGTAGTTCGGACTACAAGAGTCATGACCATGTTGATCTTTACAGCCAATTGTCAGCAACGAAGGGATTACGGTCGATTGCTGTGTCCTCTCCACCAGTTTTTTTGTTTTTTTTTAGTTTCTTGGAGAGTCTGATTAGTATTCTCGGTGCATGGAGAGCTGGTGGTGGTCACACTGTGCCAGAGTTTTCTCTGTCTCTTTTCTCTCACTCCTCTCGGCATCTCTGTTACTCTTTTACTCTGTGTTTTTCCCTCTCTGTCTATTTTCTCTCACCACCACCACCCCCTTCTCCCTGCGTTGCCTCACATTCCCTCTCTCTCTCACACACACATTCAGACAAAAGAAAAAATAACAGGAGTCATGCCCTATCACCATCAACCTTTCACGGAGCTGAACTGCACTGAATACTGTTTTTGCCCTTAACCTGCTGGACACTAATTGTTCATCTGAGCCCTGGAGCTGTGGTTTATGGAGACACATTTTGGAGTAAAACATTAGATAGATGTAGAAAAACCTATTATTTGTCTTGAATTTAGCATCTGTTTGCTGTTCGTATTTTTAGATCCATCGCCCATTTTTATTTTACTCAAGTTTTGAATGCCAGATCCCCTCTGCATTGCAGTCCTTCTCACTGTTAACTCCACCTTTGGCCTGAGGAGGGCTGCACTCTTGTGACGCATCACCAGCAGCTGTGGGAGGCTCACACTGCTTCCTGTTCCGCACAATACCAAAACATTTTGTTGCAATTTCACACCAAGTAATAGCCGGGCCAGAATCACCCACAATATAGATACTTCTTTTTATTATTAAAGTGGCTGATGTGCAACAAGTAAACGAAATACATTGTTTGTCTGTCTCTAGAATGACACATAGAAGCGTTTTCTAAAAATTACCCATATTGATTGTGGAACAGGAAATGAACAGCTGTTATTTCTTGTTGACCCATCCATCCCAGACTTCCTCCCACACAGACTCTATTGCTTTAAAACCTCCTTTGCTCCCGTCATAAATACTGGAGCTACTAGAGAGTTCTGTTGCTTGAACGCAAACGTGTCGTTTTCATGGTACTTGCTGAAGCGACTCATGCTGTCATTTTTCTAGGGAGGAGAGACTCCTCTAATGTACGATCGCGTCGAGGAAAGACGGTGAACGCATCATTAACAAACGACTTCTGAATATATTTTCATGAACTGATTTGCATAGCATAGCATAGCAGCACACAGCAACAGAAAAAAACAAAAACAGGAAAGGAGAATCTAAAGATTTTGTATTGATTGTATTGATTTTTTGTGTGTATGTTTTGTAAGGACTGTGAAGTGGAAACCAGTTCTCCAAAATTATGGGCAGCAATAGTTCACTCCAAAATCAAAAACACATATTTTTCCCTTACCTGTTGTGATATTTATCAATATGGATTGTTTTGGTGTGAGTTGCCTAATTTTGGAGATATTGACCTGCGAGATGTCTGCCTTCTCTTGAATATATAATGTGGACCATGTGGCACTCAGCTTGTGATTTCTTTCCAGAAATCAGGACCCGGTTACTCAAAATTATCAACCTTGTTGTGAACAGTTCCATGTTGGAGATATAGTTCCTAAATTAAACTGCCATCTACAGCCAATATCTCCAAAACTATGCATCATCTAACACAAAAACAATCTAGATTGATAAAAAGCACTACATGTAGGAGGAAAAGTTTCCTTTTAAAGACAAATGTTAACATTCATTCTAAAAAAAGAAGCACTTCCAGCTTTCATTCATTTGAGCAGTGTTCTATAACAAGAGATTTTGTCTTGAGTTAATCATCAGGACAGCCTCTCCCAGTCCCCTGCTTTATTGCCTCACTAAGTAATGCATGAAGAAGGGTCATCAATCATTTTGCTCATGATTCAGAGCTTAATTGTGTTAATGTACCCCAGATCCCCACGTTTGAAATGCAAAAGTGAATTCAATTAAGAAATATATGACATCATCCAAGGAGATGATCCAACTGAAGCTTTTATGATTTGTCACTGAGGCAGCGATGCTTGTAAACTTATTTATTATATTATTAAATAAGTTCTATGATTTAAATAATTGGGTTATTTCAATGAAAGATCTTTTGAAAAACAAAACGAAACCTCTGCTCATCTCCCACCAGGTCTTTCAGACCTGACTTCGTCTTGGTGCGCCAGCACGCCTTCAGCATGGCCCAGAACGAGGATTTTAGGAACTTGATCATCGGTCTCCAGTATGCGGGCGTCCCCTCGGTCAACTCTCTGGACTCCATCTACAACCTCTGCGACAAACCTTGGGCTGTAAGCACTTTCAAACAACTGCGCCTACCTACACAGTATTACATTCAATGTATTGTCATTAGGCTGCATAGAGGTGAAAAGATGTTTAACGTTTAGCTTAAATTGTTATTGATTATTTGGAGAATTTGCTTTGTGAGCACTGTTTAAAATAGCACCAACATAGATTATTACTTCATGAGTAATGTCACTGTTTTGTGCTTTATTACTGTTACACTTCTTCAATGACCTGTGTTCAGACAGGGGTTAACTCTTTCTTGCTGTTATTCTCTGTTTACATTTCCCTCCTCTCCACCAGTTTTCCCAGCTGATCAATAATCAGAAGAAACTGGGTTCAGATAGGATCCCGCTCATTGATCAGACTTTCTACCCCAACTACAGAGACATGGTAAGATTTTCACATATTATATTGGCTCTTACCTTTCAGTAAACTCACACCGTGAACCACCTTGAGATCAATGTATATATTACTGTATGTTCTCTAAAAGCAGGAGGCGATGTTGTCTGCTCACAGCTGTAGGTTTTAGGATATCACAGGTAAAATAAAAAAATAACTAATAATCCGTTGAGGTTGATGACTGGCTTGTTGGAAATATTCTGCAACAGCGACTTCTTTTTGAAAAGCTCAGAAAATCCCGTCACCTCAAAGCTTTCGTTAAAGTACTGCTGAGTCTGAAGAGATTTTTGTAAACACGGGAAGGGAAAGAAAAGAGTCAGTGTCACACTTTTCCATTTAGACATTTTATATACAATATTTTTTGGTACATGGAAATAGAAAACTCTATATAGACAGAAACAGAGACATAAATACAAACCCAAACAATTCTTTCAGTATAAAACAAACATGAAATTGTTTGATAATGCTTCACTAAAGCCATACAGTTGTTATGCAGGGTTATCATACTCATATCATGAGAGTCTCAATTTAATTAACATATTTCAAAATAGTATTGTTCAATCAAATTGAGCAAATTACACTGCACTTTATTGTGCAGGTTCAATTCAAATATTGTATCACTGAATGTGACCCTAATATGATCCTTAGTGGCTCATGCATGAAGGTATTTTTTAAGCAATAATGCATTTTAATCTGTATGACTTAAGTGGAGTAATCCAGTAACAAGACAGGGGTCAATTCAGATTTGGGTCTTTTAATAAATGTTGAGTCATTATATTAAATAATGCCTATAAAACAACAATTAAATCACTAATCATAGTTCATTCATGAGCATCAGTTATTTCTCTTTTTGCTGGTTAACGTCTTGTGCCAAAGATTTTACTAGCTTTTCTTGAACTTGAACATTGAGGAGAATCCACTTCCTGTTTTTAAAGAGTTAAAAACAGTGAATTGAACCATGTCCTGTTACATCATTTCCTCAAAGGAGAGGTGGCTCGGCTTCTACAGGTGGCAGTGCTGTTGTTAAAGCGCTGGATTAGATTTTTGGCACAGGAAATAGTACAGAGTTCAACCAAGGAGACTAAACAAACGAAACCACAAGATATTAACTTCTATGCTATGAGACAAGATCCGGTTAGCCTTTAAAATGTTAATTCTCACTCAAGTACAATATTTACAGTCTCAGCAATTTGAGAGTATAAACCGTGATGATTTAGATGTACAAGAATTATGGTCACGTGTCGGATTTTTGTCAAAATATAATTCACTGGGGAATGTCTGGTGTTGCTTTGCTCTTTATACTGTATATATAAAGGCATTTTCATTTGCATGGGACCGCTATTCGATAATATATAAAGGTAATAATTCAACACCAGAATGTGTGGGGAAGCTTGCAGCGCTGCAGTCTGCCTGCGAACAGAAGATTCTGTTTTTTTATAGTACATAAAGTAAACTTTGTAATGCAGGATTGTGGCTTTTTTTCTGCTATTTTCCTCCTATTGTTTTACAAGTAAACATCTATTGTTTTACAGTCCACCATCCTTTTATTTTCAGTAAATGCATTAACTAAATGATTACAAAACCTGTTGTTATGCACAAACAAATATGAGTTCTTCAGTATTTGTCAAGGTTTTGCATTAACCATCAGGTCATCAGAAATGAAGAAAAGCTTCACTCTGGGGTGAATAATATGCAGTGGATGGTCTGCAGCTATTCTTATTCTGTGGAAAACAGCAAGTGATGTGGAATGTGTGAGAGCGAGAAAATTATTCAGAGGAATGTTGATAGCTCCTGCAGTTTGCAAAGATTTTCCTAGCATTGCTGTAGCAACCACTCCTTGAGTATCAAAATTTTGCCATTTGTTTTCCAATGAAATCAGTTGCTAATTTGCACGCCAAATTTGAGCTACATAAGCAAACAAACAACAACGACAAAAAAAAAGCAGGAAACATTTCTCAGGGCTTTGCAGGAGTGAAATGGAATGAGGTGAATTTCAGACGCACAGGTCAAGGGTCAGCCATGTCCAGGAAGTCTTTCTCAGGTGGGGGTCCGCCCCGGTACCAGCTACAGGTTGTGTCGGAGCGGCGGATGCAGGCGTACTGCCGAGCCTGCTCCCCATTTAGGCTGTTATCCAGCAACCAGTCAGTCCACAAGCACTCGTTTTCCCCCGTAGACGCACACAGGACTGTGTAGCAGGTGTTGATCTGTGGATAGAAGAGGTTTTGAGTCCATCTTTACTCACTAACGCATCTTATTATTCCTTCCTGTTGGCCTCCCATGCTATGAATAAGACACGTAGACATAGGAGGCTATGAACAACTGTTGAATGGGACATCACATCACGTTAGAGTGTTTTATACTGAAATGCAAAGAACGTTTGAGTGAGAGGTGAGAAATGTGAGAGACCTTTTTGCTGTCTGTTGCTTGGTTTCTAGAGGCGTCTCTAAGACTGATAGATGAGTGGGACGAGGATAAATATGTATGAAAAGAGAACAAACAGTCCTTACTCACTCTGCATTCACAGCCCATCTGGTATCTGTAGTTGAGATTCTTCTTCTGTGACAGTGACAAGTTGTCCCAGGACTCTACTAGGTCACATTGGCCAATAGAAATTCTCCCATCACTCCACATGCTTCCTGTTAAGTGACATCACAACACCGCAATTCAGTTATGAAGTTATGTTGCTGTATTTAACAGCCTATGGGATTATTGTTATTACAAACAACGACGTCAACAGCTTGTTGAAAGACATTTTCAGAAATACACAGACTTTCTTGCCGAGCGTTACATGAAAAGATGAATACCACTCTCATATCTATGTGGTTAACTTAGCTTCCAAAAGAAGAGAGGGTGTTAAAGAGAGCCTGGTTCTTGGCTATTGTATGAATTAATCAAAGGATAAGGTGTTAGCTTTAGAGGTGCTGGTATGTGGGTTGTTTGTTTTTTAGCTTTGACAGAGCTATGGTGTCTTTTCTCCCTTGTTTCCAGTTAGCTATGCTAACAAGCTGCTGGCTGTAGCATTATAGTTACCATAGAAACATTCAAAAGATACAATCTTTATATAACTCTTAGCAAAATAGAAAGCAAATTGAACTGAATATCAAACTTTTTGTTACTGTGTATATTCATGGGAAGTTAGCTAGCACAAATGCCTGGTTGTAAGCATCCTAAATATATGACTTTGCCACTTTTTTTATCTGAATATTGCCCCTTCCCCCTCTCTCGGCTCCATTGTTTTTCCTATAGTGGCCCCAATACGCTGTGTTAGTTTACAATATAAAACAAAACAAGCAGATGATTGCTTACTGCACCTGATAGCAAATACCCTGCTTTATTGTTGGAGTCCAGTTTGACTCCACACAGTGAGGAGAAGACCGGAGTGTACACGTACTGGATGTCCTTGGCCTTGTCAAAACCTTTGAACATCTGCACACAGAAAGATACAGGGACAAGAGAGTGGAGTGGAAGATGGGGATGGTATAAGCCTGGTCTAATATTATGTAAGTGTACTATATACATAGAAGCAATGTAAGCAGGATTAACAATAGGACCTTTTTCTCCAAAATGTAGCATACCCATTCTTAATGTCATCAAACAGATGTGAGGTCAACTCCAAAATGTAGAAATACAATTGGCCGTATATGAAAAATGTGTATACATTTTGCATATTTTGCAGAATTTACTGCTCAGTATTCATTATTAACACCGTATGGTAGAGTGGAAATGGACGTTTGCATACACTGTTTCTGTGTGTTTCGATGTTGTGTGTCAACCACAGACCGATCCGAATACGTTCACTCTTCCCGACAGACTATTTGGAGCCAGGGCCCACATAAATTACACACAGCAGCATAAACAGAGAAACCCGCCGCGTGTCAGCGCCAACAGCAGCTGTTACTGCTCTTCGGAGATCTCACCTTGATCATTTTGATTTCATATTGGATCATCTTCATGTAAGGTGAGGAGCTGTTGCTAGGCGACACAATCTTCTCTCCGGAGATCTTTGCCCTTATCACTGTCAGGAAAAAAAAAGGAAATAACAAAAATAAAGCAGGATTAAGATGAATTGAAATGCCGAGTTAATGCAGGAAGCATGATAAGAATGTGATTTGCAAGCCAGAGACGGTGGAAAACAATCTGAATTGTGCAAATATATCAGTAGTTATTACCGAGATGGATTTGATTTGATATAGATTTACATCCCTCCTCCCTCCTTTTCTATCATTTTGCTCGTCACTCGTCTTCGTCCCCACATAGACAGTGTAGCAGTCCCTCTCTGTAGTGATACATGATCCTCTCCTCTGGGAGGGAATTCAAAACCCACATGGAATAACAAGTAGCTCTCTGATTGCACACTCCCATTAACTGACTCCGCACACACACACACACACACATATATAAATATATATAAACACACACCACACACCATACGCACACTTACTCAAGCCAAACCACGTCTGGCACAGGTTTGACTTCACATTATTTTAAATCAAGTAGAAAGGTGAAGTAGTTGGATAATTGGTCTGTGGTTCTCAACAGGAAGCTATCAGGGAAGTCGTATTCTTTTACAACCTCTTACTTAGAGACAACACTTCATTTCACTTTAAATATTATTAATGCTGCGTGTTTTTACTCACCCAGACCACAACATGCAGTTCACACGGAGCCAAATCAAACAGGCTTCAGTACTACAGAACCACTTTTTCCTTCCATCAAACCCAGAAAATGTGCACTTTGTAGACATCTGCGTGATTCATTATATTAACTGCCATATAAATTTCACCGTCAAACATTTCCTTCCTACGTTTACTTTCAACGCTTTTCTCAGGTTATCAAAAAAGTCTTTGCACATGGCAAACAGCTAACTAACAGAAACGTATTGGCACTGCATTGGATCAATTCATATAATACTTAAATATATTAAAACTTATGCTAGAGGTCATGTTCATAACTTATGTATCTTTGTTCAGCTCTGTTAAAGACTAGCGTTATTGTTAGTGGTAAGGTGACACTCCAGGCCAGGGGCGGACCGGCCATCTGGCATACCCTACCATACCATTTTTCCTGGTGGGCTGACGTGCTTTTTGGGCTGACCATCAACATTTTTTTTGGTACGGCCCATGAACTCGCCAATACAAGTGGAATGTCTTGATCGGCGGCCCTTTTTTTTTTTAAATTGACACTGGCCTGCCCCAAAACACTTCAGTCAAGTAGGAGTTGGTATACATATTCAGGGGGCGCAAAGACTGGTAATATTTGTGTCTGGACCAAAATGCCAGGGCCGATTTTTGGTCCCAGTCTGTCCCTGGCTAACCAACACTAGCCAACACTCATTGGTTTGTCCTAAACCAAAATAAGCCTTTTCTCTGATTAGACTATAACACTCTAGTTCTATACCATACTGTTTCAATCAGAATCAGAATGTGTTTATTGCCAAATATGTTTGCACATACAAAGGAATTTAACTTGATTATTGGTGCGTAGCAATAACTTAATTAAACATAATTTAAAAATAGAAATATGAATTCACAATATAATATGAAAAATAAACAATATGCAAGAATAGACATATAATACACAGTAAAGAATACATCTTATCTCCATCTTGCTAATTCAAGCATGTTAGCTAGGCAGCTAAATACTACAGCCCTGAATATATAATACTGTCGTCTTCGATTTAATCTGCTCATTTTAAAAGGAGCTAATTGTAAAACATGCTAGTGACCTACTGCTATTGTGTAAGATCACTAACCCATGTTTTCTACTGTCAAATCCACCTCTATTATCATTGTGTACTGCATTATGTGCTGTGTGACAAGTTCAAGCTTGACAGGTGTAGCAACAGTAGCTAAGGCTTAGTAATTGATTGATCAATCTTTATTCATGAAAATTAATAATATGTTGCTTGTAACAGCCATTAATTATTGAAATATATAGTTGTGTAATTGGTGTAAACCTTGTCTTCCACATTGTTCTCTCTAAAAGACAGAAAACAGTTCCCTGTAGATGCAGCCGAGTAGGATGGAAAATAAAAGGGAAGAAAAGGACAGGCACAGTACGCGACCTCGGTATAATCATGAAAGAACGAGAGGCTACAGTAAAAGAGAGGGAGAGAAAGTATGACCCGGCACCCCTCCTTACTCTCAGCCTCTCACACAGCTACGCAAACCACCCCCTTGTTTGTGCTTTTCGCCTCGTCACATAACACCACCACAGAGTTTCTTGTGTGCTGTGAAGTTGGTCCTGGAGAAAAAGAGACTATTTATTTTCTTAGTCAAACATGCAAGAAGTTAGAAAGGCAGGCAGAGAAAAAAGATGCACAGACGGAAAGTGAATTGGAACTTGTGTGAAGTGTTATAGTTTAATCCATCGCCCACAGCGAGCAGCTGGTCTGAGGACGTACACTTTATAGAAAGTGTCAGAGAGCACAAGATGCCACCTCATATGACTTTGTTATAATTCAGACTTGAATTGTATACATACACAGCATGGCAGTACATCTGGAAACATAAGACCTGCATCTTTCGGTTGATCAATACAGTATAGTTAAGGGTGAAGAGGTGATCCAAGTGAAGTAGAAAGTAGGGCCTGTTTGAAATGAGTAGATATCAAATATAGCAAGTGCATAGAGCTGTAAAGCCTAACAATCCATTTAAGAGTGTCTGACCTCACAAGGACACACCTGCATGTAAACTCACCCAAAAACTGGAGAGCCCAGTTTGATTAATAGAATGTATACTACTACCACGCTATATATCTAAATGAACTCTATTTATTTAACAGCAACCGTTTAAAGGTGCTTTGCAAAATTGAGTTTTTAGAGCATAAGCTAAACGTTTCACTTACTAATACAAAAAAAATTTCCATAGTATAGTTCAATATAACGTCAAACTACTGTACTACACATTAAAATGCAGTTTGAAGGGCAAGTGTCTATAATTAATATCACAGTAAGTATTTTTACTGATACCTACTGTGCATATTTTCATACTTCTACTCAAGCTGAATCTTCATGCTTACTATTACTTCTAGTAACAGGCTGATGAGGACGTCAATATTTGAGAATTTAAAAAATCCATATGATACGATATTATCCAATATGTTTTTTCTTCTTCTTATAAACATTAGCATACATAAACATGTATTATAAGACTCCATTTGTTATTGAACAATTGTAGCTGAGAAATGTCTTGTTGGATGGTCAAATAGTCCCTCCATAGATTTTCGACATAGGATGATTTCTGGCTATGTGTGACGTTTCCGAACGCGGACAATCCAACATTCACTCACATTTCACACTGCGACTGGTCAGCGGTGGAGGTTAGAAAGTGACTATATATCTTATATACCTTAATTATCAGCCCAGGAAATGTATCACTTGTAAAGAATAGGTTTAGGTTTAAATTTAAGATTATTTAAGAAAAGATTCTATTCTATTGAACACTGAAACATCAGCACACCCACCTCCTCAAAAACAATTCCACCACTCAATAAGGCCGTCATGCTCTCTACACAGAAATACACAGTACTTGTTCAGTGCAGAGCTTTTATCTGCCCTTCCACTGGCAAAAAAAAAACACATCTGAAAGTAGATGAAGTGCTTCGGCAAATTAGCCCCATTCTAGAAAAATGGGTCTACGTGGCCTATTAATGGTAAGGAGAGTAAGGATCACATGCTTGGCAATCTAAGCATTGGCCGTATATCTGTGCTACATAGAAGAGGACAGTGGTCGCCAAGAATAGTGCAGTTATTTTTCATTACAGCAAATTTGTGGTTTTCTTTTGATCATCTTCCAGAAATAATCGTTTTTGGGGCAGCGATTGGACATTTATTGTGGAAATAACACGTAATAACTGAACGGCAAAACTCATTTCATTCCAACTTTGTTGTCTCTTCCTGAAATGATTCTCTTGGCCCATATTCTCTGAAGCATTTACCCCCTAACTAGACATCTTTGAACTGCGCAGGCTAGTTCACCCACTCAATTCAGTTGCTGCAGCTGTGTTGTGGCCAGGAATAAGGACAGGCACACCTGCAGAGAGAGAGAGAGTGGCTGTGCATCTGCTTCGCGGCTACATAACCAAAGAGAAATATTGCAATCTTGTACCATGAGAACTGATGTAGTAAGTAACTTCCCCCTCCCTGATGAATCGGCACCCTTGTCATGCTCACAAAGCTGGACTGTCAGCAGGCTTTCACACTGATATTGTTAGTATGCAGACCATTAGACCAAGCCTATAGACATGGAAATGAAGTGGGGAGAGAGAGGGAAAGAAAGAGAGAGAGATGGAGTAGGCTGTGTTGGCATGGCTTGGCCTCCTTCCAACGCGCACACACACACACACACACACACACTCATGCACACATCCTCAAATACACAAACATGGCCAGGGAATCGTCCTGGGTTGGTCCAGATGGGATATTACTCAGATGTACAGCTTTATTCAAAGGGCTCATCGACTCTGACAGCACCGTCAGGTCAACTAAAGGCCACCACCAGCCTGCGCTTAGAAAACAACCAGGACAGATGCCACCAAATGAAAAGTTTTCTTCGACACACTTAGTGTAAGTGAGGGATTTTCCTTGTTTGCTATTCATGAGTCCAAAACGTTGCATCCCACCTGAAAGGGAACACTGACTCTTGTATCCATTCAGAGGTGGACTCGTACATTTAAAACTAAATGCTGACCCGAGCCCCGAGCATACCCCGAGGACATGGGATCCTAAAAAAACGGTGGTTAATTGGCCATTTGTGAAGTCCCGCCCCCTTATAGTTACTGTTAAGCTTCTGCTCCTGCTGAGTTTACAATGATTAATTATAGCTTGCAACTGTACCAACTTAAATGAAAATTAACAGAAATAATAAATCAAATCAACAACAGTTGCTAGCATGTTTTGTGGCTAGCTAGCTTGCTAATTATTATTAACTCTATTAATTGTTTTTTTTTTTTACTGCAAAGTACAAGTAGTTAGCCTTAATATTACATGCAGTACAGTATGAAAGGTGAAATTTAACTTCAAACCGTTATTTGTTAGGACATACCTGTTTGTATGCTTAGCTGAAAACAAAAACATTCGGACGAGACAGAAGTTATGATGGTTTAAGTAAGTTTCATAAGTGTACATTTCACTTTTAAAGTTATAAGAGAAAAGAGACTTTGATGATGTGCTGAGGTTGCTGAGACCAAGCAAAGCTACTAACATTAACATGAAACTCAAATCGACTCGCACTCATGGGGCTAAATACTAGACAGAAAATTAGTTTTTTTTTTTCTTTTATGTGACCTGCCTAAAAATGATGCCCAGTTTTGGAATTAATGTTAGTAGGCTAAGTTAGTTAGTCAAACACCATAATATTTGCAGATCACCTTAGAACAAAAATGCACTGTTGAATCCGTTCGATGCACGCCAGACAAAGATAAAACCCTCCTAACTCTCATAATTCCAAGTATCGACACATTACCTTGCACACGGTTTCAACACGTGGAGAAACGCAAAGCTCGACAGACCAAACTAGTTACAGTTGATAATCGGTGATTGGACATTTGAGGGAGGGGCTTAGCCTGTATGTAACTCATCGGAAGTTTGCAGCATCAGGCCTAATTGCTCAGTTGGATCAAACAAAATAATGATACTCTCTGATGACGCACTTCGTACGTAAGACTCCGTCCGAAAAAAAAAAACCGCTGCCCCAAATACTCTCATTGTGTTCTCATAACCCAGATCTAATTTGGAGTTAAGGCGGTTTTGAAAACAGGTCTCAGCCTCCATTTCAGACTTCAGACTGACAATCATTTTGAGACACATTTTACTTGGAGGGAGCCGTCCCTCTCCAAGCCTAAAGGGAGAAACGGACCATTAGAAAAAAGAGACTAAAATATAGTAAAAAAGCGGAGCCTTTGTCTACATTCTTCTCCCTCTCTCTCTCTCTCTCTCTCTCTCTCTCTCTCTCTCTCTCTCTCTCTCTCCCCCCCGTCCTCTGCTGGAGTGTAACCTTTGACAGAAGCACATACTCCAGCTTTCCACAGTCTGGAGCCAAGTACTCAAAGTCAGAGCAGAGTGTTGGTTTTGGCCTGTGCTTCGACAAGAAAGAACTGGGTGATGGGGGGTCGTCAGACAGAGAGACAGGCAGACAACCCGACAGACAGACAGACGGATAGACGGATAGACAGATAGATAGAAAGTAGGCCGGGGCCACTTGGCGCTGCATGTATTTGTTTTTTTATGGTTTGTTTTTATGTGATAGAGAGCATGAGGGCTCAGCTACGTAACGAAGAAAAACAGATAGCAGCCAATCCTGTTTTCAGAAAATAACAGCGCTAATGTATTCATCTCGAGCATATGTGTGTGCATGTAAATCTTATGAATAACATTCACTCATTACCGATATGAATCAATAATCAGTGCACTAAAAGCCCACCACAATAATATTTTAGAAAGCTATATTCTATATAGTCAGACTGTCATTTTTTCCTGCATAAACTGATCACATCTATGAATATCATTGGAAAAAGTCTAAATAATGAATCAACATTTCTTTCAATTAACAACCATAAAACTCTCAGCCGTGAGGCCCTATTGATTAGTTGTCACAGTGTGTTTTTTACTGTGAATTTTTGCCCCTCTCAAGTCAATAAGCTCAATCATCAATCATGCTGTTAAGGAGGAGGGCCGTTCCATGCATTTTAAACACTCACTTTTTTGCGTTTTTTTCCCTACCATCAATAAATGCAGCATCTTTTATATTCGTATCTGAATGCACAGATACTAAATAGGTCTCCAGTTAATAACTCACCGATCTCAGCGCCACAGAATAGCTGCTGTGGGTGTGCTGGGTGGCAGCTACATCCCTCCACAACGTCCTCCACGCCTGCACCGAGCAAAAGGAGCACCCAGAGCCCCAGACACGCACCCCGATCCCGGGACATGGCCATGACCACTCGCACTTCTCCTCAGGCAATTTCTCCTTGATCCTGTTAAGTTCCACGGGGGGAGAATCAGGCGGCGTCGTTGGAAGGATAAGACAGTAGAGTCGAAGTATGAGTACGAAGATGAGCTCTGCCGAGCTTAAGGCAACTGTGGATAGAAATAAAGTTTAAAGTACGTCTCTGAATTGGAGCTGGGGCAAATAACTTGAGTTGAAAGGAAGGCTGCCGCTCTCTCTCTCTCTCTCTGTGTCGCTCTCTCTCACTCTGTCTCCCTCTCTTCCCCTCTCTAGACAACACACAGAGCAACTTACAATAGTTGGATCCCCTCACACTCTGGTCTTGAATGCTGAGAGGGTCGCACACAGGAAGCCTCTTATGTACTCAACAATTTAGGGACAGCCTCCTCCTTTTCTCAGGAAAAAAAAAAAAAAAAAACGACCATCCTTCGCCTCTTCTTGTACCCTCTTTTGATGTCCTCCCTCTTCGCCCATTGGCTCCCGTGGGTGTATTCATGCGGTTAGTCATGAAAATGATGACTGAAGTAATAAAGTATTGTTGGACAGGTTTGGAGAGGATAATTATTCATTTGATTATTGTTCTTCTTGTCAGATGCAGCATCTGAGTCATAAAAGCAAAACACAAAGAAATGGCTGTCGATTAGTGTTCAGCTGCACAGAGTACAAGTGTTCCATGTCAACACAGCACTTCGTGACTCATTTTGGATGAACAGACATCTGAGCACATATGTCAGCACATCTGGAAAGAGAGAGAGAGAGGTTGTAACTAACTCTAACATTGGGAATGCTTGTAAACAAAAAAATGTTTTCGTTTCGTTTATTTATTTTTTTTATCACAGATGGAGAGAGATGTAGAGGAAATATTTATCAGTGATCACATTCTTTAAAGCTGCAATAAGCAATGTATATTAACAATGGATCAACATTGTAATATGAAAGGTTGAGTCAAACCCCCAATTATCACCCGACTCTGCAGCTCCCTTCACCTGTATGAGAGTTTTAGCGACTTTCAGCTCATTGTTTTGGTTTAATAGCTTTCGTCTTTACAGTTTTTGTTCCCTCAATGGAGCAGTTAGTAGCAAACGTTCAATTGAATTCATGTTTGTTTGAATCCTCTTTCCTCAAATACAAGTAAACATGTTCATAATCAAGTTTAGTGGCTCCACCCATTTCTTTGATTTTGACGTTTAGTGAAACATGACCAAATATGTCAGACAGTCAACTCCTGGCTTGTCTGTCCAATTAAAGTGTACTGTCTGTGCTTTTCAGATTACATCACCGAGTTTCCCAGTGGTCGTGAAGATCGGACACGCCCACTCTGGAATGGGAAAGGTAATTTCATTAAGCCAATTTAAAATGCTAAAGTGAAGCTATGACCTCATGCAATATTTGCGGTCAATACAGGCATCAAAGTGTTTCACGTGTTAGTGAAGTGGGGCAAATGGCTGCGTGTTGAACTGAAGCCCCGTCCATTAACCATTCCATCACTTGGAAAAACCGTGAAGTGCTTTAAAATCCCTCAGCGTGTCTAGAGAGGGTTGAATGGTTTACACGAAGCCCCATCACATCTGGAACCACACCGTTCCTACTGTGTCACACGTTCTCTGTGCACTGCCACTTAAAGGAGAAGTGTCAAGGACTTACTGGCATCATGTGCTGAGGTTGCAGATTCCAAAAAACTCATTTTACACTAATGAAAACATTTCTGCTATCAAATCCTCCCACGCTGGTGCTTTAATATCCGTCCTCTGCTCTCCTCTCGTCTGTCTTGCTTCATCCCGTCTTCCTTCCAACACCTCATTTTCTCCTCTCACTGTTCTGATGTTGATTGACAACGGTGCTGATATTTTCTGGGGTGAAATCAGAGTGTTTATCTTCTCTCCACAACTCCTCATCGATCCACCGCACATCATTTTCCAGGATTGCTCATACTCATATCTGAGTGTGAGATTGTCTTCTCGCTCTGTCTAGCTGGGCCTCTTATCAGCCTGGACCTGTTTTCACATGTCATCATCTCTTATACACCTGTATTGTCCTGCAGATGTTTCTTTGGTCTGTTTCATCGCTGTAGTTTAAGAAAGAAAGAGTCTTCATGATAAATACTGTATTATAACACCCAGTGAAACCCAGTACACACTATTGAACCTTATATTTTTGAAGGTTGGGAAGCCCCGCTATTCATCTCTTGCCTAGTTAAACAACACCATTTTATTTTAAGAGTGGTATCAATCTTCTAATCTAGCTGTAAGGAAAGAAACACAGTTTTAATTAATAAAATATAGTAAAAGTTTGTAGCCTGTCCAGGGTGTACCCTGCCTTCGCCCAATGACAGCTGGGATCGGCTCCAGCCCCCCCGCGACCCTAAATACAGGATAAGCGGTAGAAAATGGATGGATGAATGGATAGTAAAAGTTTGTGCAATCTGCAATTTAAAAAAAAAATGAAAGCCAGTCATGTTAGGTTCAAAACTACAGCATGTAACGTTTTTCTTCCAAATGTCCTGTAAAGCTAGAGTTAAGTCTTTCTGCACATTTCACACAATTATGAGGCATTATATCCAATCCTAGAGCCTTTTAAGAGCTACGCTTCCATTTTATTTTATGTATCAGTCCACACTGACTCTGTGAGCATCTACACTTCAAGCCAATATCTGTTGCATAAGTAATCTGCATAGACGGCTGTTTAAATCACACAAATATCCCCCCGTATGTGTGTGTTGCATTCACTGTTAATTGATCAAGGCTCCCTGTCTGTCTGTGAGCTCGCCTGTTTAACTGCATGCAGATTCCCCTCACTCGTTGTTGTGGGCAGGGAAATCAAATCAATGAATCAATACAGGCAAACACAAACACTGTCCATTTCCTCCCCAGGGGGGCAATAAAAATAAATGTTTTGGTTCAGTAAGGCTTGTGAAGGCAGGTAAGCTAGACGCTGTCCACTAAGCTGTCCAGGAGCTCAGCGTGGATTGAAGAACGATCCTATCTCGCATACATTTCACTTCCAATGGGGATTCCAAGTTATTGTGCAACAATATAATACTGTTGATGAGCTTATTACAAAGATCTAATTTACATAAAATATATCTCTTACTTTGAAACCATGGTGACTCTTATGTGTTGTTCCTCTGTAGGTCAAAGTGGACAACGTGAGCGACTTCCAGGACATTGCCAGTGTGGTGGCCATCACTCAGACCTACTGCACCACAGAGCCTTTTATAGACGCCAAGTACGACATCAGGGTCCAGAAGATCGGAGCCGACTACAAAGCATACATGTGTGTGTCGTTCTTGTTTGTTACTTGGCTTCAGGAAGGAGTTTTCTTTTATCTATTGGTTTTTGTTCATTTATATACTGTACAATGCATCAGTAAACAGGGAAACAGTGACGTCCAGTACATTAAATAGAGCGATGTCCTCATTTAACCCTCTAATGCATGGGTGTTTTTCTCAAACATTCCTACATGCGTTTGGTCTTTTGTGACCCAACACTAAAATGAAAGAATCGTGTATTTAAATCGCATTGCTTGTAAACGTATTCTTCTTTTAACAATAACATCATCCTACACATATGAGGCTACTGAAACTTTTTTACAGACTGGCACCTACCAAACCCTAATTAGCCAGCACAGTCATCACAGATCACAGTTACTGCCTTGTGGTCATAGCAACACGCACTCCTCCGCTTTTTGGAAGTCGCATGTGGCTGGACAGATGTGTTTTTGTGGGATTTTCTTCTCTGTGGAAGCGGTTCTGTTTCTGGAAGATTTTAAGAACATCCATCAGCTTTTGGGAGTTGTGGCACCTCTTTCCGTTTTCCCCAGCCATGGCCACAACAGCCGACGGCAGAGCTTTGCCAGGAAAAAGAGCAACGCTTGTGAGATCTTCTGGCTTCCTAAGTTGGAAATTTGTCCTGGACTTCTACTTGCATGTTTATAAGGCAGTTGAGATGACTATGTCAGGTTCCCTCATCAGTCCTAATTTCTCCGGGGACTGCTATTTGGGTGGTATTTTGACTGTTGTCCCATTCTGGAACTGACACCAAAAGCCTCAGTTATCAAAGGAAATGCTCCGCTGCACTATACCTGACCTCCATGTGCTGCACCATCATGTTACTGTGACAGAACGCTAATTGAAACACTTTATTTACAGTGACGTATATGATATCACTTGCATCCAGCATACTCAAACAAAAAGAGTAACACTTCTACATACCTTGGGTCTCTAGCGACCCGTTACATCTTTTAAATGTGCTGTACCACGCTCTTCCTGCTGTATTTACAATTTCTACGAGGGAAGGCTGGTGCCTTTATGGGTTTAACGTACAATTTCCTCCTGTTTTCCAGGCGAACATCCATCTCTGGTAACTGGAAGAGCAACACCGGATCTGCCATGTTGGAACAAGTAGCCATGACTGACAAGTGAGCACTGCTTCCACATTAGTGATGCTCAGGCTGCCCCTTGAGTCGCACATGTCACAGTTAGACACACAGCAGACTTTTAGCCGAAACCAGTTCACATGGATAAACGCACAGATGTTTGGAAATCAGTTTTAGATGTGTGGTGGGGCTGACGCTGCACCGTGCATTTATTATTCTTCTGGCTGAGGAAATGTTCCCGTTTTCACATTGAGTGTAATTAAAAACATTAAATATGGATGCTGGCTCACTGGCAAGGCTTACAGGGACACTAAATGGAACAGAGGTGCATTTAATGTTAAATTACAACCTTTTTCTGCAAAAACAAGTCAAAAGAACGGATACATAAATTCTACCCCTAAGTATTTATCACAGTACCAATGTATTTATTTCCCTTTTCTGACAGTATCTGATTCGTAAAGCAATTTTTGCTCAATGTGCTTAAACTTAACATCTCCAAACCTCACACTGTGCCTTAGGTACTTCAGATATCCACAGCTTTTCCTTATCAAAGTCAAATCGTTGAATTAACTGACCATTATATTGCAAAACCAAACAATATTGAACTCAGCAAGTAGAATTCCTGCCTTATTCCCCTTGTCGTTTTAGTGTATCGATATGCCAGTATTTCCCTGGTTTGATGGTGTTCAGTTTTCCAGCCAGCCAGTCAATACAGATCTTTATACCCAAGCCGGCAACATCAGTTAATGGGCTGCAGCTGAGCCAGCCTCAAGCTAGAGTATCTGTAACAGGTCGAATGTCAGGGTAAATACCCTGAAGAGCAAGATTTGCCCTGATTTTCTGTGCTTGAGGGATGCATAAGTCAATATTATTGAAAAGGTAATGTGCTGTGTGCAACGAAGAACAACACTTTATTTATTTTTTTACTAAGATAGGCAAGATGGTTTAAGGCAGGAAACGTTATCTTTTCAGTCCCAGTGTTTTAAACAAAAAAGCAGAAATTGTGCATACAGTAGTGCTACTCTATTGTTTTCCTGTAAACGGTTTACGTGTGTTGACCTCATCCAGCTTCTCCATGTGACAGGTATAAGCTGTGGGTTGACACCTGCTCAGAAATCTTCACAGGGCTGGATATCTGTGCCGTCAAAGCCATCTGTGGCAAAGATGGGAATGACTACATTACTGAGGTGAGGAAAACGCATAAAGAAGGGAGCGAGGGAGGGATCTATGGGAACTCAAAAGACAGCTGACGAGGCACTAAATCAAATAAGCCACACAATCAAACTTATCACTGCAACACTGTATTGATTGATTCAACTGGGTGGGACTTAACTGATTGAACATAACCTGAATCCACATCCTGAATTTGAAAACTAACATCTCATGATATCTCAGTATTTCTTCTATTCAGATACAGTTCCCCACTCTTGTCTTTCATTTTCCAGTACATTTGTAGCACACTGGTTTCGTGGTTCATCGTCTGCAGTCTCAAAGTCTTGACCGCAACGGTTGTGAATTATACATTAATGTGGGAATTTGTGCTTTGCTGTGTTGATACCTTTCCTAAAAGTCAAGTGGTTTCATCTCTGTATGGAAAATCCATAAATACTCTGATTTCGTCTTAATCACTGATACAACAGTGGGAGCTTTCAAGGGCAAGTGTGATGAGATTATGCAAAAATAATTAAGATTTAGAATATGTCAAGGCTTAGTGGGGTAGCTTTTATATTCCTATTACAGCTCTGACCTGACTCTAGAAAAAGCAGGGTAAAAGCTGGGCATGCAAGACGCTAGAGGGATGGTCAGTGTCGTCACTGGAAAACGACCCCCGGGAACCAACGGAAATGTACTTTCCAGGGGCCCCCAAACTGTTTAAATCCCAAAATATTAAAAGCCTACAAATGATCCTTGTGAGGACTCTCAACCGTGGAACAGAGAGAGGGAGAGAGAGAGAGAGCTATCCAAAAGGGACAAAGGACTGGAAGGCCACAAAGCAAGTTAGAAGGATGGCTTTCAACGTAGTAAGGGCTAAGATGGTCAAAAGGGAAGCTCTGGAAGTAACCAAGCAGGGACTGAGCTGTTGAGTGACCAAGGTCACTGCCAGCTCGGGGAGTAACATGACAAGCCAGGGTTTGTAGGACACAAGATGGAGGGCTGGAGTGGAGAGAGCTACTTTCTAATTGGGATACATTTTGGCAGTAAGTACATCACTCAGTGGTGTGGGTCAACTCAGCCCCCTCATCCACGGAAAAAGCTGGGTCAAAATTCTGGCATATTATATAGTTAAGTGAAACTGTAGACTGCGATGCTGCAAATGGATACAGACGGTCAATAAACAAGCTGGAAGGACAGCAGATAGCTGAAGACAGAAACTCAAGGAGCACAATGAGTGGTGATGTGAGGCATGACGGTGCGTGGACCTTTTTATGATTACAAATCCCAGCGAGACAGTCTGAGGGTGAAGATGGCAGGGATGGAGATGATATAGGAGCCACAATGACACCCACACCCAGTCACTGCGGGTAGCCGAGCAGAGTTTCTAAACACCCCAATTACACTTTGAAGTCGGCTGTCAGGATGAAATATTCAGCAGTTTGGCGGGAGGTAGATTAGATACTAAACTGGGAAAGATGTGAAAAACAGGCCTCCCCATGAGTCATCGCCCCTGGAAAAGTGTTCTGGGTTTTTATAATGATGCAGTAAAGTTGTTGAGTGCATATCCATTTACATGGATGTTGACATAATATAACCTGCTGTGTTATTTTACTTCAAATAAAGATGACCAACATTTTATACTCCATAATAAATTGGCATAATTACCATACACACATTAACATTTATTTTAAAACACAACATTTCTGGCAGTATCTGTGAAAAACCTACCCATATAAACCAAAATTTGCACCATAAAAACATCAAAACAGACACACATTTCTATCTGGCAGATGATGTTACAGTCCTATAAGCACACTGAGGAGTGCTGACTGTGCTGTTTGACCTCCTTTGTTCGTCTGCCATGACTTTGTTATCCAGTCTGGGTCAACAACTAGCAGGCATGTAAACCTTCTCATGAAGAAAAAGGCACTCTCTGATGTCTGCGCCCTCTCTGTAGGTTGTGGGTTCATCTATGCAGCTGATTGGTGACCACCAGGCGGAGGACCGCCAGCTGATCTCAGAGGTGGTGGTGGCTAGGATGAGCCAGGCTCTGGCTACCAGGTCAACTAGTGCTTCCCGCTCACCTGCCCGCTCCCCTCAAGGCCAGAAGCCAACTACTCTGCAGCCCCAACAGGTAGAGGCTGCATGAAATGAAACCTGGGTGACACAAAATAAATAGTTTGCTTTAATTCTCCTTGAGAAGAGGCATGTTGAGAAGTCTAAGAAAAATCACTTTGTTACTCTTGACCAGAATCCACTGAACCATGTATGCCTCTCTTTCTCACTCTCTTTTTTCTTTCTCCCACCCACTCGCTCTCCCTCAGAGTCCCGGCCTTAAAGATGGACTGGAAGATCCAAACAGGACCTCCGGGCAGCGTCCTCAGCCTCAAGGTTGTCTGAAAGCTGTTCTCCATTGTGACACAAGTGCTGCAGTGTCAAAGCATGTCTAGAAAACTGTCTCTGAATGAGTCACAATGCAATTCAATCTCCGGGGTTTTATGATGATTTTTATGAAATGAAGTATCCAGCATCTGAAAAGTAATCTGTCAAAATAAACACTTCCATCAGACAAGTATTCCAATGAAGAATTGGTTTCTACTAAAAAATGCAAATGAAACGAGCTATAACCTGTTAATTAGAGATGGTGCTCGGTGGATTGTTTTACCTTTGACAGAGCCAGGCTAGCTGTTTCCCCCCGTTTCCAGTTGCTAAGCTACGCTAACCAGATGCTGTGGTGTAGCGTCATATTTACCGTACAAGAGACTTAGTTATTTATCGCCTCATCTAATTGTTGGCATGAAAATGGATTTGTCGATCAGAATGTCAAAAACTTCCTGTTCCCTGACGGTAACATAGTTCAGGAACAGAAAAAGGCCTCTGCTGTGTGTTTGAGCTACAGACCAACGTTTAACTTGTGACTTTAATTAACAAGCAAATGTCCCGTCCAGTGGTCTGCATGTAGCCAGCCTGTAGAGTCTCACTGCAGCCATGGTGTGGTGTGTTTGTGCTCAAGGCTGATCTGTTCAAACTAAATGTCATGACTAAAAGCAGTGGTGACTCGTGTATAAAATTAACAAAGCAAAATGATTGGACTTATACAGTTAACATTTGCATGTTGGTTCATTATCTTGAATTCCTTTTTTTTTAATGATTTTGCATGAATGTGGCAATGGGTTGGAGTTAGAATAATTTGAATTTTACATTTATCCTTCCGAGACAGTAACCTAACACTGTGAAAGTGACTGCACTGTCACTGCAGACAAGAGTTTTCAGAAATGGATTGTTATATGGCCAGCATGGTGTGGACAACTCTTTGTGATTAATGCTTGGCTTTTGAATCCTTTTCATCTTTAAATTAAATGTTCACACATTATTGTGCAAATAGTTTTATGGTAAACGTATAGATATATTTCTTTCTGTCAAGCTAAGACCTGAATGCCAACTGCTCAAGACATATTTATCTTGGGAATTATGAATTCTGCTTATGTGATTAATGAAGAATTTAAAAGAAAATAAGCATCTCATTCTTCATTTCCTAATTTGCTCGGATGCGGTAGCTGATTTACTTATATTTGATCTTCATACTTCATGTGGCGACAAATATTAGCCTAATCAACTCTTTCCTGGTTGATATCAAGAGATCTAGTTTTGTTGCAGGTTTTACCGGTTTGTTGTTTTCAGAAACTCTTCCCTGCCCACTAACATCCTACTCAGCATGTGTAATCATTTATTTATTTTGTGTTGTATTATTGCTTTAATCACGTGTTTGCTTCACTGAGTTGTTTGATGCCAGCATCCTGTTCTTGGTTGTATCATCTCTCCTCTTGTTGTTGACTTCCCTTCATTCTCATCTTTTCCTCTCATTGTCTCTTTTTATGCACAACACTGCCACCCAGTGGTCATATGACTTATTGTGCATAAAAGCGAACCTACACTCGGCATGACAGATCTGCTGCCCCTCGCTGGTCATTGCGGTCCACACATTCAGAGCCTTTTTTCCCCGGTCCATTCATGACAGATGAGTTGAGTTGGTTCGGGTTTCTATGAATGGTAGAGGTTGTTGTGTGAAACAGCTCATCATCTGAATCATTCTGCTTTGTTCTTTGGTGAGTGTTTCCTAACAGCTGCACTGAAACAACAACTGCTAGATCTGATAAGAAACTCGTTTATTTATTTCCTGAACTTTACTTTTTGTTTTTGTTTTTGCCTGTATTTGTTTTATAGTCATGGAACTATATTCTAACTATATTTGAATCTTTCAGGTGCACCAGTGAAATCACAGAGTGTGGAGTCATCATCAGAGTCAGCTAAGAGAGTATCTGATCCAGTACCAAAGCCCAGCCAGTCACCAAAACCTGGTCCAGGTCCAGCTCAGGCTCAGAAGGGACCAGTCCAGAGGGCTCCCTCAGTCACAAGGCCTCCGGTGCAGAGGCCTCCCCCTATGACAAGAGCCCCGTCCATTGCAAAGTCAGCCCCAGGTTCTGGTCCCGCCCCAGCCAAAGCATCACCATCATCCCCAGCTAAAGCAGCGGCTCCAGGCTCTCCACCAACCAAAGCAGCAGCAGCAGCCACAGCTCCAGCCCCGGCTCCAGCTCCAGCCCCGGCTCCTGCCCCAGCTCCAGCCTCTCCTTCAGCCTCAGCTCCTACCACAGAGCAGCCCAAGCCCCAGCCTCAGGGTTCCCCTACCCCAGCTCCTGGCAAACCAAAAGAGTTGCCCCCTAAACCCACACCACCTGCCAAGCCCATCCCCCCTTTACGCAGGAATTCAAAGCCCCAGCTGCAGCCAAAGCCACAAACCCCGCCTCCCATCAAAGCCTCACCTAAACCCCAACCCGCTGCCCCAGCACCCACTCAGGCTTTAGATACTGCCACAGCCCCTTCCCCAGCACAGGTTCAGTCCCCAGCCAAGGCCAGCCAGTCCCCCCCTAATGTCCAGTCTCCAGCTAAGGCTCAGCCCCAGACCAAGCCAGCCTCTCCTACCCAAAACCCAGAGCCTGCCCCAGCGGAAGCTGCTGCTGCCCCCGCTGAGGCAGAGGCCCCTGAGGAAGAACAGCCAGGATCCCAGCAAAAGGCTCATCCTCTGCTGAAGTAAGAGCTGTACTATCACTATCAACACTCTGTTGATAATGCAAAGACATGCATTTCAACGGGCCACTCGTTATGTTTAGGATACGGCATTAAATGTCTAAATATATTCTTCCGTAGAATGGTATTATATGTAATCCGAATCATTTGCAACACAAATTATCAATAGAATTTTTGTTTTAAAAGTGTATTTGAGTGTGTGTCAGTCCAAGTGGGAACCTGCTGAAAATGATTGAATTAACACTTTTACCTTCCCTATTTAGCATAAACAAGCAGTATATACATGTTTAATAATGTAGTTTCAAACAGATATATGGTATTTGTTGTCTTTATTGATGTATTTGTCACAACTACCTGTTAGTATATAAATAGGTAATACATGAGAATATAATATAACGCAGTTTAAATTCTAGAAAATATGTCTTCATAGAAATCTATGATTGTAAACGGTCCTTGGTGATTGTCATAAACAATCTTGCATGTTCATATACTGCGTATATATGATAAATCACTGTTCAAATATTGTGTTTGTGACTTTTCCCTCTTACATATTTCCCTGTTTGTCTTGATCTTTATTTTTCCCCTCTTATTTACCAACATTCACGTAAATCTTCCTCTTTCATTCCTCCCCGTATCCCATCCTTCCTTCCCTCCCTCCTCGCCCAACTTGCTGTCCTTCCTCTGTTTTTCTCCCCTCCTGCCTTCCCAGTAAGTCCCAGTCCCTGACCAATGCCTTCAACGCCTTTAGCGACTCCTCTTTCTTCCGTGGGGTCTCAAGCACCGGAGGTGACGGCCAAGAAGAGGCAAAGGCCGAGACCATTCGCAACCTCCGAAAGTCCTTCGCCAGCCTCTTCTCTGACTAGACAGAGCCCCTAGTAGTCAGCCCCTAATTGATTTTAGCCCCCCTCCCCCCCTTTTACCGTTGGCCAGTGATGACTTGATTGACATTAAATGTGAACCAGTCTGAGATTAAACTCTGTGTGTTAACTGTACTGTATCCCTCCACCCTCTTCTCCTCCACGTTCAGCTTCTCTGTGTGAGTAGCAGTGAGGCCTGCTGGGTAGGATGCTCAGTGAATGATGCTGTACCAGAATAACTGGATTGAAGGAGTTACGTCATTGAAATAGAACAGAGTAGGATAGAATAGCAAAAATATGTATTTTTCCCAGAGCACACTTTATGGAACTCTTAAAGTATATGAAAAGTATAATCAAGACTACAGATGGAATGTACATGAGGTATATATATATATATATTTATGTACTATATATATACGCTATATAACGTATAAAACTTTAAAGGGAGATAAGCCAATGACAGAATAAAAAAGAATCATCAACGCCTTTGTCAGTGACGTAACTCTTCCATTCAGTGGCTGGATTTTTACATATTTTAAAGAAATATTAGATATTTGACGGTTTATGGTCCCACCTAGTGAATCGACTTTAGTCAGGCTTTCCTCCTATGTAAATCCAGCCGTTGTGTCTCTGGTCCTCGGCTACTGACTACCGGGCTCGTCACCGCTGCCCCTTTTTTCCGTCTACAAGCCTTTGAAGTTCATTGTCGTACGAGGGAGTCGGAAATATGTGTATGTTCATCTGTGTTCAATTGTTATGCATGGCTCCTCCAAGTGGCTCGCTGTGACTTTTGGAGCAGAAGGGAGCTCTATCTCTATCAGTGTTGAGTTTTGGCCCTCTGTTTCCCCCCCCCCACCTCTCTCTCTCTCTCTCTCTCTCTCTCTCTCTCTCTCTCTCTCTCTCTCTCTCTCTCTCTCTGTCTCTCTCTCTCGATGTCGTAGCCTTATTGTGTATCGTTTTCAATGCAGCTATGTTTGTTAGCTGCAGAGACCTGGTTCGATTGCAACTCTAAATTCATTCATTTAGTGTTCGATGAGCCAAACCTTTGAGTGCATTCCGATTGATTGCAACTGCTGAAGTTCACTGGGAGCACTGGGAGCACTGGGATCGGTGCCTGGTGCACCAAGACTGAATAATTCAATCCTAAATAGTAACTGAATGCATTTCAACGTGTAAAAAGATCCGTGTCTGTAGCTGTGACTGGTGATTTTCTTGTCTCACCTCTGTGTAGATCTATCAACAGTATTGTGATTTGTTATTATTCTCATGAAAATGCATTGAGACAGTAGTGCAATAACATCTCTACATGACTGTTGAGCGCTGTCATATTATTAGAAAATATAAATACATACAGGACCTGTGTATCTGTTGATTACCGTACCCTTACATTCCCTTTAAGATTCCTTTCAGTCGCAACTTTCCAGGTTGCTTTTGGCTGCAGTCGGACGCTGGGTTTCAGATTAATATGCCATATTGAACTGTTGGTTTCTGTGATTAATCCTGTTTGTGTTGTTGTGGGACTGAATTTAAGGCAACCTGGAATGAAGCCAGTACCTTGACTGGTCATTTTCAGTTCAGCTGCCACGTTTATATGTGTAAAAACAAAAATGAATAAAAATCTCATCACTTAACGACCGCATATCAACCTGTCTGCTTATCCATTTCCAGTGTTGCAAGTAAATTATGACATGTTGTATTTGTATCTATGTATGTGTATGGGTGTGTGTGTGTGTGTGTGTCATCTCAGGAGTTTTTTTTTTTTTTTTGTAAAATATTGATTGATTGATTTTGTTTTGAGGCTCCATATTTCTGGTACAGTATATATTGTTTTGTTTTACATTGTGTTTTTACTTGTAGCGCAATACTGCTTTGCATGATGTGGTGACTGATGATGTTTTTTTTCTGTACAGATAAAAGTGAATAAAGATGTGATTCCATCATTCCACTGAATCACAAAGGGAGATTCATGCTGACGTCCGCGCCTTTTGTTTGACGGCCAAAGTTTTCTTTTTCAAATAGATTTCACACATTAACCGGAGGCATGGGTACTGGTCTGCAATGTCATTGTTACAGCTTCTACTTGCTCACTATATATCTGGTGTATTTCATTATTATAGAAGGGAAATGGGAGAACGTACATTATTTCTTACAAAGCCTTAATGCAACCATTAAAAAAGCAATTGATAATTTTATTCCAGATATACTTTGACTAATCTGTTGCTGTTATATTTGTAGATAATGAGTAATTAGATCATCAAGTCTTGATCTGAGCAGAATTTAGCAGGATATTGTAAAAGTCCTAATGTATGCAGCCAACAATCCACTTTCAAGGAACTGTCAAACACACGGACCTACCATGCTCAGCCAGCAGATGGCACTATGTACATGTGGAAACGTACAGGGCCTTCCATGTGCTAACTGGGAGCAGTTGGGGCCCTCTATGTCCTAACTGGGAGCAGTCATGGCCCTCCTTGCTGTGACTAGGAGCAGTTGGGGCCCTCCTTGTGCTAACTGGGAGCAGTTGGGGCCCTCCTTGTGCTAACTGGGAGCAGTTGGGGCCCTCCTTGTGCTAACTGGGAGCAGTCGGGGCCCTCATAGTGACTGGGAGGACTGGGCGCAATCTTCCCAGTCACTGTGCTTTCTTCTCAGAGAGACTCCATGTGCTTCAGTTGGATCCATTTTCATTTTTCCAGCACTTCGCTGACTTTACTGCCAACCACATGAATTATTTTTGCACATCATTTATAGTTTGGTAAACTTAACATATACATTATTGTTGTCTCTCAATATATATATGTATATATATATATATATAAAAGGTAATTTGAGTCATGAAAATAATGCAGATTTGTTGCATTCTTTACATGACCTTGCATGACCTGTTGAAAAGTATCACTGGTGTCAATATGGGCCCTGTTGTTATTATTATTATTCATTATTAAAGGTGTTATGTTATAGAATAGGTTATAAGATGGCAACAGTGATGATAGCCATGATAGTTATTGATTGTTGTTTTTTCTTTGTTTAAGTCATATTTCTCAGCTCTCATATTGGTTAGCATTGCCCTTCACCTTCATCAGCACATCTATGATAACTCTTAATAACACCTCATTTCCTCTGAGCATCACATCGGTTTCCTCTCAATGTCCTTTTTTCTTTCCTTCATTTTTTTCTCGTGTTTTTTTCTTATCAAATTATTTCATGTCACTCCCTTTGATGTCATGCTTTTGTCAGTTAAATTAAGCTCGCTTTCAATATGTGCCACCAACATCGTAACATCTGTAACATAAACCGCACCTGTGAAACTGGACTTTTATTGCAAAAACAGGCAACAACAAAGAAAAATAACCCACGTTCACTGATCCACGAACTCTTTTTTGCACATTGACGTACGAGGCACAGGAAACAGGCTCTGCTTTGGGTCCTTGGTCCATGGGACGACCAGTCAGCAGAGATCTGTGGGAACATCTCCATCACACTGCTCATAGGGACACGGGCGTGGGCGGCCAACGCACCCGAGCAAGCCCATACTAGCCAAACCCTGTTTGTCTTGGTGCTCATCCCAACCAACTGGAGCCAGACTGGGAGCAAGGGAGTCATTGGGAGGAAGGACCAATCACTACACTGGTTCATTACGTTGGAACGTCCAGATTAATATCTTATATCATCCAGTGTTGCCGAGCACCGTTGCTGATTTTAATGGTTTATTTTATGTCCCCGCAGTGATTTTTGAACAGCTTGCTCCCCCTCATCGGCCTGAAAACGCTCATCATTAGAAGGGAAGTCTTGTAAATATACACAGCCACTTAAATGAGGAATATTTTTAGACACCAGAGCTTCAGTCCCATGGCAATCAGACGTATAAACAATCAAAAAGCATTGCTTATTATTTCTTGCTGTTGGCAAAGCAAAACTAGCAAAACTCTCAAAAGTGTCATTCAGCCTGTGGAGGACAGATAGAGCGATTAGTGTGTGTGTGTGTGTGTGTGTGTGGGTGTGGGTGTGGTGTGTGTGTGTTCGCATCTGTAAACAAGCAAAGTGTGCCAGCTGTCTTAGTTCATAGTATTAAGTTATTAGAGATCAAAGGCAGCTGAAACAAAGCTGACTGCTTCTCAGTGAAAGTGGCATAACTGAACCACTTAGCTTTCAAAACAGCATCAAGAGCAACATCTTCATGTCTTTTTTGTTTTAATCATTTAAAAACAGACACAGGAGTTAAACTTCACCTGGCTTTCTGACAAGCATCACTGTGACATGTCATATATCTGTTCATGTATTTTCTTTTTTCCCCATCCTTTTTCCTCTAACTGACTAGAGTAATGATTAAATCCTTTCATCGTCATTTAGGAGCAGACAGAAGGTCAGAGGCTGGTCAAGTGACACAACAAAACAGGAACAGTGATTTCTTCATGGGCTGAAGTTTTTGGTCATGGAAACGTTTTTCCATCACCGGGCTGCTCAGCTGCCCGTTGCATGTCTGTGTGTGTGTGTGTGTGTGTGTGTGTGTGTGTGTGTGCTGCCGGAAGTTTTAAAACCAAATCCAACCAGAATCTGCTGGTCAGGTGAATATTTAGCCAGCGTCACATTTCAGTCTGAACAACAAGCAGGTCCAATGATGAACATCGTCATGTGTGATCCAAGCGTGTGTGAATGAAATTATTACATTAAAACAAACACTTCCTTGAGACAACAAGATGTTACTTCCAGTTAAGTGGGTTTTTTTTAAAAAAATGTGGGAAATCCACATCATGATTTCTGACATGAACAGAGAAAACACAAAATTACAAATAAATAAAGTGAGTCACATAGATAGGCAAAGTGCTATTAGTTGTGTTTATCTCTGCTCCTGTAAAATGACTTTCAATGGTAGACAGTCCAGATTCAATTTTATTAAAGAACCAGCACAGTATTACTATTTAGAATGATTTTTTTTCTGGGTTAACTAGTAATTGTGCCTTTTTTATTTTAAACTCTACCACTTTCAGCAGGAAGTAGTCATTCCTCCACTTAACAAAGTAGTCATTGAAACACTGACTGCTGACTTAAAAAAGTCTCCACTATTACTGTCCGTCTGTCAGCAGGTTGAAATCAGGCTCTCGGAATGAGTCAGAGGCAACATAACTGTGACCCCAGAGATGTGACTGTGAGGTCAGCATTAGTCCTCTGGTTGACTAAGGGGAGAGACGATTTGTCATTCACTGACAGGTAAGAGACGTTTCTGGAAATCCAATTAATGAGATACTTATTTGTTGCCTAAATATGTAGCTAGCTAGCTTAGCACGGCTGTCTGTTGGTTGTAGCCCCAAGCTAGCGCCCCAAGCTAGCACCCCGGCTAACGGCCGTTAAACCACTAAACTAACGTTTTGCCGTTGTGTAGGTGTAAACATGCGAGATATAACGTGTTAGTTTGTGAGCTTTTTGGTGGAGCTGTCAGCTTAGTTACTTTTAGAAGTAGTTTAGGTACTTTTTGACACACTTGGAGACACACTTAACTGTTTCTTAGCCGACCGCATCTTAAATATCCATGCTAATTGCTAAACGAATTGGGGTTTTTAAATGAAAAAACAAAAAAAATGCTCTCTCCCCACCTCCCCCACCCCTCGAATGGAGGTCAAACGAAGTAGCGTTAAATCATAGCTGCGGCTAAACGGTAATTTGATGCCTCTGCTTGTGTCCTCAGGATCCCCGGGCGAGTCGCGCTGGAGAGGAGGAGGAGGAGGGCGAGGAGAGAGAGAGAGGGAGGCGGGCAGACAGCGACCGCAGCGACCGCAGCAGCATGACCAGAAACCTCCACGGCAAACATACAGACCGGGACACTTTGACACCGCGCTGCCGTGGAAGCGACGAGACGAGGTGTCCGAGGCTCACACGCACATTCACGCAACCGAAGGAGACGATACAACTTTTTTTTTAAAACCCAGAAGAAACAGCAAGTGGCTCTCTGCGCTGCGCCGCACAAAACAACGATCAGGTCAGTCACCTTCCGCTCGCTTCACCGTTTGCTCCGCCGGTTGATTGTTGCGGCTGCAAACCTCCCTTTAAAACGTTTTAACAATGAGTCTGCTTTAAAAATGAATATTACACAATCTGACAGTGATATGAAATCATTCTGCTCCTTCTGAGAAGAAACAAACAGGCATTTGAACTTGAAATAGTGACATTCAAACAGGAAAAACCTCTTGAGTTAGCCATCCTTGTCCGGTGTGCCTCTTGTTTAAGGTGCACTTCCTCTGTTGTGTACTGTGTTGTTATGGTGGACCCTTTCTGACTGTGTGACACTACCAGGGGCATATAGATGGGTGGTGGTGGTGTTTGGGGGGGCGGGGCGGTCACAGGACTGACAACTGGCACACAGTCAGGTGTTGGTCCACACTGTGTCTGCGCCCACAGTGAATGTGAGTTTGACATGCAAACACCAGGCGGAGAGTTTAACCATCTAAGTGGTCACAACTTCTCAGGTGAGTAAAAATCTCTCACAGCCCACAATGCTGACAAATGTCTGCGGGCTCACTCACATTATTCCTCCTCATTCTTCCACTCGTGCTTTATTTTCTGCGTGTCATGTGAGGGGATTTGTAGATATTTCACAACGCTCCGGCAGTTCTGTGTTTTTAAAGTGACTGGAAAAACCTTGGTCATGACTCAGCAGTAATCTGTACACAAGCTCAGGGACCAACACTGATTTTCTGTCTGAGGTTTTGCTGCATGCATCCGTTGGTGGCTGATGTGAACTGGCCCTAACGTGGTTTTATTATGATACCTTAATGGCACTTTGAAAGCGAGCTTATCAGTGTGTAGACATGTGAGTGCCAACGGTGAGTATAGTTGTTCACCTCATCCGTGGAAGTCTTTCTTCATCACTTTGTATGATTTTAATGTCAACAATCACACACAGTGAGCGGGGACATTTTTTATGATAATTATTTTAGCTATTCAAGTAAAGCAAGATTATGTTCTTCTAATCATAGTTTTTTTTGCTCCACTTATGAAATATATATCTCTATTACGTCTTCTTTTATTTATTATCTGGTGAGTAAGTTTAAAGTCTCTGTGAGTTTATTTTAACCATGTATTGGCAGCACATAAGATCCTGCCTTAAAGGTAGGGAATAAATCTATTGTAGCTTTGGAAAATAGCTGCCTACCCAAATACAGAATGATAATAAATTTAACGGAAATGAACACCTCTGTAAAAATAGAGGAAATATTAAAACATTGACAAAATGTCAGACAATTACAAAGGAGTTGTCCAGAAATAACAAACTCTTTTTCCTTAAAAGCCCCCCAGATTGTTGAAAATAAATAACAGAAAAGAGATAAAGTCATACTTTAGGGTTTTACCAATTTTTCCATAATGAATTAGTAACAGGGACATTACCCATCAAACTGATGCTATAACCTTTTAGGCGTGCCTGTGAATGATAACATGGATTTTAAGTTTATTAAAGGTTAAAATGTCCCCACTGATGTAATTTGGCTATTTTAAAGTAGGAGAGCATGATGAATCTGTGGTTGAGAAATAACCCTCTACTTTGGAGAAGTTATAAAAGGTCATTTCTCTCTGATTAACAATGCTCAAACCGGATTCACGTCATAATGTACCTTTCACAATTTAATGCAGTCATTTGCATAACTTTCATCTTAATAAGAAAAAAATACGAGTTTTGGATCCTTTAATGTACCAAATGTAGGAAGTCTTTGTGCGTGAATTGTTCAAAGTCTTACGGATGCGAAGTCCGTGGTTTTACTTTTTAGCACAAGCAGTGTTACAGCTCTTTGTCAAGTTTTATTTGTCTCCTTAATATCTTCAAGCCTGACTCAGTTTGTTGTTAAAGCACCAGTCAGGAAAATTATTTCTTATCAAGTTATGTAATTCCTAAAGAGTGGTGTGTGTGTATGTTAATGAATGAGACAGATATGGACTTTGCTCTGTTGTCGTAAATGAAAGGAGTGTCTCGAGATACCTTGCTATGTTTATGTTGTCCCTCACATGGCATGAAATTCGTGTTTAACTGGCAGACAATATACTTCCACCCAAATCTTTGTGTGAGTCGACAAAACTCTGGGTTTCTGAGATTCATCTTGGTTTTTGAAAATCTGTGTTAATTTATAATACAGGAAGCTACAGTTTTCAATCTTCTTAGCAGGTTTTTGCAGTGGCTTTTAAAACTCATAGGTATGACCACTTTGAGAGCTGCACATAATCACCGCATCAAAGGAAGGAAAATGTTGAACTGCGCGTTTTTGTCTGTATAACAAGAGAGTAACATGCTACGGTTCAGCCCACAGAGAGTTAACCACTTTGCACCACTGACATCCTGGTGTGTTTACTTTAATTTAGCTTTTTATTATTGTTATTGTGAAAATGCACACCTCCTGTTTCAATTTTATCAGGTGACATTGAGACCATGCTGACGTAGTTAAGCCTGAAGGTCATCCATTCATTTTTTTTTTAATAAGGTGTTATTATTATCTTCAAGTCCCAATCATTTCACCATTTACTGTCTACTTATATTTACTGGGTGTTTGGCAGCATTTCTGATGCAGAATTGAATTTCTTTTGACATCAAACAAATGCACACACAAACATTCAGCTCCGTTAGTAAATCTTTGACGTCTCTCCATCGTACTCAGGCAAACAACAAAGTCTGTTATTAACAGTACAATCTTATTAATCTTTCTGGATCTGACTACTTATTTTGAAATTCATGGGGATCTGGATTTGTATTAACAGTTTATTTAAGCATGATATTTTCAATGAAGTCATTTGTTGCAGTATTGAGTTAGATCTCACATCCAGCTACCGTACCGTATAGTTGAAAAGTCTACTAACAGGAGATGGAGATGGAGTTGCCCCTTATATTGACCCCTTTATTAGTGTAGAAGTTACAGCAACAAATTAAGATGGTTTCTGTTCCGTTGGCCCTTCTAGGGTGTTTAGTAATACCCCAAATCTTCCCCTACGAGCAGCTTGTTTCGGATTGTGGACATTTGAAATGGTGTGATCTTAGTCCAGAACTAACAGTTATTTTCATTATTGACTCACAAATAAGCCGTACATGTGTACTGCTACTGCAAAGGATACAGAATGCAAGTTAGAGTGTGAAATAATTAAGAAAAAAGAGTTGAGGACCTGATTAAACAAGACAGTAGAGGTATATTGACTTTAAAAAGGAAAACGATATTTCTACAATAGTGATATAATAATTGTTTTGGCAATCATATTGGAATATTTTACTCATCAAGATCACATCACTCCTGTGATCTGAAACATCACTTATAATAATTCAGTTGAGATAAGAAACGCTAGCAATCAGGTGTTCAACTATCCATAGTAAACATCCATCACAGTATATAGACCAACTTTCTGGTCTGATTATGAACTACTGTACTTACTGTAGCTGTGCATGCAAACCACTATCCTGTGCAGTAATTGTAATTTTTTTTATTATTATTTATTATTTTTATTCTTTGGGCATGTTATGCCTTTATTTGATGGTGATAGCGGAGAGAGACAGGAAATGTGTGGGAAGGGAATCGCTGCATTTGCACCCATGTGGTGTGTGACTAACCACCACCCCCTTGTTTTTACCTTGAAATAAAGTGGTTTAGATAATCTGGCTGAACTGTTGCCTTTTTTTTACAACTTGTGAGGTTGTTTTTAGTTCTGTCAGACTTTGTTGTCACCCTGTTTTCAGATCTTAGCAACTAGCAGCACATACAGTAATATCATAACAAAATGGCCAAACTTGCTTAAATAGCATTAGGTATCTTATGATGATGTTAGGATGTCAGCTACTTTAGTGTTGCATCCTCTCAAATAAACTCTGTTATTGAATTGCCATAAAATGAAGCAGGAGCTTTTGAGGCAGTTGCTCTATTGGTAATCCAACCGCATGCAAACAAATGCAACAAAACCCACGTCAACACGCAAATATACACTTATACCTTAAAGGTTAAGTAGGTGATTCTATTCGGAAACACTTTCTGTTATATAACTTGAAATCCTCGTAACATACCAATAGCTATGAATGAATGAAATGGTCTAACATGAAAAAATAATTATAAATGTAATCTGTGGCCGTGGCAGGATGGTAAAACCCTGTCCAATCAAAAAAGTCCGGCCGGCCTGCCTGTCTGTCGATGCTAACTCTGCCGATCCCGAGCACTCGTTTGACGTCCTGGGGAGTGGCTTTGAACAGAGGTTTGAACGAAGGGGGCGGGACTTTTACGGTTCAGTGATGCATTCAAATTCAAATTCTGCGTTTTTTCCAAATGACTATGCCTTTAATAAGAAGAGTTTTCCTTGCCAATAAACTTTAACATAGATATTAGTCAACAGACAGTAGGGATATCTAGAAACCTTTGTCCTAATTTCCCTTTAGGAAAGATGTGGGAGCGAACAGCAACTGTTCACGATCTCTGTCTCTCGTGGGACTGATTCAGACTGTGCAAAAGGTCCTACGTGGGTACGCTGGATGTGGCACTGCTTGAGACATCACAAATTCAGTTTTCGCTAGGGATGATGTATGTTGCATGTAATCCGCCCCCTTGATTTAAAATGGTCTGATAATGTTAAAATTCCAAATGTTTGTGGAAATGAAACAGGAACAGAGACTGAAATAGCATTCCCTCTTTCCATATTTAAGTTGTCCTTGTCATTTATGTCATTATGTCATTTTGCGATATATTGTTTTTTATATTTTGAGATAAATTGAGCAATTTTAGTTACAGAGGACATTGTCGACTCTTTTGTTCATGTGAATTACCTTTTGAAAAAGCTAATAATGACTCTTAAAATGCAGAGTATCCCTACAGCCCCAGTAAAGCCAAGATGTGGCCAAGGCAAAACCTGTCTGCTCTACCTGGTTACCGTTGAGTGGACAATGGCGGGGAAGGGGTTACGCATTTAACGGTTGTTGAGCCAACTCTTACACTTGCTTTGCTTATATCAAACCTTGATTGGACCTTCCTTTTGCACAGACAATTCTAAATCAGTTTCTTTTGTGTGCGCTTATTTACAGTACGTTCTGTGATTACGAGTCACGTCACGGGCTGTTTTGTTATTGTCCAGCTAAACAGCAGCTGCAGGCAGCACACTCCCGTCTTTTCCTCTCCGCTTCGAGGAAAAGGGTATGACCCATCCCACATTGCACCTCTCCCTCTTCCTACCGCGTTGCCCTCCTCTCACTCCCCGCCGCTGTCAGAACACAAGTTTAGCCGTAAATCTTCACCGCTGCGATTTCTCACGCGACTCCCACAGCTGTGATCGACATGAAGGCATCATTAACCTACGTGGCATCATCACAAATTACAATTGCATAGAATGAATCAGCTGTTTATCTCCCATGTCTGTCATCCTCTTTTTATGTGTGTGTGTGTGTGTGTGTGCATGTCTAAGTGTACGAGACGGATATATTTTGACTTTGTTCTCGTCATAAAAGGAAGGAGTGTAGCAATCTATGCTTTGTTTATGTCGGCACGTGCATCCTCACACTACACATTTTTCTTTCAGCATGGCACATACATGTATCTGTGTGTTGTGTGCGTGCACATGTGTGTGTGTGTGAGACCTTGACGGCATGCACCACTCCTTCCCCTTATCCACCGAGGAAGCTCTTGAGGCTCAAGAGACTCATCAACCATTAACTCATAACTATTTAAAGGAATTGGGGGAAAGTTCGTGTCCTCAGATTATTGTTAAACTGTAGATTCCCAGAGAGCAACATATGGAACAGATACGCACACATAGATGTATACTAACACAGTGGGTGCTCGCTCTCCCACTCTCTCTCTCTTTCCATGCATGTACTTGCTCATGTGTGTCGCACATATCCGACATATCCGACTTTGAATAATAAACTTTTAAATTCTGGTGCCGTTGTGTGTGCAAATATATGCATCACAATCAATATCCTTAAATGTTTCTTTACAATCCCCCAGAGGGCTGTTCATCGGAGTTCACAAGGCCCACCTCATGTTCCTCTCACATTATGATTCTGATAGCAATGCTGAACATATCCTGAACATCATTCTGTGTGTGTGTGTGTGTGTGTGTGTGTGTGTGTGTGCGTGCACTTGTGTGTAAATCTGGCAAGCCCAACATTCCCATCACAATGGAAAGGCCTAGATGACAATATTAACTTTATTTTCATAGCACATTTAAAAAAAAGTTATAAAGTGAGTACAATATAAAGTAACAAAAGATGGCTGGATGAAAAAATTTGTCACCACAAATACCATCAGTTAAGAAAAAAAAATAATAATAATGTGACAATGATCAAAAGCTGGGTTGACAGATTTAAGCCCCTTTTTGTTTAAAAAAACTGCTGTAGATGTGAGTGTGATTTAGCAAAAAACATTCTTTTGCTAACTCAGGGCAGGGACATGTACGATTTTTGAGCTGATTATATCCATGATTTTGGCATGATGACTGAGCAGATCAAGTCCAACCAAGCCTGTTCAAATCTTGGTCAGTTGGAAGAGTATGTGGTGTTTAAAGGTGCCAAATACGAGATTAACATCGGGAGCATTTTCATTTCCTCTCTAAGGTTCTCAACATGGAGATGCCTGAGCTGGTGGCTCACAACCGTGGTGGTTTTAAATAAACAAATAAAATACACTGGTGTTCACTGGTAAGCTTTAGATGTGTATTTCATATTAAACAAAAAAGTTCCATCACACATTGTAGCCTTCCTGTTTATCCAAAGTTTTATCTCTGTATTTACTCGTTCAGAAGTATGTGTTTCCTTCTGCAACGACTCTTTGTCCCCAGCCTTACAAAGTGCTTTACATACACTTTTCCACTAGCTCCCCAACAAGCATGACGCAGCCCTTTGAGGACAACGGCTCGATGCGGCAAGCAGCCAACAATCACAGCACCTGCTCCCACTTATGAATCTTTTAGTGTGAACACAGAGAAACTGATAAGCTCAGATGCTGAAGCTCATCAGAGGGGATATCTGAGGCCTCGTACACACATGTCCACACAAATGTCTTTTTTCCCCCCGGTTTTCCTTGGCGTCGTTTCAAGAAAATCTGTGTTCAAACGAAACAACTCAGCATGCTGTAGTACATATTCCAGGCCTATATGTGGTGCTGTCTCTGCTACAAAAATACACCAAAAACGGAGAAGATGCGCCTAAACATAATGTATATTTTTTCAGTTTGTCCCCACACCTGAGTTTTTTAAGATGCACCTTGAAACTGAGGTTTATGTTCCGGCCTACAGTACTGCCTCTGCTACTGTTAAACATGGAGGTTGATCTGTCGTGGTGTGGGCAGCCACTTTGTGTGAGTCCTTAGGTTAACCTTTGCATGGCCTCGAAATGGCAAGGAGTTATTTTGGGACAGCGTCTACAGATGCAACTGCTACTCCTAAATCTGTACAGTGGTTAAAAAATTCAGATTCCTCAACATCGGGATAACCTATCAGATACCTAGCAGTCACCTCGTCCAACCAGTCGCCTCATCTAAACATCATCAAATATTTTTTCCATCCTAATCTTTCACAGAACTGATGATGCACCATCTTTGACAACATGCAGTTCAACATTCCTTCTAATTGTCTCTGCATTCCTGGAAGGATTACCGTCCCAGTTGACATTTGAGAGTGGTGAGAGCTAATGTGAGACCACTCGGCCCTACCTGTCCAACCTTGACCCTTTTGGGTGAAATAACACAGACATGAGTGAATGATTGAGCTGATGTTAGTCTTGTTCGGTTAGTCTTTCCCTTCTGTCTTGTTTCCTTGATTAGTGTTTTATTTATATTTTAGTTGAAAATATTTTTTCAGGAGTTGTGGTTATGTACAATGGGAATAAAGGCAGAAATATCCCATTGTCACAACTATGACTAGATTTTATAAATTGGGATTTAAAAAAACCCACAATCTGGTTAATCGGGATAATCATGAATATCGTCACAGGTAGCTTTAAAAAGCTATCTTTTTCACTATATTGGTCGAGAAGTGAAAAATAGACTCTGATTTTAAAAACACAGGATACAAAAATTTACATTACATTTTGAAAAATGGATTTATTTATTCTTTATTGATGCAGGGAGACCTTATGATTTATGATCATCTTTGATTATTTAACTAAAAAAAAGATGTCTTATCTGTGACAGTATAACATTTGTTGCTAAACAGTGCGAAGTGTAAACTGATACCAGTATGTTTAAGTGTCATTTTAAGAGTTAAAAGGCAAATTTTGCGAATTATTGGGATAATGTCGTGAATCGCAATGATTTTTGATCAGGATAAGACATTTGCATACCGTCCCATGTCTAGTCACAACCAGTTGTTTGTTCTGGTAACAGGCATTAATGCATTTTTTTGTTGTTGTAGTCTTTAATGTATTTATTTATTGTAAGGGCAGTGAATGAACATTCAACAACATCACTTTTGTTGTCCCCAAGCCAGATGTTCAGCTCTCAAGCAAACAATAAAACAAGAAATAAAAGCAGGTAAATCAGACAATTTCAGTATGTTTTTTATACTGCCCGTCATAGAAGAATAACGTACATCACATAACATTAGAAACTAATAACTATGCTTAACCATTCTGACATTTTTATATTAAATCGGAGACCTTGCTGGCTTGTGTTGTGTTGGCATTGCATGAGGTGGCAGAAGTGAGTGCGTCACCGCTGTCACACCGACAGAGTGACTGAGCAGAGGGAGAGAAGTGCAACCAGAGAGGCATGATGAGGTCGCCTGTCAGACTGAAGCAACAGGAAATCATCTGCATCTGATGTCTACCAGTGTACACACGCACACACACACACACACACACACGCACACACACGCACACTCTCAAGCACATACACAGAAGAGCACACACATACAAGAACATACCTACATGGGCACACAACACTAGTATATTCGGTATGATTATGCTGAGACATGCAGCCATAAAACAAAAATAAGGAATGAAACACACACACACAAACACACACACACACAGACCACATGATAGTTAGCTGTCTGAACTTCTGCTGAGCCCAGACTCTGTCAGAGAGAGAAATGTGTGTGTGTAGTTCCCTTTCTACTGGTCATCACTTCCTGAGGAAAAGCATGACCACACAGACACACACACACACACCAGTTTCTTCTCCTGTCACTATCACTTGATCGCTGGTCATTGAGCTGCTTATGAACACTCTCTGAACTTAAACAGGGTGAGTGGACTATCCTGTACTGTGTGTTGTGTGCGTGTCACCGTCTTCATCTGATGAAGGCTTTATTGTCAGATTGCTGCGATGAATACATTGTGTGGTGAGTGGATTTCCACTTTTAGTCATCAGTGGTTACCCTGGCATACTGCTGGTCAACCATGTTCGTTTGATATGGAGGATGCTTTCTCTCTCACCTCGTGAGCTTGTTATGGTTTGTGTGCAAGATTTCCATTATTTGGTAGCGCTAATGGGATTTTCATCGACTTAACGTCACCTTTTAAGGGGAATATGAATAAATATTTATAGTTAGGTTTTGTAAGGCGGCTCCATATTCATTTATTTTCATACAGTCTTCTGTCTTTTACTTTGTGTTCTTGTGTGTGCGTTTTCTGTAAATGCCCAAAGCCAGAGTGATGTTAAAATGAAGAGGTTTAAGTAAGAATTAGACACGGAGCAGTTGGGATATTTTAGGATTAAAGAATCCCCTCAGCTGTATAATAATTAAAACCTGTGCGTGCATGATTGTGACGTGTGTATATGGCAATGCTTTTAAAATACAGAGAAGCATTTCCTTCAATTTGTGCACGTTTGTAAGAAGTGTTGCCTCCCCCTCAATCTGACCTCATAGGCTGACCTGACTTTCAGTGCTTGACTTTCCTTGCTTTGGAAGTTGAAACACAAAAATGTGTGTATGAGTGGGTGCTATTTTACTCAGAGCTTTGCCAAGCAGACAGAGATTTTGGCTTTTAACCTCCCACTGTGCTTTGAAGTGTCATGAGTAAATTCACTACCAACACCTTAAGTGGGTTTTCAGACTTATATTTCAGACTCTCGCTTCAGTCGGGAGGGCAGTCTAGACCTCTGGCTGTCACTTTGTATGCAATTTGTTTTCCATTGCTCTTCTGTTTGATCATTTAGGTGTAGAAAGGGGAATGCCCTCTCAGGTAATTCTACCCATAGTGACTTCCCATCACCAGAGAAGAAGAATTCACGCGTCAGTTTCCTGAAGAGTGGGGCAGGTAGCTTTTTATACCGCGCCGAGTGTCTGCTGAATCTGGTCAAATCAGCTAGTTACAAATAAAACGCAGCATGATCACCACACGTGATGTTTCCACTGTGCCCCCTCATGCAGTACAAACCAGGCAGAAATCAAGCACGCTTAATCCTTTCAAAGAAACTGTGAGGCAGACGTGCAGGCGGGCATACATCTTTTTTGAACAGTTTCAGTCTAAACCACATGTTGTTTTACACGAAGAGGTCAGGAAGTCATGGAGCTCTGTGCACTTACTCTTCTCTGTCTCTGTGTAGACATTCATATATGCAGAAAAACTGTGCTGACACAAATACAGTGCAGAAAAAACACATCGTCCTCTTGAGGGGAAATACTCATGACATGTCATTTTGTTATCAGGATGTTATAAAGGCGACAGCAAGAAAACGTGCTGAACTTAATTTAGTACATCCAGCTCTACGGGGGGGACGTATTCACCTTATTTACTTTACGGCGTATGAAAAACATAAATACGTTTTAATTTAAGTTAACTTCTAGGAAAATACGTTCAAATATCCAAATTTGAAATGTTTCCAGCAGTGGTTCTGATGGAGTGAGTTAGTGTAGTTCTCACTCTCAGAGAGGGAGCAGCTTTTATTCAAACAGAGGAGATAAGAGTGGTAATGCCTCTGAATGCAGCAGGGCAGGTTTTGCCTTTTGTCTCCCACTTAACTAAATATACCAGGCGACTACTGTGTTGCCTTCTCTTGTGTCCTAAACTCCTCACCTTGTACATTTTTCTTAGCTTGACTCGTGAATGACTTATTATGTAGGAGTGTTTAAGGCTTCTACACCCTTGGAAGAAATTATGATGAGGCTGGATGTTTTTTCTGTCTGCGGGGACTATTTATTGTAAGCTTTTTTGCATTTTCTTGCGCTTTTTTTTTTGTTTTTGTTGAGTTTGTGTATGTGCATTCTGATAAAAAGTTATTTAATTCAATAAAACCCAAATAAATGGTAAAATAAGGAGTTTCTTGCAGTAATGTGATGCCCAGACCTTGTTTCAGTCTATTTTGGACTGAATCATTACTCTTGTGAGGAAATATGAAAGTTCAAAAACATTTCATTTGTTTGGCAATTTTGTCCCCGAAGGAAAGATTTCACATCGTACTGTTTGACCTCTTGGTTTCACCCCCCTGCTTTCAGACTGGGAGAACTACATCGTTCCATCTCATGAAGTTAACTTTCATTATTATAATTTTGTTTAATGACCCAGGTCAGTCTATACTATTTTACATTTAACTCCTGCCTCAATTGATGTCTTTGTCCATTCAAAGATTGATATTGAATGCTCACTCACACACACACACACACACACACACACAGAGCGCCAGCCCGCCTCGTCCGTACAGTAGCCTGCCAGACTTGCCTGCCAGTTTGCCGTTGGCCTTTTGTTATTATGTCATGTCTGAGGTAATAGGTGCTAGAAAGTCCTCCTACACGCTCTACTCTTACCTGGAAAACGAGTTCCAACATGTGGAAATCAGAGTACAGTCCGGAGACACCGGCATACATGTCACGCACGTGCTCACACACACACACACCATTGCAAACACAATTCACACAGCATAAACCTTGCAAATCATCTGTCATCCTTTATTACGTCTGACAGATTGTTTGCCCTCGCAGATACAAACACGTTGAAATCAGTGGATTTTCTAGTACAGTGTTTCTTTGAAAAGAAGTCATAGTACAAACTTGTTTCCACCTTCAATAACGACATAATCTAGGCACCTTCGTTTAACTGCAAGGCTGCAGACGCCTCCCTTTCTTACTTTCTAAATTGTGTTCAATAGCCTGCTAAATACAGAGCATAATTTCCTAACATAAAGGGTTTGTCTTGAAGCCTCTGGGGTGCAGTTTCATTACTTGAAGTGGTCTGGGGACTGGCGCTCTGTCACCCCATTCATCTCTCTCTAACTCTTCATTTCTAGAACTCTTTCTCCTACTATTCCTGTAACCATATGATAATGTGATGCCAACCAGGACACAAGTTGCTCCAAAACTCCCATCTATTTTAGGCTGGGATCGACTGGCAACTGGCCAACAAATGGAAAAATAACCAGGTTTCTTTGGTTATTAATAGTCAGCATTTTCCCCCGCAGCAGCTTCCAACACAGTGGAAGTAGCAGCCTGCGGACACACACGCACGCACGTGCGCACACACACACTTTCTTTCTCTTGTTCTGAAACAATGTCACAGTAAATGTGAATTTTAAGTGGATCACCCGCTGATTTTCATCGCCACGGTCCAAACAAGTAAAAAAGGAAACAATAAGTAGTTGGGAGAAGAGGATGTTTGCTGCATGCGGGATGTTTTGCCAAGTAATTTGGAGCCATTTCAAGCCATTATTATACCATGTGCTGCTGTGCCATCCGAGAATTGCTATTTTAGTTTTGCACTGTTGCATAATTTATCGTATTCTTTGTTTCATTTTTTCCAAATCAGGCACTCGAGGGTTGATTACAGGAGGTGTATTTTTAAAACCCATGTTGGTTACAAAAGGTTGTTTGGCAGGCCAGGTGGTTCATGCACAGAACTTTTACTCTATTGATTATTTATAAACTGTTCCTAGTTTGTCTTTTCCTTTTCAGAGTTTCTTTAGTTCGAATCAAGGTCAGGATTCAAGCTTGGCTTCCTCCTCCTTAAAAAAAAAAAAGAAGAAAAAGGCGTGGGAAAACAAAATAGTTTCCAGTATTGATATTCAGAAAAACGCCGTCCTAATAACTGTCTTCAAATTTGGTATGAAAAGAACAATAATCATCATCAAACAAAGTATAAATCTTGTGATATATATTATTTCTATCTACAATTATAATGAAATCCTGTGCCACGGAGCTCTGTTGTTAACGTCCTATTAAAAAACACATACATAATCCACAATGTTGCACTGCTCATTACCGTGAACATGGGCACTGCAGTTTTCTTTGGTTGGTTCCAGATAAAACGTCCTGCTGAATACTCACTAGTGCATCAAATATGTATTCATTCAGAGCATGAAACCAGACAAATAATTTGTTTACGTTTTTTTTAACCCTTTTGCATCACATCCCATCACATATTAGATTTAAACTAATTCAAACTATTTACAACCCTAGCTGTTGGCCCAGTAGTTTAAAATATAGAAAATACCAATTAGCAATTAAACACATCACATATACAGGTTATTATTCAACGTTATGCATCACCAAACAACCCTGTACAAACTTCCCCCTGATTATATAGCCGTGGATGTGGTTTGCTTTGGTGTAGATTGTAGTAACCTCTGATGACTGGACTTTGTCGATCTTGGCACACTTTTCCAACGATGTTGGACCATCTGAGTTAGATACTGTATTAGAATGACTAAAAGTCCTTCATTCATGCAACAAATATCTGAAAATGTAGAGGTAGCTGTGTGGTAGAAATCTGTTTCCAAGACTTTCTAAATGATAAGTTAACTCATATATTATTCTGGTAAATGTATTTATTTTTCTCTATGTAGCAGAGTTTAATAACGGAACATGCTTGTGATATAGTATTCTTCTTATTGTGAAGAAATCCCAAGATCAGACCAACACCAACAACGATTGATCCTATGACAAGCATCGTATGTTGTTCAAAGACTATTAAAAACACACAACTGTGCTGGCTGACATGTTACATAGTTAGGATCAGATTCTGATAAACATCGGGCCCTGTAATTTATTTTGAGTCAGCTACAAATACACTGTCCTGCTGCTGTAAATACTTCACCAAATCCACAGCTAAAAAAAGTTCCCAATGCTTTATTTTTAATTGTTTTGTGCCTTTTGTGACCTCTGTACTGAACTAAGAAGAAGAAGCCCTAGAGGTGCAAAAGGGCTCCAGTGTTAGAGCTGTTGTCCTCACCAGCGCAGTTCTTAAATTAACAATCAGTAACACATTTGAACACTCAAGGGGCAGTTCGTGGTACATCCTTGGCCCGAGACAGACTGAGGCTCAAACAGTCCTGCTCTCTGTGTCCTTTGGCTGGGCAATCACACAGTAAGCCACCCAAACAGCAACAGAGGAAGACAGTGTTTTGAGCAGAAGCGACGTTCCTCAGTCCCAGAGTTCGTCTTGTACCCGCTGTGACACAATCTGCCTCCCTGTTTACCAGATAACAGACTGCAGGAACGAACTGGAGGGCCGGGCTACTCGTGGAGTGTGTGTGTGTGTGTGTGTGTGAGAGTGTGTGTGTGTGGTGTGTGTGTGTGCTGTTATTTTTTGGGGGATTTTCTGAACGGACGTATTTGTCATCTTTCTTTCTCCCTCTGTTTCTCTACTCATTTTTTTTATCTCTTCCTCTCTTTCTAACTTTTCCTCTTCCTCCCCTCCTCTTTTCGGGTTCTCCCCAGTGTTGTTTTCCTTTAACAAGGACACGTACAGTCAACAAAGGATATTGCATCAGCTGTTGCGTCACTGCTTCATCTCTCTCTTCACAGTAGACATGGTGGACACACAGCAGCTCCTCGCCTGGCCCATCGGTTTCAGTCTCAGCGCCGTGGACCTGCCAGAGCTGGACGACAGCTCCCACTCCCTCGACATGAAGCATTTGTCCACGTTGGACTACGCCTCCATCTCCTCCTCCTCTTCCATCACCTCCTCCTCCATCACATCCTCCCTGTCTCCCCCGCTTGTATCCTCCATCTCCTCTGCCGGTGTGGCCTATGAACCCAGTCCACTGCAGAACGAAGAACAACTGACCAACATGGACTACACAAACATGCACAGCTACATAATGGAGCCACACACGCACAGTAAGTCCAGTCTGTTTGAAGGATTTCAAAAGCTTAGCAGCAAAACTCCATAACAGGAGGAAGAAACGTGGAATGTACATAATGTACAGGTATATTCATTTGGACTGTACTTAAAACTGGATACAAGAGGGGAAGAAGTTTTGGCTTTCTATCTGTGTGCCTACTTGTCCTACAGTACCTGCCTGATGATGTTTCTGCCATCAGATATGATCAAACTGGAGCCAGAGTCACCTCCACAGCACTCTGATGGTCCCATGTTCTCCAAGCTTCAGGAGGATGCATCGCCGGCAGCTCTAAACATCGAGTGTCGAGTGTGTGGAGACAAAGCTTCAGGGTTTCATTATGGCGTCCATGCCTGTGAGGGCTGTAAGGTAGGACTGAACGATTATCTTTGGTGGAGATGGAAAAAGTACGAGTTTAACCAGTGTTTTAAATCACTGGATGAGTCAGTTCAAAACCTAAAGATGTGTCATTTACTGTCACAGAAATCAAAGAACAGCAGAAAATCATCACAATTATGAGGCTGGAAATTCTTATGTTTGTATGTATGTAGGATTACAGCTCGACATTGCACATCACACTAAGTAATGTGGAGGGGACATCTCAAATGTGAAATTATGTTTTGCTTATATTGATATAACTGTCATTCACACATTATAACCAGCAGAGCTCTGCTGTCATATTGTTGTCCGGTGTTCAAGAGAATTCTAGAAATCCTGGCAGCAACTATTTACAGATTCATATTTTGACCTAACTTGTAGTGCTCAGCAGTGGAGAATAAAATGATCGCTGCCCTCAAAAAGTCAAGAAAAGAAAATTGACAGTCATGTCAGAAGTTGGTAATGCGTCTTCTGCAACTTCTTCAAATCGTTGAGTTTTGTTTCAGTCTTCAATTACTCTAAAATGCATTTTTTCATCATTTTCATGTCTGTCACCCTAACCACAAGTCCCATGCATTTTCCACTTTGCAAGGGCTGAACGCACACCCAGCCCCTATAACTCTCTGTCAGTTGGTCTGTCGGTAGTATAAATAACTAATAGAGTGTGGGGGAAGTTTCACACATATTTCCATTTTCTTTGAAACACCGAGACATTATGAGAAGAGGAACTTTAAATTGTTGCGAGATGGATTTTCAATAACAGCAGCAGTATTACATGCCTTTGTTTCAGTTTGGTTCCAAGAATATTTATGTACCAACTAAACTGGTCTAAAAGTTACTAAACATGCACTGTTTCTATCACCTTCAACAAGTCCCTGCAGTGTAAGAGAAGCTCACAATAACACAAATACTTTTAATAGAATATGTAGATTTTTTTTCAAAAACACACACATACAACAGTCTTATATTCTCAATGTAGCACATCATTTATTTACATTGATAGCATAGACAAGTTAAAGGGTTATTCCCTTTATCAACAAATCCCATGACCGGTCCAAAAGCAACAATGTATTTATTATACTACATATTACATAAAAAGTACTGCATTTGTAGTCAAAACTCGATACATCGTATTCCTCCCAAAAACAATTAACAAGAGATCGGTGAGCCACACTTAAACTGGGTGACACGTTTCTTTATTACCATGAGTGTGGGTACTGTGGTTTATTTGAACTCGATCTCACTTGCCAACAAACCAAACCTCAAGGTTCAAGCTTTGTATTGTTTACTGTATAAACACAACAATTACGGAGAGTCGTTGGTTATGGAAATCTTAGATCTCAGAGTAAAACATCAAAATGTTGCGGAAGTAAAAATCTAAAATCATTTACAGACAGATAACTGTAATGTAAACAGGAATGTAGTAAATGTACGTGTATGTACATGCGTAATGAGAAGTTCCAAGTATGTATGTTGTTTTTTTTTTCTTTTGTTTTGTTAACAATAAGTAAATCACAGAATATCACCAGCCTTATCCCTTTCTATACACCAACACAACCACTCACTACAGCCTTGACCATGACCGTTGGGTTGAATCAGCACCTCTCTGACACCGTCAGGACCGTTGTGTTGGATTTACTACAAGGACACTTGTAGTAAATCCACACTTCGGAGGCTGAATGAAGGTAAGGTACAGTAGTCATTGTTCTGCTCAGGTCTCAGGGGAGACGCACCAGAAGAGGGGGGTCAGCCAAGCAGGCAAACACTTAATTGTTTCAAAACAGAAAACATTCTTTATTGAGGTGGAGCCTTGACCCCCTTTAACTTCCTCCTTCTTTAAATATCCTACGATTAAAAAAGGAACATCTGTGGATCACAGGAATGCAGATGCCAAACACACATAGCCTTCAAGTTGCCCAAATCCAGATGAGGGTTTGTTTGCTTAAAAAAAAACCTCCTCTTGAAACGTATTTCCTTCGGGGTTTTTTCTTTTTCTGTCAATTCATCTTTCCATTTACTTACTTAGTCAGCGTTGACAAACACAACCAGTTATTGACAATCCTGTGATTGCGTGTAGTAGAGTGTGTTGGCAGTTTGACCAGGGCTGCATACTTATTAGCTGAGATAAGCACAAGTATTGTGACTCCTTTGGTCCTAAGGTTAAAAACATCAAAGCATGAATCCACCCTGAAATGCAATCTGCTTCAAACATGCTCGTGGGCTGTATTATTTCCTTCCTCTGATTAGAAAGAGCCAGGTATCTAATCTGGACCTTTCAGGCAACAGATGCTCCGTGGCGCTACTCCACCAATAAAACACTTTAATCAAATAAAAATGTAAAAAACTAAAACTCTCTTCTCTCCTATTTTCTGGTCCGCCTTCTCCTGTCATGTGTCAACTGTAATAAAGATACATTTATATTTATAAGACAGGTAAATTATGTCTTATCATGACTTATACGAATCTCCATTTTCTCCAAAAAATCTAAATAAGTAAACACATAACACTTTTAATTAAGGAACAGACAGCAGTGTGGATCTGTTGTTAAAAGGGGGGATGTTTAATCACCGATGTCTGATGTCACTGTCTCTCTCTTTCTCGTAGGGTTTCTTCAGACGCACAATCAGATTAAAGCTGGTGTACGATCACTGTGATCTTCACTGTCGCATTCACAAGAAGTCCCGCAACAAATGCCAATACTGTCGCTTCCAGAAGTGCCTCAATGTTGGCATGTCGCACAACGGTAAGATGGTGCCCTTTTTTTAGAACGATCAGTGTGTGTGATGTTCGTGTACTCATGACGCTAGTAGACGTCAAAGCTTCTGTACGTTCAGGGATTTTCGTTTTCTTGCCTTCAGAAATGAATGAATCATCCGATTACTTTCACTGTAAATAAACAGAGGTTGGTTAAAAGGCCCGATTCTTCTTTGACATTGTGGACCAGGAAGCCTACAGACAAATCTGCTGCCTGTAACAGCAGATGCATCTTCACCACACAGCTGTCAGTTTGGTCCCTGAGTTTTGCTGGTGAAATATGCAGCAGTGTAAACCACTGCCTTATTTGTTGCCAGCTGCTTCCTTTGTGGTCTTCCACCTGTGTCGTATACGTGTCAGCTTCCACCGCTCATGAACTGTACCGGCCACCCAACGCCCATGTTTCAAAGATGCTTACTTTAACCACTTTATTTGCAGTTTGTTTCATCTTTTCATCGTGAAATCATTATTGTAAGTGCGTCAGGGTTTGTGAAAAGGCCGTTTCATCTGTGGTCCCACAACAAATATTTCATAGTCACTTTTAAAATACATGAAGATTAAAAGTAACGTAAATACTCCAACGCTCCGCTGCCTGTAGGCCGTCAATGCAGATTCACTTTATTGCTGCTGTTTCTTCTGTTGTTGCCTTTAGATTCACAAGCTAGGTCTTATGAAAGGTTTTTGTTTGACTATATATTGTGGTATCATAGTTTGTTCATTTGAACTTATTTGACCTCCAATCGTGTCCTGAATAAATCAATTTGTTCTTTGGCCTCACCTGCGATCATTCAGCTCCAGAATGGTCTGTTCTTGTTAGCCTTTGTTGGCCACCGGAGCGCATCATCTGTCACAGCTGTAGTCCATTTTTATATGGAGTGTTGACTCCGCCTCCCCGGTGGAGTTTCAGCCTGGACCTGATGACTGCGTGGGCGAGCACAGGTTGTGCTTTATTGACATCTCCCTGACTCTCCTGTTAGTTTTGTTGCACCTGTTTGGGTGGGACAACTTACAGCGATCATTCTTTTGATATAAACCCTTTAGTGAGCCATGAAAAATGTCAGTATAGTTTCACACGACTTGGCTTCCCAGTCTGCACTGCAAAAACCCCAGAATGACTGCAGCTTGAGAAGAATAACACCTGTATACCCACATCTGTTTGGACTGCATGTCCATCTGCACTATATGAAATATAGCTCTGGAGTTTTTCAGTGAGCATGCAAAAAGATGTTGCATTTTCTAGTCCAACATGGAAGAATTGAACTGGAATCACAGTGCTAATGATTTGATACCCAACTGTAAAACTGCTTTATATTTCCAGTGTTATACTAGTATCTATCCTGATATAACTCTACTGGTATTTCATGAGGTACTCCCGGTTCTTTGAAAGTTTGCTCTGTGTGGCTTTTTAATTTATCAATGATTGACATGTCAGAGTTCATAAACCACCACTGATTCTCCAGTCTGCTGTGTCACTGCTGCAGGCTCGCTGCCAGCTGGTGGTAGGGCAACTTCAGCCTGTATTCATTTGCTTAAGGTGTGCATTCATGCCACACACGGCATTACACAATCACATATGCTGCTAAACGCTCACCATGCAACGCTCGGTAAACGCTGAACACCAGGCTTGAATGGAGGATAATGAATGACTTCCACTAACAGAAAAGAAGAGGGTTTAACCATTTCACAATTGAGCATCAAATTTCAGTTAGATTACAAATAACATTCACCATAAAATCTATATTACAGGTTTGTCTTTGTGAAGTGTATTGTAACTTAATATATAATAATTGAGGAGGTGGATAATGAAAAATCAGTAAATATTTGGAAATTCTTGCACAAAAAACCACCCATCCTCTTATAAGTGGGAATGTGGTGTATGTAAATACCAGTGTACTATAACCTGCAGCGACAGGTGGAGAAGGGAGGATACAAGAGACTGTGTAAATCTATGAGACAGTTTTTCAGGTTTTGCAATGAGCTGTGGAAAAAAATGCATAACTGTATTATTAAAGAGAACATCATTTTGTAATGCTTCATGAGACACGCCTTATAAAATCACAGGAGGAACATTTGCTGTGTTGTTGCCAGATTCCCTTTCACTGAGGGACGGCACGAGCTGCGACTCACTTGAAATCGTTTGAGTCGTACTTTGCTTCTCTTTGAATTATTTAGTGATTCCCAGAAATCCTCTTCAGTCTTTATTCTTCATTATATAATGCTCCTGAATTTAGTAATGGGGTGCTTTGTTTGTAGTCGAAGTAAAGTCAATACTTTAGTAATCTTTTGGCAGTAAGAGGTAGACAAACACCAGATTAGATGTTTTATTTATTATCGTAAACTATCATTCATGCATTCATTACAACATATTAGCAAAAACAAGCTTAACGGACATCAGTTGTTGGAGTTTGGAGTTTTTGGCGTAACATCAGGACACAAATGTGTTTGTCTGTATGATGATTGTGGTTTACAGTGTTTCTGCGTGTGCTCTTTATATCTGCCTGTGTGGCAACCTGCGTCTTTGTGTCTCCATTCGTGCACCTAAGTGTTTTCCTGTCTGTCTTTTTCCTTTCGCAGCCATTCGTTTTGGCCGAATGCCCCAGGCAGAGAAGGAGAAGCTGCTGGCTGAGTTTTCATCCGACGTGGTGCAGATGCACCCGGAGGCAGCAGATCTGAGGGCTCTGTCCCGGCATCTGTACGAGGCCTATCTGAAATACTTCCCCCTCACCAAGGTCAAGGCCAGGGCCATCCTCTCTGGGAAGACCGGAGACAACGTGGTAAGCAGCACTGCCTTCGTTCTACTCTGCCTCTATTTATTTATATATAAAACACTGGGGGGGGGGGGATATCACACAACAGTTTTCAGCCGATCACGCTGAAGCAAGCCAACCACCAAATACCAACCAAAGAGCACATATTGTACATTTATACTTAAACATAACTAATCATCATGATCAAAAGCAGACACAATCTCATGTTCTTTGAAAAATCAAATACAGGACAAAAGAAAAGCCGTCTTGACTATGAAAATGTCTCTTCACTTACACATGCATGATATCACAGATTTAACACAATATTCTCTGATGTGCAGCCTTAAGCCTTAAATGAAACAAGCCGTTTCTCAGGGAAATATAATGGTTAACAATACTAATTTTGAAGCTTTAAACTTAAAGTAGTTCAATCTTTTGAACCCAGTGCATGTGTTAACATTTTTGCCACACTCAGTTTAGTTCATATGAGGTCTTTTCAGGCGATTATTTCAACAGGAAAAGTGGATTTTCTGGTTTCTACGTGTCTTGGCTGTTAGAAAACGCCTCAGATTTCAGTGCTCAAGTTGTGCAACAGGATATATACAGTAAAGGCTTCAACATTCCTTCTCAACAAGTCAAACTAATTGATAAAGACAGTCGGTGATTTATAAAAGTGGACAGGAGGAAAATGTGTTGGCCAAGAAACATGAAAATGTGAGATATCATCTACTTCTGTGTTTCTGAGGTTTTGAGATATTGATTTCAGTTTTCAAAAGAGACCTAACCATGTAACACACGTCAACTTAATTTCCAGTGGCAGACAAAAGCAGTGTGTGGTGATTATTGATGATGATGATCGACGGCGTTTGCGGAGATGACTTCAGTCTTGTGACTGAACTCAATGACTGAAATAGTGCTGTTATTAAAGCTCAATGGTTAAAATAGGATAAACCAACAAAAAAGTGTAATCTTCCTTTGCAAATATGTTCAATATGTTTACACATAACTAGTAACTGTGATAAGGTAATCTTTATGAGTTAAACCTGTCTGTGATAATATGGGAAAATAGCCTAATCTGTCTGACTGAACCGATTGAGTAACTTTAGTAGGAGCAGCGAATTAAAGGTGCAGTGTGTGGGATTTTGTGACTTCTATTCCATTGGCAGCACCGAAGCGTGAATAGCACATAGCATAAACATGGCGTCCTCAGCGAACTGACCCCGCTCCATATGTATAAATAAACGTCTCACTCATTCTTATTTCCAGGCTTTTGGACACTAAAGAAAACGTATTAGTAGACTATTTTAACTAATGGCAGCATATTTTTCATTGTCGGTATGATGAATTTCCGTAAGGACTAATAAATGTATCTATCTATCAATACTTATTAATACTTTATTGCTTATATTTATGCTGATAAATCCCTTTATATGCTCCCTACCTTCCTGTAAATGATCAGTAGCTTTTGATAGATTTTGATTTGTTACAACCAACCAAATGGACCAAGAACTTCCAAAGATATTTCCATTTAATTAAATAATAGTTCTGATGTGAATAGTGTGCAGTGAGTAAGAACTACAGCTCTAGTAGTAATGGTAATGATTACTGTGGTTGTTGTTGTTGTTGCTGTTCAAGCAGCATCCGAGTCTTTTCCTTTACTGCTGTTGCTCTCTGGAAAGTCAGATGAGTTCAAGGCCGCCTGGCCTCTCTTTCTTCTGGTTGTTATGACTGTTCATCACGGCGGTAGCAGCCAAATGGCTCTGCATTATCTGCTGGTCTGAGGAAGTCTCGCTTATTTACTAAACCACAGTGAGCCTCCTGATACAAATTGGGAGTGAATTATTCGAACTTTTGTGGAATATTTACATTCTTTTAACACATACGGCCTTGATATGAGTTGATGTAATCGACGTTAAACTCCAGCAGCACTCCAGAGGCACCGTCAGAGGTGAAGGAAGAAAACACATGTTTTAGTTTGACAGAACACTTTGTACTTTGGTTAAGTTCGCTTAACATTAGCCAACTAAGTTCGCTTAACATTAGCCAACAGGGGTTTTTGGTGCTACAAAAGTCTGTAGCACCAAAAACCCCTGAGTGTACTGATCGGGGCATTTTAATCCTTATGAATCCAACTTTTCATTTTTAAAAGGATGAATATGCAAATATTTGTTTCAAAAGTGATGTAGTTGTGCTATAAATTACTTTAATTAAAAACTACACTCACTGTACATACAGTGTACACTGCAGCACATATATATCTATTTAATTCACTCACAAAGACATTATTTTTTCATTTTTGTTCATGTTGTTGGTTGTTTCTCCCCGTGGGATGTCATCATTTCACCACTATGAAAAGGTGATTTAAGTGTCTGAATGATGCTATTCATCATTCGGGTCGGTGCGTGTCTCTGCCGGTGTTTTACCAAACAGCAACTTCACTTTTAGTTATGCTTTATTGACCTCTTAATGATATTTTTGTCTGCCTCCGCCTGCAGCCAAGATTGATTTACTTTGTCCATCAGACATGTGAGATGTGCGGTGTTTGCTTTCGCAGGCCTTAAGAAAGAGCCGTGACCAAAGTGCATCCACAGTATATTTGTTTATCTGGATCTCACGTGTCCTCAGAAGACCCGTGTTTTCCTCTCTTGCTTCCTTTTCTTCTTCCCACATGATGATGATCGTCTTTCTTCTCCACCTGCAGCCTTTCGTCATCCACGACATGAAGTCTCTAATGGAAGGAGAGCAGTTTATTAATTGTAGGCAGATGCCCATCCAGGAGCAGCAGACATCCGCCCTCACAGCTGGACATGGAGGTTAGAGATACAAAATACGCTGCCATGACGTGGAGATGTTCTCACCCTGTGTATTATTTTCTTTGCTATCATATAAAAACGATAAAAATCAGTTTTCCTATGCACATCTCATCCAGTTCCAGGTATGACAGGAGCTCACCCGGGGTCAGAGTATGGCTTTTTGGGAATGAGCAACAGCGGAGAGGCGCCATCAGACGCTTTGGAGCTGCGTTTCTTCCACAGCTGTCAGTCACGTTCTGCCGAAGCAGTGAGAGAAGTGACAGAGTTCGCAAAGAGTATTCCAGGATTTATCGATCTGGATCTCAACGATCAGGTGAGAGGCAGGATTACTGCTACTTTCTGTACACATTACTCATTAGCCGTCATTCATCATCAGCATCCGCTCTTCATCTCAACTCTTCACCCTTTTCCTCAGGTGACTTTGCTGAAGTACGGTGTGATCGAGGTCTTAATCATCATGATGGCGCCTCTGATGAACAAAGACGGGACCCTGATCTCCTACGGACAGATATTCATGACGCGGGAATTCCTCAAAAGTCTCAGGAAACCTTTCTGTCAAATGATGGAACCAAAGTTTGAGTTCTCAGTCAAGTTCAACACGCTGGAGCTGGACGACAGCGACATGGCGCTGTTTCTGGCTGTCATCATCCTCAGTGGGGGTGAGTGATTGTAGCGGCCCGACCTAAGTGGTCTTCAAGGAATCATTTAGTTCCACTTGTGTGTCTGAAGCTGCAGCACGGAGGCAGTTAGAGTCTTTAAGCTCTGAACTTTTCACAGCGTGTGTGTTCACTGTGGAAGAAGGGCTTCCGATCACCCTGCCGGTTAAAAACGCTCACACTCAGCCTTATATTGCAGATTGGTCTATGTATAATAGATTTAATATGTGACTGGAAGCCACTGCATTATACACACTATCATGGCCAGCCTTTACCCATTTGCTGGGAGCTTACACGTGGCAACAAGAATCAGCAACTACATCATCTTCAGATTTAAAAACACATTTTGTCAGAACAAAAAACGTAGGTAAACGTCTACTACTCTACTATCAGAGTGCTGGAGAATGAGCCATAAAGGTCTAATATTGCTGGTTAGCGTGTGACCACTTGATAAAGTCTGTCCTTGAACCTGATGGGGATGAAAAATCTGACATTTGAGTCAATTATTAACGTAAATGACTACGATTGTAGCCCGGAATAAAGATAAGAGGGCTTTTGTAAATAGCAATAATACAGATCGGGTGGATAAAAGGGTCCCCTAATTAAATGAGGTGAGGTGTTGACCTAATAGATGCATAATGTCTCTGTGACCCGTGCAGACCGCCCAGGCCTGCTGAACGTGAAGCCCATCGAGCAGCTCCAGGAGACGGTGCTCCACTCGCTGGAGCTGCAGCTGAAGCTCAACCACCCAGACTCTCTGCAGCTGTTTGCAAAGCTGCTCCAGAAAATGACCGACCTGCGTCAGATCGTCACAGACCACGTCCACTTCATCCAGCTGCTGAAGAAGACGGAGGTGGACATGTGCTTACACCCCCTGCTGCAGGAGATCATGAAGGACTTGTATTAGGACAAGTAGAGGAGGGGAAATAAAAGAGAGAATAAAGAGATTTTATTTTTAAAATCATGACTTGGGGGAAATTGTAACTATGAAGCACTTTTGTGCTGCTGGTGTGTTGAAATAAAGGGAGGAAGCCAGACAGGCTGACTGAAATTGAGAAAGAGAGGAAGAGGAAGAACAGGAAGAGAGAAAATCAAGGAAAGAAAGAGAGAATCTGAGTGATCGTGTCTAGACGGCAGCATGCAAAGAAGTAGCTGCACACAGTCATCTGGTCGCGTATCTAGACCAGCACCTGTGACTAACTCAAAGAGTCGGGACTTTCTTATTGGTGAGCTGAAGCTTGAAATGTTGAGTTCTCAACGCGGCCTGCTTCGAGTGCCTTTCAGGAGAAATCACTGTGAATATTTTCCGTCAGTGTCACACGGCAGCGTATGTATTGTTCATGTGCAGCTTGACAGCCGTCGTCGGTGCTTGCTTCGATACCTCCTATAAACGCAGACCGCGCATGACCGCTCACACGTAAAGCACAAAACAATGCACGGCCATGTTCTGTGTCGGTATCAGGGTGAAGTTGCTATCTCTTTTTAATCAGCTTCATCCAAAAGACAGGAATCAGATTATGGCCTATGGCATATTTTAGTCTCAACCACCCGCAGAAACTGTGAGAACGAGTGAAGCCAACAAAAGATACAGTAGCATGACAATGAAACTGTATACGCCATATTGTGCCTTTTAAGATTTGCTATTTGACTGTTTTTTTTTATGGAATGAAAGCCATCTAAAAAAGATATATTAAACATGTATAATGTATAATATATATCCAAATGTATTATATTTGTATGGATGAAAATGTCTTGTCAAACCCGCTTTTCGGGCTTGTTTTATTTGAATTTCTTAAAAAAGTGTTTGAGTCCCAATTTTTACTATGAAATTATTTTTGGCAATGCAGTCTATGTCTGATCAATCAGCTGTATTGGGAGGGGGGTTCTACAGGTAACAGTGTTGGGTTAATAGTATTCGGGGGTTGTTGTAAATAAAATATTTTCTAACTTTTTATTTGAAATCTGTCTCTTGCTTGAAATCGACTTGAAAGCGTTTTTTCTAAGAACGTCTTTCCTCAACGCATTCCTCCCTCACAGACTCTGGAAATCTGTCTCTGTCATTACATCAGCTGTCCTCAGTGTCTCTTACCAAACACACACACTCACACCCTGTTGAAACGATTGCAACATCTGAACTCTGCTGAACTGTGCCAGAAAACCAAAGTCTGGATACATATTTGATCAGCAAACGGGGAGGTGGTTTTATTTTTCAAGAGTTTAATGTTTTTTGGACACGAGACCTGAGAAGAAATGGGATAGAGAGAGGAGAAAGCAAGCAACAACGAGGTCAGCGTCAAACTCAGGACATCACAGCGTAGCGCGCTGAGACACGAGGTCACCTCAACACTAACACCTCGATAGGTTCATTGACACACAGCCCAGCTTTTATCTGGGCTTTTTGCCAAATTATCAATCTTTCAGCACGCAAACTTAGATTTAACGCTTGCCTTCGCGTGAGTAATGTCAATAAAATCCACCGTAAGGATGAAGCTGTAAATATGAATCAGTAGAACCTATAAGGCACATTAAAAACCACCCATATGTGCTCAAATGATACGATGTCAAGATGTTTATAAGTTCAGTCAAAACCAGATATCTGAAGAACAAGTAATAGAATAAGCAACAAATGGAAAATAATAGTTCAGGAATATGTGTGTGTGTATACATATACACTGTTAATACAATAAATATATTGATTACAGCCACTTTAGTGTATCATTCTTCATACAGGTTGTCCGTTTGTGCCCAACGACTATAATTAGTATCTTAGGAATAATACTACATTTATCCTGATTGGTCTAAAGTCTTGAAATCTGTTTTGGGATCTAAGGGTACACCTTTGCATCATAAGACAAGTCAGATTTTTATGAATAGTAATCCCCCATGAAAATCCCTACACTTTTGTTTTTTATTTAAGAGCATAAAAAAAACGTAGCTGGTTGGACAGATTTTTAAAAAATGTCTTCAGATTCGTGTTGAGGCACGTCCAGGGAATACTTCAACTAAAAGAAAATTTAAAATTTCTAATGAAATCCCATTACATCCACCTCTGCTCCTGGAAATCAGAGTCAAAATGCCATCTTGTTGCCTCGGGGCAGCATTGTGGTGTCTTATTTCTCTTTCTTCATCTATCTGTTGGGGTCTTTTCCTCAGTTTTAACAAAAACGATGGTTGCAAAAGGATCTGACGAGGAATAAGAGAAACATGTGTGAGCTGTAAAAAAAAAAAAAAAAAGGAGAATATATGAGACAAGGAGGGAGCCAGGCCGTGAGAATGTAGCAGATTAAGGAGAAGTTTGGCCCCTAAAAATAAGCCTTGGAGTTGGCAGATGATGTTGGGGGGGATTTCTGGCTCTGACCCGGATGGTCCTTTTGGATGGTTGATGATGATGGTAATTAAATGTGTTCTTTATGTCGAGTCAGCATATCCTCACTTTGTTACGGCCCGGTCTCCGCTGACCGAGCCCTGCCAAGATTCCTGAGCTAATCTGCCAAATAATTTTCATAAAGTATATTTTCTGCTCTTCTCCGTCCGCACAGAGCCAAGTCCAAAGATAGCGGCCGTGATTTACACAAGGAAGTTTGTGTTTTTTGCTTGGGCTCCTTAAGAAACAGCAGCTTTGCTCTTTTATTCTCTTCTTGTTTTGGTGTCAGAGAGGAATTTGACTCCCACCAGGGTGTGATACCTGATATGTGTGGTTGGGGTCCTCGAATGAGCCTCGGTTCTGAAGCGATACACCTGCCGCTGTAAGACCAATACAGCTCTCGAGAAATATTTGTGTTCAATCTACTGTTGATATAAAACAGCTCTGGGATTTATGTAATGACACTTTATGGTCTCCTGAGCATTAAAGGAAAACATTTTAGACACAAAAGAAATCACATCTGGGATATTTGTCACGCTGTAAAACTATTTGTAAAGGAAAAACTCCCCCAAATTGGTCAGCATTTCACTGACACTTGATATCGTAAATGTGGATTATTCACGAGCATGAAAGGGGAAAGTGTCTTTTTACTTTCTCTAATCCTACAATAACAATGGTATATATAGTCAACTGTCATAAATAGAATCAAAACTCCACTTAAAGATATTAATTGGACTTTTAATGCATTATTTAACGGTGCCTATTCCCTGGATTTGATTAATGACTAATAAAATATTACCAAACCTGAAAACAACCTGCGATCTTGATAAGTAGCCGTAAAAATAACAGTCATCCTCTTTTGTTGAATGTAGAAATGTTCCTCTGACGTCGTCGCGCCACACCGCCCTCAGACATTGTGTGCAACCGGTCGGGCCCACACCACTTCACGCTACCTTTGTCAGGTGGATGTTTTCCAAGTGATTCACTCATTCAACTCTTCAACGCCATTAATTGACTCTTGGGTATCGGAGTCAGAGCCGTGTGTGTCGCAACGTTGGCCTGGTTTCAGCTCCTCTGTCATAAGACTCATGAGGACATCGCTGGTGAAAATGCTGCACGTGGTTTGTTTGGTCGAGTGAAAGGATTCATTTTTTTTATTCTTGATGCCTAGAAACTACAGCATCTTCAATAATTATCGCTGTACGTACTCCAGACAAGTTTCCCATATATGTCATCCATCGAAGGTCTAGATTCAGCCTTAGCCTTGGTGACAGTTAATTAATTTAACATAGAGTCTATCAACAGAGGGGAAACCGTGATCCTGGCTGTCAGGAGGTCACAAAACCCACCTAACCCACATAACCCACCTTGAGTTTCTGTTAACATAAGAGGATTCTGTCTTTTGGACAGACTTGCTGTATCAGCCCTGCTATGCTGAGGACAAATGTGAGAGTGACATCGATCTTCTCATCTAACTCTTGACAAGAAAAGTGGATAATGCCGCCTGCACAGGATCGTCACTATCTCTACCCATCAAAGTGTCGTGCATTTTTCTCAGCTCTCACTGATAACTGTTTCTGTCTCACTCTGTTCTTAAACATTTCCTCACAGAGTACGTACGCTGATCTTTCTGGGAAAGCTTGGTCGTAGACGTTTCCGATCTCAACCAAGCGGCTTCCTCCGTTCTCAGAACTGACCTGGATGACTGAGAACCTTCACAGACATGCTGCTTAGCGCTCCCATGTACAGAATTTGAAAGGTCTCCATTGCTTGAACGTGGGAAGAAAGGCTGAAACGTGTTCAAACTTTCTTTCGGGACAGCTTGGCAGTAACATGACATGACGGGTAAATGTGAGCCAAAAAATTCTATTTTCTCTGTGTTTTCTCTTTGTTTTATTTTGCCTCGTTGTCATGGGTAGAAATGTGGCTCTATGTGGAGGAAACTGAAGCCTTGCAGTGATTCAGCTTGGTTTTACCCAAGGGACGATCACAGAGTCGAAACACATCAGTACTGGAATCTTGATCGCTCCAAGAAAGTGCATTTGTGAAGTCTGTGCTGATCATTGAATTATTTTGGTACGATAAGTATATCAATCCATTATTCTGGACTAAAAGTGATCAGTAATATTGTTTGATCGACAGGCCTGGTGTTCTGTAAAGTAGTGTAACAGCACCCTCTGCAGGATGGAAACGCCTACTGAACCTCCTGTAGTTCCTCTGCATGAGCCAAACCAAACCACACTGTGTTACGCGGTGGTGACCTGACCTCTCATTCTCATCAATCATTAACTGACATGAAAACAGCAGATCAGAGGTGTGACGACGGCTCCGGAATGAAATGGTCATTCCAGGGCAGAAGTTCAGGTTGAGGATGGATCACAGTCTGCGACGTGCAGGAGTGAATCTGTACCACATCCATCTAGTAGTTACGGCGTTTCCGCAAATATACATTGACTTGGAGGAGTTGCGGCCCCTCGGTTGGCTGTTGTATTGTTTCAGCTGGTCGGGGCGAAGAAGGAGAGGAACAATAGCGGCCAATAACAATAATGTAGCTGTCAGGAATGTGAGGGAGGCAAGGTCGGTGAAATGATACAGTAAACAGGCCGGCCCAATTCCTTCCTTAATTCCTCAAATGAGTGAAAAAGAAAGCTGGATTTGACAAAGTAATTATGAGTAACTAATATTGTAAGGAAATGTTGATAAGCCTTTAAGAGGGAATTGGACCAACACAGGATCAAAAGCATTAAAATACCAGGTTATTTTCATTCTTTGTTTCAGGTTTTTTAGTTTTAAGGACATTTTGAAAACATAAAAAAACAAAATGGTAAAGGTATGGGGCTAAATTGGAAATTTGGGCCTCCACACATAGCAGTCTGTGGCAAGCAGCTAACGCCGCCCTTGTTTTGAAATCAATGACTTCTGAATGGGGGATTAAATGTTTGAAATAAATTCTGTGGTTAACAGAAGCTTGAGAGAGTTCTACCACTTAAAATATGTCCATAAATACCCCTCTTGGGAATTTTACGTGTCTTAAAAAAGACTGCAAAAGTGTGTGCTCCTTCATTCACAATAATAACAACAACAACAACAACTACATTATTATTAATAATGACGCAAATTCCACACAACCATGCACTACAATGTATGCGCGGCCCGGCCAGCTGTGTGAACAAAGCACAGAGAAGCTGAGACTACAACACACACTGAGGGAAAGCGACATTTAAGGAGCTAGCCTACCAAAACAATCACTAAACCAAACTTAGTACGATTTTTTTTAAAGATTAAATATAGAACATATCACGGTCATAACGCTGTACATGAACACAAAATAACCAAATTCACTTTGTGGCACGATATCACAGGAAGCAGGGCCGGCCCAAGCCTTTTTGGGGGCCTTAAGCAGAATTTGATTTGGGGCCTCCCTCCCACCACCGTTGAGTCACCTGTGTTGACGATTATTGACACAAATTTCACACTATAATGTTACATTATAAATTGTATTAATACAGTGACAGATTATGAACTACCGTACAGATGCATAAAGACCCCATCCCCACCCTATTTGTGCAAAAATGGGTGCAAATGGGGGAGGTGGGTTGTGGGGTCTCTCCCCTTGAAAATTCTGAATTTTGTAGAGGTGATTTCCTGTATTGTGGTGCCAGCTGGTGAATGGCAATATCTAAATTTGTTCAAATTCATAGCCTAAAAATCTCCACACATGATTGGGAGCCCCCTGGTGGCCAGGGGGCCACAGGCAGCCGCGTAGTTTGCTTATGCCTCGGGCCGATCCTGACAGGAAGTTCCCACAGTTTTCAAGCCATTTAGACGCTTGTTCTCTCTTTGTGTTTCTGCCCGTGAAATATATTTGTGCAACAATCTGGAAACAAAATTGATTAGTCTTCAAGATGTGAGCATGTTTGGTTAAGACATTTTGCTTATTATATTACAAAAATATGGGTGAAATATGTGAATGAACGGCTGTTATTTTTGTTGCTACCCTGCTAATAGAGGAACCCAATGGGTTCTTGCTTTTTTGTGACCACTATGGGATTCATAACAAGGAGATGAAATCAGTGCAGGGCCTCTGCACTGCCTCAGGGGGACCATCAACTGATCGGGAGTAATATCTCCCCCTGGACTGTGTGTGTTTATGTGTTTGATTCTGGAGATTTCATTTTTCACAGCTCAGTTGAGTTGTTAGTCTGCTGTTTTGGGAACATTACATCACAACGACACAGACTGTGTGTGGTCCTGACCTTGTGCATCATTATCGTGGCCTGAAACGCAGTTTTGAGTTTACTCAAGTAACATTGCACATTGTGTTCTGAATGTGTAAACATATTTTCAGAGCAGATTCAGCTGCATTTTAGCGATTAATCTCTGAAGAGGAAGGCCATCCTATATCATCACTGTTTTTTATTTTTCATTTTAAACAAGTTTATTTGACATTATGAGAGGACATACTTCATGTAACACACTTATACTTCTTTCAAGGATGGCACCACAAAGTCCAAGACTTTGCAACTTCTGCAGTCCAGAGGACGTGTTAATTTAAAAGGTAGAGCTAATAGAAAAGATGTCATTTTAAATCAGCATTTCAGATTTATAGGTTAAAACCCCTCAGCTTTTAAACATTTTTATATTTTAACATATCACACAAAACACAGGTGTAGAAAGTCAAATCAATAATGGCTGAATTCTTGGTTCATAAATTGGGCCATATTTTTATCACAGCCTGGAACGTTTAAATAAAACAGCCATTGGTGTCATTGGTATATTATTAGTAGTATATTAGTCCTACTATGATGTGTGAAACTATCTCAGGCCCTTTCACACCATGTTGGAGCTTTGACTTCAATTGAAATTGATTCCTTTATATTTTTTTAGAGTTTTGTTTCTATTCTTGCAATGAATAATTCAGGGTAGGCATATGTGTAAGTTTAAGATCATGTATTCTCTTTTTTACCTTAACTATCTTTCCATATCTCCATGAGAATGGGTTTAAGGCTAAAATGGCTTTACACAAATGTCAAAAGTGTTAAAAGCAACAGGGTAATAAAGAAAAAGAAATGTGTGCCTCTGCATCTAGTAGTGTGGCAGTAGTGCAGTTATAGATACAAACAATAGGGGGCGTTGATGCGACCCTCGCTACGTGTAATCTACCGAGAAGGAAGAAAACCCCGGAAGTAGACTGTGTTTTGTCGAGGCGGGAAAGGTCACCGAGGAAGTAAACAAACTAATGCTATACGGTACGTTTTGAGCTCAATATCGAATGAAATCAGTTTTTAATGTAAAGTTTAACACACCATCAGCTAATTAGGCTCCACCTCTTTCTCAAAGCCGCCATTTAACGTCTGGTAACGTCTGACGAGACTACCGTAATACCTAACCCAACGGCTGAGAGTTGCCAAGTTAGCTAACGTTTGCCGAAGACGGCAGTTAACTGCTTTTAAGTGTGCAATAGTCATTTCAACTATTTAACGTTCAAAGCAGTGAAAAAAGGCACACAAATAAACTTCATTATACTAAAATGAAAGAAACTCTTCACACGACCAATCGTTACATGCTGAAAAATGAATCGATAATCAAGTTATCCCTCTGTTTGCTTGATTTACAGGTTCCGGTGCTACTTTACACGTGTGTACGTTATAACCTGTGTGACCGTTGGCATTCTCTTCCTCCAGGTGACACATCTCCATCATGCCGTCCAAACAGCAGGATGTGGCCAAACCCAACATCTCCCCGGTTCTGTTCATGACTGTGGACGGCGTACCCATGTCTTTCTACCTGAGACCGGGTCCCGGTAAACGCAAGCTCCAGCCGCTGATCGCAGCCGGAGCAGGGTTGATGTGCAACGTGCAGCAGCCGGGGGCCATCCTGCTGATGGACCCCGACGAAAGAGACTCTATTACCGAAGCAGGTGCTCACCGGTAGGTGCGGCACTACGACCTTTAGAAAGTGTGTATACAGCAGGAATACTGTCTAGTCCAGAGATCTTCAACAGGGGGTCCGGGACCCTGACGGGGTCCGCAGAGTTCAGCAGGGGGTCCCCAAAATGATTTGAAACTTTTTTTCTTTCAACATTTTAAACATGTCCAAAAATACACATTATCTTTAATACAATGTCTAATAAGAAAATATAAATGTTAATTGTTGTGTTAATGTGAAATTGTGATGTTGAAATGCCAATATAGAATTACAATATGTTTTGTCAACAATTATTATGTTAATGGCTTCAAATTGTATAAAAACATCGTTACAAATTACTGTTATACATGGCACTATATGCTGCACTACACATTATTATTGGCCCGGTTTAATAAGCAACACGATTGTATACGATATCTAATAGGGGTCTAGTCTATTCAATTAAAGCTGCAGTAGGTAACTTTTATTAAAAGCATTTTTTTTTCAATATTTGTTCAAACTGTCACCATATCATGACTGTAGTAGTACGCGATACTAATATTAGGAGACGTAAATTAGGCAGAGGAACCTGATTCTTTCAAAGATTATCTGTCTTATGCACTGCTGTCATTCTACAGTTTGAGCAAATATTATAAAATAAATATTTTTTCTTATAAAAGTGACCAACTGCTGCTTTGATAAAATAAAAACTACATACTCATTGAAACCTACACTTTAAACACCATTTTTCTCTGTAAGGGAGAGATTTAATACTATATGTTAACGTGGTTATACATTTTAATCCTCCTGTCTAATGACAGCATTTAGCAAGTCCTCGCACGATAAGCTAAACAATTGCTATGTTTATGTTTGTAATGAGCTAGATCATTTAATTCAGCAAAAGTTGTTACTGGGTAAGTTACTCTGATACATATGGAAATGAAGCTGCTGTCTGTTTTCTCAGGTACGTGTCCACCAAGTACATTCTTGACTGTGTTGAGAAGGACGAACAGCTGAATTTAGAGGACTACAGATTAAATGTTCAAGCGGTCCCGAGACAGTCTGCTCGACAGAAAGGGATCTCACCTGGACGCTTGGGAGGTATGACGTAAACGCCTAACTATCTTGTGAGGAGCATCACTAAGTGTTGTCATGAAAAATAGCCGTAAAATGAAAAGTGTGTACTAGTTTCATATTAGTCGTTATGATTTTATTTGTTTTAAATCTACTGATGAATATTCTATCTGTTATTCTTTCATTACGATTAGGCAGGCTTACATACACCGCTGAAGAAGATGCTGCCATTTTGAGTTATGTCAGCAAGCACAAGGCGGAGATTGGGGGAAACACACTTTGGAAAGCGATGGAGAAGCAGCGTGTGACCAATCACAGCTGGCAGTCTATGAAAACCCGTCATAGACTGCTACTGACAAGGAAACAGGCAGAGGAGGTGGCAACAACAGAGGAAGACGCCAAGGGAGCAGAGGAAGAGGCCAAGGTAATTTACATAGAAGTTATTTTGTAATATATGCATCATACATTTCTTTTAGAATTGACATTGTGTGCCACCTTCTGCAGGACATCCAGTTTGCCTCTGCGTATCAGAGTAGAGGTATTACGATGTTTAAAAAGCTCTATACAGGGAAAAAACATGTAATATTAATATTGTGTGATCGTGTCAATGTGTAGTTATTGATACTACCTCTGGATGGCGCTGAATAAAATACATTATATACACTGTTGCTTTAATAACATTTTGTTATCATGAAAAAACATACAGTCTAATGTACAAAACATCATTCTCTTACTCTCTATCAAACCACAAATTCAGCTTTAAAACACTTTCGGATACTCGTAGTTGCATCTTTTGTAGACGCAAAGCCTGAAATTTCTCCTTTGTCCTCTAGGAAGAAGGACTTCAAGAACTAGAAGGTCAAAGAAGATCCAGTGCAGAAGATTCTGCTTCTCCTCAGACACATTCAGCACAAACAGACCTAACACAGGTACGAACCACAACTCACCTCACCTACTGCAACGATGCTAGAGTTGAACTTTACCAAAGACAGCTGGACTTGCTTAATGTTTTTGGAGAAGCTTCTCCTCTCATCCAAGAGGCTTCTTCAGTTCTAACTGTCTTGTTTTAGCGTCTGTGCTCTCCTCACTGCATTGTCAAGCTTGTCCCTGTGTATTTTTATCTTGAAAAACCTAAAGCAAGGCCAGTTGCCTCAACAATAAAGCTATCAAAGAATGTCACAGTTGAAGTATTGATTAATACGTTTACATGTGATTTAATAATACATTCAAATGAGCAGTAATGACACAACGTATGTGGTGTCTCCACAGATAGATGACCAATTAATACCATCTGGAAGCCGACAACCAGAAATTGAAGAAGCTCAAACATCCATCCTTTCACAAGATGAAGTGGGATCCACAGACGGATAAAATACCTGCTGAAAGCACACAGGTAGAGACTGTAGAAGCTGAAACATCTGTCTCCCCACAACCTTGTTTGGACCCACAGACAGATTCTTGCACTGTTCCAGCCGAGGCCACAGAACCAGAGCTGGAGGAACCACAAACAATCATTGAAAGTGAGCTAGAGGGTGTGAACGCTCCACCAGCCGAATCCGAGTCTCCGCAAAAGCCCAACAAGAAGAAGAAAGGCTCTCCCGAGCCCGAACAACTACAGCGTCGAGTAACGCGTAGGCAGATTGTGTTTGAGATGTTGCCATTGGCTGAACCTTATGCTAAAAAACTCAGATCATCAACAACTTCTCCAGGGAAACAACCATCATCGCATCCTCAGGCCACAAAGAAAGTTAAATCAAATAAATCCTCTCTTGATCATGCCGCAACCGTAGACGAGCCGCCTCCTAAGCGAGCCAGAGGAAGAAGTGGGGAGGCGGAGGCCGAGAGTCAACTGGTGGAGGCCAGACAAGCTGCCGCCTCTGAAACAACACAAGCAGGTTTGTCATGCCGCCATTAGGGGGGGACACAAAACGCACAACGGGTTAAATGTTGAGGCAGGCGGAGGGGGATGATATTTCCTCTCTTCTTTCTACGTTCATCGCTGTTTTGCAGATACAGAGTCTGTTTCAGTGCCACAGAAAGGAGAGAAGAAGAAAGAAAAGAGGAAGTTGGGGATTCTTGAGTTGGCCTCAAAGGAGTTTGAAGATGAAAGTTGTGATGAAAGTGAGGTAAGACACAACTGGGACTAACATTGTTTATTTGCAAAAGTGTGACAGTTTCACGTACGATCACCTCAGAAAATATGATGGTATACGGCTTTACAGTATTATTATTATAATTCTCAGTTGCAGTGATCTATGCTATTATAACTGAAGCATGTTAGTTTACATGCTAGCAGCTCTAGCATGTTAAATTGACTACTAAAAGAGCTTCTAAAATAGTGTCCAATGATTATGAACACATTAACACTGTAGGTATTACAGGTCAGACTCCTGTCTGTACCTTCTTAACTCGCAACGCACTCAGTTTTTTCATTGCTGTAGCGTATGTTCAGCTTGTATTTTAAATAATTAAAACGTTTCAATTATTTGTCAAATGAATCAACAAATTATTTAAGCATTAGTTGCTTTTGTTTTGTCACTTTAAAAAATCTGCTCAAATGTTCTCCATCACAAATACAACCCTGTTATGAACTCATCGACCATGTCAAAGGACTGTATTAGTATCACATGGAAACATCCTGAGCTCTATGTTCAATATATAAACTGTCATGTCTCTCAGTCTGATGCCGACGGAGCTCCAGATCTCCAGAACCCGGCTGACACGGTGGCGGTACAACCCACATCAACAGAACCTCCGCCCCCCACTTCAGACACAGCTGCTGACGCTGCTTCCACACGGTCCAACCCTGAACACGGGGGTCCGTGCCTCCAGGAAAACCTGCAGGGACCCAGGCTTCCAGCAGCGAATGCCCACCAAAGACGGGCAGCCCTGAGCCCGCCGCCACCGTGGCTGTCGCTGCATCCTCCAAGGTTCACTGCTTCATATTTGACAGCGAATCTCAGAGGAAGAATCTCAGTCCATCATTGGTGATAATCACGTAGCTCCTGACGAAACGCAGCCAACGGTGAACAAAGACGCTGCACAGTCACTGACCCAGGTCCAGTTGGAAGAGGACAAGCAGCGACTCAAAGAGCTGATGAAACAGACAAACAAGGTGAGGACTGTGATGCAGTAGACCCATCGTCAAGACCACTAATCTGCAAATGCTCTTAATTGTTGGCTATATTCTGTATAACCAACCAATTTGAATCTCTTTAAACTCTTTTTGCTTCAGGACTTAGTCAGCGTGACCAAAGCCCTGTTGAAGACCAACGGAGACTTCTCTGCGCTCTGGAGCAGCTTTTGAATCCCTCCTCGTCCTCAGGACCACTTTGGAAGCGCTACGACGATGAGCTTTTGCTCTCGGCTGGAGCCGTGGTCCGACAGCAGCTGCAAGAGAAATACGGCGAGGAGGAAGTGGCCAAAAGAATCATGTTCCTCGACGTAGAGGCATGAAAATGAAAGGTTAGTACGGATAGAAAGGAGGAGGATAGATCTGGACATGAGGATTAAACTCACGTATTGTATCGCCTAACTAGTATGAAATTGTTGAGCTGGTTTGCTGATCCTCTCCTCCACGGCTGCTCCTCCCAGACTAACTTTAAAGAGTTATCAAAGACATTTAATCAGAGCGTTTAACTATTCAGAGTTTTAAATAGAGTTGACTTTTTGTGCCATGTTCTGTACCATTTGTTTGGCAAACAATCACTTTGTGTTCAGCTTGAAAATAATATTTTAGATGTTTCTTAATGTGTCTCATATTTTAATTGAATTGCATTAAAAGTAGTTTCATATTATTTTAACTGCTTTACAATTTGAAATAAATCTCTTGTTTTATATGTATTGTACTTAACTACTTATTTGAACAAACTATTTGAACGGTAAATGAGTCTTCAGCCTTGTATGAAGTGTGTGAGAGGAGAGAAGAGGACCTCTAGTGGTGACAGGAAGAATGTGTCTGCTGGGAGAAAGGCCTTGAGGTAGCCTTTAACCAAAAAGAGTAACAGAATGTACCTCTACTACTCTCAGCGATATTAATTACTAAGTTCTTTTCACAAACAAACTGTCACCGTTTTTGGACTTCCAAGCAAAAATATTGTTAACAGAAAATAGTGTGTTGATAAAAATATGGTCCTCTTTAAAATTGATAATGGTTTTAAACAGAGCATTATGGTATATATTACAAAAAACAATAAAAACAATATTTGCTGAAAACATGATTCCTCCACCTAAAAAGAAAAGAGACTTTAATGAGTGGAAAACAAGAAACAAATTAGTCAGAATTTTTATCCAATCCACCATTTTATTTCATTTCCCCCCAATATCAATCAAGTACATTCATAATTTTAAAGAATCTGCCCCTGACCCCCCGTGAATACGTTGTATCAATAGTTAAAACAATAATAATCACAAATCTAAGAGAGAACGCAATTCAATTAAAGCAGACAGATCAACCACTTAAAATGAAACCAAGAGGACGCTTCCTGTGATGCGAATGAAACACAAAGACCAGCTTCCAACACAGTAGATTTTACTGAAATATGGCCACAAGTATTGCTGCACCTTTTATCTCCCCGTCATGTTTATGAAATTAAATATAAGAAATAATGACATTTAACAGCAAAGAGGTATGCCAATAACCGCCTTAAAACTGTATGTTGACATAATAGTTAACACTGTTTAATCCCAGTGCCACACTAATACAAAACAAAACAAAAGAAATCCTATAAAACCCCCTTTTCATATGAAACATTCACATCCACCCAGATCCTACATCAAGGTCACATATACTCCAAGTTGTTCAACTAAGAACCCGTTAAGTAGAGCGAAACATACCAAGGTCTCCAATAACAGCACACCATGTATCCCTGGATTTAAACGGCTACATTTATTTCCTCAGGTTTTACCTGTAAGGTCTTAAGAGGAGGCTTCCAATCAAGCTACATTCATTAAGGAGGGGAGCTACAGTTTTTTATTAACTGGAAGCCATTTGAATTCGACCTGCTCCGATGGAGATAATACACTCAACGTAAGAAAACAAATCCAGTAAACCGAGACTAATCGCGTGGTGGTGGTGGTGGAGGTGGTGGACATGTACAAACACGGAGACTCTCCAGAGTTACGAGGATTCATAGCTTGATTTACATTTTTGTCACTGTACACGCTGCTTTGGTTGGCTGGTTAGTGTGATGGTGGTGTGGGCTACAGAGAGTGGACTGTGGTGTTAGGCCTGCTGCTTCCGGATGTCACAGCCGTTCAAACGACGTACAGTACCAGTAAAGTAATGTCCGAGTTACTCATCAGGCTGGTTTTACATCATATATAGATATAAAGGCTCTCTGTTACTACGACGGTTCCTCACCCTTGTCTTATTCGTTTCTATTATAGGTGATCTGATATGGTCAGTAAGTGACCGCAAATGTAATAGTTCTGCAAAATGAATAAAAGCAGAACAATGTGACAATAACACACTTTTTGGTTAACGTAGAATGATTACAAAACAGTGAAAAATACATTTTTTATCCCACAAAGACAATTAATTAATGATTAAGATAAACGGTCTGCATTGCTATTTAGTTAAAAAAAAAAAAAAAGTAAAAAAAAAAAAAAAAAAAGACTCACAGCTCCTTGTCCTCCAAACAAACATGCTGAAATAACAAAGGGCCTGCATTTTTAACATTCTGCTGTATATAAAACTTCACGATAGAAGTAGCACTTATTTAATCTTTGATCCAGCAAACCGCACAAACGTTATAATACAAAGAGGTGATTTAAAAAAAAGGATCACTCATCTCCCCATGCGTCGGTCACTTCCCACGCTGAAAAGCACTGAAAAGCAAAATGTGAGACATCTCGCTCTGTTGCGAAGAGACTTTATATGAACAGAAAAGGCCTCTGGGGTATACGATCACATGCCTGCAGCCCTCTATGTACAGTCTGACACTTATTTAGCTCCAATAAGAGAAAAGCAACATGTGCAACCCGTCTGGAACAGAGTCCCCTGCAGGACAGCAGGTGGCAGCACACGAAGAAACCACACTCAAACAAAGACGGATGTTCAACTATGAGTGAAGCTTTTCAAAATGTGTCCTTTGGTTTTTCTTAAGACGTGCAGTTAAGACATGTAGCATGTCTTAACTGCACGAGACGAGAACGGCGTGTCGTGCATCAGAATCAGAAGAACGCCCTGTCTGTTTCAGAAGCATCTGGCAAATGTTGACTACAGTCGTGAATGAAGATATTAGTCCCTCGTTGAGGGGGCCCTGTTCCGGTTTTTACTGTTGATGTCTATGAAAACAAAATCTCCCAGCCTAAGATTATTTCACGCACACAAAAAGAGTTTCTCAGAACGATACGTAGAAAACACCTGCTTTGCTTGAAAGGCTAATCGTATTGGTTTGAAGGGAAACAAGAAAGGGTGAAGCCAGTCCAAAAGTAAGGCCAGCTAAATTGCATAGGACATCAGTAGTACACCGATGCATCGAAAGGCTGTGCTCCTTTCCTCCGTCGACTTTGGCAACTCTGCAGAGTTCCCCCAGAAACCACCAGAACTCCAACACCATTCGTCTCCACCCCTCTTTTTGTCTCCTTGGCAGAAGACCCTTCAACGCCCCCCTTAGACTTTAATTTGGACTGCAAACGCAAACAAAATAGCACACCAATATAGGCACACAGACGTTTTTTCAATCTGAATTAAATCTCACAATGTATATGAGGGATGGATTTTATGTGGAGGAGCACAATATGTACTATTTTCAATTCCTTTAGAATAAAAGGACATTAATAGGGTAAGAATTCTTACAAAATACTTCTCAGCCAGTTTAAAATATTCTCGACTTTTTTTGTTGTTTTCTGTCCCCTTAAATGATGTGAAGCTCTGGAGGAGGATCCAGCGAGGCAGCAATGAGGAAGAGAGCACAGCTCGGACTCTTATTTGCACCTGTTCTGTTCTCTCTCCCCCCCATAAACAAAAGAAATAGTATAAAAGCACCAGTTCTGGGCCTGCGTCAGTGAGCACGACCGTCAGAACTTCAACAGGTCATAAAGGCCCAGATTTGGGATTCTCCACCCCTCTAGTAGGATGGAGCTCTATACATATTTGACCCCTGGGACGAGGGCCGTTCAGGAAGAGATGGGACAACGCCCCCGGATGTGCGGCCATCAACTAACGGGGACTTCGGCCTCCGGGTCCTTGTCCGATATCTCGTCCTGGATCTCGTCTGTGTTCCCTGAGTCGCTGCTCGCCACAGAGCTGGTGGAGGGAGAGTTCCTGCCGCCTTTGATCATCCGCCGGCAGGTCTCCATCTGCACGTCCAGGCCTCTTTTCATGCTGCACATCTCCATGTACTCGTGCAGGTGTCGGTTCATGTCACTCTTGGCTGTGGCCAGTTCCATCTGAGAGAAGGGAGCAGTTGCATTTGTGAAATGGTAATTTCCTGACCTGCATTAATCGCTTTAAATGGCTTTTTTTTTCTTAAATTAAGTTTCTCCATTGCCTTTGTGCATTGCATTGTGGGAGAATCGTGTCAGTAAATCACGGCTAATGTTCCTTTTTGTTTTGGTATTCCTTAATCTGGCTTTGAAGGCTATGTTGGTCTACCTCGATCTGGCCGATGGTCTCCTGGTACTCCTCCTCTCTGGTCTTAAATAGTGACTCCGTTTCATCGATGAGGCTGCCAAGACTTCCATCCTGGGAGTCCTTAGAGAGCACAGACAGAAGTCTCATTCATCATGCATGAGGAAACGTCTGACACAGCACCCATAGCAATGATCTACACGCCCAGTTTAAAAAAAACGGATGGCGTGCAAAGGACCATAAACGCAGGCGGGACTCACCGGCTCAGCGGCTTCACTGCCGTTGCCGTTGGAGGCGCAGGCGGTCGCACTGGGCGCCGCGGTGACGGCGCATGGCACGTTGTAGTTTGTGAAGTCCTCCCACAGCAACAGAGTCTCCTCGTTCTCCTCCCACGTCAGGCTGTCGCAGTCGTCGTCAATTTCAAACGTCTCGCGCCTGGCAACAAAGGAGTTATCTGAACAATGTCTGCGTAGGGACAAGGGCAGAGAAAGAACAGGAGAGGGGGGAGAGGAAGAACGAGTATAACAAGCCAAGAGGAAAATGCACTGATGAAGAAGACAAACAGAAGGAAGAGATTACGGAAAGGCGAGAGCAGTCACTGAAAACTTTCTTTATAAAGTATTTTATGGGTTCATGATTAGTAAATGGGCTCTTCCAGCAGAGTCAATGGATGTGGTAAAAAAAGAGTGAAAACAATTAGAGAGCACACGAAAATGACCAACTTTAACAAAGCAAATGAAAGGCCAAAGTATTTATATCTTCTGTATTTTGCTGAATGAGCATACTGTGTTAGTTGCAATACTCCATATAAACACTAGAGGGAGATGAAGGAATACACTGCAATTCCATGGAAACATCTGTACTGGTACTGTTACTGCAGATAATAGAGAAGTGTGTGTGTGTGTGTGTGTGTGTGTGTGTGTGTGTGTGTGTGTGTGTGTGTGTGTTGCTTACAGCTGGTTGAGCATGCGTTTCATTTCGTCTGTGATGTTGAGCGACCCGGGGACGTCCTCCTCTGAAGGGCTGGGCTCGGCGTCCATCTCTGAACTCTCTTCATCGGACACGACTTTACGCTCTTTTTTTCTGCAGCAGGCCATGGCACCCTGTGACACACACACACACACACACACAGAAATATAAACGTGTTGCCTGAGGATCCAGGGACCTGATGTAACCTGTGGGAAAATGTGTTTAGTTGCACATAGCTTATTAAAAAAATATGTACTATTGAAGAATTGATTACCGCACACACACACACACACACACACACAAAACACACCTCACAACAACATATAATATTTATAGCCACCAGCTTGAGTAACAGTTGATTTATACTCTGGGCTAAAGCAAGCGCTGTTGGAGCAATGTGATAACCATGTGAAGAGTTACCACATCAGCATTTTTCCGTGTGTTTATGTTTGTTTATGTGTGTGTGTGTGTGTGTGTGTGTGTGTGTGTGAGTTACTACCTAGTCTTCTGTATGCTTGTATAAGTGTGTTTACAAACATGCATGCTTCCCTGCCACTTTCAGAAGGGTCACTGAGTGCATGATCAGGTAAAATAGAAAAAGCTACGACGCACATTCGGCCGGCGGCGGCTCTGATTTCATTTCAAGGAGTGCTGACTTTTTCCTTCACAGAATAATTCATATATTTTGCTGCGATTTACTGTCAAGCGGTGAAACGGCAGACGGGTGCCCACCTTCTCCGAGGACCATTTCTCTGGCAGCGACCGGGCTGGACTGATGCTGAACATCTTGGACATGTCCTCTGAGTTGCGTTGCTGAGCCACATCGCACAGTTTGGCCGTGATGTCAATCCGCCTGCAGATGTCCATGTCCACATGCCGGGCCTTTTCCTGGATCTTGGTGTCCAGGTCAGACATTTGCTGCGCGGGTAAGGACAGTTGTTTTAAGGCTACGTGTCGTAGCAAACGCCTTCTCTCATTGTGCACAACACACAAAAAGGATTCACTGTGGTAGGTGAAGAGCTAGCTTTCTATCAACTGACCACACTGTTTATATTATGTCAGTTCAGTTAATCTGGCCACTAGTAATATAATAATAATGAATCTGTGTTGGTAAAATCATCCATACCATTGATATGTATCTAAATGATTACTGTTCAAATCATATTTACATTTAAGATGCAATTATATCATTTTTTTAATGAGCTTTTTTAAATTCATAACTTTATAATGGCCTTGTCACTCTCACTGCTGCCTAAATTAATTTTGGATAAGATTTAATAGGGTGGATATGGATGATGTAAATAGGTCACATGTATTTTGGTTCTTCCTATTACAGTGAATGTTGTAACAACAGGGGCGAAGAGAGGAGGGTCCCAATGATCTGGTGTCTAACCACTATGTCTAACTAGGAGATCCACTTACCTGCCTCTGGATTCACACATCAGGGGAGAAGTCAAGCACAGAAAATAATGTCAAAAACTCTACAGATGCCAGAAGTGAAGAGAAGCAGGAGGAACAACAAAAGCTTAGCAAAAAAAAAAAAAAAGAGAAAGCGTCTGGCTTTATTTATCCCTGAGCAAGCACTGGCTGTGACCGAACTCACTGCAGTATATTAGAAGTGTATCCATCGCTGGAGCAGAACCTGCCAGAAAACAATACACGGCCGCACAGGACAGGAAGTGCTTGATCCACAAGCTATCTGAGCTTTTTTCAATGAATTCCTAGGAGTCTTACTGGCTTTATATTTTCCTCCCAAATAAGGAAGGAAGGAAGGAAGGGTGTGTGTTTAGTTTTATTATCTAACCCTGCATGAATAGCCTTTATCAGAAAGCCGCTTAGTAATGTGCAGGAAAACAGTTGTACATTCTTCAAACGCTGATAAACGTGAGTTGCGTGTGAAAATTAACACTTTGTTAGACTTTGGGGGAAGTTACGTTGACGTCACCCTGAACAAATACTCACATCGGTCATCAGACTCTTGAAGACGACGAGTTCAGCCTTCAGTCTGTCCACCTTTTCGCTCAGCTCGTCCTGGACCTCGGTGGACTCCTGGGCGCTCTGAGAGTCATCATGAATTAAAATGAGACTCGTGACAAGTAAGAAAAGACACTATAGGGTTATAGTGGAGGCTTAACCACAATAACCGTTGCAGAATAAAGTTCAATAAGTCAATAAAAGTTTATTATACCATTTATAACATGCATTCAGGTAGATAACTCTTCTATTCAGATAAGATCCTTCAGTCAAATAAAGCTTTCATACTGTGGAATATTTTCATATTGGTTACTGTGTAGCTTTCTATGATCAGTACCCAGACGTCAGTTTGCTTTCTTTTTCATATTTACATAACTGATATAAGTATGACCCTCTGCTAAAAGCATCGGGAGATAACTGAGGTGTTTGGTATGAAACAGAAGTTAACTATGTAAAATCCTTGCATGTGTTTTACATAAGAAGGTCACAGGTTTATATTGAATTAGGTCCAATAGGCTAAAACTGCATAGTTCAACATTTTGGGAAAACAGCTTATTCTCCTTCTTGTCTGGGTTTTACAGGTTATTATGTGCCTCGCTATAGCTGCTGCCAAATCACATACTTTGTATTTTTAGTACATAATGCAGCTGCCCTGACTAAGTACATACATGCAGCATGCCTTCAGAAATAGTCCTGTACAAAACCTCCCGTAGACCCACAGCGTGTGTTTTACACAGACTGGTTGGTAGATATTGATCGGATCCGACAGAGCCAGGCAGGCTGTTTCCCTCCTGACCTCACAAGACTTTAAGACTTCGAACATTCAGCTGCTGATCGGACTTTTTTTTACAAACCACACATTCATGGTCCAGCCTCACTTTTGGTCTTAAACACACATAAACACTTCTAACTGTTAAGAAAACTTTTCTTTTGGAGCTTGCAAAATAAACTACCCATCATTTCCCAATTAAATAGAGGGATATCCTATTTAACCACTAACATGACTCAGCAGTGTCAATTTGACAAAGACTAAAAGGATAAATAACCCATGTTATTAACCCTTTATTCTGACCCTTTTTTGTACACAGTAACATCCCTTTGGCTCTGAGCCCTTCACAATAAATGCACTCTCTCTGAACGCTTTTCCAGGCCTTCCATAAACACATAGGCGTCCGCCTGTGTGCTCTAAAAGGTTAAAGCCCTCGTGGGGATGGCACTCCACCTCTCTATCTTTGCTGACCCAGAATCCAAGTCCAGCACGCATGCCGTCGCTGATCGACCTTGCTGACCAGATGAGGTATGTTTGTGATACAGCCTCACGGCGTGACACTTTGAATTGATTTAGCCTGAAATCTATTTCCATGGCCTGCTCTGGACGGAAACATTATGCTAGACTGCTGATTATAGTTTATGTTTATGGGCCAAAGGACTATAATTTTCTAATCTGACCCACATCCTCCTGATTCTTCTCATCCAGATCTGCTGGAAAACACCCCAAAGAACTGAGCTATGTATAAATATTTACATGTGTTCTGTAGTAGCAGTTTAAAAAATGTGTGTACGCACATGCCTTGTATAAAGATTTGTGCTCCATGTCTGTATGTGATGAATGGCCTTTGGCAAGACATCAAGTAGCTGTGCGTGTAAGTGAAATATATATCCCATTCTTTAGGTTTCCCAACCTGCTGCATGGTCTCCACCGTGGACTCCAGCTGCTCCCGCTTGGACACCTCCTCCTCCCATCTGCAACACAGAGCACAGAGGTGGGTCAGTTACCGCGAGGCCTGGTCCCCCGAGGGCCTCGAGACAGGTTAATGGTACTTTTGTGGGGATAATACTCCCGTCTCTGATTACAAAATGCCCTTGACATTCAGCCCCCTCCCCTCCCCATCTTTTGTCTCCTTTCCTTTTGTGCAGTCATCTTTACACACCCACTGCCTCAATAAACGCAGAGAAGGGAGTTCTTCCATTTACTCAAGCATTTCTCATGAATACGTTTTTAACCATACCATGAGCATGGCTTAAAATAAAAGTGCCAGACCCCCCAATAGGCTACTAGCTATAATTAGCTCCCCTCTCCCGACAGTTCGCATCAGTCATCTGCCCATGGCAGCTGAGTACGAACTAAATGAGGATCCTCTGTATCGGCCGGGTAGTAGGCTATGTTCTGCATCGTGATCAGTCAGTTCAGCATGCTGCTCCGAATACACACTCGTCCTGTTCCCCGGGATACGAGACGGCGGGCTTGCTGAGTCACGGACGCTTCCCAAAAGAGAGTTTGAGGCTCAGAATGGATGAGGAAGTCATTCAGCAACGTGATGTAACCGCACAATGTCACCCGTGTGAGGATTAGCCACATGGACGATGACAGCGGGGTTTTCTCTGTGTGTGTGTGACAGTGAGAATATGTGTGTGAACTGTAAGTAGAGCATGCCTGTCCATATATGTTTACTGTCAGGGAGAAAGCTGACATCTGATGACCACTGCTGCATTCTGGGACATCACTGTAGCCGTTTACCGAGGAGGATAACACAGCAAGAGGTTGCTTTAGTATCCCGACAAACGTTACCAAAGATTCCCCTTTTTTCTCAACAAAACTCAGCCCTGTTTCCATTGGGGACCAGCTGGTTGTCACTGTGTCATTAGTGAGAAGTATTCCATGGAAGGGCTCGCCAGCTCGCTCTGTGATTGAAAACTTGTTCTTTAAAAAACGCTGGCAGTGCGGCTTCACCGTGGCCACAACGCTCCGCCTCCGTGCCGCAGCACTCTGGCTAAGGGCTTCGGGTTCACGACTACATCATAGCCGCTGCAGACGCAAATCTGTCTGCATCCGCATCACTGTTGTGTGGTCACTTCCCGAAGAAAGCACCTAGTCCCTTTTTTCCCCAATGCTACGGGGCGATAACTGGACAACGTGATTAAATCGACTGATGGAGGGACAGCCTCCCTCTGTCAACAATATGTCAAGGCCATTTAAGTCATCCATCATACGTAATGGAGACATTGATAGAAACAAAGCAGCTACTGCTTCCACATTGCTTGTAGCAGCTACAATTCAGCCATCCATAAAAGTCTAATGGAAAAACCAGACGAGCGTCAGGACAAAAAAAAAAAGGCCAATCCAAACAGAGATGACACGACCACATAGCAAAAGTATTCTACTCGTCTGCCATAACTGTGGCTCTGGTTTTGCTGAACCTTTGGCAGGACCGAGTCAAACCAACCCACCCGGAGTCTCCTTACAAGGGCAAAGCCAGCGGGAGGGTCGGAGCCTGTGTGAACTCATGGATGCGTGTTTTCCACCAGGCACATCCTCTGTAATCTCACTAACTGTGCCTTGTTGCAGATGCGTTCGCTCATCCGGCAAATCTAGCTGCAAAGAATTCAGAGAATTTTTGGGAGGCAAATATAAAGGAAAATAGATAGAAAGCAAAGCCAAAATGTAATTATATGTTACAAGAGGGACTTACAGACCCAAAAGCCCTATAAAGAAAGAATCATCTGTTTTTAGTTTTTTTGCTCATTTCAGTTACGTTTTTGCCAGTAAAACACGCGTGACTACAGTAGTAAAGTCTCAAAAATCTTCTTTTCTTTGGCAGCACTTGTGGAAGTGATTGCAGGTTTGTTTTTGGATCCAACACAGACACAAACGGTTAGATTCTTCCCAGGAATGTCTTCACAGACGGCCAGATTGTAATGCTTCAAATGCAAGGACGGGCCACACCGTTGTGTTATCTCATTCGGTGATAGAGACTTACCGTAACAGACATATATTTAAATCTTTGACATCAATTTCTTTAAGTTGAATTTGTCATATTAAATGAATGAAGAAGAAAAAAAAAAAATTTCAATGGAAGCCAATATTCACACATTCTGTGATCAGAGGCTCCTAGTGCATCACTGGGAGAAAAATGAATCTTCTCACATCAAACAGACGTTTTCTCTTATGATTTTGGTCTGCTGAACAATAGCATTCCTGCAGCGGCTGCCAACCAACACTCCCTGCCTGGTGTGGTATGTCTGGGAGTTTGCACGCGAGCTGCTGTTTTCCCATCACACTGCCGGACACATCCAAAACCCCCGGCACACGTTCTTGTCTGTTGTGCTTTTTAATGACAGGTCTCATGAGGATATTTTTATGGCTGAGGCTGATTTATCGCTGCCAGAATTAAAATGAATGAGAAAATATCTTGGATGTTTACTATTAAATGATTATTTATCTTTTTTTTAATTGAAAGAAAGTTGCTCTGATGGACAAATCCCAAAGATCTGTTATGCAAGAGGCGGTAAATACCAAAGCAACACGCAGGCAATACCAAAAGGAGCGCAGGGAAAAGTTAGAGGTGTGGTTGTGTATCATTCCACAAAGCCTTTGTTGCAAATAAAAGTTTGACTCAGACAACGCCCTGTTTAAACCCTACAGTGTCCTGGGAAGTGTTACTTACTGAATGGAAATTCTATCCTACTATATATCAAATGACAAGTTAAAAAATGGATTCTAGTGCAGATTAAGCACATCTTTCCTGCAATTCCTAAAAGTATTTGTATTTCGGTGGCATTTTTTCTGTCAAAATGCTGTAGTGGTCCTTTGTCCCCTTTGTCCTTTCAGTTATTTCCACTTCCATTTTAATCAGTGAGGCTGAAAAACAGAAGACTCTTCAGTGTAATGCAATAACCAAAGACTACAGTCAAAATAATTATACGGTTGAATAAACACATTACTTAGATTTAGCTATGTGTACCTAATAAACTGTGTGTATTTGTGCAGGTGTAGATTGAACTGTGCGTGATATGCATATCCCCAACAAACATCAGGAATAAATACTTGAAATAGAAATATAGTGACATTTATATTTTGGGAATATTTGGTGAAAAAGTAAAGTATTTATCGATTATTCGAGGTCACTGGAAACAATTGATTATAATGTCTACTCTAGTAACAAAATATTACTATGTAATCATATTCACAACAATAATGAGTAGTCCTTAAACTAATGCTAATGCTCAGCCTGCCAACACCCAATGTTTAATAATAATAATAATAATAATCATCATCATCATCATAAAAATGCTTTGTCAGCAGAGCCTGTATTTATTCATATTTGTGGACCAAATAAACGAACCAACGCTCTGTAAAATAGCATCTTAGTCCGAACATGAGAGATTTTAATAGGGCCATTACAATTCATTCTCATGAGGGCAGGCAATAGTAAAACAGGAAGTGTTATATGATAACGGATTGAAGGATCGATACATCTGGCTACATGCAGGACAAACACCCGTTCAGCTCGGTGGCTCACATGTAATGAGGATCACTGACAGCTTTGACGGATCACGTCTGAGAGTCCAGAGGCGTAAGATTCCTCCCATGGCTCCTATAGGTGCCGACATAATGTCTTCTCCATGACACCAGCATTCTCCGCCCTCTATTTGCAATTATACAGCGTACACACCGGGGCCATCATTTACTCCCAGGACAGATTCTTCCAATAATCTTGGTCAGATAGGAGGAGCGTGATGGGAAGAAGCATCCGTAGCACGGAGATGTGAAATATTAAGGCTTTCCTGAGAGGGAGAGAAAATGAGGGGGGGTTGACTATAGTAGGTCATCGATCTAATGCCATGAAACCATAGCTTCCCCAGACTCCACAGAGACACGTGTGGCGAGCCGATGAGTCAGTCATGTGATACGGATCAGACCAGTAGGTAAAGGTGGAGCCCACCGTCCGGCTGCTGGAGGGTCTCCGCTGACAAGACGATGCACCAAGGTCAAAGCTCATTTCCGTGATCTGCTCCACCTCCCTCCCTGAACCTCGATCCATATCCACAAACACACACACATTCTCCCCCTGTCTTTTTCTACAATCTCGTGTCCATGGAAACCGCGTCATCGGAAGTGCACGCAGAATCATTCCTGGCTCGCTAAATGGTGTAAACTGTGCATCGTTTTCCGACGGGTGACTCCTCTGCTTGATGTTCTGCAGGCATCTCCAGACTTAATATAGCG